>JAREIK010001563.1:1661594-2861594 GCA_029783825.1 Sapria himalayana | reverse complement strand
TCACTATGTTATGGGCGACAAAATCTGAGCTTGATAATATTAGATATTTTATTTGGTTGGTTTCTAAGGTTACCTCTTAGTGAGCTTTCATGCTGATAATGTGTGATATATATATATATATAGATGTAAGGAAAATATAGAGATTTTCTTACTTGAGATTATCTCTATGAAAAGGAAGGGAAGCCCTTTTATACACTTTAAAATGACATGTCAAACAACTCCCCCTAGTAGTGGTATGATTATGTTATCTTCAATACATCACTTTGAAGATCTTTTAGCTTGGGCATAAGGATTTGGCATACCTAGTTTTTTGAAAGTTATTTGGACCTTATTTGTTATTGGACATTAATTGATAGATTATCATTAGACCTTTTTTGTTACACATTGATTTCACTATGATTATGAAGTTCATGAGTATAAAGGAGCTTTGGTAAAATATATTTAGTTTGACCACCTTTAATATATACTCATTTGGCTTGTGTAACATGAAATATTATCTTCATATAATATTGATAATTTGGTCTTAATAGAAGGTAATCTAGATGATTCTTGAATGTATTGTATCATAGATCTCAATCAATTGCATTCTTAACTACCTTCATGCATTGCAAAATTTTTTTAAGTGATTCAAAAAGTGGCCACCATTGTTTATTTTACTTTTCTCGAGAATGTTGTAGTATTTCCATATGTAAATATATATTCTATTTGTGATTGAGCTTTGTGAGGGTTCGAAAGGTAATATGAATCTACATAACCAAACCATTGTGGTTATAATGTTTTGGGATAAAATAATCACGTCACTTCTTTAAATCAGAAATCATAATTCATGTTTAATTTCATTCCAATATCTTTTAGTTTGAGATGATATTTTTCAAAATATTATATAGCTCACATATCTTCAAGATATTTCACATAGGGGTTTTTGCATGTACATCAATGTATTTTTATTCCAAAATCAGCCATACAATCCATCAATCATGACTCTAGCACCATTTACACATATCAAAATACTATATTTTTATTTTTGTAAAATACGTTTTTCATAAAAATAAATGGACAAATAAGTTTCTAAATTTATCAAAATATTATATTATAATAGCAAATTCATGATTTTCAACAAGTCATCATATATTTCAATAAAATCATGGATAATTCATGAAATTTATTTCAATGAAACAAAAATAATAGCTTAGAATAAAACGCATAGTATCATATTTGAATGTGTTTAAACTATCACTAATGCACTGAATTTCATAAAAACTCCAATGTTAAATATGGTTGGTCATCATCACTACTGAGATGATTGATTAGTATAAAAATTTTTCATATGCAAATATCTACCCTAGGGTTGGTAAGGGTTGATTGGGGGGAGGGTGGAAAAAAATTTTAAAAAAATGCATAGTATCACATTTCAAAAAGTGGAAAGTATCATATTTGGATATGTTTAAACTATCACTAATGCATTGAATTTTATCAAAACTCCAAAGTTAAATATGGTTGGTCATCATCACTACTGAGATGATTGATTAGTGTGGAAAATTTTCGTATACTTTTATCTATCCTGGGGTTGGTAAGGGGTGGTTGGGGGGAGGGTGGATAAAAAACAAAAAAAAACACATAGTATCACATTTCAAAAAGTAGTTATAGGTAACTAATAATAGAAAGTATGAAATTGTCACTTGAATCTCTAGAGTTTTCCTAATTTATAAACCTTTTCCAAGCATTAACTCTCAAACTCTTGATCCAAGATTGAAATTGAGCTCTTTAACTTTAATCCAATCTCAAATTGAAAGAATAGGAAAATTGAGGTAAGAATTTGAATAATTTCAAGCCCAATTTAAAAAATTAAATAAGAAAATGAAAATATATTATTCACTTCTATTTTAACCTTCCTTGTCGAGATATCACTTCTATTTTAACCTTCCTCATCGAGATTATAATCCTTTTTTGGTTATTTTTTAATTTCTTAAAGCTGAATCACTTCAAATAAAAGATTTTTAACTAATACATAAATCCTCGTCGAGATAATAATCCTTTTTTGGTTATTTTTTAATTTCTTAAGGCTGAATCACTTCAAATAAAAGATTTTTTAACTAATACATAAATCATGAATCTATGGCTTAATTTAAAGTATTTTAATGGAGAAATAAAGGAGAAGAAAAGAAATTTAAGAGCCAGAAAAAAAATACATAGTATCATATTTCAAAAAGTAGTTATAGGTAACTAATAATAGAAAGTATGAAATTCTCACTTGAATTCTAGAGATTTCCTAATTTATAAAGTTTTTCCAAGCATTAACTATCAAACTCTAGATCTAGATTAAAAAATTGAGCTTTTTAACTTTAATCCAACTATAAATTGAAAGAATATGAAAATTGAGGTGAGAATTTGAATAATTTAAAGCTCAATTTAAAAAATTAAATAAGAAAATGAAAATATATCAATCCACTTATATTTTAACCTTCCTTGTCAAGATTATAATCATTATTTGGTTAGTTTTTGAGTTCTTAAGATGAATCACTTCAAATAAAAGATTTCTAACTAAAACACAAATCATGATTTTTTGGTTAAATTTATAGTATTTTAATTGAGAAATAAAGGAGAATAAAATAAATTTAAGTTCCATAAAAAAATAAATCATGAACAAGAGAGAAAGAGAGAGAGGAGAGAAGAAAGAAATAACAATTCATTTTTCACTTAATAGCAAAAGGACCAAATTGCCCCTAGTTCCTAACTAGCCAAACTTTTTATCTACAGTTTCAAAATTAGCAAAGTTGGTGTCATTCATTACCCCTTTTCATCTTGAAATTATTTTTTCGCATAAAAATGATTTTAGCAAACCTATCCTCTCTTAATTAGAAAACTTGTTCAACTCATCAATTTGGATCAAATAGCTAAGATAGAGATAAATATTTTTCAGACCCTACAATCTCAGCCATAAGTTTGACGGTAATATCAAATATCATGGGATAAATTCAGCATTTGTGCATGTTGAGAATATCATAATAGGATGTTATTTTGTGGGGGGAGGAATCAAACTCTATCAGATATGATTCAATTTATGAAGTGTCATTCAAGCGTTCATGCATACCCTTGGGGACATACACTGCTAACACTCACTTTCTTGCTAGTACATGTTCCATCTAAATAGAGGGAATAAATATGTGGTTTTAAGTAGATATGAGTTGGTTTTTTGTAGCCCAGGTTGAACGCTATGTCGAGATGGGTCGTGCCAACCCTACCAAACCAACCCACCCTTGCCTTAAGGCATGGGCCATTCTGGACCTAGTATGGTATATAGTTCAACTTGTGCCTAGCAAACCAACCCCGGGCTAGGGGTGTGCCTACATTTTTGTGATCGGGTTTAGGCTCGAGGAGCTAGCCTTGGCAAGCCATTACTGCCTACACCACAACACAACCACTTTAGTTGTGGCTTATGTAGAGGTTTCAAATGGAAGATGTCGTGCTGATATAACCCATTTTTTTAGACCCATCTGGGCCACCATGGTGGCATGTTTATAAAAAAGGGTAGCTCGGCATGACCCATTGGTGAGGCTTTTGGGAGGGTCATGCCAGGTTATGCCAAGTCGGGCCAGGCTTGGCCAGGCTAGCTGGTTGGCTGGCTAAGCCAAAACTAGCCTGCATAGGCCATCATGCTAGGTCGTATTGTGTCATGTCACTTGTGCCAAAATATTTAGCTTGTCACAACTCGAGCAATCCCATGGGCCATCCCATGACGTGTCTAGACATTGTTCTGAACTATGTCATATCGTGCCAAATGCGGCTGAACCACATAGTGCCCAGGCCACTTGCTCTAATCGACACATCTACACTTATGAGTGTAATGTGGCTAATCAAGTGATGGGCTTATGGGATGTTTTGCACAATTACACTAACACATCCCACAATCAATTCTCATAGCCCATGGGTCATACTATATATATACACAAATGGATAAATATGTGGTATATACATTGCATATATGTTGTTTATATATACTACAATCATTTTTTAGTAAAAATCCACAAGTTGTACTTGTACAATAAGAAATCAAAAATCAAAAATTAAAAAAAACCTAAATAATACCTAAATAATTAAACAAAAAAATCAAAACTTTCTAATATAAATAAAATATGAAGCACATTTAGTTTCTTTTAATTTGCAACAAATTAAAATTACATTTATAATGATCAATAAGCATTGAACAAAAAAACAACAGAAAATATAATTTTAAAAATTGTACCACTGGTAATGGCAGTTACTTTTATCTCTGGTCTTTAGGGTGGTGACCAGCACTTTTCTTGAATGATCATCAACATTATATTGGAATAAAAGAATCAGTTGAGTGTTATGTTCTACATAGAATAGAAATCAGAATGTATAATGTCTAACAAATTAATTTTCACGAATGAGATTGAGAATTAAAAAAAAATTATATGGGTTTTTTCAGCCCTACATTTCATACACCTATCAAGATAAGATTCGTGATCAATAGAAAATATCATTTTTCTAGCTAATAGTAGATGATTCTTCTCACTCATGTGACTAAATATTCTATGTTAGAGACTCATATTATTCATATGATGAACAATATTTAACTGATCTCCTTACATTATTTCTGGAGTGGAATAAAGAATACTCCCATTCATTCGTCTTATTATGCCTAAAGGGCACTTTACTAATTTTTGATGGCCACTAGTGAAATGACTCATTTTTCCTTAACTAGGCACATATATATGGATTGACATCAAGTTTAGATGAATGTCCATATGTAATGATTATTTTTCATCACTAACTACTGTCCATAGAGGTTCCATGTTGCCGATTATTACTATGTCATAATTACTATATGTATATGTAGTAAAATATTTAATATGAGGTGTGATATGAAAAATACAACTAAATAAATCAATAATCATTTTATTAATTTAGAAGGTTAGTCTAAATAGAAAAGGGAAAAGCTTCCTAACCATAGAGGCATTAGTTCAATCCTCATGAATATTGGATACACACCCTAAGGTCAAGTTGCAAAATCATACTATTAGAATTGGGCATTACCTACTCCAACCCTAGGGGTACAAAACATATGAGTTGGGAGATATTATGATTTGGGTTTTGGGGGGGGGAGGGGGGGGGGGGGGGGGGGGGCAGGAGGAAGGATAAATAAAAAAAACTAACATGCTATCACTTATGGAAGGATGAGTCCTTTCATCACTTAGTGCATGCCTAGTAATGCTCTCCTAGTTTGTATGATAACCAATTTCTCATAATTTCCTCAATGAAATGGTGATATTATTCATACATATACACTATAAAATTATATAAGTAACTCTAAAATGTAATTCTTCTCATTCTAGGTAACTCATATTTTAATATTTTATGGTTTTAGTTTCCCAATAATAGAGTCATATAACTGTTTAATAATGAGAAAATCTCACATCCTATTTTTCTAGATAGAGTAATTAGTTGGATTATCAAGAAATGATCCCGAATGACATAACACCTACTCTCTTCTTTTTCCTCCCAATTAATAAAGGGAACCAAACTAATTTCATATTGAACCAAGTGTAACGACTCACATATATCAAATCATATAGAATGCTTATGGACACTAAGTTCAAATCAATTCCTAGAACATAATGAACATCTTTTAGCACCTACTAATATCTAGTACACATCTATAGACGTATCTATCCTATGCTTAAAATTATTGAGGTGTCACTATTTCCCATTAATTTTATGTCACCAAAACCATGTGTATGTATTAACCTCTCGACTCACTAGGTTAATTGAATTATCATCACTAACAAAAATTACATCACCTACGAAAGAATGAGTGTTATGAATTTGTTATGCTATCCAATTTTTTTTGATTAGATAGTGTCCAAAAAGCTCATTGACGAGGGCATCTAAACAATAAATATCTGTAAGTATATGAGTTATATAAGTAGTAAATATGACATTCATTGAGATATGGACCCCACATAGATTATATATGTAGTTCGGTCAATTAATAGTGAGAAAACATAATTCTAGTAAATAATATATTTATGGATTTTGTACGAATGTTATAATGGTTTGTCCATTTTATTTATGTGATGCATGTTTAAATATTTTGAATTATATTGGGTTTGTGGATACATAATGAAGGTTAAGTTGTTATGTAATGACTCTTTGCCTAATAGTATATAAGATGGTTACTATCATTGAGTTCATCTCAATGATGATCCCCTTGTAGCTATCCCCTTGGTACTTTACCACTAAGATAATAAATTATCTCTACATGAGAGGGATTCATAAGCCTATAACTTTTAGGTAAGTTATGAAATATCCTTGATAGTTATTATATATATATATACATTTTTATTTTCTAGCCTCATGTATTATAAAGATCAAGAACTAGCATGATTTATAAGTAATTATACTTTTGGCTTCATAAACATCATACTCTCTCAATGAACATTTCCTTCTCTCAAGTCTTATTGGTGGGAATCATATGAGTAAAAATAACTCAAAGAGCTTTCATAACTTTATGAGTCACAATACACTTATGCATATCCCATGGATTATAAATCAACATCTTACTTGGTAATGATGCAACTCTAATAGTAAGTGTGAAACTCATAGAAGAATATTCTATATAACATTCATCTCAATCAATAACTAGTTTTTATAAGACATGTACAATAAATTGATACATGAAATTATTCATGCTCGAGCATCATATTCATAATGATTATCATATCTAAATTTTAAGTTTTAATATATAGGTTTATTTCATACATCATAGTCAGAATGGTTGTCACTTTCATCTTACCATATGTGCGAGTGAGTCTTATAGTTTACCTATCACCAACCACCATGACAACTAGCATAAATCCACCAATAATTAAATCCCAAATTCAAGTTATATTTAATTATCACATTCATCAATTTTTGTTCTAAAATATAAATCAAATCTATTATTTAATGTCAAATCCAAATATACATCACATAAACAAAATTAAATGTCACCCCAACTCTTGGAATTTGCTTATGTCTGCATCTCTTGCTTGCATATGGAGCCCCTCGAGAGTGCAAAAATCACTCTTAGGGTTTGTTTGTTATACTTTTTTTACTTCAAGTTTGGAAAGAAGAAGAAATTTGAGATTCATTCGAATTCATTCTCTTTCCTCTTTTGAACTTTGATATTTCAATATTTCTTTAAGTATAACGTCATGGCTTTCGAAAGATGCCATGACTTTGACCTTCATTTTCTTTAAGTAGAAAGTCACAACTCTAGAAAGTTTTCATAAATTAAAATGTATCACAATCTTTCTATAATAGAAATACACATTACTAGGAAATATTCATGGTTTGGGCCTATTGTCCCTGTAACACAAAGTCATAGTACTATAAATTATCATAACTTTGGCGTTAGTCTCTATCATTCATCATATGACTGTGACATTATAAATGACAATAGTAGTAAGAATGACCTCTCAAGTACATATATGACCATGGTGCTAAGAATGATCATGAATTTAGCATTGGCCTCTCTCAATCATCATATAGTCATAACACTAGAAGTGACCATGATATTGGGAATGACCACTTATGTGCATCAAATGGTTATGGTGTTGGAAATGATTGCTCATGTGCATCATATAGTCATGGTGCTAGGAATGGTTATGGCATATAGTCTCTCTTGTGCATCACTAAGACTGGCTACAATACTAACCTTGATCTTTCTCATATATCACATGGTCATGACACAACAAAAAGGCCATGATGATGAAAATTGGCCTGAACATAAAAGTTAGAAATTTTCTTTCTTTTTAGGACAAGTATCATGACCTTGAGGAAATGATCATACTCGAGTAAATATCATTTATAATATTTTGTATTCAAAAGTCCAAAAGTCATGATATTGGATAATTATTATAACTTTGGTATGACTATTCTTGGCTTTGTAACTTTCTATAGCTCAAAAGCCAAATCTTTATGAAAAGACCATGACTTTAATTTTAAATGACAAAGTCTTGCGGAAAATAGTCACAATGCTAGAAAAATTTTATCACTGGCGGAGTCCTTGGTTACTTAGATGTGATGTAAATGTCATTGTTATTTAATTATTATGAGATAAGTATGAATGCATCTTTATGATAATATTGCATCCAAAAAAAATATATTACATAGTCGAATGATTATGCAAACTAGATGGTAGTGTCATGATAATTAATGATTACCATGACCAATTAGGTAGAGTTTCAGCTAACAATGGATGTTGAAACTACTCAATAATTTATAATCTACCAAGTAGTTAAAAACCTCCAAAAACTTATCAATGTCATGACTATTCATCAAAATCTACTAAAACTCCAAAGTCATGAAATCGGTCTAATTATTTCTTTTTCTCATGCTTATACATCATTTATTAGTACCAAAATATTTAAGAATATTTGGTAATATGAGCATTGAACAATGAGTCCCTCATATATTTCCACTTAGTATTATAATATCAAAGCAACAAAATATATTTGCTAAAAGGTCATTTATAAGTCCTTACTTTTTAAGCAACTCATTAACTATCCTTAATAATCACTTCGAATATATATTCTTATTTTATGACCTCTAATATTTTTCACATTAAGAATTGATGCGGTAATATACTTTTGGTTTTATTAGTACCATACTAGAAAAATTAATTAATACTTTCTCTCTTGTTTTACTAGTAAAAATTATATGCTTAAAACTAACTCATAAGGTTGTCAACACCATTTGAATCACCTCTAAACATGCCTAGCATATAGCTTACTTGTTATTTTCTCCCACTATTGTAAAAAATTTCTGCACTAAAGGTGAAACCACGGAAACAATATTTTATTTACCATTAACATCAATTGAGAATTACTTTCTCAAAGACATGCATAATAAATTGACCTATGGGAGTATTCATGTTTTTTTTTGTAAGTGGCATACTTATAATAATAAAATATACCTTAAGTTTCGATTTTGGCATGAGTTTGTCTTGTGTGTCATGATCAGAAAGGTTATCACTTTTATCATTAGGTATGTGTGAGTGTGTTTGGTGGTTTACTTAGCACTATCCCCACTTAGATCATGTAAAAGCCTACCAATAGTCAAAACTTTAGTCTCAAAAACCATCTATAAAAAATTAATTCAGAATAAAGTATCACATTAAAGTATTAAAATATGAATCCATTATACTTAAAGACATCCAATTATCCCAAGATTCGACTTTTTGCCTAAAATTGGAAAGAATAACAAACATGATAAGTATAAATTCAACATATATGAATCCTAATGCCCATTTTAGTCCTAGAGAAAATTTAGGTTTAAATACATAAATTTTTTAAAACTTAATATTTTAATTTTCACTTGGATTTATAATTGAAGAGGGGGAAGGGGGGTGGTAGAATGCATACCCAAGTCCTAGGGGTTATGCTTATGACTTGTATTATCTTTATTTCTCATGGATTGCCCCGAAAATAGAGTTGCAGAGCCTTCGAGTCATCTTCCTTTTACTCTCATTGATCTATCTATAAGGAAAAAAGGAAACGAGGCAAATTTTCAATCAGATTGGAACATAAATGCAGTGAAATTTATAATTTTTATTCTATAATCTACCAAGGATCACATGTGTTTTATAAAAATATGAAGAAAGGGATAAACGAAACTTACCTCTTATAAATCAATGTGTCAAGTCTTCAAGTTTGTGTCTTGGTTTATTCATATCTTCAAAGGTGCTGCCTTTCTAAAAAGCGACAAACCTCTACAAGTATCCACACATGAACAAATAACAACAATCTTGTTGAATGTTAGTTCAGTTTTGTCTTCTCAAAAATGAATTTAGGGTTTTTAGTTTTCTCTGTTTTGAATGTTCTTTGAGTAAAAGATGACGACTACTTACCATATATGTCACACACACACACACACACAAGTCTAATAGGGTTTACGTCAAATCTAAATTTTATTTAAAATTTTTTTAAATAATAATAATTTAAATTCAAATCCAAATTTTATTTAAAAATTTTTAAATAATATCAATTTAAATTCAAATCAGAATTATATTTAAAACTTTTTTAAATAATAATAATTTAAATTCAAATCCAAATTTTATTTAAAACTTTTTTTAATAATAACTTTACCGATTATATTCTTATCCAATAAAAAAATATAACAAATTAATTATTTATTTAAATAGTGAATTTAAACTTTCTCAAAATTAAATTCGAATTTAAATAATAACTAAATGTTATTTGTAATTTAAAAAATTCTCATCATTTTAAATTACTTCAGATAGTGAAAAACCATAACCATTATTATTCATTCTTAATGTGCGACCCTATAGGTTCAATTAATATTGACAGTAAGCCTAAATCACATTTTGATCCCAAAAGTCATAAGTGGTCTTTAGCAAGACATCATGACTACCCAAGTTAAATGAAAAACTCATGATCCGAGATAGCCATAATATAGCTAATGACATAATTCTTTTGTCTCATGATATCTTGATAGAATATAAGGCATGGACAAAGTCAACCTTATATCTTTGATTACTCAAAACCCAATTAGACTGACTTAAAAAATGACATTGATCTCCATCAATTCATTTGAGCACGGCCATGCATTTCTTTGTCTTAATTGTCGAGGGGACCCAGAGATATCTCTCTTATAATAAGAGAGAAAATTTTCATCTTTATCGCTCATATCTCACTACATAATTCTTATTATGTTCAAGTATAACCTTTATAGTCACCTGATTAAAGATTACATTTGATTATATCAAAATATTATATTTCGTATGCAGAGAACTATAGCGATCTTAGGTCAAAGGATTTAATGACACAACTATTATAGATTAACTTATGACTTTGATATATATATTAATCTCAAGATGAGTTTGTCCAATATTTATTCTCAATAATTAGATATAAATTTGATTTGTATCTCATACACATATTCATCCCATTATATCAATCAAACTTTATACTAATCTTAATTCATTGTTATTCCCATAACAATAACTGTTTATGAACATTTAGAATAATTAATAATATTATTCAAGAATATTATATATAATAAACATGCAAATCATCATAATAATTAATCCTCACAAATAGTTAAAATATCATGTCCATACGATAGGCCTAGAACACTATTACTAACAATCTCCCACTTGTACTAGGCTCATTCATAAATGTATATAATACCTATGAACCTAACATGACGATCATGCTTTGTTTGTGGTAGTGGCTTTGTTATTGGATCACCAACATTATCATCTATTATAACTCTGCATATCTTAACATCACCTCTCACAATGATTTCTCGAATGAGATGATAATACCTAATAATATGTTTGGATCACTGATGTGATCTTGTTTCTTTGCTTGTGCAATAGGATCATTATTGTCATGATAAACATCAACATGATTTGTTATGCTAAGGACCACTTCAAGGTCAATAATGAACTTCTTGATCCAAACTGCTTCATTTGATGCATCGGATACTATAATGTATTCATCTTCAGTTGTAGAATTAGTAATAATGCTTTGCTTTGAACTTTTCCCGCTAACTACACCACCAATTAAATAAAACACATATCCCTATAGTGATTAGAAATCATCTTTGTTAGATCGGAAGCTTACATTTGTGTAACCATTTACAACCAAATCATTTTCCAATCTGCCATACACCAAAAACAATATCTTTAGACCTTCTTAGATACTCAAAAAATATTCTTGATAGCTGTCAGGCAACTCTCACCAGGATCTGACTAGTATCTACTCGTTATGCTTAAAGCATAAGATACATCTGGTCTAGTGCACAACATGACATATATGATAGATCCTATTGTTGAGGCATAAGGAATCTTACTCATCCACTCCCACTCATCTTTAGTGTTAGGACACTGAGATTTGCTAAGAGGAATACCATGAGACATGAGAAAGTATCATCTCTTGGAATCTTGCATACTGAACCATTTTAGTACTTTGTGTATGTGAGTACTTTGACTTAGACTAATCAGCCTCTTTGATCTATCTCTATAGATCTTTATCCCTAGGATATAGGTAGCTTAGCCTAAGTCTTTGTTTGAGAAATATTTCCCTAACCAAGACATGATATTCTACAAGGTAAGGATATCATTCCCAATGAGTAAAATATTAACATATAAAACCAAGAATACAATTGTGCTCCAACTAATTTTCTTTTTAAACACAAGGCTCATCTTCATTTTTGACAATTCCAAACATTTTGACTGATTCATAAAAATGATGATTCCAACTCCGAGAGGCATGCTTCAAACCATAAATGGATCTTTGAAGCTTGCATACTTTACCAGAATTCTTAGGTCGTATAAAACCTTCAGGTTGTGTCATGTATATATCCTCAAGTAAGTTTCCATTAAGAAACGTAGTTTTAACATCCATTTATCAAATCTCATAATCATGATATGTAACAATGATAATAAGAATTTTGATAGGCTTAAGCATAGCTACAGGTAAAAAAGTTTCATCATAGTCTATACCATGAGTTTGTCTGAAACCTTTTTCAACTAGTCTTGCTTTGTAAGTATGCACTTTTTCATCAATGTTAGGTTTTTTTAAAAAAACCCCATTTTCACCCAATAGTCTTTGTACCTACATGTAGGTTAATCAAGGTCCATACCTAATTATCATACATGGATTTAAATTTAGACTTCATGGCCTCTAACCATTTCTTAGAGTCTGGATCCAACTTAGCCTCTTGAAAGGTAGTGGGTTCATTTTAATCCACTAACAATACATCATTGTTATCAGTCACAAGAAATCTATATCTCTCTGGCTCATGACTTATCCTATAAGATCTACGTGAATTTTGTGCTATAGAAGGTGTGTCAACAATAGTTTGTTGACTATGAGTATCCATAGGTAGTTCAATGTTATCTTATGGTTCTTTAACTTTTTCGAGTTGTACCTTACTCCCACCAGTTACTTTAAAAATATATTTCTTTTCTAAAAAGATACCATTCCTAGCAACAAACACTTTGTTCTCAATAAAATTATAAAAGTAGTATCCCTTAGTCTCTTTAGGATACCCCACAAAAAGACATTTATTTGATTTGGGCTCCAGCTTATTTGAAACTTGACATTTAACATAAGCCTCACAACCCTAAATCTTAAGAAAAGACATACTAGGTCTTTTACTAGTCCACATCTCATATGTTATTTTTTCAACCACTTTATATGGAACTTTATTTAGTATGAACGTAACTTTTTCAAGTGTATAATCCCAAAAGGTAAATAAGAGATATATTGGACTCATCATAGATTGAACCATATCTAATAAAGTTTGATTCCTACTCTCAGACATACCATTATATTGTGGTGTTCTAAGGAGAGTTAATTGTGAAATGATTCCACATGTTCTAAGATGATCATCAAATTCTTGGCTCAAATATTCACCACCTCAATCACATTGAAGTACCTTGATTGTCTTACCAAGTTGGTTTTATACTTCATTTTGAAAAGATATGAATATTTCAAATGATTTAGATTTATGTCTCATCAAGTAGACATAATCATATCTGCTGATGTCATCAATAAATATAATGAAGTACTTGTAATCTCTACTAGCATCTGAACTTAATGGTCAACATATATCTGCATATATGAGATCCAATAATTCATTGGCCCTTTCACTGTATCCAGTAAAGGGATCCTTTGTCATCGTACCTAATTAACAAGATTCACATCTATCATATGATTCAAAATTGAATGAATTCAAAAGTCCAAATAGATAGAGTTCTGAGATGCGTTTCTCATTTATATGACCAAGATAAAAATGACAAAGATAGGTTGAATTTATATCATTTAATTTAAATTTCTCAGTAATTATGTTATAAACATGAGAATCATTGGGTTTTTGAAGGCTCATAACATAAAGGCCATCTTGAAAATAGACGTTTGCATAGATCTTTATAAAAAATGGAGTAATTATTATTCTTAATAATAAATGAAAAAATATCATTATTCAAACAAAAAACTGAAATAATATTCCTACACATTGTAGGAACATAATAGCAATTATCCAAAACTAATAAAAGCCCACTGGGCAAAGTAAATTTATAACTTCTTATAGGCAAAGCAGCAACTTTTGCTTCATTTCCTAATCGTAGATCAACTTCGCCCTTCTTCAGCTGTCTACTATTTTTGAGTCCCTACACATTTGTAGAAATGTGTGATCCACATCTAGTATCTAATACCCAGGAACTAGAAAGAGAAAAATTAATCTGTATAACATAAATACCCGAAGAACTAGTCTCACCAGTCTTCTTCTTCTTTAGATCCTTTAAATATAGCTTGTAGTTTCTCTTCTAATGACTAGGTTCATTGCAAAAGAAACAAACACCCTCTTTTGGGGTTTTAAACTTGGGTTTATATTTGGGTTTGGGTTGAGCATTTGACTTTCCTTTGCCCTTGCCCTTGATTTGTTCTTGAAGCCCTTTTGATTTTGAGCCATCAAAACATGGCCAGACTTGGATTTAATATTCTTCTCAATAGTTTTAAGCATCGTATGTAGCTTAGAGATAGATTTGTCCATTTCATTCATGTTATAGTTTATGAAAAATTGGCCATAACTCAGGAAGTGAATTCAGGATCAAATCAGTTGCAAACTCTTGGCTCAATGGAAATCCAAGCTTATCAAGGTGCTCAATATAGCCTTTTATTTTTCAAACATGAGCAAACTGAAGCACCATTAGCCATCTTGCAAGAATGTAGTGCCTTGGTATTCTCATACCTTTCTTACCTTGCTTGTTGCTTGGACATTTCCTTACGATTGAAGATCATATTATAAGCTTCCAAATTTTCTAGATCCTTATGAAGTTCAGAACTCATAGTAGCTAGCATCAAACATGAAACATCAATAAAGTCATTTTGATGCTTCTCATAAGCATCTTATTAGCTCTAGGAGCATCATCAACTAGTTCTTCATGGAGAGGTTCATCCATGACATAAAGCTTCATTTCTTGTTTGAGAACAATTTTCAAATTTCGAAACTAGTCTAAAACATTATCCTAGTAAGTTTATCATTCAAAAAAAATTGATCGTAGTGACATAGTAAAATTATTGTTATTATTATTAGCCATCTATAATGAATGCAAAGTTCGATAAGTATTTTGATTATGAAAAATTCTCACTAAATTAACAATCCTCAAGAATAATCATATTAATCTAGTGAGCCAATATCCATTATTTACTCTTTAAGTCAGCTTTGGCATGACACTTAAAATTAAGTTATTTAGGTAGGTAACTCTTACCAATTACACCTCATGTAATTCTTAGAAATTATGGGATTTTGACATCATATGTCCCGACATGTTTAAATCCCATCTAATGCCATTAGGCCCAAAACCATTTTGATAACCTAATAAAGTTAAACTATTTTTAAACATATGGGTAGCACAATTACTCTTCTTGTCTCACTAATGTAACATAATATACTTTTACTTTGGTAGAACCCATATTAAGGTGATAAAAGGTTTGAAAAGTATTTAAATATAGATGGTATGTTAACTTTAAATTTTATGTTAGAGATCCTGATTGATTTTAATTTTCAATTAATAGATTTCATCATACATCTAGTATCACATACTCATGTAATACCATACATAGCATCTTATACATACATATAATAAATATTTCACAGTATGGTCTTAATCTAGATTGATCTCCATAAGCTAATTTGAAGATCAATAGTCATTCCTAGGTGGTAATAAGCAGTTCCATGATATTGATTTGACCATTAACTTGTGCATAAACACCTAGCTCTTCCATCATCATGGTTGGATTGCATGACTTCAAATGTCTTGCATTTTCTCTTGTTTTATTACATCAATTTTAAAAATTACAATAAAACAAAAATGACTTGCAAGCCATATTTAATAATTACAACCCTTGTAAAAAAAATAATAATAATAATAATCTGCCAAACACATTTGTTAAAAAGTCCATACTGTGTACCATGTGAAGCAACACACCATGCAAAATATATCATGTTATCATATAGCATAAATAATTTGCATTAAAAGAAATAAATTATAATAGACATGTATTTAAAACCAATTAAATTTATAAGGTGCTACGTAGAGCTATTACAATGGTTTCGCTAGCCAGTTAGCAGCAGGGTTGAGGGGGGGGGGGGCGCCCTCGTAGGGTCAGGGTAGTGCCTCATTAATAAATTTTTATTGATCTTATTATTAAATTTCAAATAAGCCAAAAACTATCAAAATCATATTTAAACAACATATTATTTAATCTCATTACACATAGGGTTTATTTTGGCACCACCATATATATAATAATTGATAAATCAAAATTGATATATGAATTCAGTCCATATATTAATCTAATTAAGACAAAGTCAAATTTCATATAACATGCTATTAAACACTTTAATGTAAATATCCCATTTGGATTCTCAATTATACCAATCTAACGAATTATTTTAGGTTTCGGATTCAATTAATTAATATCTTAACAAAGCCTATTAACTATGCCGTTTGCACAAACCATAATATCACATATATTCAAAAATGTAAATCATGCCTGAATCATATACATCCATACACACGATCAAATATGACATTATTAGTTTTTATGAAAACACAATTTCCTCCGATATCACTATAAGGAAATGGAAAAAATTTCCAATCTGATTGGAACATAAATATAGTGAAATTTATAATTTTTATCCTACAATCCACCAAGGATCACATGTGTTTTATAACATCATGAAGAAAGGGTAAACGAAACTTACTTTTTGTAGATTGATTTGTCAAACCTTCAAGTATGCATCTTGGTTTATTCAGATCTTCAAAGGTGCTGCCTTTCTGAAAAGTAATCACCATCTACCAGTATCCACACATGAACAAAAAATAAATGATCTTGTTGAATGATAGTTCAGTTTTGTCTTCTCAAAAGTGAAATTAGGGTTTTTTGTTTTCTGTGTTTTGAATGTTCTTTGAGTAAAAGATGATAGCTACTTACCATATATGTCACACACACACACACACACACACACACACACACACACACACACACACACACACACACACACACACACACAAGTCTAATAGGGTTTAAGTAAAATCCAAATTTTATTTAAAACTCTTTTAAATAATCACAAATATAAATTCAAATCCGAATTTTATTTAAAATACTTTTAAATAATAAAAATTCAACTTCAAATCCGAATTTTATTTAAAACTCTTTTAAATAATAACTTTAAAGATTTTCTTCTTATCCAATAAGAAAATATAACAGATTAATTATTTGTTTAAATAATGAATTTAAACCTTCTCAAAATTAAATTTGAATT
The DNA here is from genome assembly GCA_029783825.1 of Sapria himalayana. NCBI lineage: Eukaryota > Viridiplantae > Streptophyta > Magnoliopsida > Malpighiales > Rafflesiaceae > Sapria > Sapria himalayana. The sequence goes on along the minus strand of JAREIK010001563.1, from coordinate 2,844,227 downwards.
CTAATAAAACTAATTATTATTTGTAATTTAAAATAATCTCATCATTTTAAATTACTACAGAGAGTGAAACATTATAACCATTATTATTTATTCATAATGTGTGACCCTATATGTTCAATTAATATTGATAGTAAGCTTAAATCACATTTTGATCCTAAAAGTCATAAGTGGCCTCTAACAAGATATTATGACTACCCAAGTTAAATGAAAAGCTCATGATCCAAGACAACCTCAATATAGCTAATGACGTTTGTCTCATGATATCTTGATAGAATATAAGGCATGGACAAATTCAATCTTATATCGTTCTATCTTTGATTACTCGAAACCCAATTAGACTGACTAAACAATTGATATTGATTTCTATCAATTCAATTAAGCACACCATGCATTTCTTAGTCTCAATTATCAAGGAGACCTAGAGATATCCCTTTTATAATAAGAGTAATAAATTCCATCTTAATCGCTCATGTCTCGCTACATAATTCTTATTATGTTCAAGTATAACCTTTATAGTCATCTGATTAATGATAATGTTTAATTATATATATCAAAACACAATATTCCTTAAGTTGAGTACTATAGCGATCTCAGGTCAAAGGATTTAATGACATAATTATTAGAGATTAACTTATGACTTTGATCCATGTATTAATCTCAATATGGTTCTATCCAATATTTGTTCTCAACAAATAGATACAAATTTGATTTGTATCTCATACACATATTCATTCCATGAATATCAATCAAACTTTATACTAATCTTAATTCATTGTTATTCCCATAACAATAACTGATTAGGAACATTTTAAAAAAATATTAATTTTATTCAAGGATATTATATATAATAAATATGCAAATAATAATAATAATAATTAATTCTCATAAATAGTCAAAATACATTGTCCATGTGATAGGCCTAGAGTACTATTATTAACACTATTTTGGTTTCCTAAGACTTTTTTTATCTACCCAAGAATTTGATGTGAGTTCTTTACTTGGAAGTTGTAATGCTAAATAAAAGTCACAGCTTTAGTCATTCAATTTTGTAGCACAAAGTCACAATACTAGGTACAAGCTATAGGTTTAGTCTCTTTGCCCTTCTTGATGGTCATAGCAAAGTGAAAAATCATGGTGACTCATTTAGCCTCTATAATACAAAGTGAAAAATCTCTTTTAACAATGTTGTGATGCTACATTTGGCCACAACTTTTTCATATCTCTTCTATAACTCAGTCCCATAATTAAAGAATAGTCATGACTTTGGTTACGCTCTTCAACCAAGAGTATTGACACTTATCTTGGTCATGACTCTAGTTTAATTCTCTGTAACAATTTGTAGCCAAAGTTGTGACTATAGATCAGCTTCATGGCTTTGGCTTGAGTATTCTATAATTTATTAATGAAAATCTCACATAATTTAGAGGTTGTTGTAGCTTTTAGCACCAGTGAGATATTTGGTTGCTGCAATATAAATTTAATATCACAGCCATGAAGTTGTTTTAAGCTAATTTGATTGTGACTCCAAGATATCTTTACAACCAAAAGAATTTATTACATAGTAAAAGGAATATGTCAATAAGGTGGTAGATTCATGCCATGCGAAAATTATCATAATTATGTGGGTAAAGTTTTGGCCAAAGATAAACATCAAAAGTAATGTATAAATATCTAAATGTGTAATTAAGTCATATGATGTCATATTCTATGACTTGCATGACATTTCATTCTCCTTCTAGCAACCAACTCTATCATGTCATAGATTTCACTCTAAAAACTCCTAATTTTACAATTATTCATAAAAATTCTCAAAATCTTAGTTTTTATGAAAATATTATAAATAAAGCCCTCGATGAAGAAAATACAATATAAAAATCACAAAAATGGCAAGTATTATTCAATATTTTACATATCAAATAGTTACTAGATGATTCTTCTACTTAAATTTATGGATGAATCTAAATTACTTCATTGCATGCATATATATATTCATCCTGCATTTCATAGGATCTTTATGTTGACATGTTTGACAAATATATTAAAATTATATAAATTTAATAAATAATTGATAAATTTAGATCTTCGAAGTGGAGTGGTATCAGTGATCCCCGATATATGGACTAGTCATAACATTCATCACTTATGCATCAACATCAATTATGTTGTTTCTAAATAGAAACTAAATAAAAAAATATTAGGATTTTATGAGAACTTGCATTTTCATGATGAAGATGACCCTACTATATATGATTATCTGATGAGATTCTTTAGGAAATGATATGAACCATGCTAAGGTTAAAGAGACATATATATAGATTAAGGAACCAAGACAATTTTTACAATCAAGTTTCAAGGACTGCAGAACCCACGACTCAATGTTTATAAAGAAACATGGACCTTTGTTGTTAGATGATGATACCTCAACCTGAGACGGAGATCTAAATGATAAGTGGGGAAGAACTTAACCAAAAATCAAGTTAGTTTCAAAGTTCTCAAAGAACACACGAGTATTAATCTCACCAAAATTAAAATTGTCTTTTCATACCATAGAAGCACATAATTTATAGGGTTCTTGAGATATCTCATTAAGCTAGGAGCACTCATTTGCTTTTATTACTTATTTAATAATTAGAAAAAAGAATAATTCTTATCTTCAATAATTGTAGCACTCACAAAGATAAAATATCCACTCTCAAAAGAAAATAATAAAGTAACTAGATATGAGGTTCATTGAATTTATATAATAATGGACTAAATTACTTAAAAAAAATTCTCAAATGAGCTCTTTTAGGTATAGTCCACTTCATTCCATTCAGAGTACTTACAAGATTTAAAAATTTTTATTGGACATAGTTGTCTGGGCAAATCATTATAGATACAATCTACTATTTTAGGTTCAACTAGAGCTTATTGGATTTTTCACATTAAATGTATCTTTGAATTATTTTGCTTTTGCCCTCATGACAAGTCCAGTAAGTATAACAATGGATTCAAGATTTTTTAGACATGAATGAGTTTTAGGAATTGCATCCGACAATATGAATATAAAAATATAATATATAGTATAATATTTGATAATATTATGAATAATAGTGTCGTAAGTTTATTTGTAAGAACCATGAAAGAGGTTCCGCTAGTAGAGATTTTTTATTAAATATGTGTTACATCATAATTCTAATTGTATGAGCTAACTTAAAAGTAATATCTCTTTCATTAGAATAAATTTCAAATTCATTAAAATATATTGGGATGCCTAGAAAAATATAAGAATCTAATAGCCTATATAAATCAATATGCCTTAAAAAAATCTTACTTGATGAGAAATATCATTGAATTTAATATACGGTGTTAGATTTATATCTTAGTTATCATCATATTATATATATCATGAATATAAAACTAGTGAAGTTATGATTATTGAATCTAACTGGGAGAAAATTTTTATTTTTTTAAATTCAAATAAATTTTGATGATATGGAAAACTTGTGTTTATTTGTATGCACTCTCACATCATGTATTGCACTTAGATGCATATATAACATCATTATTATGTTTAAACAATGTAAAGAGCACCCATATTTTAGTGACATGGTTATTGAAATGGAAAGAAAGTAGGTAAAATATTAGATAGTCATTCCACCTCTTATTACTTAGTTGCCTATATTGATCCTTGGTTTGAGGTTGAATTAGTTGAAAATACTATGAAATTCATATGGACTCGAATAAACCAACCACAAGAACAAAAGGGTAAATGTTATGAATAATAAACAAAATATTTAAATGTTATGAATATGAATATGGTTGTTGTAGTAAGTCTCTGAGTATGAAAATTATATTATCATATTTAGAGATGATTTTTTTTCATTCAATTAGATAGGGGTAAATAACGAGGTGATTCACAAAATAGGTATCATGTATAAAAATATTTAGATATTGATTGCTACTTTATCTTGTCTCATAATAATATAAAAAATATTGATTATTATGTTGGTAGAAATTATATGAATTCATCTTTCTTGTACTATCTAAATTAATGCATTGAGCATGATTAATTGGCCATTTTGGTATCTAGTGTAGTATTAAAATCTACAGAGAATATAACATCAATAAAATATTATAAAAGTTATGACATGCTTAAAGGATTATGAAAGTGCAAGATGACTTTTTAAGTAGACAAGTACTAAAGTTAGAAGATGAATTACATGATGAAACCAAAACTTTGAGTTGTAAAGATCAGAACCAGATAAAGTAAGAGGATTATGATTGTTATCCAAGACCAATGCATTAGATGATGTTTGGTGAGCATTATTTTTTTCTTTTATTTTTTTAATTTCATATTAAAAAAATTTGTCAGCTTGAATGTATCACTTTTTTATTTTATTGTATTTTATTTTAAATTGTAGTTTTTAATATAAAACATTTTTTTTTATTATTTAAATAATTTTTTTATAAAAATTTCATATATTACTTATTATATATATATATATATATATATATATATATATATATATATATATATATATATATATATATATATATATATATATATATATATATATATGCTATTAATATATAATGTATATAATATATGGTGTATGGTATGCATCCTTCCAGAGAAGTGAATGTGTAGTAACTAGGCTTCAATCATCATTAAAACAAGGATTCTCCTTTTCATGACCAGAGTGGTAGGGAATGAAAGCTAAATATTCTATATGGAAGAGAAGGTAGCAGTTAACTAGGTTTCTTAGTAAGAACAAGGAAAGGGACAAGTCAGTGTAGACTAGGTCTACATGTTAACCACTCTTATCATCATTGAATTCCCTCTATGATGATTGATGCTTTATTTCATACTCAATGAGATCACACTACTAAGTGAACTTCTTTCTAGTGCTCCTTCTAGAATTCTTAATGCTTCTTTCTTCAATACAGATGAAGTTTCTCAACCACTTTTTCATAACGATGAAAGCATGATGAGTGAGTGATCTATGATCACCCTATTCTACGATCATCCTTAGTGGAAGAAGAGAAGGGGAGTTCACATCATTTGTCTAATAGTTGAACATGATACCAAAGAAAAGCACTTATTTGAAAAAATGGTTTGATTATGCATTTTTTTTCTCAACTCATGGTTCTCCTTTATATTACTCATAATGACTAATAATAAGTATGATTTCTAAATATTTATACTCTTGACTGCATAAATGCCAAACTCACAAAATTAATACATATTTCTCTCGAGTTTCACCAGTGGGAACTATGTAAGTAAAAGTAGCTCATAAAGACTATCACCATCTTATGAGTCACAGTATAATCATGCACATCTAGAGTATTACCTATCATTGTCCTCATTAGTAACAATAAGACTCCCATACTAAATATAAACCTCTTACGGGAATATTCTATCTAATGTCCATCCAAATCAAGATTTAGAAACCTCTAAGATGTATATAATATATTTGTGTGTAATAGTATTCGTACTCTATGCTTCTTAAGTACCTTACTCATGATGATTAATATACCCAAGTTTTAGGATAAGACATATAGGTTTATCTCATTTATTGCAATTAAAAGGGTTGTTAGCATCTTCTTATCATATGCATGAGTGAGTCTTATAGTTTATTTGTCACCAACCACTATGACAACCTCACACAAACCCACTATTTGTTAAAAACATAGTTCAAGTTCTATTTAGTCATCATCCATCAATATCCATGACATAAAAGAAACTAACCCATTAATGTATCCATAATCCAAACTAATTACATCACATACTTTAAAATAAATAAATTCTAGATTATTTTAATTTCATAGAAAAATTTGAATCTATATTTAGAGGAGAGGGGTTAGAGTGTCATGCCCCTAAACTTTATCGATTGGTATATATCATGCATCCCTTGCTTGCTTGTGGAATCCATAGAAAATGTGAATTTTTTTCTTAGGGTTTATAGTTGTCATAACTTTTCTTGTTGCATGAGAAAGAAATAGTAAAAATGGAGAGATATCTAAAAATTTCTTCAACTTCCTCTTTTATATTTGGGCAGATTTATATTACTCTAAGTAGAAAGTAATGAATTTTAGAATAACTCTGGCCTTCAGCTTTTCAATTTGAGGTCGCAACTCTAAAAATTAACCACAACTTTGTTCAACATCCTAATCTTTTTGTAACACAAAATAATAACACTATCAATGACCTTAAATTGGGCATAATCTCTTTATAACACAGTCATGGTACTATAAAATGACCATGACTTTAAGCATTCATCCATTTCTAATTCATAGAGAGTTGTGACACTATTAGTATGCTCCAACATTTACACTTGGCTTGTGCATATATGTTATGACTATTCCTTCCTTTGAGGACAAAAATCCTAGGTCTGAAAATGACTATACTAGAATAATGTCTTATATAATATTAAGTATCCCAAAAGTTGTGGCTTTCTTTAATTGTCATGACTTTGACACGAGTACTTATGACATTATAATGTTTTGTAGGTTAAAAGTTATGGCTTTAAAAAACTACCATGGCTCTAACTTGAGACAATTAAGCTATGTAAAGATAAAGTTATGACTTTATGAAAGATTGTTACTCCAAGATAATATCACTTCCATTGAGATGTATTGCATAGTAGAAAGATTCTGCTAATGAATTAGTAAGTATATGATATATAAGAATTGTCATTGACTATTTAGGTAGAGTTTCAGCTAAAAATGGATACCAACACTACTAGACTTATAAATCTAACTCCTCTTATAAATACCTTCAAACACTAATTTATTTAATGACAATTCATCAAAGTTCTCTAAAATACTAAAAAATCATGAAATCAATATATATTATCTTCATTTCCAAGTCTATTGTTAGAATTTTTTATCTTATATAGTGATTATGCTGAACATAATATCAATGGATTATGTATAACACAACATATCACAAGTAATAAGAACATAACGTCATTATTGCAAATATTGGGTTTAATGTGGTTCACTAGCTATTCAATATGACTAGCTATGTCTACCAAAAAAGTAAGTAGCACTTATAGATTTATTAACCTAAATATTTTAGTACATAATCGAGAGAGAGAGAAAAGAAGAATAGAGTGCACATTTTTGATTACAGATACAATATATATATATATATAGAACAATTAGGGGTCTACATAAAATAAAAATGAGTTAGATCTTAAGAGCGAATTAGGTCATGCTCCATGAATTCATCTGGCCCACTGATCAGGCAGCAGGACCCCTGTTATTGTCCCAATTCCACATATCCAATCTCTCAACATATTAGTACGTGCACCTAAAATAAAAACAAAGAAATAATATAGAGTGTTAAGGAACCAAATAACAAAATAAATTATATACTATATTTACACATAATTATCGACCACCAAAATACATAAAAATATTTGATAATTTAAATATTGAAAAATATGCGAGACAAACCCATAGACTAAAATACAAAATTAAGATATATTTAATCATTGTGAGTAGGACTCTTATGAAACTTAAAGTACAAATGCTTTTGTAGGCAACTTTATGCATGCCTTAAAGGAATTGACTTTCAATTAATATTGAGAAGTAAATAGAATGTTATCCTAAGGATTTTTCCTTTAGTTTGTGAATCACCTATTATAGTAAAAGAAAATGATAAATAAGCCATGAAAGATACATAGATTGATGTGATTCATATGATAGTGACTTTCCTATGAGTTATGTTCAGTCGTACTTTCATCGAGGGGATAAATTATTGTATTAGATACCATGGTTTAAAATAAAGATTGGTGTGTTTATTTTTTATGTGGATTTTATTATATTGAATATGATAAAAGATAAATATGCTCCATTGAACTTGTAATGATCATTTCTAGCTTGTAGACATTCCCTGGTTGAAATGAAGAAGGGGGAGTTTATACTTTGAGTGAGTGAAAAATATGTCAAATTTAACCGTTATAAGGGGGTGGATAGTGCAAACAATGAAAAGAAAGGTTGTTAGAGGATCAATAATCTTCTCTGGAAAAAAATGCAACAACATATTGACTTTCATTAGAAAGACTTTAGAAGACTACTGACCTAATGAAGATGATAGATATGACATAAAAGAAATCTAGGTGTATGAAAGTGATGAAGCAAAAAGTGATGAAGATGACTATCTTGAATTCAATGCATTCTTCAAAGTTATGACTTTAGATAATTGAAAATAAGACTACTATAAAGATGGAAATAAAAGAAGTGAGTTTCCCAATTTCTCGATGCATAATTATAAAGAAAATGAAGAGGAGAAATTAGAGATTACACATGAAGTGAAGGTAGAAGAAAAATTCCAACTAGTAACTGTTAAAATAAATAATGAAGACATGGTAGAAATAAAATATTTAGAGATTCCTATGGCACCAGAGAAAAATGATGAAGTAGTGATGAAAGTCATAGCTTCCAAAAATGTTATGACTTTTGTGTTTCAAAAGTTAAAGGTAGTAGATATGGCTCCACACAACACTACGTAAATTGTATTATAGAAAATAAATTCTCAACTCATAGCCTAGCATAGTGCCATAATACTCAAAAACGTTATGACTTCCATCGAGTAGAAACCTATTGAATGAATTTCAAAAGAAGAAAGTCATAGAGATGATCCAATTTCAAAAGAAAACCCAAAAAGAAAAAAAGTAAAGAAATATACTAAAAAGCTAGCATGGATAGTGAATATCACTAATGAAGGTACAAACTCATTAAGAGTCTAGCTAGAGGTATCAAACAGGCCGTGTCGTGCTGGCATGACCTACTTTTTCTCGGTCTGGTCATGTCACCATGCTGTGTCATGCACAACATGGTTAAAATCCCATGATGTGCCAAGCATGACATGGTTTGTGGTCCACCTGCCTAGCATGGCATGATGTGCATGGCAAAGTGCACGTCCTGCCGATTATGTCGAACGTAAAAAAATGGCCACGTGGCTGACCAATTACAATCTGCCACATGACCATTTTTTTTAAATGGACTATCCCATTATGGGGTAGTTGAATTAAAAAAAAATAAAACTGCTAGAGTGACCGCCCAATGGGGATCCAGTCAGGCAATCACTCAGGCCGGTTTATCATACCTTCGAGGCAGGCACATGGGCCATGTTTGGCCCAGCACGAGGCACGACTCATGCTGACCCAACATGACATGAACCATGCCAAGGGGACGCCTTGGCCGGCCCGAGGCACGATTCTAGACCATGCCATGTCGGGCTAGGTATTGCTGAATTAGGCTAGACCATATGCCATGCCCGTGCCGCCTAGCCCATTTGACACCTCTAGGTCTAATTATGGATGTTAATCATAATGCTGCTTGGGAGACAATCCAATAATTTATTTTCTACACCGTGTGATGTAATAATAATATATATGTAGTCAGACAAAATGTAGTACACCATTCATTAATCCTAAAAGTTAATCATGGAACAAGAACCCTAACATGACTTTTTAACTAACCACAAAAAGTAGTCTCACTATGTTGGTATACTACGACACTCTAATTCAATCATAACAAACACTTATTTATAAGGATGGATATATATATATATAAAAGTGAGGGATGGATTGCTCAAGGATGAGCAATCAATTTAGTATAATAATTTGTTCGACATGTCCAATACCAAATAATACTAATTATTTAGTATGGTTTCTATGATATGTTTTGTCTCAAAGAGGGATTTATTTGTAATGATTTCATAAAAACTTAGTTTTAAAGAATTTTGATGAATAATTATAAAATTGTAAGATTTTAGTATGAAATAAGCAGTTTGGTAGAATTTATGACTAGAAGGAGAGTAAAAATTCATACAAGTCATAGAACTTGATATGCAATGACATGATTACATAGTTACATACTTATAAATTAGTTTTGATGTTCATTCTTGGCAAAAACTCTACACATATAGTTGTGGCAATATTTATATGGATTGACTCTACCACATTGTTGACATATTCATTTCATCGTACAACACTTTTTCTAGTTATAGAGATTTCATGTTGTGATAGGTAAAAATGCTCAAAATAATTTTGTGACTGTGATATTAATTATACATCACAACAATTAAGTACCCATTGGTGCTAAAAGTCATTATGACCTCTAGATGCCATAACTTTTTCTTTACCAAAGTATAAAAATACTCAAGCAAATGATATGATGCTGATCAAGCATCATAACTCTTTGCTACATAATATTATAGATAGTCAAACTTGAATAGTGACCAATACGACCACTATGACTTTTAGCTCATGAGAAAATTAAAATCCATTATATATTTCATCAATGACATGATTTTGGGTTACATAAGTAAAATGATCAAGTCATAACTATATTCTAGTACTATGATTTTTTGTTATAGAGGCTAAATGGGCCATCGTGACTTTTCCTAGTGTCATGCCTATCAAGTAGATGAAAGAAATCAAACCTATGACTCATATTCAAAGTCATGACTGTGTTATAGAGGTTAAATGAGCCATCATGACTTTTCCCAACATTGCCACCATCAGGAAAAAACAAGAAATCAGGGTCATGACCCGCACCCAACACCACAACTTTGTCTTACAAAATTTGGAGACTGAATCCATGATTTTTATTTAAAACCATATCTTATAATTAAAAGATTTCACTCCAATTACTTGGGTATATAACCAAAGCCCTAAGAAGTCAAGGATATCTATGAAAGGTGTGAGGAAGATGACCATAAAGGCTTCACAACCCCATTTCTATGGTGATCCTTATGCAATAAGGGTGATACAAGAAAAAAACATAAACCCTAGGAGGCAAGTGCACATTTAAACTCCTTCCCAAGGGCAAATCGAAGTGAAATTGAGTGAGTTTTTAGAGATTTATGTTTTGAAGCCTTGATTCTCCCGAGGGATGAAATCGGTTATCAAGATTAGTATGAGATAATTTTTTACTTGTCTTATATATTATTTTCTCTAATTTCAGACTAAAATAAGAATTTATGGATGATGTAAAATATTTATTATGATGGATGTTACTTTTGATACTTTAATGCAATATTTTATTATGATTTATTTATTATGGATAGTTTGGTAATTAAATAGAACTGAGACTAGGATTTTGACTATTAGTGAGTTCATGTATGATTGGAATAGTAGATGGTAATAGGTAAACTATGAAACACACTAACACATATGTTAAGAAGTAAAAACATTTCTGATCATGATGCATAAGGCAAATTCATATGTGAAACCCTACAATTGAGATATATTTAATCATTTTAAGTATGGCACTAAAGAAATTGACAAAACAAATACTTTTCTATCCTACTCCAATATGTATGCCTTAGAGGAACTGACATACAATTGATGATGGATGATAAATAGAATATTTTTCTAAAAGTTACACATTCAGTGTGAGAACTACCTATCATAGTGCAAAATAGTGATAGGTAGGCCGTGTGATAGGAATTGCTAGATATGATTTGTATGGTAATGATAATCATATGAGTTATTTTTGGTCATATGGCTTTTACCAGTTAAATATGGAGAAAATATATGTTAATTATATGAGTATGATTCTAATAAAATCAAAAGTACAAATACCTTTATTATCATACCAATTCTTATCGAGAAAGTGAGGACTTGTGAATGATTTTTGAGTAGAGATGATGTACTATCTCAGTGGCAAAGTATTGAAGAGAAAGCTACGAGGGGACCTTCATTGGGAAATGTGCAATAATTGATGACAACCTTGTATACCGATAGAAAAATAAGTTATTCCATAACTATCTAGCTTTCATTCTTTGACATAGCATAATCACAATAAGACTTTTATGAATTTCTTGACAAATAAAAATATGAATTATTCATAGAATTTAGAATTTATGATCTAAAATCATGTTTATCATGCCTACTAGATCAGTTGTTAATTATCATTGATTGATCTAACATTGAATGTGTAATCTATAAGATCAATATATTGATCAAATGCCCACTATATTATTTATATGACTCATATATTTGAAGAATGATATTAAATGAAAAACTCTCGCCCAACTAATATTTGGAACGTACCTAACCATAAAATTAGGTATGTAACAAAGTTTCAACACCTATCTAACTTGAAGTAATTTTCAAAAAGATGTTTTGAAAAAACTTGTTGCTTAATTGAGAAAATTTTCACTTTATGGTTGAATAGCATTGTCATTGGCCATGAAACTCAATGTTGGCTTTTCATCTATCACAACTATAAAGGCGGTGAGATAATTCCTTAGAAATACTAGTATTTATGAGTAATTCATTAAAGAATTCTCTACTTTGTTGAAACAATTATGTGAATTTCTTGTTAAGGGTATGATGTTTGTGTGAAATAAAAACAAATGCAAAAACAAATTTGAAATCTTAAATAAGCTATTGATTAGAGCCCCTATTACGAGGGCATCAAATTGGGACCTACTACTTGAAGTCATGTATTATGTAAATAATGTGGCTCATGTAGTAGTTCTAAACCAGTGTGAGAGTAGCAGGTCATATGAGACATGTTATGCAAGGACATTCTTAATTGAAGCTCAAAAAACTTATACAAACACGGAGGATAAACTTTCTTGTCATGATGTCTACATTAGAAAAATTCTGACTCTATCTTATTCGATCTTCTAACAATGCACACACATATCACTTGGTTATACAACATTTCTCGAAGAAACAAAATACTAGTGTAAGGTTAATATGGTAGATACTCTGGCTTTATAAGCTTTAATTTGAAATGAATATAAAAAGGAGCATAAAACTTGGTGGCAGATCACTTGTCAAGGATCTGCATCAAATGTATACTCAACTAAAAGCTAACCATTAGATGAAAAGTTACAGAATGAGTTGCCAATGATTGAGGAAGAAACCCAAGAGTCATGTTTTTCCATATCATAAACTATTTGGCGACCATAGACATAGCTAATTGGTGGGTTGAAATTACGCAAAAATTTTCTTGTCTCGGTCCACAAATTCTATTGAGAAAACATTTACCTTTTCAAATATGTTGCATACTAAATTATTTGAAGATGTGTTTTTGGAGTCAAGCAAACATATATATTAACTCATTTCCACTCTAAAGCTTTTGGAGGGCATTCCACATCACAAAAGGCTAGGTTACATATGTTACAATCTAGATTTGATATGTTAACTCCATTCACAGATTCCCACAACTTCTTCAAGACTTAAAATAATTTCCAATGGCTGAGTAAGTTGATAAAGATGAGTGAAATGCTGTTGAACTCAAATTATTTATTGAAATATTTGATATTTAGATTTAGGGACAAACTTCATGTGGCCCTTCACCAGCCAACCATGAGATAAGGATTCTACTTATGAAGATATTGAGAACCAACCATAAACATTGGTTGTCGAAGCATTGCAAACCTTTTGTAGCTTATTGAACATCATTCAAAATATTCTTGGGATGTCTCCTTATGATTTAATTTATGAATATGCTTGTCATTTACTGGTGGAATTGGAAAACAATTGGGGTATGAAAAAAAAACAAATTCAATTTGGTGAGGTTGTATTAAAGAGATTGTTGCTAAACAAACTAAAATAGCTTTGGAATAATACATATTGTATAGTTAGAGATGTCAAATATAAGTTCAAGAAGTGGAATGATTACTTAGTCATCTATTTTTTTGAAACTTTTTACTTATTATTCATGAAAAAGGAAAATTGCATTCAAAATTGCATCCAAAATTGTAGCTTCCTAAGTAAACCCACTCATAGATCCAAGCATATTACTTTTTATGGCAATGATGACTCAGATAAATTGCATCCAAAATTGAATATCTATTTCCCACATGTCATAGTTAATTATCCACTAACCCTCATGAAATAAAAAAGAAGCCTCATTGTAAGGTGATGGCTCATCGATCTACTTGATTACCAGACAAACTTACATATTGTTATGTCACTATAGAAAAAACCACTATAATGAGTAATAACTCTATGGCTAGTAAAATTTCATAAACACACAAATTTTATAAAAAATTAAAAAATCCAACAACCATTAGGTATACACATCCATTGTGTAACCCAATTTGAAATATGACTCTACTAAATCATTTTCCAACAATGTCATAATGAGGTAATCCTTAGTTTTTACTACCCAAATTTAAGGTAATATTATACTATTGAAACCATAATTTTAAAGAAGAGATATTTTATGAACTCCATGCATTTTAAGAAAATATAGGCACCAAACCTTCCATGTTGTTGTGCATGAAATATTTCTGGAACCATTTATCATTCCTCAATATTTTTACCATCCTCAAGTTGTAATAAATTTTTGTCAAACTACATCTTCTAGAGGCATCTCATAGCTTGCTTGTATTTTATTTAATAGTGATGGTCAAGGTTGATTGTTGAATTCCAAGAGGATTGCAATAAATATAAAATTTATCTTGACCCTCCACCTCCTACTAATTCAGCATTCAAACATCTCTACTTTTTGCTCTCCACAACCAAAATGGTGCACAATCATTCTCATAGTAATGTGACAGCTAGTGCTAGTGAGATGTAAAATAAATACTTGGTACTTGTGTGGTATATACTAAAATATTGTAGCGAACAATATTATAACTTTGTTATGCCATATAATTTTATTAGTTATGTGATGTCCCAAAAACTCATCAACTAGAGTTTCTCTTCAATAAAGACCTACAAATATATAATTCATACAAGTAATAAGGAAGACTTTCGTCATATCAATCACATTGGGATTATATTGTTAATTTGGTTATTTAATAGTGAGATAATTAACTCATTTATAGTAAGATGGATGTTAGAATTATTAGACATTCTTATGTCCAAAGGTTTATTTATGTAATCAATGTGATATGTGCTTAAATTAGCTTGACTTGTGTTGTGTCTGGGCACAAAATAAAAGTCGGAGTATTGTGCGTTGACTCCTTGCCCTAACAACATATATGGTGATTTTCACTATTAAGCTCATCCTAATGGTAGTTCTCTCATAGCTATTCCCTCTGTATATTACCATTAAGACAAAAAATTATCTATATATAAGACTCAATCATAATTTCATACCTTTAAGGTAACTACCGCCAGCTACTCTTGATGGTTCCTTTATATGTACACTATTATTCTCCAATACTATGTATCTGAATGATTAAAAATTGACATAGTTTGTAAGTATTTATGCTTTTGGTTACATAAATATCATACTTACACAATTAGCATATGCTTCCCTCAAGTTTCATCGATAAAAATTATTTTGAGTGAATGTAACTCACAAAGGCTATCATCGCCTTGTGAATCATGACATATTCATACATATCCTAAGGATTTCTTATTACTATCCTCCACAATGATTGTTCAAATTACACACTAAAGGTGAATTCTTAGGAAAATATAATATATAATAGTCATACCAATTAAGAATTAATTCTTTTAAGATGTGTACAATGAATTAATATATAAAAATATTTAAACTTTTAGCTTCATAAGCACAATACTCAAGATAATCAACATATCTAATTTTTGGGTTTTTTAATATATAGGTTTATCTTGTGTATCATAGTCAGAAGGAGTGTCAGTTTCTTCCTACCATATACATGAGTGAGCCTCATGGTTTACATATTATCATACACCATGATCATCTTGCACAAACTTATCAATAGTTGAAATCCTAGAATAAGTTCTATTTAATCATCTATTCATCAATATCCATATCACAATATAAATCAAGCACATTCATTAATAAAATAACCATTATTATTTACCATAAATAAATTTACACAAATCAATTACATGTTATTTTGATAAATATTCTTTAATATACTATAAAGAGGGAAGTTTGAGAGTTATGCCCCCCAACTCTAGAGATTGTATTAAACTTGCAACCCTTAACTATGGAATCCTAGGGAGTATGAAAATTTCTTGTTGGGTTTGGTAGTTATGCTGAGACTTTG
This sequence comes from Sapria himalayana, assembly GCA_029783825.1. Classification (NCBI taxonomy): domain Eukaryota; kingdom Viridiplantae; phylum Streptophyta; class Magnoliopsida; order Malpighiales; family Rafflesiaceae; genus Sapria; species Sapria himalayana. Next base: position 2,828,278 of record JAREIK010001563.1, on the reverse strand, counting down.
CTTATTGCATCGAGAGAGAGAGAGAGAGAGAGAGAGAAAGATAAAGGAAAAAGAAGGATTTAAATTTCTCTATCTTTCACTTATATACTTGGATAATTCTATATTACTTTAATACGAAGTTATAACCTTTAGAAGAAAGTTATGGCCTTGGTCTCTATTTCTTAAGCTTGAGGTCCCAACTCTAAAAAATAACCACAAATTTGGAATGCATCCTAATCTTTCTTTTGTAATGCAAAATTATGATGCTAGGAAATGACCATGGCTTGAGCCTAATATATATGTAACACAAAGTCGCAGTATTGTGAAGTGACTATGGTTTCATGTGTTTCTCTTTTTGTTCTTCAAAAGGAGCCATGATGTTAGGAAAGATCATGACATGGTGAAGAGTCTCTCATATTATTATATAGCCATGATATTGGTATTGATCTTTTGTGTTCATTATATGACCATGACACTAGAAAATAGCCATGACACTAAGAAAGTCTCTCTTGTGTCTCTTGTGGCCATGATATTAAGAAATAGTCATGGCACAACTTTTTTTTTAATATGTTTCAAGTGTCTATGGGACTATAAATGACCATGACACTAGCCTTCATTTCACTCATATATCATGTCATCTTAGTGATGCAAGGATGATGTAATAGTTGACACTAGAAATTATCTCACATATAAAGTCATAGATTTTCCTTCCTTTGAGGACAAGAGTTGTGACCTTGAGAATGACCATACTCAAGTAATATTCTTTATAATATTTAGTATCTAAAAGTTGTGACATTGAATAATTAGTACAATTTAAGCCTAAATAATTTTGGCTCTGTAATTAGTACAACTTAAAAAATAATTAGTATCTAAAAGTTGCTAAAAAATCATTGCTTTATAAAATGATCATGACATTGACTTGAGTCTATTGAGCCATATTAAAGATAAAGTTGTGGTGCTTGAGTTGGCCACAATCGTTATCACCAATGGGATATGGTTCCTGTGATATAAAATTAATATCATAGCCATATAAATTTTATGAGATAAGTATATAAATGATTCCATGATAATTTCATAACCTCAAAGAATGTATCATATAGTAGAAGAATTATTCTAATGAGTTGGTAGAATCGTACCATACAAAGATTGTCACGACCAAATAGGTAGAGTTTTGGTCAAACATGGATCCTAACACTATTTAAGACTTCATATTATATCCCCTTAGTTAAATAGTTCTGAAAACCTATCGATTTCATGACTATTCATAAAAACTCATTAAAAATTAATTCATAATTTCTTTATTTCCATGTCTACACATTATAATAAATCACCAAAATACAAAAAAATATTCATTAGTTTGAACATAAAATAAACTCTCATAATAAATCAATTGCTCATCGACAATCAATAACTTTCCTCTCCAAAAAAATTCAATATATATACAAATTTTATGACTAGATTTGATTATCATAGGTCTAAAAATAGTAAAGCAACTTCAAGTAGGCATATTGATAATTACAGTGGGGTATAAGTTTCATGACTATACTTGTGGGTTATTGGATATGTAAATTCATTTATGTGGTGGATATATGTATTTATTACATTACATATGTAGAAATAATCTTTGGGTTGCCTTTTTAAGAAATGCTATGTTTAACATCCATAGCAAGACCATCAAAAACTCCCCTTTGTGATCTCTGATATTCATAATAGCTTCTTAGTATACTATTCACCCCCTTTCATTAGTTTTTTCTTTGATCTTGTTTTAGCTATACTTATATCATTTTATCTATTGGATGTCATGACTTTTTTTTAATTCCATGACTTTCTTTTGTTCTAACTTTTCATTTTTCTTCATGGATCCCCAAATTTGCAGTGCCAAGCATGAGCATGGATTTTTCTTTTCACCTTTCCTTGCTCTTTTTGTCCTAGATCCCCATAGTCATGATGCTGAGTAAAGCTGCAATTTTGTCTTGAAATTTTTTCTTGTCCTTTTCATTCCGTAACTCCAAAGTCATGATAATATGCATTATTGTGACTTTGTCTTCAAGCATCCATTAACTATTTTTATTATGTAACACCAAAGTAATGGTGTTATGCATAACAATGGCTTTGCCTTTGATTGGCTCCTACATGACTTCTACTTGAGTCGTGTAATATTTACCCTTTGTCTATTTACCATATATTCTCTTCCATTTTTTGATCTCACCATAACTATCCCATAAGGTGTCATTACTATTATTTCAACTGGACTATTCCATCTAAATTTCAACTTTTCTAAGAATATCTTTAATTGAGAATTGAAAACTAATAATTGTTCTTTGACTTTGCACTCTCTCCTTTGTAAATTCTTTTCATGCTATTTTTTTTATAAATGTGTAAGTTGTTGTATGCGTCATTTCTCAACTCTTCTAATTCTCTTATTTGTAGAACTCTTCTTTCCTTTGCATCATTTATAATTTTAATTCACCATTTTGATAGCTCACCATGCTTTATGTTTGAGTTCAATAGGAAAACAACACGCCTTTCCAAAAATGAGTTGAAAGGGAGACATTCCCAATAGTGTCTTGAAATAAGTTCAATGAGCTCATAGCATTTTATGTCATCTAGATATACTCTCTCATCATTGGCATTTATCACATCATTATGCATTGCATTTACAATTATGAAATTATATTGGCCAATAGAACAAGATTGAAATACTTTTGAGCAATTTTACTTCTTCCAAAATATCCTTCGTATAGTGATGAATGAAATTTGAGCGTAATTGCTTGTTACTTATATTTGAGGACATATCTCCTTATAATCTGTTCATCACATTTTTTAAATAATAATAGATCATCCTAAAGATAATATTTCCCATCTAAATACTTTTTTTGGTGTGACATGAAAAATAAGGGTAAGACACCATATGCTAAATAGTAAGAAAAAAATCATCATATATTTAAGTCGTGTCTCTACAATAAGAATTTATTCATCAAAGAAGTTTTTGGTAATTTTAGTTTCTTTAATATTGTCACCTCCAAGTTCAATTCATAATAAATGATTGGAAATTATATTGTCACTCTCATTCTTATCTCTAATTTCAAGATCAAATTCTTAAGAGAAGTAGTATCTACCTTAGTAGTCTAGGCTCAAACACTTTTTTTTGTTATCAAGTATCACAACACTACGTGATCCATATAAAAAACCATCTTTGCTCAATGATATATGATCAAAAATTTTCACAAGAGAAAGCCACAACTACCATTTCTTTCTTAATTTTTTGTATAATTCATTTTTATAACGTATGACTAGTAGTACAAGAGATTACTCTAAAATTTTTATTATGCTTTTATCCTAGTACAAATCCTAAGGCATATGCACTTGCATCAAATATAATAAAAAATTGTTCTTCCCATCATGGCACAATAAATATTGGACTTCAATTTTTTTTTCAACTCTTGCAAAGTATTTAAGCATTCTTGATCAAAGTTAAATGTCCTATCATGGAACAATAAATATTGGACTTCCAAATTTTATTTTCAACTCTTCAGAGGTATATAAGAATTCTTGATCAAAGTTAAATGTTGCATCATTCTCTAATAATTTACATAATGGTTTAATTATTTTCAAAAAAAATTGAATGAATCACCTATAAAACCCCATGTATTTGATAAAAATTTTCACCTTTTTGTGGGGTGGGGGTAAGGTTTTGATGATGTACACTTTTACATCATCTACTTCTAATCCTCTAGCTAACACTAAATGTTTCAATACTATCCTATCTTTAACCATGAAGTGATTTTTTTCCCAGTATAAGATGAAATTCTTCTTTTTGTATCTATTCAACACAACTTCTAAATCATATAAATATTATTTAAAAAAATATCTATAAATTGAGAATTTATCCATGAAAATTCTATAATCTCTTCATTAAGATCGGAAAAGATTGTATTCATACATCTTTAAATTGTAATCAGTGCATTACAAAGTCCAAAGCATTCTTCTAAAAGCAAATATCCCATATTGGCAAGTGAACATTATTTTTTCTTCATATACATGATTAATTAGAATTTGATTTTTAAATACCTATCTAAAAAATAATAATAAGAATGGAAGGAGAATATGTCAATATTTAATCCATAAATGAGAGCAGATAATGATATTTCCTCATTAGTTTGTTCATTTTCTAATAATCAACACATGATCTCTATCCAATTGTTGTATGCATAGAAATCTCTTTTTCATTTGTTGTTTTCATCACCATCAACACTCCTTTCTTTAGCATAAGAAATATGGGATCACCCAAGGGCTATCAGATATCACATAGATAATGCTTGTGTCTACCCATTTCACAATCTCCTTTTTAATGTTTTTCTTGGTTGGATTTGATCATCGTGGTGGTTCATTTATTGGCTTCACATGTTCTTTCATAAAGATCTGATAAAGGCACGTTGATAAGTTAATTCCTTTGATGTTGTCTATTGACCATGCAAGAGTAGCTCTATAATCTTTTATGAGATTCATGACTTTGGTCTCCATAAGTTTCTTTGTCTTATTCTCTCCCAAATATGCATAATGAAGGTGACATTGTCTATTATAGTGTTTCTATTGACTACCATGGAATTCAAGTTGACTATGACTTTCATTTCCTCAGCCTCCACTTTGTTTTGTAATTCATCAAAAATGTCTCATTTATATCTCCACATTGATACATTTTCTACCATCAAGGTCTCTCTTGAAGATTCCTCTTTATTCTTCTCACTCATTCTTCTGAGATTATCATCATTCTTTTGATTTCTAGGTCCCAAGGGACTAGCTTAGTCCTAGAGCTATAGTTCATAAAGAGAGTGCTAGGGAGGGAAAACAATGAAATGATACAAACAAAAACTAAAATACAACAATTCACTTTCCAAATAAGTTAATAAGACTTAACATTTTGATTCGAAAAATTTATCAAACTCAATGCTATCTAAATTACAAAAAAAATAATTCATTTACAAGAATAATTACGTCAACTCGTACTGACTAACCAAATTAAAAATTCCCCGATAAAGGTACCAAAAACTTATTATGACTTTATTTTGTCATCTAATTTTATTGATTAAGTAATATTCCAAAAGCTCATCAATGAGAGTATCTCATCAATAAAGATTTATAAGTGAAAGGTTCATATCTAAATCTAGATATCAATTACACATGAATTATATTGGTAGTTAAGTTATTAAATAGTGAGATAACTTATTTATAATAAAATGGATATTCTAAATGTATGATAATTTTAGGTCCATGAGTTTATTCATCCAATATATGTGATATATATTTAAATTAGCTCCACTTATATTATGTTTGGACATAGAATAAAAGATGGAGTGTTATACACTAATTCTTTATCCTAATAGTATATAATGTGATTTTCACCAATTAATGTCTCAATATTAGTCTCATCAAAGTTATTCCCTTAGTATATCTATATCATAACCGAGATAACAAATCATCTTTACATGAAAGTTATTCACAATTTCATACCTTATAAGCAACTTTGCCAACTACTATTGATGGTTTCTTCATATGTATACTTTTATTCTATAACCTAAAATATCATAAAGACTAATGATTGACATAAATTATATATATTTGTACTTTCAGCATTATAAGTATCATACTCACATAATTAACCTATGTTTCCATCAAGTTTCACCAATAAAAATCATATGATTGAAAACAACTCACAAGAGCTATAACCACCTTAGGAGTCATAAAATACTTATGCAAATCCTAAGGATTACCTATCATTATCCTCCTTAGTGAAGATGTGACTCCCACACTAAATCTAAAGCTCTTAAAATGCTATATAAAATATGTATTCCAATCAAGAACTAGTTTTTTAAGACTTATATATAAAACATTAGTGTGTAAATGTACTGGACCCATCTCAAGCTCAAGCATTTACTTTTATAGTGAGAGACCAACATATTGGTATTCATACTTTTGGCTTAATAAGTATCATACTCATAATGATTAAAATACTCAAATTTTGAGTTTTAATATATAGGTTTATCTTATACATCATAGTCAGAAAGGTTGTCACTTCTTATCTACCAAATGAATGAGTGAGCCTCATGGTTTATCTATCATGATCAACCACAATAATCTTGCACAAACTAATCAATAGTCAAAATCCTAGTTTAAGTTCTATTTAATGACCCATTGATTAATATTCATAACATAATATAAATCAAATATATTCATTAATAAAAAAAAATCATTGTCAAATCAAATAAATCAATTTATACAAACTCTAAACCACTTGCTATTTTGATTAAAAATATTGAATCTACCTTGGGGGTGGGGGAGGAGTTAAGAGTAGTGACCCCAACTCTAGAGATTTCATTAAATCTTCTACCCCTTGCTTTCTTGTTGAACTTATAAGGAGTTTAAATTTACCCATAGGATTTAGTAGTTGTTCCATGTCTTTGCTTGTTACATGGAGAGAAAGAGAGAGGGGAAGAATAAAAAGAATTTTTTTTCTGAATTTCTATATCATTTACTCATATAATCAAATAATTTTGTATTACTCTAAGTAGGAAGTTATAACTTTTAGAAAAAAGTTGTAACTTTGGCCTTTATCTCTAGAGCTTGAGGCCGTAACTATAAAAAATGATTGCCACTTTAAAATGCATCCTAATATTTTTGTAACACAATGTCATGACACTCTTCAATGACTATGACTTGAGATTAATGTCTTTATAATATAAATCCACGATACTATGAAGTGGCCATGACTTCTTGGGCATATGTCCTTGTTCTTCATAAGGGGCCAAGATACTAAGAAAAGTCACAACATTTTGAAAGGCCTCTCATATTATTATGTAGGGATGATGTTGTGAAATAGACATGACATCGATATTAGTTTTTCTTAATCATTATATGATCATGACACTGCAAAATAGTTGTGACATTGAGAAGGTCTCCCTTATGTATTTTATGGATCAATGCTGGGAAATGGTCGTAACATGAAATTTTTCCTTCACATGTTGCTAGTGTTTGCAACACTATGAGTGACCATGACACTAGCTTTCACTTCTCTCATATTTTATGTCTTCATGGCACTACAAGGATGCCTCAGTACTAGCAATTATATTGTATGTAAAAGTTATGGTTTTTTCTTCCTTTGAGGACAAAAGTCTCAACCATAGAAAATAACTATACGCTGGTAATATCCTCTATAATTTTTAGTATTCTAAAAATTACATCACTAAATAATTTACATGAATTTGGCTCGAGTAATTTTGGTTCTATAACTTCCGGCAACTCAAAAGTCTTGGATTTGTAAAAAGGTCATGACTATGACTTGAGACTATTGAGATAAATTAAAGATAGAGTTACAATGCTTATACTTAGCTATAATCTTTAGCACCAATAGGGTACTTGGTTGCTACAACATAAACTTAATAAAATAATTATATAAATTATATGAGATAAGTATGGTTGCGACTCCATGATAATATTGCAGCCATAAGAATCTATTGCATAGCAAAAAATTGTGTAAATGAATTGGTAGGGTTATGACATATAAAAATTATTATAAGAAATTTGATAGAGTTCAGTCAAGAATGAATACTAAAACTATGGAATACTTTATATTATACGCTCTTAACTAAATAACTCCAAAAACCAATCAATTTCATGACTTTTCATCAAAAACTAAAATTCCAAAGTCACGAAATCAATCAATAATTCATCCATTTCCATGCCTACACATAATCATAACTACTGAAATACATAAAAAATATTTAGTAGTTTGAACATCAAACAAGCAAGCAATTATGCACTTCCCTTCCATGACTACTTTTCTATGTTTTAGAGTTCCATATAATCTTTTATGTACCAGACATAGAAAGAAAACTACACTACACAATGACCTTTGGTATCTCTAATTGGAAGTTATCACTTTGAAAAAGTTAGTTTGACACTGAGAATAATTTGGTTACATGTTGTAGGGTGGGGGTTTTTTTGTTAGCTACCCCACCTTTTATTTTTTCATGGTTAAATACTTTGCTACTACTGCTACTACCATTAAGATTATGTTAGTAACATTTGTGATTAATTGAGGATTGTTCATTTTTTGTTCTTATGTTTGATTTAGAGTTATCTATATCTGTGAATTCATGCATACCAATTTATTTTGTTTCTATTATCTTTATATTTAGTTTTGTTTGTTTGCTTGCTTTTCCAAAAAAAAATGACAAGAATGAAATGTGTTTTAATTGTTATTTTTCTTCTCATTTATCTTTTCAAAAATTTCTCATTCCATTGTAGACTAGTAAATTTTTTAACTAGCAATACTAAAGTTATAAAAGTGACTATTACTTAAAAATATATTTTGTATGATGATTTTTTCATGATTTAGTTTTTTGTGAGTAGTAATTATTTATAATCAATTGCAATTGTATGCAAGTGATTTTGGATAGTAGTATTTTTTTATGAGATTTTAATATATGTTATGTATTAAAACCCATACTTTTGGATAATAGGGGTTATGAGAGTAGAAATGGATAAAACAAAGCAATGAGAAGTCAAAATTTAAAGCTACAAAGAAGGTTACAAATCACTTGTGAAATTTGGCAGAGCCAAATGAAATAAAAGATAGGTTGTGAACATTCATAATCCTATCAAATTTTATAGTCCTACAAACATCTGAAGCAATGAACATTCACAACCAAGTATCTTGTCAATTGAGATCCATAAGTGCATGGCTTATACAAATAGTAGAATAAAATTTTATCAAGATACCGATAACATATGAATTATATCAACAGCTCAATTATTCAATAGTGAGACAACATTTTTTTTTGTAAAATAAATATTTAGATTGTTAGACAATCTTTGATTCATGGTTTATTCATTTAATCTATGTGATCCTCTTTTAGTCACTTGACTTATATTATATTGGATAAAGAATGAATATATGGGTATTGTGCAATGACTCTTTGCCCTAATGGCATACAAGATGGTTATTACCATTTAGCCTATCCCAATATTGGTCCCCTTATAGCTATTTATTTGGTATTTCAAAGTTAAGATAATAATTTATCCCTAATTGAAAGTCATTCATAATCTCTACTTGAAAGTTATTCATAATCTCATATCTTTTAGTTAACTTCTTCAACTATCCTTGATAGTTTCTTCATATATATACTTTTAATTTTCACTCTCAAATGATATTAAGATCAAAGATTTACATACTTTGTAAGTATTTGTACTTTTGGCTTCATAAGCACCATATTCATACAAATAACATATGTTTCTCTTAAGTTTTATCGATGAAAACCATACAAGTAAAAGTAATGCATTAGAGCTATTAGCACATTATGAGTCATTACATATGAGTGCATGCCATGAGGATTGCCTATTACTATTTTTTTTGGTAATGATGTGACTTTCATACTTAAGGTGAACCCCTTGAGAGATCATTTTATATAATATTTATTTAATTGAGAATTAGTACTTTTAAGATATATATAATAGATTGGCATATAAAAGTATTTACACTTTTGGCTTCATAAGCACTATAAGCATGATAATTAACACATCCAAATTTCAGGTTTCAACTGATAGGTTTATCTCATTCATCATAGTCAAAATGACTGTTACTTTCTTTCTATTATATGCATGAGTGATCTTTGTGATTTACCATTCAATATCCATCACGAAAATCTCTCACAAACCTACTTAATAGTTGAAACCCTAGTTTAAATTCTATTTTATCACCACTCATTAATATCCATATATAAAATAAACCAAACAAATTAATTCATTAATAAAATTTACCAATTCACATCACATATCTCAATTTACACAAATCCTAAACCTATACTATTTTTAAACAAATTCTTGAATCCATCTTTAGAGGAGAGGAATTTGAGAGTAGTACCCCCCAACTCTAGAGATTAGTATTAATCTTACATCACTTAGTCACTTGTGGAACCCCTAGAGGAGTGCTAAATTTTTCCCTATAATTTGGTAGTTTTAATGGCTTTGCTCGTTGCATGAGGAAGATTAAGAGGAAAATGAGCGACCTCATAAAATTTATCTATCTTTCAATTCTATACTTGAGTGACATTGTATTATTCTAAATAGGAAGTCATGACTTTCAAAAGGACACAACTTCAGCCTTCATCTCTTTGGCTTGAGATTGTTACTCTAGAAAATGATCATGACTCTAGTATGCATCTCTTTGCTACACAAAGTTGTTATACTGGAAATGACTATAAATTGGGTGTAATATATCAATAACATAAAGTTGTAGTACTGTGAAATGACCTCGACTTCATGCCTTTGTCCTTTTATCATCCCTAAAGATCTATTACACTAAAAAGTAGCCACGAAAAAGTGATGACTTCTCATTTTGTTATATAGCTGCGTTATTGTGTAGTGGCCGTTATATTAGAAGGTCTCTCATGTGTTGGCCATGATAATAGTATTTGAAAATTGTTATGACACATAAGTTTTTTTTTCATCTCTTAAGTGTCCAAAGCATTATGGGTGGTCATTAAACTAACTTTCTCTTCTCTCATATAATATGTTGTCTCGACATTACAAGCATACTAAGACAATAACAACTAGGTCGAGCATGGCTATTCATTCCTTTGAGAACAAGAGTCACGGTCTTGGAAATGATCATTCTCTTCTACAACATTTACTATTCCAAAAGTAATCCCTTTGAATATTTGTCACGGCTTTAACATGAGTAGTTATGAAGCTATAATTTTTTATAGCTCAAATATTAAGGTGTTGTAAAAAGGTTGCAACTCTAACTTGAAAGTTCAAACCATATTAAAAATGTTGTCATGATGCTCAGACTTGGCTATAACCTTGAGCAAATGTGGGGTATTTGGTTGCTACGATAAATAATTAAAGTCACATCCATTTAAATTTTTTGAGCTAAGTATGACTATGACTTAATAATAATATCTTAGCCACTTAGAATGCATTGCATAATAAAAAGACTATGCTAATGAGTTAGTGAGGCTGTGATGTACAAGAATTACCTTGACAAATTCAGTAAAGTTTCAGCCATGAATAAGTATGAAAACTATGTGAAACGCAATAATCTACCCCCTCTACTAACACCTCAAAAAACTTATTGATTTCATGAATATTCATTAAAACTTTTCAAAATGCCAAAATCATGAAATCAACTCTTATTATATCTTTTACATGTCTACGTATCATAATAAACCATCAAAATACAAGAATGTTTGGTAGTTTGATCACTAAACATATACTAACAAACCTTTTACACTTTGAATGTTATTAATTATAATATAGCAAATGGAGATTCGATATGAAGTGAATTGATTATGGTATTATACTTCAAATATCAACTAGCTCTCTTATCAATCTATATCCTCAGTGTACTTTGTGGAAAATTTGAAGCCTAATTTTTCATTGAAATTATACCTACCTAATTATAACTACTAGGTGGCTGCCTATTTTGTTCACTTATTTTTCAGCTTAGTTAGCTATCCAAATTCCAATATTACTTTTTATTTTAGTCAACCACAGATTGAAAATATCTTGTGGATGATCCTTACCCACTATTCTCTAATGGATAAATTTGTCCTAGCAAGGTATTTAGTGTATAAATGTTTTGATCTCACCTTCACATTTTAGCATATACTATCTCATAAGTTTCACAAAAAAAAAACTTTTTATACACAATGAGCTATAGGAACATGAATATCCATATATTTTCTACTAGAACCCTAATGGACACTTACTCATACCTATGTTGTGAGTATATCAAAATATTTTGTCAATTAATATGATCACAAAATCTCATTGTGTGATTGTCTCTCATTTAATATAATTTTATAAAGTATATGGGTCATACAAATAGTAAAATAGACATAAGTTTCGATATCTATCTCATAGGGATTATATAGGTAGTTTAATCAACCAACAATAAACTAATAACTACTCGAGTTGAGTATATAGACTTGAGTTTTTCAAATGATACTTGGGCTTTAGGGTTAGCCTATATCATTGTGCATGATTATACTCTTTATTATTTGATCAATTTTATTTTTGATTATTAGATGAATGGTATATTACTTTGAAAATAACCTAATGCCTTTTGGCATACAAGGTGACTATCATTCTTGGACCATCACTACAAAGGATGATGCCCTCATAGTTATCTCCTTGATATTTCACCACCTAAGCTACATGTTATTTGATTCATGGTTTATTCACACATTTACTTTTTTTGGTAATATGTCATCGGCCATTAATGATTGCTTCAAATATACACATTTATTTTTTGACCCTTAGTATCTTAAAAATATAAGATGATGTGATAATAAATATATTTCTAATTTTGGCTTCATAAGCACCACACTCAATTAACATATGTCTTCCTATGAATCCCACTTATATAAATCATACATATGAAATGGACTCATAGGACTAGCAACACCATACAGAACATCTTTTCTTGCACGTGCATCATAACTTACCTATCACTATCTATCATGACCAACATATGACTCCCACACTATGGTGAAACTACTAGATTAAACATTCTACTTAATCTACATATCACTTATGAATAATTTTTCTAGGTAATGCATAATGGATTGATCATATGTGTATTCATACTTTTAGCTTCATAAGCATATTACTTTTAATGATTAAACTGACCTAAATCTTGAGTTCATAGATGACCTCAATGCTTTTAATGATTGTAAGTGTATTCCCAATGAGAGCCTAATTGATCATCTAAGTTTCAAAAGTTAAACATAATCAAATATTGCTTGTGGTTGCCTTAGATTTGGTCTTAATTAGGATGAGGAATCATGTGCCTAGGGTTTGTTGTTTCTCTTGGTTCGAAATCCATTCTACTCTTCCTCTATTTTTACAAAATCTTATAAGTATTGCTTATATACATCAAGTATCCATGCAACACTTTTGGAGTACCAAAGTGCTATCTTGAGGTCATGACTTTTTGATCACGTTAGACCTTATTTGGAGAACCAAAGTTATGTTAGTATTGAATGTTGCAACTCAAGTAACTCTCTTATGAAGCATAATGTCGCGACACTGAGAATGCCATGACTAAGACAAATTCTCTTTTGACCTCAAAGTCATGATGTTGGATATGTTCATGGCTTGATCTTTTTTCTCTAGAGAAAAGTATTATGACACCAGGTATGACCATGACTGGTATTTCCTTTCTAAAGCAAAATGTTATAGTATTGAGAATGACCACGACTAATACATTTATTGTTTGTAAGATAAAGTCATGGCACTATGAATAATGGTGACATTATATTATTTTTTTCACTAGAACACAAAATCTTGATATGGGAAAGGACATGATTAGAGTATATACTCTCTAGAACAAATTTTTGCAGCAAAAATAATACCATGACTTAAAATATTTGATGTTTTGGTTATTTATTGAATAAGTCACGACACTAAAAATATTTTGGCTATAAAGACTATGTTGCACAATGAAAATATTGTAAAAATTTAGTGGTAGAGTAGTGATGTATAAAAATTATCATGATTGATTTTGTGGAGTTATAGTCAAGAAAATATGATGCAATTACTTAGTAAGATTAGAAAGGTATACCAAAGTTATGACATGAAAAATATCATAACTATCCTTCACTTCTCTCCTCCTAAGTTTCACTCCATCGAGTCTACTAAAATCACCTAAAATAGCTATGATTTCACTAACATTAAGTAAATTCCATTAAAATAATTATTTTGTGAAATATTTCTAATAAATGCTCAAATAAATATAATCAAAATAATAAACATATGCCAAATCACCCAATAAATTTGGTACTTAGAGTGCTAAAGAAACTCTCATTCTAAAAGCATAATTCATCATCGAGCAAAAAATCTTCATCCATTTTTCAAACATATCACAAATATTAATACAACAAGAAGAACTATAACATAACATCATCAAGGAAGCCACATATCTCAACATGGAGAAGAATGGGGCAATATGATCAACTATCAATATCAAAATCTTAAAATAGAAATTTTACTCTAAGGGGATTAAATATGGGCATGTTTGTGGAAGGTATCTCTAAACCTCCTTCAATGCTTTCTACCTATCCATCATCCACACAATCACATTGCAGAAAGTATCTTTCCATCTTTTGATGGAGTTTAGTGAATTTTCAAGTGAATCAAGTGTAAAGTACATTTACTTCTAGTTCTCACAATACTTTTCCAATTCGTCGCATATCTATTTCTCTCTATAGTACATATTTTTCCTTGTTATCTAAAATATATTCGTAATAGTTTATTATCACTCACTTGCGACAAATAATTTGAGTTTCCAAAATAATTTGATACTTCCCATCATTCTAGTCTCCACTTAATTCAATGCCTCTTCTAAGATCTTCATATATTTGTTGGTTGGTTACAAATAATAGCTCATTCTTATTAAGATACATCTCTCATAATATATATCTTTTCTCCACATTATATTTGTCTTCCTCTTCGTTTCTTTTCACTTCTCACTTGTTATTTCTTCTTTCCAATTCTAATACTAGGAAATTATGTATCAATTTTAGCTCCATCATCAAGCTTACTTCCCAATAGTTGGTCTCTAAATTTCATTGTTTTCAAAAAATTGATGACTTGTCCTAATTCATCTTTTTACCTAGTCAAATAGTACTCGAATATGTATGACAATTCTTCATCACTTCTTTTCATCACTTTTATGTCGGATTTGGGAAATGGTGAAACTTCTTATCCAACTTTGGTTGATTCTTACCCTTCAAGAATATTTTTTTTTGTTTCATTCAAACCCTCTCTTCATACTTTTACCAATGTTAGGGGGACATCTATGGGAACCATTTATCTTTCTCTTCATTTGTTAGGACTCCCTCGGCTTGACAAATAAAGAGAGAATTTACCCTCTTAAAAATTGAGATTGAACTTCTTAAGAATTTTTTTTTGATATCGATCTTGAATCCTTTGTAATAAGGCAAAGAGAAATATCACCCTATTTTAATGATGGCGGAGATATTGAAATTTGGTTGTAAAATAGAGCTTAAAAAATATAACTAAACATTTCTCTCCTCCATAAATTATTCATGCACTATGTTTCTATATGTACTTTTTGATGAAACACTTTAGTCTCCTCTTCCACTAGTCAATGTCTTAGTGTTTGTCTTGTAGTTTAATTGCAACTTTAAGGATTTAATGTCCATACCATCCATTGCTCATTGAAATCCAAATATTTAATTCATAAAATTTTTATTGAATCATTCTTAAACTTCTCACACATAGCACATCTGATCTTGCATATTTTCTAATTTGGAGTAAAATTCCATGAAAATAATTGCATAATGTTGTGACTCTATTATTCCACCTAATAGTTAGATATTTTCCTAAAAGCTCATTAATGAAAATATCTTATCAAATCAGATAGACAGGTACATGGGTCATATAAGTAGTAAAACTAACTTTTATCTAGATATTGATCTCACAATGATTGTATTGGCAGTTTGTTTATTCAACAATAAGATAACTCATTTTTAATAAAATAGATATTTAGATTGTTAGACAATCTTAGGTCTATAATCTATTTATTAAATTTATGTGATATTATTTAAGTCATTCGAGATATATAAAGTTGGACACAAAATGAAGGGTGCGGTATTGTGAAATGACTCCTTTCCCTAATGGTATATAAGGTGGTTGTCACTATTGAGCCCATCCCAATGGGTGTTCCCTTGTAGCTATCTTCTCGGTACATCACCCTCGAGACAATAATTCTTGTCTACATGAGAGTTATTCACAACCACATACAAATTATGCAACTTCATCAACTACCCATTATGATTTCTTTGTATGCATACTCTTATTATTTGATCTTAAATGTTATAAATATCATAGATTGACATGAATTTTAGGCATTTATGCTTTTTGCTTCGTAAGTACCATATTCTCATAATTAACATATGTTTACCTCAAGTTTCATCATTAGGAATCATACAGTATATGTAACTTACAAGGGCTATCAGAACATACTCATGGACATCCTGAGGATTTAATATCATTATCCTCCTTAGTGATGATGTGACCCTCACACTAAAGCTGGACTCCTTGAAAAATTATTTTATATAACATCTATCCCAATTGAGAACTTGTTCTTTTTAGATGTGTAAAATAGATTGACATATAAAAATATTTATACTTTTGACTTCATAAGTATCTTACTCTTTATGATAAATATACCCAAATTTTAGGTTTCAACATATATGTTTATCCCGTGTATTACAGTCAAAAAGGTTATCACTTCTTTCCTACTATATGCATTAGTGAGTCTTATAGTTTACATGTTACAACCTACTATGACAATCTTGCATAAACCTATCAATTATCGAAACCATATTTCAAGTTCTATTTGATTATCATCCATTAATATCTATACAAAAAATAAAGCAAACCATTCATTCATTCATTCATAAACAAAACTAATTCATATCACATATAGCAAATTATACAAATCCTAGATCCATGTTAGTTTCATAAAATTTCTAAATTCATCCTTAGAAGAAAGAGGTTTGAGAGCCATGGCCCCAACTCTAGGGATCAACATTAATCTTGAGTCCCTTGATTGCTTTTGGAACCCATAAAAAGGATGAAATTCACCCATAGGATTTGGCAATTACCATGAATTTGCTTATTATGTGAGGGAGAATAAGAATTGAATGAATGTTTTTTGGAAATTTCTTTATCTTCCACTGTTATACTTAGGTAACCTTGTATTTCTCTAAGTAGAAAATCACAACTTTCAAAAGAAAGGCATAACTTTGACATTCATCTTTTTGGCTTGAAGTCATGACTCGAGAAAATATCATGACATTGGTCTACATCTTAAATCTTTATGTAGTGCAAAGTTATGATGTAGGAAATGATCATGACTTGAGCCTAGTGTTTCTATAATATGAAGTAACAATATTGTAAAATGGCAAAAACTTTATCCCTTTATCCTTTTCTAGTCCATAAAGAGCCATGACACTAGGAATAAGCCACATGGTAGTGACAACTTCTCACCTTGTTATATAGCCATGACACTATGTAGAGGTTACAATATTAAAAATAGTCTTTGAGTTTTATATGGTCGTAGTGTTGAGAAATAGCCATGACATTGTGAAGGCCTTTCTTATGTTGGACAAATCCATGGTACTGAGAAATGGTTGTAGCACATACATTTTTTTTCATATCTCTTAAGTGTTTACAGTGATGTGGGTGGTTGCAACATTAGCCTTCTATTCTTTTATATCTCATGTTGTTGTAGTGCTACTATGGTTGTAGCACAACACATGGACTTGGCCTTGATCTTGAACACTCGTAGAATACTTGATTGTTATAATGGAGAAATTAATATCATAACCATTAAAATTTTTCGAACTTCCAACTCTATGATAATATTGAAACCAATAGAATATGCTACATAGTGGAAAAATAATGCTAACATGTAGATTGGGTCATGACATACAAGAAATTCCTCAGCCAATTAGGTAGAGTTTCAGCCAATAATAGATATCAAAACTATATGAGACTCAATGATGTATCTATTCTACTAAATAAATCCAAAAACCTATTAATTTCATGACTATTTAATAAAATTCTTTAAAATACCAAAGTCATAAAATCAACTCATATTATCTCTATCTACATATATATATACATTATAACAAATCACCAAAATACATTATAATGTTAAATAATATTTATACAAAACAAACTAACACACTAAAACAATTGCTCATTCTCGAGCAATATCTCCCTCCAAAGAAATAAAAATAAAAAAAATATCAAACCTTTCAAATCTATTCCACATGATGAGTACATCATCACAATTTGAGACAAACAATAAAAATACAAATCATGATAGTTCTAGAAGTGGCTGGTATGATTTACCTTTAAGATCATACTCCTGAAAAAGAAAATCTAACATTGAATGCTCATAAGTTGGCAGAGATATAAATGACTCTTTTGAATCTTCCCTCTATGTAGATAACTTATCCAATATATTCACCAAAATATCATACAAAATCTTCTATCTTTGCCCACTCAAATTTTATGTAGTTCTAAAATGTTCTATCACAAAATAAAATATATTCAGTTTGTACTACAACATTTTTTTTCATCCATTCATTAGCACTCCCAATGTCATCTCACTCCCATTCAGTTTGTCTCTTTCCTCCATTAATTTTTTCTAATCCTTCACAAATATTTTTGTATAAAATTCTAAATGATTCAATACTTCACAATAATTGAGTATATATGCATCTCATCCATTCCTTCAATAGTTTGTAGATTTGGTTTTCAAACATATCTTGCATTGTGATAAAAATCATTTCTTTTTTATGGAAATGCTTTTTCCACATCTCCTCATACTTTCTTATTTCCTATGCTAATCCTATTAATAGGAAATGGATCTCTTTTTTTAGCTCTTCCTTGTTTTGCTCTTCATTCCACAACAAATTTTCTATAATTTGAAAAATATCTATAAACATACCACCATATGTAGCTAAGGAATGCTTAAGAAGGCTAACTCTTCTTCTCGCATTCCTCCATTTCTTTCCATTTTTTGTATGTCACCCATGGCAAAGTATGAACCATCTTTCAAAATTTCAGCAGGTCCTTCCCCTTGAAGCATTAGCTTCTTCTCTTTTGCTTCTCCTTCTATTTCACTCTTTACACCTGACAATGTTAGGAAAGATGATATTAGACACATTGTATTAACTTATTCATTCGTATCAAATCTTGTGACTAAACATAGTAAAATAATTAAAAAATGATGAATTAGTTGGTCAGATAATTCACATTCAAGGCATCCGAGAATTGATTTCTCCAAAATCTTTCATACAATAAAATTGTTCCCAATGAGGATGACATATAACAACACCTCTTTCTTCAAAATAATTATAGAAACATGGATAATGGGTAATTAAAATAAGCATATAAAATATAACCAAACTTTACTCATCTTTATGGGTTCTCCCCTCACTACATACGTTCTTTGGCATCACCTTCCATGCGCCCTTACTACTTATCAATAATTGAATGATAGCTAGAAAATTTATTTTCCTATGGATAGATTTGAAATCCTTACTATTTTTTTTCTCCTGGGAATCCAAGTAGCTCATTAATAATTTTTTTTTATCAAAATGAATCTAAATATCTTTCATATACAATGTCTTTCCTTGCCTATCCTCCAAATTTGCATAAAACTTCTACATAATCAAAACATTCCTTTGTTCTTCATGTATACAAAAAAAACATTCAATCTCTCTTTTCTAATAATATCACTAAAGGGAGGAATGAATATACTAATTTTCTTCTCTTCAATAAAACCCTTTGAAGTGCATTTATCTTTTCCCAATCTCTATGTAAATAGTCATTTTGAGTTCCATGACTTTAGGCGGTATCTCTATGGTGCTAGGCTTCAGTCTCTTTCCTTTCTCCCTACGACTCCTCTACATGATATTTTTCTTCAATGATCTTCTTTCTTCTATTATTGAATCAACAAGTTAAAAGAATTTAAGGTGAATTATCATGATATTGGTAGAAAATTAAGGGTTTTTTGGGGAGAAGGGTTGAGGGTTAGATATTTATAGTCACGATCTAGTAATTGAATATTATGATTCTATGGGTTTGTATTTCTTCTATAAAGGAAAAGTCATGAATTTTGTATATAGCTTCTACAACACTAAAGTTGTGGCTTTGAAAAATTAGTATGATCGTATCATGTTGCTTCTAATGGGCTATTTCATTCTATGATACCAAACTCATGACTCTAAAAAACTACCATGACTTTGGAAAAAAAATTTAAATAGTAATTGGTTTGAATCGTCTATTATTTTGTACGTGGGATAGAGTGTTAGTATATTTATGTACATATAATTTTTATTCTCACAATAATCAAAATTAATCACACAAATAGCAAAAATAAAATTCTTGGTTTGCCTTCCAAATAGCATTACATTTAACTTCCATAGCTAGACCTTTGAAACTTCTCTCTCTATCAAAAATTTTCATGGTCTATGCTAACTTCTCAATATATTGTTTTACTTCTTTCTTTCTTGTACTTTCAGTATTAGTCATGGATTATAGAGGAATGATTGCCTCTATTCATTTATCCATGAAATTAATTTGTGCATTGCTCTTGTTCTTTATTTTCCCCCAGCCTTGAGATCATGAAAAGCCTTGGCTTTTTTATTTTCATGCTCAATCAATTCATCAATTTCTCCAATTCAGTTACATTATGAAAAGCCGTGTACTAGCTATGAAAATTTCGACATGTACTTCATCTTCTTCTCCTTGAATAGTTGTGGCTATATCTTTGATTTTCTTTTCAAAATTTTCTTCTAGAATTATCTCCATACTAGCCACATAGATTTTATAATTTACACTAGCTTCTTCATCTTGAATAATTGAGGTTGTATTTGTAATTTCTTCTTCATGCTTTTCTACCACAATTATTTTCATATTGACCATAGAAATTTTATCCTTCTCATTCTTCCTCTTCTCTTTGAATAATTGAGATTGTATCTTCAATTTTCTCTTCTAAATTTTTAACCATAACTATTTCCTCCTTAGCTATAGGGATTTATAATGCAACACTCTTTTTAGACTCTACCTGATTAATGACTTGTTCTTCTCTCTCTCTCTCTCTCTCTCCATCGTCTCATTCTTTCTTCTTCAAGTGCATTATCTCTTCTTAATTCTCTTAGTAATTCATTAAGTCTAGCTATTTAATAAGATCCTGAAGATGGTTGAGATTCATAATATGTCACTTCTTCATGAATTTCATATTTTTAGTCTATATAACTTTTTTTTGACTGATAATAGGGTTGATACTAGTTACCATAAGATTCATAATAGGATTTACTTCTTTAATCATGATAAGTCTCATTGTAATTATAGTTTGGGACATTCTTGCTCACTTCTATTACATGTTTCCCAATTTTTTTTCATATGATTCATCCTTTTTCCACAACTCTTTAATTTAATTTTCTATGAAGTCTTGGAAAAATTAGCTTTGCATTTTGATTTTTTAGATTAGTGGCTGGAAAGTAAGAAATGAAGAAAAAATACAAACAAATTCAAAAAATAACCATCTATGTTCAAATAAGTTAACAAGATTTAGCTTTTAGATTTGATAATATTTATCAATCTTATTATCTTAACTACTAAAAATATTATTCATTTACAAGAATAATTATGTCAAGTCACATTAAATAATCTAATTTTATAGGTTATGCAATGTCCTAAGAGCTTATTAATGAGAATATCTCATCAACTTAGATCTACAAGTGCACGAGTTGTATAAGTAGAAAAATAGTCCTATGTCTAGATATCAATTCCATAAGATGTATATCAGTAGTTTAGTTATTTTTAGTAAATTGGATAATTGAATTGTTAGATATTTTAGGTTCATGGTGTATAATTTAATCTAGGTGATGCTGTTTAAGTCACATGAGCTATATTATGTTGGACACAAAATGAAGGTTAGAGTATTATGCAATAAATTTTTGCTCTAACAACATATAAAGTGGTTATCACTATTAGACCCATTCAAATGGTAGTCCCCTTATAGTTGTCTCCTCAATGCATCACCACCGAGAAAAAAAATTGATTTCCACTCGAAAGTTATTAAAAGCTCATAACTTTTAGGCAACTTCAACAACTTTCCTTATTAGTTGCTTCATATATATATTCTTATTATCTAGCCTCAAATATCATTAAGACCACAAATTGATATAGTTTTTAAGTATTTATACTTTTATTTTTATAAATAGCATATTCAAATAATTAATATATGCTTCCCTCAAGTTTCACATGTGAGAACAATACAAGTATATGTAACTCACAAGGGTTATCACCACCTTACAATTTACAACTAACTCATGAACATCTTGAGGATTGACTAACACTATCCTTCTCATTGATGATGCAACTCACATATAAAGGTGAACCTCTTGTGAGAATATTCCATATAATATCCAATTCAATCAAGAAATAGTTCTTTTAAGATATGTATAATAGATTATCATGCAAAAATATTCACACTTTTGGCTCATAAGTATAATATTCATATTGATTAACATGCCTACAATTTGAGATTCAACATATAAGTTTATCTTGTGCATCATAGTTGGAAGGAATGTAATTTCTTTTCTACCATATGTATGAGTCTTATGATTTACTTGTCACCATCTACCAAGACAATCTTACACAAACCTACCAATTGTTGAAATCCTAATTCAAGTTTTATTTAATTACCATTTATTAATACCCATACATAAAATAAATCAAACCATTCATTCATTCATTTTTAAAAACCAATTCAAATCATATATCTCAAATTATACAAATCCTATACCCATACTAGTTTGGTACAAATTTCTGAATCTATCCCTAAAAGAGATGAAATCCACCAACTCTAGGGACTAATAATAATCTTGCATCCTTTTCTTGCTTTTGGAACTCATAGGAAGTGCAAAATTCATCATTAGTGTTTGGTTCTTGCTATGACTTTGCTTATTACACGAGGTAGAAGAAGAGGAGAATGAAAGTTTTTTGGAAATTTCTCTATCTTTCACTTTTTATACTTAGGTGATTTTATATTACTCTAAGTAGAAAGTCATAACTATCAAAAGAATCTTGCAACTTATACCTTTATCTTTTTAGCTTGAAATCATGACTCTAGAAAATGACTATAACTCTAGTCTACATCTTAATGTTTTTATAACACAAAGTTATGGTGCTGAAAATGATCACAACTTGGGCCTAATGTCTATATGATGCTAAGTTGTGGTACTGTGAAATGGTTGTAGCTTCATTTCTTTATCTTTTTGTAGTTGATAAAGAGTTATGACATTGGAAAGTGACCATGGTATAATAATAGCTTCTCATCTTGTTATATAGCCACAACACTATTTTGAATGTGGTCCTAACACTGAGAAATGATCATTGTGCTAAGAAATAGATGTGACACTAAGAAGGTCTTTTATGTGTTGGATGTAGCCCCAAATCTAAGAAATGCTCATGGATCAAAAATTTCCCTTCATATCTTTCAGGTATTCACGACACAATGTGTAGCTATAATACTAGCCATCTCGTCTCTCATATCTCACATTTCCACCATACTACTAGGATGTTGCGACATTTGAAATTTGCTTCAGCATACAAGTCAAGGTTGTGCTTACTTTGAGGACTAGAGTCGTGACCTTGTAAATGACTGTACCTAAGTAATATCCTTTGTAATATTTAGTTTCCCAAAAATTATGACTTTGAATAATTATCACATATTTGATAATGAGTTGTTGTGTCTTTATAATTTTTTATTGCTCAAAAGTTATAGTTTTGTAAAAAGGCCATAACTCTAATTTGAGATTATCAAACCATATTAAAGATAAAGTCATGACACTTAGACTTAGAATACTTGGTTGCTATGATGGAGAAATACTATTGAAGCCATTAAAACTTTTTGAATTAAGTATGATTATGACTCTGTGATAATATTTTTGCTACTAGAATATATTACAAAATGGATATATTATGCTAATATGTTGGTAGGATCATGACATACAAATATTTTCTAGACCAATTAGGTAGAGTTTCAGCTAATAATTGATGTTAAAACTATGTGAGACTCAATGATCTACCCATTCTACTAAATACTTCCAAAACCCTCTTGATCTAATGACCAATTAGGTAGAATATTCAATAGTTTGTATTCTGAACAAACTTACACACTAAAATAATTATTCATTCCCAAGCAATTACTTTCCCCTCCAAAAAAAAAGAAAAATAATATCAAATCTTTCAAATCTATTCCACACAATGGGCACATCATCATAATATGAGAATAAATTATACAAATCTAAATCATGATAGTGATGGAGGTAATCAGTATAATTTCCCTTAAGGATTATACTCTTCAAAAGGGAAATTTGACATCGAATGCTCAAAAGATGGATAAGAAATAGATGGCCCTTTTGAATATCTCCTCTGTGTAGATAACCCATATATTTGTCAAAATGTCATACATAATCTTATGTCTTCACCCAATCAAATTTAGTGTAGCTTCAAAACTTCTCATCACAAAATAAAATTATTTTTAGTTAGTAGTATACATTTTTATTTCATCTATCCACTAGTGCTCCCTATATGTCATTTCATTCCCATTCATTTTCTGTTTTTTCTCCATTACTCTTTTCCATTTTGATACAACCATTTTGTAAAATGATTCAGTGCTTCTCACTAGCCAAATATTTACACAATTTTTCATTCCTTCAAGGGTTTATAGATCCAATTTTCAACTTTTCTTGCATTGCAACAAAAACCATCTTTTTATGAAGATACTTTTCTCACATTGTATCATACTTTCCAACCTCCTCCTCTACTCCTATGCATAGGGAATGAATCTCTCGTTTAACTCTTTCTTGTTTTTCAATACATTATGTGAAACTATTTTTACAATCTAAAAAATATCTATAAACCATGTGTAGCTAAAGCATGCTTAATGTGAGCTAACTCATCTTCTCGTATTCCTCAACTTCTTTCCATTTCTTGTGTATCACCCATGGTGAAGTATGAGTCTTCTTCCCAAATTTTAACCATTCCATCCCCTTAAAGCATTAGATTTTTCTCTTTTTTGTTTCCTTCTATTTTACTCTCTACACCCGATAATATTAGGGGAAATGTCATTTGGCACATTGTATAGACTTGTTCATTGGTAGGAACTCTCTTAGCTAAATACAACAAAGTAATTATGAAAGGGTGAATTAGTTGGCTAGAAAATTCACCCTCGAGGAATCTAGAAATTAATTTCTCCAAAATATTTTTCATATTAAATTAGTACTCGAGATAATATGTAGTAGTATTGCTCTCTAGAATAATCAAAGAAAAATGAAGAGTGGGTAATAAAAATAAGCATATGAAATACAACCAAACTTTATTAATATCTATGAATTCTTCTCTCATTAAATATCTATATGTTCTATTTGATGTCACCCTTTAAGTGCCCTTACTATTTTCTAATAATTTAGTAATAACTAGAAAATCTATTTTCTTGTGGAAAGATTTGAAATCCATACTATTTTTTCCTCCAATAATCCAATCAGCTCATAAATGATTTCCTATCAAAATGAATCCAAATTCCTCTCATATAGAACTTCTTCCCCTACCTATCCTCGAAACTCATATACAACTCATTCACAACCAAGGAATTCCTCCAATGTCTATGTGTGACATAATATCCAATTCGAATTTCTAATAATATCACCAAAGGGTGGAATGAATTCACTGATTTCTCTCTCTCCAATAAACCCCTTTTTTGCAAAGCATGAAGTCAATCCATCTCTTCCCAATCTCTATGATGAAAGTCACATTGTGTGTCAAGATCTCTATGATTCTAGGTTTCCATCTCTTCCCTTTCTCCATATGACTCCCCTCCATGACAATTTTCATCAATGATGTTCTTCATTTCATTGTCAAATCAACAAATTAAGAGGATTTAGGGTGGATAATTATGATATTGGTAGAAAATTATGGTTTTTTTATGGGGGAGGAGATTCGAGGGTTAGGTATTTATAGTCATGACTTATTAATTGAATGTTCCAACTCTATGAGTCTTATATTTCTTCTATAAATTAAAAATGGCAACTTTTTTATATAGCTTCTGTAATGCTTTTCCTTATGTAACACAAAAGTTGTAGCTCTAAAAAACTATCATGGCCTTGTCATGTTACTTCTATGATGCTTTTTCTTCTATAACACCAAAGAACTACTATGACATGGTCATGTTGCTTTTAATGAGCTATTTCTTTCTATAAAACTTTAATCATTACTTAAAAATTGTTATGGCTTTGAGAAAACAATTTCTAATAGCAAATGGCTTTAGTTTGTTATTCTTTTACATACAAGATAGAGTATAAGAATAAATATACTTTAATTTTTTTCTCATAAAAATCACAATTTCTCACACAAACATCAAAAAAAAATATTGGATTGCCTCCTAATCAATGCTACCTTTATCTTTAGTAGTTAGACATTCAAAACTTCTTTCTTTTCATTAGAAATCTCTGCTATCCATTCTAGCTTCTTAATATAATGTTTTACTTATTTATTATTTATACTTTGGTATTAGTCACCAATGATGGATGAATGATTGTCTCTTTTCACTCATTCATAAAATTAGTTTGTGCATTACTCTTGTTCTTTTTTTTTCTCTAGCCTTGATGTTATGAAAAGTCTTGGCTTTTTAAATTTCATGCTTACACAACTCATAAACTTTCTCCAATTTAGCTACCAAGGCTTCGTGGTTTACTTTAGCTTCTTCTCCTTCAATAGTTGAGGCCATATATTTTAATTCCTCTTAAAGATTTTCTACCACAATTTTCTATATACCAGATACTGAAGTATTGACATTCTCTTCATTTTTCTTCTTCTTAAATAGTTGATGCTATATCTTTGATTTCCTCTTAAAGATTTTCTACCACAATTATCTCCATACTAGCCACAATGATTTCGTCATTCGTATCAAGTTCTTCTTCTTAAACAATTGAGGATGTATTTGTAATTTTCCCTTCAAGTTTTTCTATCACAATTATTTCTATATTGGCCACAAAAATTTTATCCTTTACTTATTCCTTTTCTCTTTGAATAATCAAGACTATATCTTCAATTTTTTTTCTCTAAATTTTCAACCACAACTATTTCCTACTTAGCTACAATGATTTCTAATGTAGCAATTTCTTTAGGCTTAACCAAATTCATGATTTCTTCTCTCTCTCTCTCTCTCTCTCTCTATTGTCCCATTATTTCTTCTTCAAGAGTAATGTCTCTTCTAAGTTCTCTCAGCAATTCATCTAGTTCAGCTATCCAATAAGATCTTGAATATTGCTGAGATTCATAGTATGTCATCTCCTCTTGACTTTCATATCCCTAGTATCCATAATAATCTTCTAACTGATAATAAGGTTGATACTAATTTTTATAAGGTTCATAATAGAAGTCATTTTTTTAAGCATGATAACCCTCATTGTAATCATAGTTTGGGATGTTCTCTCTCACTTTTGTTACAAATTTGTCAAAATGACTTTCATATGCTTTATTTTCCTCCTATAGCTCTTTATGGCAATTTGATATGAAATCTTGGAAATTTTTCCTATGCATCTTGATATTTTTAGATTGGTAACTAGAAAGAAAGAAAATAAGTAAAAATACAAGTAAATCCAAAAAATAATTATCTACATTCAAACAAATTAACAAAATTTAGATTGTAGATTCAAAATTATTTATCAAACTCAATACTATCTTAAATTCTAAAAAGAAAGTATCCATTTACAAAAATAATTATGTCACCTCATGTTGACTAATCAAACTAAATAATTCCTAACAATGGCATCAAAAACTTGTTGTGACTTTATTTTATTACCTAATTTTATTGGTTAGGCATTGTTACAAAAGCTCATTAATGAGAAGATCTTATCAACTAAGATCCATATGTGATAAGTCATACAAGTAATAAAATGGACCTATATCTAGATATTGATCCCATATTATTTGTATCAGCAATTTAGTTATTCAACAATGAGTTAGCCCATCTTTAGTAAAATTGATGCTCAGATTTTTAGATAATCTTTGGTCTATGATTTATTCATTTAATATATGTGATGTTATTTATGACACTCAACCTAAATTATGTTGAATACAAAATAAAGGTTGGGGTGTTGTAAAATAATTCTTTACACTAATGATATACAAGGTGGTAGTCACCATTTAGCCCATTATAATTGTGGTTCCCTCATAGCTATCCTCTCGTCATATCATCATCAAGAAAATAATTCATCTTCACTTGATAGTCATTCATAATCATATACCCTTTAGGTAACTTTATTAACTACCCATGAGCTTAACTTTATATTTACACTCATATTCTTTAGCCTAAAATATCATAAAGGCCATAAATTTACATAATTTTTAAACATTTATATTTTTGGCTTCTTAAAAGCATACTCACACACTTAACATATGCTTCCCTCAAGTTTTAATGGGGTACCATACAAGTAGACATAACGCATAAAAACTATCACCACCTTGTGAGTTACAACATACTCGTGCATGTCTCAATATTTATTTGTCACAAATCTTCTTAGTGATGTTGTAACTCCCATGCTAAAGGTTAATCCTCTTGAGATAATATACTATATAATATATATTCTAATTAATAACTAGTTCATTTAAATTGTGTACAATGAATTAACATGTAAAAGAAATTATACTTTTGCTTTCATAGAGTTAAAGGTGTCAAAAGGGCCGGGCAGGCCCGACCCTTTTTTTTTGAGCATGAGCGTGCTTTTGTGCCGGGCCAAGCACGGCACGATTACTGTACCGTGCCTTGCCTGGCCCGGCATGGTTTAAAAAAGCCGGGCCCGGCACGACCCGCATGCACGGTAGGCCCTGCCGGCCCGCTCGGGCCTAACCTGGCCGTACAAGCAAGTAAAATTTTTTTTTTAATTTTGTTTTATTTTTATTTTATTTATATAAATTATTAAATTATATATAAAATTTTAGATAATGTATAATATTATATATTTATAATATGAAAAATGGTAAAATTTATTAAAATAACAAAGTTTAAATTTTTTTATAATGTAGTATAAAATTAGTTTAAAATTTATTAGAATTATATAATATAGTTATAAATTTTTAAATGAAAAATTAATACAAAAAAATAAATAAATCAATACATTTTGTTTAAAAAAATAAAAATTAAAAAAACATAAGTAACTCAAATGAAAAATGACTAATCAGCCATTTGATACTAAAGATCCGAACCAAACAAATTACAGTTTCAACACAACGTATAAATAAAGTGTACAATCAATAAAAAACAAAACATTGAAATCAAAAAATAGTAGATCATCATTAATCGTCAATCGGCATATCATGAGCATCATCAGCTGCAACATCAAGATCAGTATCATATGGATCATCATCATCAGCAATCAACTCCTCTTCTATCATAGTGGATGCTGCTGTAGTCCTAGTCCCAGCTCCAACATGATCATGGATGCTAAACCTCGAATCCTCCCAATCCTTCAAACAAGCCAAGACCTCAACAATATCTGGACGTAATCTCGATCTCCTATCCGAAATCACGTTCACTGCAACAGAAAAAGCAGACTTCGATGTTATGCTCGACACCGGAGGAGTTAGTAGATCCCGTTCCATCCTAGATAGCACGAGAAAGGTGGACTCATATGATTTCCACCACTGTAATATATCAAGATTCTTAGTATCAGAATGTGATAGGATTGAGCAGTAATCGGTATCTAAGTACCGAGAAAGCTCGCTCCTATGTGATGGTCCACCCCTACGTTTCCCCCTCGCTAGCTGAATGGAAAAATCATCATCTCTGAACAAGGTATCCTTCAAGTAGACTCATATAGGTATCTTCGCTCCTATATGATATAGTTCGTAATCACAATCTCACTACTACCACCACAATACCTAGTATCGTAGTATGTGAACATGCCAGTCAACTTCTCGTGAATGAACCTTTCAGGTGGCTCTTCTAGGTTCATGCACAAGGAAATGTAGGTCAGGGTGTTTTCTACCCCTTCCACCTTAACCCTAGGGTCCATGCATGTAGCGAGGCAATAAAGAGATGGAACGGTGGACCAGTACTTCAAGTACTTGGTTTCCATCTCTGCAACCATATGGCTAAGTGTCGGGTCACCTCGATACTTCCTAAACATGCTACTAATGTTGCATATGCACCAGAGTGCAATGCAAGTAGTGGGCATATAAACCGACGAACACATGTTCGTCGTGTCATAAAAAATATTCAAGAATTTCATAAATGAAATTTCTGAAGCCTAGTCAGTGTCGTCAATAATAAGTTTGTCACTCTTACTATTGGCATAGTCGGATATCACGTGTTCGTATCCAACACATAATTCCAACATCAGGTACGTGTAATTCCAACGATGTCTCACATCCGATTGGAATTTCTTTTTATTAAAATTCGCAGACAAACAGAAACTACCAAACTCTTATTGTCTGCGAGGAGTGCGAATATATTTTAGTGCATTACGTATATTATCCAATGCGGGGGAACACACCTTCATACCCGCTTAAACAATTAGGTTAATCACGCGACACATGCATTTGAAATGAAAAATCTCTTTTAATGGTGCGTCTTTAATATTCCTAACAAACATGTTGATCGCTACTCAATTATTAGATGCGTTATCGAATGTGACACTAAAAATTTTATTTTGAATTTTATATTCCCTAAAGATTTTCATCATACACTCAAAAATGGCCGGTCGATCATGAGGATGAAGAATCTCAGAGAATCCTAAAATTTTTTTATTCATAGTCCAGTTAGAATCTATATAGTGGCTGGTGAGACATGCATATGATGATTCATCATGACTTATTCAGATATCGGACGTCACGGACACCGCTCCACTATATGCCATAAATTCATTAATTATTTTTTGTTTTTCTAACTTATATATTTTTAGTATGTCATTCCTAGATGTGGACATAGGAATCCTATGATAAGCAAGCTGAAAATATGTCTGCATGATACGCACTATCCTTGGATCTTCCGAGAATCTGATCGGAAGACCCATCAATGTGATAAATCTGGCTATGCCATCCCTACCCAACTCGCTGGAGTATATGAAGGGAGTAAACTTTGAGACTGGACTCGATCCAGTCTCAAAAAATGCAGTGCCAAGTTGGGTTTGCCTAGGATCTAATGGACCATGTTTTTTGGTGCATAATTCGGCATGCCTCTTAAGGTGCCCAGTCCCAAACGAACTCTTACATGTTAAAAGTCTCATACAATATTTGCACTGTGACATTTATTCTTCCTCACCCCTAATATTTTTTTGTTTTATTATATTAAAATGAGTCCAAACTACAGAAGTCCTAGTTTTTTGTTTTTTAGAAGTTTGGGTTGAGACGATTGGAAAAACCAAAGTTTCAACAGCCTCAGACCTCTGTGTAATATTTTTATTTTCTAAATTTAGATATGTTTCATTACTATTTGTCATTTTTTAGGATTTTTGTTATTCAGAATAGTTATTTAGAGACTAGAAGACTGATCTTAATATTTTCTATTTTTGGTCTAGAAAGAGAAACTAGAGAGAATTAAAAAAAACTTAAAATAAATTACCCGGTAAAAGCAGTGAGGTCGGTCACATGCACAGTGCACTACAGTCAAGCTCAAAGTTCAGAACTCAAGTTGAGATTCCTGAAAATCCAAGCCGAATGTCGAAATCCCGAGTCCCGAGAGAGAGGAGCAAGATTTTTGAGAGAGAAAATGAGCTTGAGAGAAAATATGTTTATGAAAAACATAAATGTTAAAGTAGAGGTGTCAAACGGGCCGGCCCAGCACGGCACGGCCCGTTTTTCACAAGCACGGTCGTGCTACCGTGTCGTGCCGTGTCGTGCCCGGCCCGCTCCGGCACGCCTTGCCAATACAGGCCAGGCAAGGCGGCACGGCACCGGCAGGGCAGGCGGGGGGGAGCCGCACCGCAACGCGTGACCGAGTCAACCGGGGTCCGGGTCCCGGGAGGCCAGCCGCCAGCACGAGCACGGGCCACGGGCTGAAATTGCCAAAATGGCAGATTAGAAATTTTTTTTTTTAATTGTAAATTTTTTTATTAAGTTACTGTATAGACTTTAGATTATTAGTAATAATTAAAAAATATAATTTTTTGTAAAAATTATAACATTTAAAATTAAATAAAACAAACAAAAAATAGAAAAAAAAATTTTTTTTTTTCAATTTAGTTTAGCTTTTTTTATTATTTTAATTTATTAATTATATATTAAAATTTAAAGTTATTAAATTTTAAAATAAAATTTAAATCGTAAAATAATAAATAAATACATTAAGTTAGTAAAAATTATAATTAAAAAAAAATTAAACTACACAAATGAAAAATTACCATTCATGCTTTTGAAACTAATAGTCCGAAGAAAACAAGTATAAGTTTCAACACAACGTATGGTACAAACTATAAAGTACAAACAAAGCGTATAAATAAAATAAATAAAAAAACATCGAAAAAAAGAGCAGATGAGCATCAATCGTCAAGCGGCATATCATGAGAATCATCAGCCGCGACATCAAGATCAGTATCATATGGATCATCATCATCGGCAATCAGCTCCTCCGCCATCGTAGTGGATGTGGATGCGACTGCAGTGTCTGTCACAGTCCCAGCTTCAGCACGATCACTGATGCTAAATCTAGATTCCTCCCAATCCTTCAAACATGCCAAGGCCTCAACCATATCTGGACGTAATCTCGATCTCCTATCCGAAATCACGTTCACTGCAACAGAAAAAGCAGACTCCGATGCTACGCTCGACACCGGAGGAGTCAGTAGATCCCGTGCCATCCTAGAGAGCACGGGATAGGCGGACTCATATGATTTCTACCACTGTAATAAATCAAGATTCTTATTATCAGAAGGTGATAGGATTGAGCAGTAATCAGTATCTAAGTACCGAGACAGCTCGCTCCTATGTGAAGGTCCACCCCTACGTTTTCCCCTCGCTAGGTTAATGGAATAATCATCATCTCCGGACAAGGTATCAGTGTCCGTACTCACAGTCTCACCACCACCACCACCATACCTAGTATCGTAGTATGTGAACAGGTCTGTCAACTTCTCGTAAATGAACCCTTCAGGTGGCTCTTCCAGGTTCATGCACGAGGAAATGAAAGTCAGGGTGTTTTCAACCCCTTCCACCTTAGCCCTAGGGTCCATGCATGCTGCGAGGCAATAAAGAGATGGAATGGTGGACCAGTACTTCAGGTACTTGGTTTCCATCTCTGCAACCATATGGCTAAGCGTCGGGTCCGCTCGATACTTCCTAAACATGCTACTAATGTTGCATATGCAACGAAGTGCGATGCAAGTGATGGGCGTATACACCGACGAACACATGTTCGTCGTGTCATAAAATATCTTCAGGAATTTCATTTATGAAATTCCTGAAGCCCAGTCAGTGTCGTCAATAATAAGTTCGTCACTCTTACTATTGCCGTAGTCGGATATCACGTGTTCGTATCCAACACATGATTCCAACATCAGGTACGTGTAATTCCAACGATGTCTCACATCCAATTGGAATTTCTTCTTCTTAAGATT
This sequence comes from Sapria himalayana, assembly GCA_029783825.1. Taxonomy (NCBI): domain Eukaryota; kingdom Viridiplantae; phylum Streptophyta; class Magnoliopsida; order Malpighiales; family Rafflesiaceae; genus Sapria; species Sapria himalayana. Next base: position 2,795,069 of record JAREIK010001563.1, on the reverse strand, counting down.
CGCAGACAAACAAAGAGTACCAAACTCTTGTTGTCTGCGAGGAGTGCGAATATACTTTAGTGCATTGCGTATATTATCCAAAGCGGGGGAACACACCTTCATACCCGCTTGAACAATCAGGTTAATCACGTGACACATGCATCTGACATGAAAGATCTCTCCTAATGGTACGTCTCTAATATTCCTAACAAACATATTGATCGCTACTCCATTATTAGAAGTGTTATCGAATGTGACACTAAAAATTTTATTTTGAATTTTATATTCCCTAAATATTTTCATCATACACTCAAAAATGGCCGGGCCATCATGAGGATGAAGAATCTCAGTGAATCCTAAAATTTTTTTATTGATTGTCCAGTTAGAATCTACATAGTGACTCGTGAGAAATGCATAAGAAGAATCATCATGACTTGTCCATATATCGGACGTCACGGACACCACTCCACTATATGCCATAAATTCCTTAATAATTTTTTGGTTTTCTAACTTATATATCTTTAGTATGTCACTCCTAGATGTGGACCTAGGAATCCTACGATAGGAAGGCTAAAAATAAGTCTGCATGATGCGCACTACCCTCGGATCTTCCGAAAATCTGATCGGAAGACCCATTAATGTGATGAGCCTGACCATGCCGTCCCTACCCAACTCGCTGGAGTATACAAAGGGAGTAAACTTTGAGACTGAACTCGATCCAGTCTCAAAAAATGTAGTGCCAAGTTGGGTTTGCCTAGGATCTAAGGGTCCATGTTTTTTGAAGCATATTTCAGCATGCCTCTTAAGGTGCCCAGTCCCACATATACTCTTGCATGTTAAAAGTCTCATAAAATATTTGCACTGTGCGATTTCATGTTCCTCACCCCTAACATCTACTTGTGTTATGATTTTAAAATGTGTCCAAACTACAGAAGTCCTCCTAGTTTTTTGTTTTTTGGAACTTTGGGCTGAGACGACAGGAGAAACCAAAGTTTCAGGAGCCACAGACGTCTGTGTAACACTAACATTTTCATTTTCCAAATTTAAATACGTGTTAGGTGTATTTGTCATTTTTTTTATTTTTCGTAAGTTTTTCTAGAGAGAGAAGCTTTAGAGAGAGAAAGTACAAAAAAATGTAAATATATTACCCGGTAAAAGCAATGAGGTCAGTCACGTGCAAGGTGCACCACAGGAAGCTCTGATGTTCAAAACTCAAGTTGAGTTTCATGAAAATCGAAGCCGAAATCAAAATCACGAGGCCCGAGAGAGAGATGCACGGTTTATGTAAGACCATGGGTCGGGTCTGTTTGGACCCGACCTACGGTCTTTTTACCGGCGGGGGGGGGGGGGGGGGGCAGTTTGGCCGGATGGGTCACAGACTCACAACTCACAAGGCGTGACTCGTGACTCGTGACTCACGACTCACGCCACGGCAGGCGTGGCACGCCGCCAGTGCCACGCGTGCCTGCATGAACCTGCACGGGATGGACCCGTGCCGGGCCAGGCACGGCACGGCAAGCGAAGATCTTAACCCGGGTACGGCACGGGCCCGGGCATGGTTTAAGAACGTGCCGGGCCGGCCCAGGCACGACCGAACCATGCCTGTGCCACGTGCAGGGCCGGGCCGGCCCGGCACGTTTGACACCTCTACGTGGGACTGCGGGTCGAGTCCAATTAGACCCGACCCGCTATCTTTTTTGTAGAGAGGGGGGACAAAGCAAGGGGGTTGGGCTCGGGGGACACTCGATATGGGACGAACCTGTGTCGGTGTGTCGTGCCACGGGCACCGAATCGTGCCGGGTCAAACACGACACAACACGAGTCAGGCACGGCACTGCACGGCCCGTGCCTAACCCATGCACGGGATTTTCCAATGCCGGGCCGGCCCAGGCACGGCCAAACCGTGTCGTGCCTAGTGGCGGGCCGTCCCGGCCCGGCCCGGTTGACACCTCTACATAGAGTCATACCCATGAAAATTTAACATTTTGAAGTTTTCAATTTAAATGTATAGGTTTATCCCATGCATTACAGTCAGAAGGTATGCCACTTTCATCCTACCATATATATAACTGAACTTCATGGTTAATCTATCACCATATCACACAAACCTACAAATAGTCAAAACCCTAATTCAAGTTCTCTTTAATCAATATCCATCAATATCAATACATAAGTAAAATAAACTATTCATTTATTCATTAATAAAAATAATTGACATCATATATTTCAAATTACACAAAACCTACACTCATGCTAGTTTGGTACAAATTCCCGAATCTATTCCTATAGGAGAGGAGTTTGAGAATCATATCCCCCAACTCTAGGGATTAGCATTAAAACATACTTTCATTGCTTACTTGTAGAACCTCTAGAGAGTATGAAATTCTCTACTAGGGTTTGGTAGTTAGCATGACTTTGCTTGTTGCGTGAGGGAGAAGAAGAGGAGAATGAGAGCTTTTTAGAAAATTCTTTATCTTCTACTTTTATACCCATGTGACCTTATATTACTCTAAATTGGAAGTTATAGCTTTCATAAGAAGGTTACAACTTTGACCTTCATATCTTTGGGTTTTAATCGTGACTCATAGAAAATGATTGTGATTTTTATATGCATTTTGATATTTCTATCATACATATCATGATGTTAGCAAAGACTATGACTTGAGCCAAATATCTCTACAACTTGAAATCATAACACTATGAAATGGTAGTGGTTTGATGCCTTTATCTTTTTGTAGTCCATAAATTACCATGGCACTAGAAAGTGGCCTGGATTGGTGATGAGTTCTCATCTTGTTATATAGTCACATTATTATGTAGAGGTCATGACGTTGGTAATAGTCTTTTTTATGTTTTCAATGGCCATGACACTGAGAATGCCTTTCATGTGTTGGACGTGGCTATGGCACTGGTAAATGATGGTGATGAAAAAGTTTCCCTTCACATCTCTCAAGTATCTGCAATGCTATCTGTGGCCATGACATTTATCTATTCTTCTCTCAATTATTATGTTGTTGTGGCACTACTAGGATGCTGAAATATTGACAATTATCTTGAGCACATAAGTAATTATGATGTCTTTCTTTGAGGATAAGAGTTGTAGCCCTAAAAATAGTTATATTCGAGTAATAATATCCTCTATAATATTTAGTATTCTAAAAGTCACAGCATTGAATAATTTTCATGGCTTTGGCATGAGTAGTCGTGAATCTGTAATTTTATATAGCTCAATAATCATGGTTTTATAAAAAGGATGTGAATCTAACTTGAGATTATCAAGCCAAATTGAAGATTAAGTCATGATGCTTGGCCTTAGCCATGACATTGAGCACCAATATGCTACATGGTTGCTACGATGAAATATTAATATCATAATCATTAAAATTTTCTTAAGTATGGCTACAACTCCATGATAATATCGTAGCCACTAGAATGTATCACATAGTAGAAAGATTATGCTGATGAGTTGGTAGGATCACAACATACTAGAATTACTCTAACTAATGATGTTGAGTTTCAACCAAGAATAGATATCAAAACTATGCAAGACTCAATGATTAACTCATTTTACTAAACACTAGATACCTATTTATTTCATGATAATTCATCAAAACTCTCCAAAACGCCAAATTCATGAAATCGCCCATTTTATCTCTATTTCCATATCTACACATTATTATAAACTAATAAAATATACTAGAATTTGGATATTTGAACACTAAACACATTCCCCTATTCCTTGTGAGTGCATAATTGGTCCCAAATTATTTTTAAAACTAAGGCTTTGAAAGGTTGAATATAATTTCTAAATTCTCAATCTCCTATAATTCTATTGTTTTCCAACACATAGGTTATCCATCTCGTCTTCTTTTTTACAAGAAAAGTCAATTGTGGCATTATAAATTAAGAAGTCTCTGTAGTGGATTATCTCTACTACATTCTTTTGGCTTTGCAACTAGACTTGGTCTCATCACATATTGCCCTTAACTTCAAAATCAAAATATTATCATCTTTGTTTTCTCAAATCTTTGATAGTTAGGATTATAGAAGTTTTCTTCAGAGTGCAAAAAAAGAAATAGTAGTGTTGCAAAAATTAGGGTTAATAGCTAAATATAGGATTAGAGTTTGTTATAGCTAATGAGAAAATATCATTAGTTTTCATGTGGCCAAAAATTCTCTTTTAAAATGAAAGTCAGCTAAATTTGAGTGCTACAACTTCTTTTGGGAGTCTACGTGTATATGTGTCTAAGTGTGTATGTATACATTTATAAAAACACATAAAAATGTTTATTATATCACACAATACAAAAAGTAAATTTATGGGTAATCTCCTAAGCATTACTATATTTAATATCCATAGCTAGACATTAATTAGATCTCCAATTCAATTAATCATCATAGTGGTCCAATCAAGCTTTTCCATATAGCCTTTATCTTCTATCTATCATTTTTGATTTCTCCTCCAACTTCAAGTTACCTTCTCAAGTAGCTCCTTTTAGTATTCTCCCATGGATTTCATGACTTTAGAAGCAGTTATGATTTTATTGCATATGATCTCATTTGGTAATTCTATGGCTTGTTGTGAAGTCATGGTATGTAGAATTACTCATTAGATCACATTTGTCATGCCTTTGTAAAAAGTCATGACTTTATAATTAAGGTTATATCCATACATTTTCATGACCTTATCTCCTACTATGACTTTTTTTATTGATCTAACATGTGAAGTTGAAGCATGTTCAGAAATCAAGGCTTTCTTTGTTATTGCTACTTTATCTTCATATTTCTTGGATGTTCTATCTTTGTGATTTCTGGCTTGTCTTTATCTCCTAGTGAATCAACCATTATCCATGGAATTTTCTTTGCTTATATTTCTTCTGCAATCTCAAAAATCTTTTCAATAATTTTTCTGTGTTGTTGAATTAAGAATTTCAATTTTTCCACCTCTTCCTTTGCTTTCACGGAGTAGTATGTCTTGGATTCTATAGAAGTCATGGCTTTGAATAATACCATGACTGTGCTTATATTCATCGGGCCTATTATCTTTTTTATCTTCTATGGGTCAACAATCTTCTACAATATATTTTCATTTGAAGTTTGCTTTTTGTCTCATCGTAGTATATAATAGGCTATCTATTCTTTTGTAATATTCTTCGTCAAAGTCTAGATTATGCAAGCTTTTGTAGATAATGAAATTCACTTGTTCTTTATCCACATGAAGTACAAATTTCATCTTCTTGACATCAATTATTATCTATCAAGTGCATAAAAATAGTCATCCCAATATTAATAGAGCATATTCATCTTTTATATCTAGCATAATAAAATCCACTAAAAAAATATATCTACCAACCTTCGATAATATTTGAAAAGTTTATTGAATGGTTGACTATTTAAAGAGAGTAATAGTTAGAGTAATCTCACCAGGTTCAAACTTTATACTATTGATAATGATATCAAATTTATACTCGATTTTGAATCACATAACACCTTCTAGAAAGTGTGTTCCCTTATAATATATAGAAACATAAAATTCCTTGGATCTTTCAGTTTTTTTGAGAGTTTACATTGGATAATAGTGCTATATTTTTTAGTCATATTTATCATTCATAAGGTCACTAATTTTTTTTTCTAATTATTAAAACTTTGTTACAATACTTAATTTTATGGTTAGGTACATCCTAAAAGCTAGTTGGGCAAGAGTCTCTCATCCAAAATCATTCTATAAGTGCATGGGTCATATATGTAATAAAGTAAACCTTTAGTCTAGATATCAATCCCGCAAGAATTATACATGCATATTAAATCAATCAACTATAATTAATAGATGCTCTAGTAGGCATGATTAGAAGAATTAAAGTAATAAATCTTAGTTTCTATGGATGATTAATATTTTTATTTGTGATAGAATTTATAAATATCCTTGTTGTGATTATGCTTAGTTATAGAATGAAAGTTTGATAATTATGAAAAAATATTTTGTCCTATATAGGCATACAATTGGTTAACAACTATTAAACCCTTATAGTTATCCTTTCGGTACTTTATCACCAAGACAACACATCATTCTTACTGAAAGGTCATTGAAAAGTCCTAACATTTTTTGAAACTTGCCAACTTTCCTTAATAATTGATTCGAATACACATTATTATTCTTTGACCTCTTATTTCTATCTCAATGAGAATTGATGTAGTAATAAAGTATTTGTACTTTCAAATTTGTTAGCACCATATTCACACATTTATAATATATATATATATATATATATATATATATTTATTTATTTATTTATATATATTTATATTTATATTTATTTATTTATTTATTTGTAATTTATCAATGGAAGCATATGTGAATATAACTCATAGGACTGTCACAACCATATGAATTACAACCATCCATGTCTGTCATATGGCCTATATATCACCATCATCAACTATGATAAGTGACTCCTACACTAAAAATGAAAATATTAGAAGAATATTCTATATACTTTCTTAAATCAATTGTAGGTCAATCCCTCTAAGACATGGATAATGAAGTTTTCTATTGGGTCATTCATGCTTTTGGCCTTATAAGTACCATACTCATAATGTTAAAATATACCTCAATTTAAGGTTTTGGTATATTAGTTCATCTCACATATTATAGTCAAAAGGGTTGTAATTTCCTTCCAACTATATGCATGTGTCTGTTTTGTGACTTATCTATTAACATCTAACACTCCAATTATGCACAAATCCACTAATAACTAAAACAAAGTCTCAGTTCTATTTAATCACTAAACTATGAAGAACCAAACAATATCATATCAAAATATCATAATAAAATATTAAATAAAGTATTCATAATAATAAATATTATTTCATCCCTATATTCTCTTTTTAGTCAAAAATTGGGAAGAAAAATAAAAGAGACAAGTGTAAATTTCTCTCGTATGATTTTAAGTGCCCAATTTTAGCCCTCTAGATAATCTAGGTTTTAAAACCTAAATTTCTCAAAACTCACTCAATTTTACTTTGATTTACCCCTGAGAGGGAGTCAAAATATTAGCCTACCTCCTAGGATTTATGTTTATATCTTATATTACTCTTGTTGTGCATGAATCACCATGAAAACAAAGTTTTATAACCTTTAGATTGTCTTCCTCATGCTTCTTGTGGATCTCACTTGACTCCCTAGGGGTTTCTTTATATATCCAAGCATCTAGTATGAGTTTAATTGAAAGTCATGGTGCTGAATAAAAGTTATGGCTTTGGTCTTTTAGTTTTCCAATACATAGATGTGACACAAGGAACTAGCCATGACTTTGGTGTCTTTTTTCTACTTGATAGTCATGATAACTCATGTAGTCTTTGTACCACAAAGTCATGGTGAAAGTATATGGCTACAACTTCTGCAGTAAGTCTATGTAACTTTTTATCATGACATTGAGTGTGACCATGACGTGTGTATTTAGTTTATGTAACAAATTGTCATGGCACTAAGTGTGGTTGTGACTTATGCATTTTACTTTTGTAACCCAAATTCATGGTATTGAAGAATGGTCATGACTTTAGTTTATTTGTTGAGCCAAGAGTCATGGTACTTGTGTTGGTCATGGCTCAAGTTTGTCTCTTTATATTATTCTGTATCCAAGAGTCACGATGCTATATCAATATCATGACTTTGGCTTGAGTATTTTGTGTTTTGGTAAAAGAAAAGTTATGCAATTTAGAAGTCATGGCTAGGGGCATGAGTTAGGCAGTAAGTTCTATGGATACCATGACATTGGAAAATGACACAAAATCTTGTACTATGGCACTGGGTTGTGTCATGACATAGGAAAATGTTATGGCTTCTTTAGTCACAACTTCCTTTTCTATTTTAGCTCTTATTTGCTTCCATTTTTATTTGTTGCTCATCAAATTCTTTATCACTTCTAAGTCTAATGGATATAAAGTTGTTAGTATTTGCTTTAGGATTACTTAGTAATTAATTCATGTTTTTCTCCTTCATCGATGATGCTAGTTGTCCATGTTGATTCTAAATATTTATATTGTGTCATTCATATGTTCTAGTCTCATTAAAATATATTTCATCTGGTTCTATTGAAAATCCTTTTTTTTCTTTGTTACCATGAGCAAGATAAATATACTATTTTCAAGTAATATTTTTCTACTCCTTGAAAATTGAGCTTGAGACTCCTTGAAATTGATAATCCATTAAGTTATTCCCAAAATTCATCTAAAATAACACAATATTTACTCTATATTCTTTCAACTCACATATATAGGTTTTCATTATTTCTTACATTCATCTGGTAGCGTGTGGAGGTGCTATTTTTGGGCTAGAATACATACTTCTTTTTTCTTCAAATCATTGGTTTTCACCACTTAATATACAAATTCAAAAGTTACTATTTCATATTGTTGTGAAATAGAAATTTCTTCTACACTTAATCATCTATTAATTTGGGCTCCAAACTTGTTGAAAAACTAATTCATATTGGCTTTTATGGTGGTCAATCTATTCAACTCCAATACTCTAGCTTCATACCTTCCAAATACTCAATCATTCAAAGTTTGATAATTATTCTTCACTAGCCCTTTAAATAGATATTTTACTTATGCGAGTGACTTATTCATAATATAATCACCCGGGACCATGTCAATCATCTACCTCTTCATGAAGTTCATCCCATTGTAGAAAGTTGTGCATCGTATCACAATTTATATCCAAGTTGTGAGAATATTTCCAAAATCTCTTTGAATATGTCCCAAACATCATATAATGTCTCCCACTCCTCTTGTTGAAAGTATCTTATCTCCCCATAGTAGAGATGTGATTTGAAGTGTAATGAACTTGGTGAGAAAAACTTGTACAAGTTCATCTTAACTATCCGATAAAATCTCAAGATAAGTATTAGAACTAACTCCAGGCTTTGTTTCTCAAAAAAAAAAATAGAAAAAATCATAATCATATTATAATCAAGCTAACTCTAGTCATCTTCACCATGTTGCATAACTCAAAAAAAGTTATGATATGGTTTTTTTGATCTTTTAAAATTTTTTTACTATACTAATGTTGCTGCACTAATAATTTGCTTGCATAAGTCGCATCTGAATCCTAGAATAATTACCCATCATAATAGGCTACTAATAATTAACTAAGTACAATATATGATGACTAGGTTGTTAGACAACTTGTCCTTCATTACCTTGGTGATATATGTTGATGTCAATTCCTTTCATTAGCTCTTTCTCAGCTCTCTGTCTTAGTTATGCTCTTGTTATTTCTATCAATTTTTGGCTCCTCTTAACTCTGTCCTAGAATTTCTGCTCAGGTAGGAATTAGCTACAAAACAAACACAAAGTAATAAATCTATCCAAATAAATAGAAATATAATTTCCCTTTTGCAAGGATAGTTATGTCAACTCAACTTGACTAATTAAATTACAATCAAATAATCTTATCAATAGTACTAAAAACTTGTTGAGACTGTGAGATTGCCAATAATTATTGTTAAATGATATGTTCCAAAAAATTTGTAGGGTGATTATCTTTCATCCAATATAGTTTTGCAAGTATATAGATTCTAAAGCAGTAAAATAGATATACATCTATATATTGTTCCTAAAGATATTGTGTAGATAGTTCGATCAACTAATAGTGAACTAATTGCTACTCAAGTTTAGTAGATATACTTGGATTTTTGAAAGAATACTTAGACTTTAGGATTGACTCACATCATTGTGTAGGATTATACTTTTTTAGTGATAGATTAAAATTGTAATTGATTATCAGCTGAATTGTAAATTAGTGTGGAAATTCTCAAGTACTATCTTGACATACTATAATTTTAAGATTTTCACTACTAAGAATGAACCCCTCATAATTGTCCCTATGTATTTCATCATTGAAGCCACACATTATTTTGTTCAAATGTCATTCATACATCTACTCCTTTTAAGAAATACATTAACTATTTGTGATAATTATTTCCAATATACACTTTTATTATTTGACCTCTAATATCTTAAAGACTTAAGATGATGTGAAAATAAATATGTTTGTGTTTTAAACTTTATAAATAATATATACATGACAATTAACATATATCTTCTCATGAATCACATATATAGAAATCATACAATAGGAATTAACTTATGGGGTAGTCGCCACCATGCAAGCCACCTCCTCTTGAATGAGTCTCATGATTTACCTATCACCATCCATCATTATTAAAATATAAATCTTACATAATGGTGAAACTCCTAGGTTATAAATTCTACTTAACTTTCATATTACTCTAGATTAATTTTTCTAGAATATGCATAATTGATTGGTTATATGTATATTCATGTTTTTAGTTTCATAAGTACTATATTTGTAATAATTATACTTATCTTAATCTTAAGTTTTCACTCATTAGTTTATCTTTTATATTAAGATCAAAAGGGCTATTAGTTCCATCTTACCATACCACGTGAGTATATCTCATGACATACATGTCACCATCTAGTAATGTTGACACACAAATCTACAATATAATTAAAACCCAAACTTTTAGTTATAATTAACATCCATATCCATCTATATATAAATTATAATTTAAATATAAATATAAATATAAATATTATAAAATCATGTATTTATCATGTAAAAGTATGATATACCAACCCTAAATCTCAAATTAGCCTAATATTAGAAAATATTTCACATGAGATTTTTTAAAAGATATCACATAGAATTGATGGTTCTCAATGAAAGTACAAGTAATGATTAAAGTTTCAAAACCTAAACCCAATCACTTATTACTCGTGTTCACCTTGGATTTTCTTCTAATTAGTGGGTTGAAATTATGCTGCCTAGGTTTATTATTACTTTTGGCTCAAAATCAAAATTTTATCTCTCCTCTTTTCCACTATTTTCGCAAAATCTTCTAAGTATTGCTTATATATGTCGGGGATTCATGTGATACTTTAAGTTAGAAATCAAAACACTAGCTAGAGACTATAACTTTCTAGTCTAATTAGGTCTTTTCTAGAGTTAAAAAATCATAACTAAAATTAATGTAATGACTCATGTAGCTCTTCTCTAAAGTATGATATCTCATCACTAAGAATACTACTCTTGAGATAAATTATCTTTGGAACTAAAATTCATGGTACTGATAATGGTCATGGTTTGATCTTTTCTCTTTAGAAAAAAATATCTTGGTGTTGGGAATGACCATGATTGATGTTTTCTCTTTATAACAAAATATCTTAGCGTTATGAATGATTATGATTGATACATTTATGTTTTGTAGCCCAAAGTCACTACATTGGAAATGACTGTGGTGTTGGTATTTTTTTTTATTGCAGCACAAATATTTGACATTGGAAAAACCATGACTAGATATGATATTTGGAACAAAATGTCATGGTAGAAAATAATGTCATGCGTGTGACTCAAAACATATGGTATTTTGACTTTGTATTGAGAAAGTTATATTGCTGAAAATTGTCATGAATATTTGTATTATTGGGATACGTAGCCAAAATGATGTGAAAATAATATTGTGACTATTATATATTTTAGAGATAGTATGGTTGTGACTCCAGAAAAATATCATGGTCACAAAAATTTTGTTGCATAATAAAAAGATAGTGATAACTCGGTGGTAGTGTCGTGACATACAAAGATTATTACATTAAGATCATAAAATTATAGTCAAGAAAGAATGACACAACTACTTAGTAAGATCTGGAAGTTATACTTAAGTTGTGATTTGATAAATATCACAACTCTTCATCGCTTCTCTGCTTCCAAGCCTTCACACCACTTTTAATAAAATTGATATGATTTTACTAATATTAATTAAATTCTTTCAAAAAAGATATTTAGTGATATCTCTCAAATATATACTTAAATAAGTATAATCACATTAATATATACATACCCAATAACCCAAAAAAATGTAGTATGTAGAGTAGAGATGTCAAACGGGCAGGGTTGGGCTGGCTCATTTTTTGGTGGCCCAATCGGGCCACCGTGCCATGCCCGGCATGGCACGGCTTGAGAAGTGTCGGCCCGGCACTTCTCATACTTGGGTCATGCTGAATTTTGCCTAGACTTGCATGGTCGGGCTGGTTCATACATGGTTTATCTAGCTAGATTTAAAAAAAAAATTCCAGCTGGATCCCTGGCTCGTTTACTGTGTCGTCAGGCCATGCACTGGGGTCGTGCTTGGCCCAACATGAGGCAATGATCATGCTAGCCCGGTACGGCATAAACTATGCCAAGGGTTGGCTTGACCCGGCTTGCGACATGATTCTAAACCATGCGGTGCCGTGCTTGGCATGACTAAACTGGGCCGGGCTCAAGCTGCTCGGCCTGTTTGACACCTCTAACAGAGTACTGAATAACTTGCAAAATAAATAATACATCCAAAACCTATCTCTAAAATGTCACATACCTTTAAATAATAACAATAAATTGTAGTTATTCTTCCATAAAAGTTGATGAACATATTTCATGTAACTTTTAAATGAAATACAAGATGATGACATATCCAAACCCAACAAGATTTAAAGTTTGATATATGTTAAATTTATAGCACAATTCTACCCTAAGAAAAATAAATTGTATCATACAAATTTTGTAACTATCCTATCAATATCAAATTCATTTTGAGTCTAGGAATTTTTCTCACTCATTTAAAAATCCATGCAGTATAATTTGGAGTTAAAAATTGTAACTATCTCTACATCCATGATTGCATTGTTATCTATATGAACTTTCTCAAAATTATCATTAGCACATTCTTCTATGATCTATTAGCATGAGATGGAGTTAAAAATGCTCGTCAATCTAATATACAAGATTCAATCATGATGTTGATACTTGAACCTTAGCATCAATAGCTTCTTCTATCACATTTGTAGATTCCTTGATGCTAGTATCTCTCTTTAGTGATTGACAATCTTTCGTGAAGTAACATATCTTCACACAATTATAACTTTTGTACTCTTTCTTTCCTAATCTAGTTTTGTTTCATCTAAATTTTGATTTACAATGATTTCCACTACCTTTTGAAGTTCTTTCTCAACCTAGTATGTAAATCTGAAATTTTTTATATTGCACTAGATTCTTTTCACTAAATTCCTTTGCTCTATACCAAATCTCAAGTATCACTGAATTTCAACTTCATATTTTTTTGATGAGCTATTTACTACTATAACAATAATATTCCATCTATTTAATAGAGATGATAAAAGAATCAAAACTCAAACTTAATCATTGAACTCTATATTCACTAAACTAAAATGGGTTGTGATTGAGGGTAGATCATTTATGTGTTGAGCTCCCAATCCACCTTCCACCATCATTAAATTGAATAATTTCCTCAATTAGTATATATTTGAGCTTGATAAATTTTCCTACATGCTAGTGAGAGCCACCAAAAGATTCACCATGATCATTTCCTACTCCATGGAAATTAAAGTTGCATAATAAGGTGAATCAACTAACTTTAAGGGTTGTCTATCAAGTAGAAACCACTCATCATTTTTCATGTTTGCTGGCTTATTTTTTGAAAATGGTTGATACAACACTTTTTGATATATATAATATTTAATTTGTATTTTCAAAACCAAAGTAAATTTAATCAATTTTTTGATTTTCACATTTTCTTTATCTACGACCTTGCAACCACATGAATTTGGCTTCCACTATTTCAAAAGTACTAGATGATAACTAATAAAGAACCTTACTTTATTTCAACTTGTTAAGATTTCACAGTATGAAACTAGTTATCCTTGATATATGTTGCTGGGAAATTTAAATTTTTACTTTTAATCTTTAGTTCCATCTCAAGATCTCATCTTACCAAAATTAGTTTATGGAGAAGTACATCATGTCAACTTATTTTAGTGATAGTATAACACCTAATATATAATAAGTAACTAAGGTGGAAAATTGAACAATTAATATGAAGAAATGAAGTAGGTAGAAAAGTCGGCCATTAAAATGTGAAAATACCAATAAATAGTGTCAAACATGAATACAAGGAACAAAAAAGAGAAAAAAATCTATCTATTTCTAGGAAGCAACCCAAATATTATAGTAACTTAATATCTCAAACCAATCCCAAAAGAATTTTCCAACATATTTGTTCTCATTTTTTAAATACTTACATAACCGACATGTTCACGTGCACTCTTGTACCTTGATCACATTTTGATCATGTTATCTAGACTATGTATACAACATAAATCACAATTTGAAGAAGTCAGCTTTTATGATTAAGACTCTCTGATCATGATGTGTTCATTTGCTACTTAAATTTTTTTGTGATTTTTGAGTTACTCTTGATTGACATTTAATTAGATGTAACTACTCTAGGAGATAAATATTCAGTTTTAGGGAGTCAAATTCTTATTATGTGGTAATTTCTTATTCGAGTAAAATTATATCGTTGAGTAATTTAAGCTTCCATTACTAATGCCAGTCAAAGTGAGACCGAGTTTGTTAGTCAAGCAACTAAAATTTAACTCTTTTTTTTTTTGACTTTTCTAAGATAGAGCACAAAGGAATGGCTCGACAAGAAAGAGACTAAATATGATTTGCCTCTCTTGAGGGTAGAGGGGACATACTATAAAGGAAAAATTATGTTTTGGGTGCTTCGCCAGAAATATTTAAGAATTTGAAACTAATATTTTAAAGTTTGAAAAAAATCATCAAAATCAAAAAAAAAATTGAAATTTGGTCACGTTATTACGTTTATACTAAAATATCCTTCATTAAATCACTAAAACCTTCCCCCTCTCCCATCGGCCCTCGCCTCGCCCTCTCCCATCAGCCCTTGCCTTGCCCTCTTTAATCAGCCCCCCTCATTGGTTCACCCTCTCCCATCTTCTGGAGCTCAAATATGAGCTCCTGAAGTTCATCGTCGAGCCCCAGGAGCTCATCGTCGAGCTCCAGGAGCTCTTCGTCGAGCTTGATGGAGCTCGACAGATGAGTCTTCAAGCTCCATTGAGCTCGATGATGAGTTCCTAGTGCTTGAAGACGAGCCTTTCGAGATCCATCGAGCTCGTCGTCAAGCTCCATTGAGCTCGATGATGAGTTCCTAGTGCTTGAAGACGAGCCTTTCGAGATCCATCGAGCTCGTCGTCAAGCTCCATGAGCTCATCGTCGAGCTTGATGGAGCTCTTCGTTGAGCTCAACAGGTGAGTCTTCAAGCTCCATTGAGCACGACAACGAGTTCCTATAGCTCGAAGACATGCCCTTCGAGCTCCATCGAGCTCGACGATGAGTTCCTGGAGCTCGAAGACGAGCCCTTCGAGCTCCATTTAGCTCGTCTTCGAGCTCCATTAGCACATCATCGAGCTCGATGGAGCTCATTGTCAAGCTCTAGTAGCTCTTCATCGAGCTCGAAGGGTTAGTTTTGGGCTCCATCGAGCTCTATGACAAGCTCCTAGAACAATTAAAATTTATTATAGTGGTGTGTGGGGCCTACATGGGTGTGCATAGAATCAAGAAACTTCCATGGAGGCATGTACCTTCTTTTGGCTGCCACCCTTTTTACTAAAATATGCACATGATGAAACTATTTAGTTTTAAAAACACATCAAATTGAGCATACACATATTTTATGTATTCATTCACTGTTTTTGTTGCAAATCAATAAAAATCAATATTTTACCTAAAAATTTTTCATAATTCAAAAACATATAACCTCTGAAGTGTATATTTCAAAAACTAGCCTGAAACACATATATGCATTTTTCTATAAAAGGTTTATCAGTTATTTACATTCATATATAATTAATTATTAGGTGATTATATACTTGGAACCCTTAAATCCAAATATTCTTCACTCATATATGAAAACCCTAAACTTCAACATATATACATACATATATAGAATTTGTATTGATTAGAAAATATTTTAGTTATAAACAACTTAATTAATAATTTTACATGTTTTTTAACTCATGACCCCTTGAGGGACCCATATGGCTGGTTCTTAGGTCCCCTTGGGTGATGCATGACCATCTTGGCATATCATGGCCCAAACTAAACCCAAATTAAATATATGCCCTCCATTCTTAAAGATCCTTAAAAAATTCTAAAAAAGTTTGAGAACATTTCGAGAGCCCAAGTTCACTTTATGTTTTAGAATTTTTTAGGATTTTCATATTATCATTTGTAATATGAGATTAATAAACTTGGCATAATCTTGAGCATTATTGTAATGAGCTCTCTCATAATAAAGAGAGATTTTGCTCATGGATATCAATGAAAGATTTGAGAATCATTTTTGAAAAAACTTTCTTTCTCTAAATCTTCTCTCTCTTGTTTTGACATACTTATGTGTTTCTCTTGTTTGATGAAAGATTAGGCTAATTTAAGCTCATTATAAATCTTATTCCTAGCCTAAGACTGTATATAACTAAGGTAAAGTTCTGTTCCATGACAAGTAATGTCAAACATAATATTGTTGCTATGATATCAATTTCATAAACCGATAGCTCTTTTCATGATGTTTTTGATGCATTTGATAAATAGAAGAATGTTAAATCAAATAATATAATGTCCTCCAATGAATCATGCATTACTAGAGAGGAAGTATCCATTGAAGAAATACAATATAGATATGAGGATATCAAATATGACATTGAAGAGTTGGTCTTCATGAAGGATGAACTCAAGGGGTGAGATGTAATGTCCTTTCAATGTTATGATGAACATACTTATCTAAAAGAATGCTGCATTTGAAGCCATGTTGACATCTATGCAATAGGAGATGGAAGAGTTGGGAAGAGAACTTTCAACTTATAAAAGAATAATAGAAGATGTAGTGTTTGTTGAATATCCAGACCTCATCTGGATATTCCCAAGCCAAAAGAATTTAAAGGCATAGTCAGTGAAAGACATTGACAACTTTCTATTGGGAATGAAAGAGTATGTTCAAATAATGAACATCACTATAGGAGTAATCAAATTTAGTACCATCTCCATATATTTTATGGATGTAGCACTTCTTAGTGGCATTGAAGATGTGATAATCTGAGGCACGATGTGATGAAGGTAATCCAACAATTACTTGGGATCTATTTTGTGAGATAATATTAAATGTGGGTTTATTGGGTATATTTGGTTTACCAAATACCAAATAATATTAGTTATTTTTGTAATTATGCATAATATGTTTTCATGAAAAATAACTTTAAATGAAACTATTTCAAGAAATTATAGATTTAATTGATTATCACAAATAATAGTAAAATTAGTTGATTTTTGTGTATAATGTAAGACTGAATTTTTTGTGAGGAGAGAAGTAAAAAGTCAAATAAAGTCACAATATTCTTTGTGTTATAATTTTGTTATACCTCCAATAGCTTATATGGTAGTTTCAATGCCCATTCTTGAGTGAAGCTCTACAAAAATAATCATAATAATTTATATATGACATGATTCTACCTTCTCAGTGATACAATTATATTTCTTTATAATATATTCTTTTTGGCTGAGTATTTCTTGGAATCATAACCATACTAGCTCATTATATTTTTTATGATTGTAATATTAATTTTATGTCATAGCAACCAAATGCCCCACCAGTGCTAAAAACCATGACATCCTCAGATACATGACTTTCTTATTTTGAGCCATAAATACTAAGATAAATGTCATGATTTTTTTCAATTGCCATGACTTTTTGGCTATTAAGTGTTGTAAATAATATTTACTCAAACTATGACCATTTCTAGGACTATGATCTTTTTTTTTTTTGAGAAATAGCTAAAGCCATAACTATTCTCAGTGCCACAACTTTGGATTACATAGAGAAAATATACAAGCCACATATATTCCCAGTGTTTTGATTCCATGTTATAGAGTCACAACCTTTGCAAGCACTATAACTTCATATTATAGAGTTGAAATGTAAGAGTCATGAACATGATATTAATTGTGTTATAGAGATGAAATGTGTGACTCATGGCTATTCCCAGTGTCATGACAATCTAATGTAAGAAAAAGACCAAACCATATCTCATTACCAGCACCACGACTTTGTGTTATAGAGAGGCAAAGCCAAAGTTGTAGCATTCTCTAGCACTATAACTTTCTACTTATAAATCACACCCAACTATTTGAGTATAAAAGTATAAATCATGAGAAAAAAAAAGAGGAGTTAGGGCACGTAACGAGAGGGAAAAAAGCTAGGATTTGAAAAAAAAAATGTTCAACCCTTAGGGTGATCCATGAGAAAATTGTGAAATAAAACACATTCATAAATCCTTGGGGGCATGAATTTCAACTCCCATTTTTGGTTTGATCCAAGATACGTGAATGAGAATTATGAGTTTAAGATTTGATTCCTAGACACTTTGAGGGCTATCATTGGAAACTAAGAATTCCATGAAATATATTTAAAATTATCTCATGTGTATTCCTCTCCAATATTATGCTAAATTAAAGTCTATGGTTGATGTATTTTATTTTATGTGATGGAAACATAATTGATAAATTTTATATTTGGATTTTGTTGTGATTTGATTACTAGTGAATGTGGTGTTTATTTATAACTGAAATTAAAATTTTATTATTAGTAAATTTGTGAGTGTTCTTGTGATGGATGATGATAAGTAAGTTACAAAGTACACTCACATGTAAATCCTCTCACTACAAGGTAGTTTCTTCTATGCCACGACTTTGAAAATATCTAACACGAAAAACTTCAATGAACTGAGAAAACAAGTGAGGGAGATAAAGCTAAGATAGAAATTTTGAAGGATTTGAACAATTATGAAGTAATAACAAAGTAATAGCACCATGACAAAACCATGGCAAAACCATGGCATAGAATTATTGAAGGATTGAGCACGATGTCATGAATTTTGTGTTACAGAATAGAATTACTCATCAAAAGCTCAATGACAAAACCATGGCAAGCATAGCACCATGACTTTGGTGTTATAGAATGAAATTTCTCATTAGAATCACAATGACAAAGTAATAACTATGTATAACACTGAGAATTTGGCGTTGTAGAAATAAATAGACCAAGATAAGCTTGAAGACAAAGTAGTTGGCAATCACAATACTATGACTTTTAGGATATTGGAAGAGTAGGGCTAGAATAGAATTGAAGAAGTAATGACATTCCTCAAAGCTACGACATTCAAGGAAGGAAGGGCAAAAGAAAAAAGTATAGTTGGTGTAAGGTGAATGAAAGAAACAAGAAAGAAGGAAATAAAACCATAAATAATAAAACTAGCATGGACAACATTAATCAACAATGGAGACAATAAGGTTTCTATGAATTTTAAACGTATCACTTCTTGGGAGAATATCAAAGGATTTATTTTGTATGTATGATATAATAAATACCATATATCTGTCACATGAATAATTTTATGTATTTGGTGTTCAAATTATTAAATATTCTTGAGTATTTTGGTGTTATTAAATGATGTCTAGGCCTGATAATTAAACATAATTGGATCAATTTCATGACTTAGGAGTTCTAGTTGATTTTGATGAATAGTTGAGAGAGTAATATGTTTTTAGAGGTATTTGGCTACTTGGTAATTTAATGATTATCTAATAGTTTCGATATCCATTCTTGACCAAAATTTTACTTGATTAGTCATAACAATCATTGTATGCTATGAATTTACTACCTCATTAGCATAATATATTAACTATGCAACACATTCTTTATGGTTATGAAGTTATCATAGAGTCAAAGTCATACTTATGTTGTTACAATTAAATAATAATGATATTAATTTCATGTCATTATAACCAAGTATCCTCTGGTACTAAAATTCGTAGTCACTTTTTAGTGCTATGACTTTATCTTTAACAAGACATTATATTTTTAAGTAAGAGCCACAATTTTTTCACAAAACTATAACTTTTGAGCTATAGAAAGTTACAAAGCCTAAACTACTCATGTCAAACTCATAATAATTATCTAGCACCTTGACTTTTGGACATAGAATGTTATAGAGGATACTTACTTGAGTACAACAACTCCCCAAGCCTATGACTCTTGTCCTCAAAAGAAGCCAAAATCATGACTTTAATGTTCATGCTAATTACTAATATTGTGGCATTTTCTAGCAATACTTCCATGTGATATATAGTAAAATTCATGGACAAAGCTATGTCCATTTTCAATGGCATGATCTTTTGATGCACAAGACATACCATTCTTTGTGTTGTGGCTATTCTCAGTACAATAACCATATCATATACAAGAGAGAGTATTCCTAGTATCATGGTCTTTCGTAGTGTCATGGTCATTCCCAGTGTCATGGTCATTCTTAGTATCATGATAATATTATACACATGAGAGGCCATTTCAAGTATCATGGTCATTCTTAGTATCATGGCCATTTGATTAATAAGAAAGACTAACATCAAAGCCATGTGTCATGACTTTGTGTTACATAGACAATAGGCTCAAGTCATATGCATTTCCCAGTACATTTCCTAGTACATTGACATTTCCCAATAAAAAAATTAGGAAAAATTCCAAAGCTACAAATACTTTCTAGATTTACAACCTCAAACTTAAGAGATGGAGACCAAAGCCACGTTATCTTTTAAAATCCATGGTTTTCTACTTAAAAAAAATGAAAAAAAAATATTAGAGTATAAAATAGGAAAGAGAATGGATTTGAGAAGAACTTCTTTTTCTCCATGTAATAAGACAAAATCAAAGTGCAGCAAACAATCCTATGGGTGATTTTTGTACTTTCTAAGAGAACCAAAATAAAGAAAAAGATGCAAGACATAAGCTAAATCCTAGTATTGTGGAGTATGACTTTCAAAAATCCCCTCTCAAGGGTAGATCTGGAATGATCAATCAAAATAAAATGAGAATAGGGTTTGTCTCATAGATTCTCATCAGGATTGTCATTAGAAATCTGAGTTTCATAAAACTTATACTTTTGTATCTCATGAATCTCTCCCCAATATCAAATTAAATTGTAGTTTAGGCTTTGTGTAATTTAGATTATGTGATGTATACATAGTTTCAAAATTAATAAATATGTTTAATTTATATTGTGCAATGAAAATTAATTGATATGATGATTAAATAAAAGTTCAATTAGAGATTTGACTATTGGTGAGTTTGTATGTGTTGTCGTGATAGTTGGTGATAGGTAAACTACAAAGCTCACTTGCACATATGGTAGGAAGGAAGTGTTAGCCTTTTTGAACATGATGTATGAGATAAATCTATATATTAAAAATGAAATTTTGGAATGCTAATCATTATGAGTATGATACTCATGAAGCCAAAAACATGAATGATTTTACATACCAAACAATTGTACATATCCTAGAAGAATTGATTTTCAATTGAGGTGAATATTTTTAAAAATATTTTCTCAATGAATTTTACCTTTAGTATGAGAGTTTTATCATCACCATGAAGGTGGTGATAAGTAATCCATAGGATATGTATGAGTTTATTATGATTCATAAGGTTGTAATAGATTTTTGAGTTGCTTTCACTCATAAGGTTACTATCATTGAAACTTGAAGAAAGCATATATTAATTATGTGATTATGGTTATCATGTAGTCAAGAGTATAAATACTGATAAATTATATCAATTCTTGGTCATTATGACACTTGAAATTAGAGAATAAAAATATACATATGCAGAAAATATTAAGAACAATTAATGAGTTGCCTAAAAGGTATGAACTTGTGAATGACTCTTGAGAAGAGATGATTTATTATCTCAGTAGTAAAATATCAAGGGCACAACTAAGTGAGGACCATCATTGGGACAAGCTCAATGATGATAATCATATTGTATGCCATTGAGGTAAAAAGTTATTACACAATAATCCAATATATGTTATGTATCCAAACCCAACAAAATTCAAATTATTTAAATATGAATAACATAAATTAAGTGGAAAACCCCTATGATCAAAGAGTTATATCAAGTTTTCTGATTATCACCGTTACTAGATTTCTATTGACTCATTGTTTGTTGGTCAAACTATGTTGTGACTTTGTTATGCTATTTAATATTTATCATTGGGTGATTACCTAAAAGCTCATAAATGAAAATATCTCATCAATAGAGAATCACAAGTGCTTGGGGCATACAATTAGTAAAGAAGACTTTTATCCATTAAACCATCCCATAGAGATTATATCAATAATTTAATTATTTAATAGTGGGATACCTCATTTCTAGTAAAATGGATATTCAGATTGTGAACAATCTTAGATCTATGAGTTTATTCATTTAATCAAAGTGATATATGTTTAAATTAGCTTAACTTATATTATGTCCAAATATGGAATAAAGGTTGGGGAATTATTCAATGACTCCTTGCTTTAATGACATATAATGTGGTTTTCATCATGGAGTCCTTTACAATGGTAGTCTTTTCATAACTATCCTTTCAATACATCACTATCGAGACACAAATCATCTATGTGCAAAAAATATCTGCAATATAATATCTTTTAGGCAACTTTATCAACTACCCTTGATAGTTTCTTCATATGCAAAGTCTTATTCTTTGACCTAAGGTGTTATAAAGACCAATGATCGGTATGATGTATAATTATTTTCACTTTTAGCTTCATAAGTGTTATACTCACATAATAAACTTATGTTTCCCTCATGTTTCTTTAGAGGGAACCGTACAAGGAAACTTAACTCATAATAACTATCACCATATTGCAAGTCACAACATACTCACATATGTCTTGAGAATTATATGTCACCATCCTTATTGATGATGATATGATTTCCAAAGTAAAATTAAAATTCTTATAAAAATATTCTTTATAATATCTATCCCAATTGAGAACTAGTACTTTTAATATGTATATAATGGATTAACATTTACACATTTTCTCACTTTCAACTTCGTAAGCATCATACTCATAATGATTAACATACCCAAATTTTGAAATTTAACATATAGATTTATCACATACATCATAGTCAGAAGGATTGCCACTTTCTTCCTACTATATATATGAGTGTGCCTCATAGTTTACCTATTATCATCCATCATGACAATCTCACACAAACTCACCATTAGTCAAAACCCTACTTTAAGCTCTATTTAATCACATATCCATCAATATCCATAACACAATATAAATCATGCACAATCATTAATAAAAAAAACCATTATCATATAACATAAATTAATTTACACAAATCCTAGACTACATTTTATTTT
Organism: Sapria himalayana; assembly: GCA_029783825.1. NCBI lineage: Eukaryota > Viridiplantae > Streptophyta > Magnoliopsida > Malpighiales > Rafflesiaceae > Sapria > Sapria himalayana. Next base: position 2,771,876 of record JAREIK010001563.1, on the reverse strand, counting down.
GGTAAAAATTTTATAATCTATCATAGAAAGGATAGAGAGTTGAAAGATGTACCCCCAATTCTAGGAAGTACATTAAGTCTTGCATTCCTTGCAAACTTGTGAAACCCCTATGAAGTGTGAAATCTATCCCTAGGATTTGGTAAATGGAGAGATAAGAAGAAGAACGAGAGATTTTTTATGAATTTCTCTATTTTCCACTTTTATACTCTGGTAATTCTATATTACTCTAAGTAGAAAGTCATAGCTTTCAAAAGAATCTTACAACTTTGCCTTCATATATATCTTAAGCTCGAGGCCTTGACTGTAGAAAATAACCACAACTCAAGAACCCATCCTAATCTTTCTTATCATAGAGTCTTGGTACTAGTATTGGGAAATAACCATGACTTGTACCTAATATCTCTATAATACAATGGTGCAACAGTGAAGTGCCTATGGATTCATGTGCATGTCTTCTTGTTCTTCATAAGGGGTCATTATGCTAGGAAAAGTCATGGCTTTGTGAAATAGCCATGACATTGGCATTGGTATTTCTTGACCATTATATGGCCATGGTGTTGGAAAATAGCCTCGATACTCATAAGATCTCTCTTGTGTATCATATGGCCCTAGCATTGAGAAATTTCCATGTCACATAATTTACCCTTCATTTGTCTCATATGTCCATGGCACTATGAATGGCTGTGATATTAGCATTTACTTTTTTCATATATCATGTTACCATGACACTATAATGATGCCGAAACATTGATAATTAGCCCATATATATAGTCAATGGCTTTGATATCCATTGAGTATAAGAGTCATAGCCTTGATAAATGACCATACTCAAGAAATATCATCTATGGTATTTAGTATCCCAAAGTCGTGGTGGTACACAATTTCTATAGTTTTGGCTTGAACAGCATTGCCTATATAATATTTTTTAGCTTAAAAGTCATAGCTTTGTAAAATGGTCACAACTTATACCTAAGACTAACATGTTAGTTTAAAGATAAAATCACAGCACTAGGACTTGGTCATAACCTTTAGCACTTGTGGGATACTTGGTTACTATGATGTAGAATTAATATTGTAGCTATTTAAAATTTATAAGATAAGTATGGTTGCGACTCCATAATCATATCTCAGCCACAAAGAATATGTCACATAATGGAAGGATTGTGCTAATTAGTTGGTAGGGTATTGGTGTACAAAGAATGTCATGATCAATTAGATAGAGTTTTAGCCATAAATGAATGAAAAAACTATGTAAAACTCCATATTCTACCTCTTAAGCCAAACACCTCCAAAAAACTATTGATTTCATGACTAATCATCAAAACTCACAAAAATTCAAGTCATTAAATTAAGCCATAATTTCTCTATTTTTATGAGTACACATCATCCTAAACTTCAAAAATACATACAAATATTTGGTAGTTTGAGCAACAAACAAATTCTAATACTAAAATAAATTTTCTTCCCCGAGCAATAACTTCCCCCTCCAATACAAAAATTCTTCAACATCTATAAAAAAATTTATGACTCGGTTTGAGTGTCATAGCACTAAAAATTCTTAAACATCCTAAAGTGAACATATTGATAATCACAATTGGGTTTGAGTTCTATGACTTTACTTATGGGTCATTAGATATATACATTCATTTATATGTTGGATATAAGAGCTTATTATATCATACATGCAAAAAAAATATTGAGTTGTATCCCAAGCAGTGGTATATTTTATATCCATATCTAGATGATCAAAACTTTTTTTCCTATATTAGGAATTGTTGATGTTCATGCTAGTTTCTTAGTATATTAATTTACCTCATTCTTGTTGGTTTCTTCCTTCGATCTTGCTTCAGATACACTTAATTATTGGTCATTTTTTGTTGGATGCCATGACTTTAGTGAATGCCACGACATCTTCTATGCTAGCTTGTCCCTTTTCTTTCTATATCACCAAAGTCATTGTACTAAATACAGCCAAAACTTTTCCTTTTAGCTTTTCCTAGTCCTTTTTTTATGCATTACTTGATATCACCAAAGTCATGACTTTTAGCTTGTACTTATGGGTCGAGATTATATTAAGTCTTGATATCCATTACTTGCTTATGAATCCCATAGGGAATGCAAAATTCACACCTAAGATTTGATAACTACATCATTACTTTGCTTGTTGCATGGAGAGAGAAGAATAAGAGTGAATAATCTTTCATGAATTTCTCTATTTTTTGCTTTGATACTCAAGTAACTCTACATTACTTTAAGTAAGAAGCAATGAATTTCAAAATAAAGTCAAAAATATGACTCTCATCTTTTAAGTTTGAGGTCATGAGTCTAGAAAATGGATACAACTTTAGATTGCATCCCAATATTTTTATGACACAGACTCACGATACTAGGCAATGACTATGACTTGGGCCTAATATCTATGTAATAAAAAGTTATAGTGTTATGAAGTAGTCATTGCTTCATGGGTTTGTCTTCTTATTTTTTATAAGGGGTTGTAGCACTAGGTAAGATTATGACATAGTGAATGGCCTCTCATATTTTTATATGGTCATGAAATAACTATTGCATTAATATTGGACTTTCTTTACTTTTGTCTAAATATTGATCCCATAATAATTGTATTGACAATTCAACTGTTCAATAAGAGGCAACCTATTTTTAGTATGATGAATTCTCATACTGATAAACAATCTTAGGTCTAGGGTCCAATTAGTTTTTATGTGATGTCATTAATTTGTTCAATATATATTATGATGGATACATACTAAAGGGTGGAGTATTATGCAAATGACTCCTTGCCTTATCGACATACAAAGTGGCTATCACCATTGAGCCCTTCTCAATGGTTGTCCCCTTATCATTGTCCCTTTGGTACGTCACTATTGAGACAACACTTCATTCCTACGTGAAGGTTATTCATAATTTTATATCTTTTAGGCAACTTTATCAACCATTCTTGAAGAATATTACTTAAGCATACTCGTATTCATTGGCCTTTATTGTCTTAAAAACCAATGATTGATATGATTTGTAAGTTCTTATACTTTTGACTTCATAAGTACCATACGAGCACAATTTACATTCACCTACTTCAAGTTTTATCAGTGGGAGTCATACTAGTAAAAGGAACTCACAAGTGTCGTCATTACTTTATGAGCTACCATACATTCACACATGTCCCAAGTATTACCTATCATCTATAGGTGTCAAATGGGTCAGGTCATCCCAGCCCAGCCCGAGGCATGGTCTAATTCGGCCGTGCCTTTCCCAGCATGGCATGGGGTAGACCCGTGCCTGTGCATGTGCTAGGCCGGCTCACGGCATGGCTCGTGCCATGCCGGGTCGAGGGTCTTCGGCCCGGCATGGCCCATGCCCTTTACTTCGCATGAGCCTGGTGCCTACCATGTAGGCATGACAAGGGTGATGCACTCGACATCCGATGAAATGTCGCCTTACAGCCAACAAAATTATGCCCGACTATAGATGAAATGACGCATGACAGGGGTCAAAGTGGCGTCGCCAAATGGGTGATGGCTTGGCATGCCTGATGGGGATGGGTGCAGTGGCGCGGTAGCATGGGTTCTCAAACCCTAATTTTTAAAATTAATTTTAACCTAAATCTATCCCGAGCCAACCCGAGGTGACCCAGCCCAATCCGAAATGAACCCAGCCAGGCATGCTCCACGGGCATGTGTCGGGCCTGCACTCCAAATTACTATGTCGTGCCTGGTACGACATGTAAACCTAGGTTGGCCTAGAAAAAAAGGGTCAGGTTGGCCCGAATCAACCCATTTTGCACCTCTACTATCACCATTCTTTTCAATAACAATACATCTCTGACACAAAAGTTGAATCACTTGGAAGAATATTTTATATAATATCAAATCCAACTGAGAACCAATTTCTATAAGATATGTACAATGAATTAACATTTAAAAATATTCATACTTTTAGTTTCATAAGTATCATACTCATATAGGTGTCAGCCGTAATAGGTAGTTTAGGCACGACATGGTTTAAAAGTACCTTGCCCAGCTTGATATTATCCAGAATCATGCCTGGTTCTAAATCCTATTGGCCTAGGGCATGACTCATGTCGTGCTAGGTTGGTTGAGCCATGCCGCATGTTGGGTCAAACATGACCCACATGTCTGGCCTAGTAGCATGGTCCATCAGCTCAAAGACCTAGCACTAGATATGGTTAGGTCACAGGTCATGGGTCGTACTAGCACATGGGAATCATATTGTGCAGTGCATGACATGACCATGCCACACTATAATAGTCTTGCTAGCATGACACAACCTATTTAACACCTCTATATACTCATAATGATTAACATAACTAAATTTTAAGGTTTGATATATAGGTTGATCTCATGCATCAAAATTAGAAGGGTTATCATTACCTTCCTATCATATGCATGAGTGAGTTTCATGACTTACTTATTATTGTCCACCACAAGACGCTCACATAAACTCAAAATTAGTTAAAACTCTAAGTCGAGTTCTATTTAGTCACATTTCATCAATATTCATGATATAAAATATAATTAAACCAATATTACATCAATCATCCAAACTAATTACATCACATAATCTAATAACACAAATCCTAAACTATGATAATTTAATACAAATTTTTGAATTAATTCCTATAAGAGAAGGGTTTTAGAGCCACACCCCCAACTCGAGGGATTGACATTGGTCATGTGTTCTTTACTTTATTTTGAAATTCATTAGGATTGCAAAATTCAACCCCAGGGTTTGTATTTATTGTGACATTTGCTTATTTTATTAGAAAGATAGTGAAGAAGTGAGAGATCTCTTTAAAATTTGTTAACTTCCACTTTTATACCTGGGCAGCTTTGCATATCTTTATGTACAAAGTCATGACTGTCTAATGAAATTCATAAATTCAGTCATCTCTTCCTTAAGGTCATGACTCTAAAAAATAATCATGATTCTATTCGACACTTGATCTTTCTATACAAAAGGTCACAACATTGGCAATTACCATGACTTGACCATAGTCTCTTTGAGACACAAAGTCATGATGTTGTGAATTGGTCATGACATCATACCTCCAATCATTTTTAGTTCATAGATGGTCATGACACAGTGAAGTACCTCAGGATGGCAATGACTTCCAATATTGTTATATAGCCACGATGCATCATGGAGGCCATGACATTAGCCCTTCATATTTCTTGATAAGTATGTGGCAACATCATAAAAAATTGTCCGCGATACTTGCACTTAGTTTGTAAATAGAAGTCACAACTATATCTTCCTTTAAGGATTAAAGTCAAGGCCTTGGAAATAGTCATACTCGTGTAATATCCTTTATAATATTTAGTGACTTAAATGTTATAGCTTGAATAATTGTCATGGGTTTGGCCTACGTACTTAAACTCTTTAGTTTTCTATAGCACAAAAGTCAGTGCTTTATGAAATTATTTAAAAATATGAGCACTAGTAGGATACTTAGTTGTTGTGATAGAGTTTTAATGTCACAACCATTAAAAATTATTGAGATAGGTATGGTTATGACTTCATGATAAAATCATGGCCTCTGAGAATGTGTTACATAGTGGAATAGTCATGGCATACAAGATTTTGTCAATGATCATTTAGATAAAGTTTCGACTAAGATTGAATGCCAAAACTACAAAGGACTTATAAACTTACATTTTCTACTAAACACCTCCAAAAACTCATTGATTTCATAACTATTAATTAAAATTCTCCAAAATACCAAAAATTATGAAATCAACACATATCTATCTCATTTTCACACATACATATCATTCTCAACTACCAAAATATATTATAATGTTTAGTAAATTGAATACCTAACAAACTCGTACACTAAAATAATTACTTATTCCCAAGTAATAACTTTTCCCGCCATAAAAATAATTGTATATGGTAATAGTGAATTCCTATGACTATTTTTGAGTGTTGTAGGATGTAATATTAGTAAAGAAACTTCAAGCAAACATATCTACAATCATGGTAGGGTCTGAGTTCCACGACTATACTAGTGATTTATTTGGCATGTATATATGGTTATGTGCTGGATATGAGTATTTATTACAACACACATACAAAAAAAAAGTTCTTAGGTTCCCCTCCTAAGTAGTACTGCATTTAATATTCATAGCTAGATTATCAAAAGCTCTTTAGCTTCACTAGAGATCTTAGATGTCAACATGATTTTTTTAGTGTGTTACTTCACTTCCTTCTTGTTAGTGTCTTTATTTAGCTTTTCCTCAACTACATTCATCTCTAAGGCTATTATCTCAGTTGATTCCACAACTTTAGTAAATTTCGTAGTTTCTTCTTCTTTATTTCATTATCCATTTTTCTTTAGGATTCCCAAAGTATTAGCACTAAGTACTCTCATAGCTTTGTCTTTGAGTTAGTCTTATTCTATCTTCTTGTATTTTCAAAGTCACATTGTTATGATAAATTATGGCTTTAGCTCGTGCATTTTTCTTGCCCTTATCTCTCTATAACTCCAAACTAATGGTACTATGCATAGATATGACTTTGTCTTCAAGCTTTTGATGGACTAATTCACTATTTGACGCCAAAGTTGAGGCACTTGCTACAAACATAAATTTATCCTATATATATATATATATATATATATATTATTTCTTGGTGTTTAAATTCTATATCACTGAAGTCATAGCATTATTCTCAGTCATGAATTTATCTTCTACCTTTTCTTGGTCATTTTCATTCTAGAACTCAAAATCACAATGTTGTGATTAACTTTGGCTTTGTCTCTCATTTTTCTTTCAATGAATTCTACCTTAATCTTATTTTCTTCTATAGATACCTCCTCTTCTTTAAAGTTTTCAACATAAAACTCCTCAGTGGTCATGGCTTAAAAGAATGTTGTGACCTCATAGTCATCATCTTTGAAGAATATCCTTCATTTATTCAATTGCAATATACTTCTTCATTTTCATCATTATCTTAAATCCAAAGTTATTCCTATATCTCATACATTACATCACACTCACAATTCCAAATTTCTTCTTCTATTCTATAAACTTTGTTTCTTCACAATTCCAAAGTTCTTCTTTCGGTCAATATATTCTATCTTCATTCGGCCAATAGTCTTCTTCAAAGTCCTTCCATCATAAATCTATTTTTTATTGCATGAAAGTACATGGTTGATTGTCAATTCTCCAATTGCTTTATTTCATAGTCATCTAGATCTTGTAAGTCATTATAAAGCTTAAACTTTAATTGTTACTCACCAATGTAGAGAGTGAACTATTCAGTCTTAATATTGATGAGAACTTGTCCTGTGAACAAAAATTGATGTCCCAAAAATAATGGCACATGTTGATCTTCCTTCATTTCTATAATATTAAAATATACTACACTACTAAAAATTATGATAATACCGACCAAAGTACCAATCATAAAATTTAGTTGGTAATTACTGTCCAAAACACGACCAGTTAGCGACCAAAAAAGGGTTTCAAAAAAAAAATATTTCTGACCAAAATTCCGACCAAAGACTGATCATAATTACTGACTAAATATTTTTGGTCAAAATTTAGTATGTAGTGTGGTTATCAAATATAGTATCAACCAGTTAATGACCTATCATTATAATTGGTCGATAATTACTAACCATTCACGACCAATTTAGAGATCCAAATAGGCAAATAAGAGAAAAATACTTCTGACCAAACTCCCGACCAACTACCGACCATATAATACCAACCAAATATAATTGGTCGGAAATATAGTCTGTAAATTAGGAGGGAATTAGTGAAAAATATTCCCAAAATATTGACGACCATTTAACGACCAAAAATTCATTACCATTAAAAATGGTCGGTACAGTGGTTATCCAATATATTTATAAGGTCGTAATTACCGACCAAACTACCGACCGAATATCTAGGTCGGTAATTACTGATAATTTCACGACCCAATTACTGACCATAACTCCTGAACAAATATTTTTGGTCGGAAATTGGTCAGTCAATTAGGATGGAGATAGCTAATAGAAATTACCGATTAATTACCAACCATTTAACGACCAAAGATATATTACCATTAAAATTTGTCGGTAAAGTGGACTTTCGGATACTTATAGATTTTTTCTCACCGATTGTTTACCGACCATAATTTTGGTCAGTAATTCATTGTTTTAATTTTTTGATTTGAAAATCATTTGCTAAGTCATTTAACCCTAATTCCTCACAACTCCGTCGATTTTCTGAATTAGAGCCGACTATAAGCACGAAAATGCAAAAATTTTGATATTTCAATAGAATCCAAGTAAGTTTTTCTTTGTTCTTCTTCTTCAAATTGCTTATACACATCTCCGTCTCTCTGAATTATTTATAGATTTTCGAAATTTCATTTTTTAGTATATCAGGGTATTATTAGGTTTTTTTTCTCCTCCTAATTTCTTAATTTTTGCTTCAATATCATTTAACATAACATGATTTTGACTCGACACAATTAATTAAACTGTAATTTTTTATTTTTTATAATTTGTTCATCTACAATTTATATTTTTAGGGTTTTAGTGATTTTGATTTTAATTACATGATGTTTGCATTCCAATTAATCTTAATGTTAATAATTTATATTTATATATTAGTATGACATTATGTATGAATGTCTATACTTTAATATATATAATGATTAATGTTAAATCGAACTTTTATATAATGTTAATCTTACATGTCTATAACACTATATATAAACTTTTCACTTGGGTCAAACTTGTAGTATCTATGTATCCATACTTTATTGCATAGTCCCTCTCTTTGTACTGCTTGTTGATAAATAATAGTTTTGTGTTACTATAATTTAATGATCATTAAGATACAATCTGATATTTACACAAATTACTAGTGTTATGGCTAATCAATCATGTAAAGGCAATACATAGTTTTCCATATGGAAACAATAGACTTTTTTTTAATAAATATAATACAATAATTTTATGTGGTATGGAAGATGCTCCACATTTTCACTTGATATATTAAGATACCTCAAAATAAAAATATTAAAAAAAATCTTCCTTTTAAAAAATTTTAATTAAAGCATACCCCAAAAATAAAAAAAAATTATGTTTTTGAGCTCTTAAGTAGTAAAATCCAGAATTGCATCTCCAGTTATTAAGGTAACTTCACCTCTCCATACTACGTCATCATTAAAAAAATAAAAAAAAGTAATATTGAAGAATATTTTTGAATAGTATTTTTTTAAAATAAACATATATATACCACATACATTATATGTAAAAATACATTTTTCAAAATGTATACACCTAATATGTTTAGCAAAGAATATATCTTGTATATATTTTTTTGAAAATTTATACAATATTATGTGTTTATATATTTTTCAAAAAACATATATACATAGCATCCATTTTCTACTTATATATGTTTTTTCAAATATGTGAATACACAAATATAGTTTTTAATAAATATATAGGTATATACTTTTTGAAAACATATATAATATGTTATGTGTATACGTTTTTGAAAAATCATATATACACAATATCCTTTTTCTATGTGTAAATATTTTTTTTTAAAACATATATATATATATATATATATATACATATAATACATTTTTAAAAAACATATAAAGTAAATATATATCTGAAAACCTATAAAATATTATATTTATATTCTTTTTTAAATATAAATAAATAAATATAAATAAATAAATAAATAAATATATATATATATATATATATATATTGTGTTTACATTTTCTATGTAGGTATATATACACAAAATACTATATTAATTATTATTTTTTTTTCAAAAACATATATATATAGTTTACGTATATCAATACTTATCAAAAATAATTGTTTTTTTTTTGTTTTTTTAATGATGATTACAAATATTTTTGAAAAAAAAAACACATCAAAAATGACTGTGGTGCCGAAGGGAAAACATTTGGTCAGTAATATTAATCAAAAATGTGTCGCCCTAATAATAGTCTGATGCCACAGTCAAAAACATTTTGTGTCGCCCTACATAAGTTTACATTCATCTAGAAAGGTAATATTAATTCACTCAACCAATTCTTTTCTTATATATATATATATTTATATATACACAAAAATAACTTGTAATTTTCAAAATTTTTTTATAGATACTTGAGAAAAATAAATCATACAATAATGAATAAGGCTCAGGTGGAGGGTTCTATATCAATAGGCTATATTATGGATGAGGCTGCAAAATTCATATCATTCTATTTCAAAGTAGGAGATCCAACTTTTCCACCTAAGGAAAAGCAGAATGAGGTTTATCTTTATGAAAATATGGATAATGATATGTTTAAAATTTTCAAGCCTCCGGGTAAAGCAATTGGTGCTGAACGGAGAAGATATCTAGTAGACTATGAATATACTGTTGCTCATCTATATGTCATAATGAATTATCCAAAGGTTCAACCATTAATTAAGCAAGTATTTCCTACTAGTCAAATGATATCTATTAAGCATTATAATTTAGTATTTCTTATCAATTTATCAATAATTTTTAATTTCTTTTTTTTATTGATTTTGTTACAGATAAACATAAAGAGTTTCCAAACATGAATGAAGAATCTATCAATGTCGGGACGGAGCAAGAATTTCCATCATTTTTTGAAAAATACGTATGTTTACTTATAATAAAAATCACAAAATAATTAGTTTATTCTAATAAAAATTTATAATTATAATCTAAACAATCTACTTAATTTTTATTATAGGTTCATAATTGTGCAAATAAAATTTTCAATCATTATCTTCAAAGTATAGCAAGAGGTCCCCTAAGAGAGGTTAAAACATACAATAGTTGCTGTGTAAATGGTTTTAAATTTCACACTAAATCGTATGGTAGCTAACAAGCAACAGACAATACGGGGGTATGTAGTAAAGGATCCATATATAATGAAACTAAATATGACTATTATGGGACTCTGGTCGAAGTGATTGAATTAGAATTTAAAGCTCCATCGATTAAAAAAATTATTTTATTCAAATGTGAATGGTTCGACCCAACACTAAATGTTGATATTGTTGTCCATCCTCAATATAAACTTGTTGATGTGCACGATAAAAAATGATCCAACAATTATGAACCTTTTGTCTTAGCAGTTCCAGCATCATAGGTTTATTATTATGAATATTCGGATCAGACTGGTCCTAGAAAGGATTGGAAAGATGTGTGCAAGATAAAAGCAAGGGCTCAAATTGAGATCCCTGCATCACCAAGTACTAATTTGATAGATCCAACTTTTCAAAATGATGACAATGATGTTATAATCGAAGTTGTAGTGGGGGACGGAGATGACCTTTTAGTCGTATCTTCTGAGATGTATACAAGTGGGGATGTAGATGTTGATGAAAATTTAATTGATAATGAGGAAGAAACGAGGGGCGAACAGGAGTTTGAAAATGATGTTACTACATCTGAAGAAAAAGATGAACTAGATTTTGATGGTTCTAATTTAAATGAGTAGACAGTAAGCTTTATGTTATTTTAATTGTTAATCATTTTTGTTTATTTTCATTGCCTTATATATCTTTTATAGATATGACACGTGGATGAGGTAGAGGCAACACATTGCAAGGTCGTACGAGTTATGGTATAGGCAGCACAGCCTCAGGTATACCCAAAACTAGTAGAGGGTCATGGGTGGATGAGACGCCACAACAGACAACGATGGTTGTGAATGTACTGCAGCAACAACATCAACTGACTGATAAACATAATGGCCTAGAGATTTTGATAAATAATCAAGAGACATGAGAGAGAGAGGAGGAGGGAAATGATGGAGATGTTGGAGAGTCTTCCTTAGAGCACCCGTTAGACGAGAGTCTCCTTATTGCTCAGTTCGATCTGACAATTGATAATCCGTAAGATATAAAACTTAACAAATAATTTATCAATTTATTATTTTATTTCTTACTTGCTAATAGATTTTTGGTTATAGGATGAAGTTAGAGCCATCTGGTTCCATTTCTAGGGTTTTGAGGATAATTTTCAGGAAGTCCTTTAAATCTAATGGACATAATTGGAAGTCACTCACACAGAGACCAATTGATGATTTAGAGAGAATTTAAGGTAAATATTACTTCCTAAAAATTTTTACATCTTTTATGTATTTATTTGTTCAATGATTAAAAATTGTTCTTTATTATTACAGAAAGTTTACAGGTGGACACATCCAAATTAGGCGATCAAAAGTGTGTTCTACAAACATGCTGCTAGTCGGTATAAAGATACCGTGTACGAGATCAAAGATAAATGGTTGAAGAAAAAAGAAAAAGATTTGAGTGTACCGGATCATGTTTTCAAAGAGTGGCGGAGTAGTTGGGAAGATCCGGATTATAGGAAGAGGTGTGATGAATAAAGCGGCAATCGTCGCTTAAAGCGGGCTGGGAATGGCAGTGACATGTCTACACACACTTGTGGATCTCACTTTATGCGTGAACACGAACGAGCATTAGTATTATTTCTAATTTATACTTTTTATGTTTATTACTTAGTGAAATATGTTCAATTATGGCTAAATTTCATTTATCATAAAGAAATTTTTTTTTTCAATTTAATTAAACTGTGGTGTGTGTAATTATAGACATGCAAGGAGGGTAAGAAGCCCAGTGCTCATCGCTTATTCAGATACATGCACACGAAGGCTCATGATTATCAAACTTTTGTTGATCAAAGATCTCGTGCAGCAAATATAAGTTTAAATAAAAAAATTAACTTTTCTTTTTATTTGTTTGTATATAAATTGAAATACTTTTCGTACATTTTTATTAGGCGAGATATGAGGAAATATTAGCTGCTACGACTCAAGCATATTCCTAGTCTACTTCAGGTTCATGTGATGGTGCAACAGGTAGTTCTCATTCAGTAGCTCCACCAGTTGATATGAATCAAATTTGGTATGCGACTGTTGATGGCAAGGAGAAGATGCCCGTCTATGACATCGGTTCTTCGACATCATCATTCTACTCGCAAAGATGACCAAACTATGAAGCTGAATTTTCAGGACTAGTTTCAAATTTATTCTCAAAGATGAAGGAATTTCGGGATGCGATGCGAAATTCGATACAGTTTCAGTTGGCCAATACCGAGTGACGCATGATCTAGTATGAGGATGATAGGGATGAGTTGCGTCTGTGTTTTGACTGGCTTACAAATAAGTTTTAGAAAGGCGGACAACAGTTCAACCATGATGATCTACTTCGGATTGTTCGGCATAATGATCCAGCTATAGCATCTACTCCATCACCTACAGCAGCACTTATAGCAGCCGCATCAGGACTAGCAGCAGCAAACAACTCTACCAAGTACCCGACATCTCACCGTGTGGACTAGAAACATCGCAGCAAAATGATTATGAAACTAGGTTTGATGATTGAGTGTATCACACATTTTTTTTCAATGTCTTAAACTTTGATTTTGAATTTAATTATTTTATTTTCTCTTGATGTTATTAATATATATATACAATATATATAGCTGTTTGTTGGAGTTAATTGGATTTTTTTGTTGTGTTATTTGTAAATATTTCTACCGCAACTGCATCAAAATAGGAAGTGAATTGAATGATTTTTTTGTGTGGTATGTGCTATAGTTTTTGCGAAAATTGCAGAAAAGCTGCTAAAACAAAATTTGGTCGGTAATTACCTACCGAATTGCGACCAAATCAACCGAAATTTTTTAATATAAATGGTCAGTAAAATGTCACCAAATGGTCGGTATTACTATTGGAGATCAATTACCGACCAATGATTTTAAAAGATTTTGGTCAGTTTTTTGTCGCAATTCTTTTGGTTATTACCGACCATTTTGTGAATGTTTGCCAACCAACTACATTTGGTCAGAAAATGGTTGGGGTATAGTTGGTAATTTGTTGTCGGTGGATGGTCTGCAAATGGTTGTTAATTACCGACCATTTAGAGGTCATGTACCGACTTAATTATTTTAGTCAGAAAATTATCGGAATATACTCGGTAAATATTTGTCGGTAGAGGATCGATAAATGGTCGGTAATTTACCGACCTAATAATTTTCGTCGGTAAAAAATTAGCAACAAGCAAAATTGTGACCAATTATTTTGGTCGTTGTATGGTCGCAAATTGGTATACTGACCAAAAAACACCAAATTAGCGACCAAAAAATTTATCGGTAATTCAGTAAATTTTAGTAGTGCTAGAAAAATAAAAAAATTAATCTTGACCAATACATCTTCACTTATTCCATCCAACCAGTAGATTATTTGATTTATAATTTGAAGTGAGAGATATTATAATAATTCTTCAAAGATTCAATCTTGATTGAATGGATGGGGAATAAAGTTGACATTTGATCCCATGTCGCATAATGCCTTCAGAAATATGTGATATGTAGTGGTGCAATATATAGTAAAATTGTTGGAATCTTTCAATTTTCTCACTAGATTTTTTTTAATAATAACACTACAATATCGATCATATTCATGGTTCCACATCTCCAATTTTTTCTTGTAAGTCATTATATCTTTCATATATTTGACATGATTCAAAATTTAGGCTAGAGCTTCGGCAAATGATATTTACTTCTAATTTCTAGAATATGTTCAAAAAATTTTCGAAACATTCAACTAATTTCTCCTTTCTAAATTATTATAGAAATAGAAGATTCATTAGAAACTTATCATTATACTTTTTATGATCAATTTCTCTCTCTCTCTCTCTCTCTCTCTCTCTCCATAGCTTCATGTAGGCTCTATTTATTCCTCTAATTCTTAATGTCCCTTTTTCCCTCTTTGAGTGAAACTTGGTTTTTATATTTTTTGAGACTCATGGATTTGGTATATGCCTTGACTTAGACATGCCAAACGGGGCACCGTGCTATGCTTAGACCAGCATGGTTTCTTCAGGTCAGGCTTGTCACAACCCATTGGTTTGGCATGTAAAGAACCATACTAGTTCTGGCCCATACGGGCTAGTTTTTAATGTTTAATAAATTTATATTTTTGTTTCAAATTATTTTATGTTTATATGTTTTTAATATTTTAACATTTTTTTATTGTTTTTAGAAATTAGTTAATGTTAATTATTAACTATAAATAAATAAATAAATTTTAAATTTTTATTTTATTAAATTTAATAAGACATTAAGTTTATTTATTATAATAAACAACATAAATTTTAAAGCTAAATATGTATAAGTGTAAGTATATGAATTAATAAAACATTAAAACTTAAATATGAATAAAAATTAAAAACCAAAGCAAAATGAAAATTCACAAAAAAAATAATATTCAAGTTTTAAGCATCAAATGCATCAATCCACAAAGGAATAAACTCAAGGCTCAAAGTAATATCACAAACAAAAAATAAACAAACATAAATATAATATAAATGAGTAAATTGAAATCAAATATCAAACATAGTGTCATAATCCAGCAATCATCAATCATCAACATCATCAATCATCATATCATCCTCAATATCAATATCACATGGATCATCATCAGCAAACAACTCCTTCGCTATTGCTGTAGTCCCAGAATGATCCTAGATGCCCAAGCTCGAATATTCCCAATCATTCATGCTTGTTAAAGCCTCAATAATATCAACACTTAATATCGATCTCTTATCCGAAATCACATTCACTATAATAAAAAAAACAGACTCCGATATTATGCTCAACACCGGAGGAGTCAGTAGATCCCGTGTCATATTAGATAGCACAAGAAATGTGGACTTGTATGATTTTCACCACTATAATATATCAAGATTCTTTGTATCATAATGTGATAGAATTGAACAGTAATCAGTATCTAAGTACCAAGACAACTCCCTCCTTTTCGACAATCCACCCTATCATTTCCCCCTTGCTAACTGAATGGAAAAGTAATACTCGAAGCCTCGCTACCACCAGACCTAGTATCATAGTATGTAAAGAGCTCAGTTAACTTCTCGTGAATAAACCATTCAGATGGGTTCTTCTAGGTTCATGCACGAGGAAATATAAGTCAAAGTATTCTTTACCCCTTCACCTTAACACAAGGGTCCATACAGGCAGCCAGACAATAAAGAGATGGGGTGGTGGACCAGTACTTTAAGTACTTGATTTCCATCTCTACAACTATATCGCTACGTGTCGAGTCATCTCGATACTTCCTAAACATGCTACAAATGTTGCATATGCACCTGAGTACAATTCAAGTCGTGGGAGTATAAACTAACAAACTGATGTTCATCATGTCATAAAAAATCTTCAAATTTTTCATAAAAGAAATTCTTATAGTCCAGTTAGTGTCATCAATAATAAGTTCATCACTCTTACTATTGGTGTAGTCAGATATCACGTGTTAGTATACAACACATGACACCAATATTGGGTAAGTATAATTCCAAAGATGTCTCACATCCAATTGAAATTTCTTCTTAAGATTCACTGACAAACAAAGACTACCAAACTCATGTTACCTATGAGGTGTACGAATATATTTTAGTGAGTTACATATATTTTATAAAGCTGGGGCACACACCTTCATCCCTACTTATACAATCAGGTTAATCACATGATACATTCATCTAACATGGAAAATCTATCCTAATGGTTCATCTCTAATATTTCTAACAAAAATATTTATCACTACTCCATTATTAGATATATTATCAAATATGATACTAAAAATTTTATTTTATATTTTATATTCTCTAAAGATTTTCATCATGTACTCAAAAATGGTTGGGCCATCATGAGGATAGAAAATCTTAGAGAATCCTAAATTTTTTTATTTAATGTCTATTTAGAATCTACATAGTGGGTGGTGAGGCATACATATGATGATTCGTTGTAACTAGTCCAGATATCGGACATCACAAACACTACTCCACTATATTTCCTAAATTCATTAATTATTATTTATTTTTCTAATTTATAATATTATAGTATGTCGTTCCTATATATGGACCTAGGAATCCTATAATATGTAGGCTGAAAATATGTCTGCATGATACTGACTACCCTTGGATCCTCCGAAAATCTAATCGGAAGACCCATCATGGTGATCCGTTTGGTCATGTCTTTTCTCCTCAACTCGTTACAGTATATGAAGGGGATAAACTTTGAGACTGAACTAGATTCAGCCTCATAAAATTCACTGCTAAGTTGGGTTTACCTATGATCTAATGCACCATATTTTTTGGTGTATTGTTTGGTATGTCTCTTAAGGTGCCCAATTCCGTATTAACTCTTACATCTTAAAATTTTCTTATAATATTTGCACTATGTCAATTCTTCTTCGGCATCCCTAATATATATTTTTTTATTTTATTATATTAAAATGAGTCCAAACTACTAAAGTCCTTCTAGTTTTTTATTTTTTAGATATTTAGGTCGAGACGACGAAAGAAACCAATGTTTTGGAAGCCTTGGACTTTTCCATAAGATTTTAATTTTTTAAATTATAATTGATTTCATTTTTATTATTTAAATTACTATTTGTCATTTTTTTATTTTTTTGACTATAGAGTAGAGAGAGAAAGACTAGACTAGAGAGAAGAATATTTTAAATTTTAAAACTTAAAAAACTTATTAATAAAAAAAATACTTGTAAACCAAAATGCATAAACTTTAGCTTTTTTTTATCCGTACCACACACGCACCACAATCTATAGGAAAGGCCAAAGCCGAGTCCTGAAGGCCGAAATGTGAAATGTCAAAATCTCGAGAGAGAGAAATAAATAAGAGAGAGAGAGAGAGAGAGAGAAGCAAGAGCCATGAGATTTATATTTTTAAAAAATATAAATCTAAAAATGGGGGGGGGGGGATTTTATAGATTAATAAAAGAATTTTTTTTAAGTATTTTTTAAAAATTTTTTTATTATTAAAAAATGGGCATAATCTTTAGGGTTGTCAGATTCTACCTCATAGCTGTTGGAAACAAAATCTAATGGCTTAGATTGCTTTTTTTGTACCATTGGGTCGGTTCGAGCATCGAACCGACCCAAACAATTCCCATTCTATAAGCTTTGGTTTTAGGAATGTAATGGAATCGGGCCCAGACTCAGGTCGAAAAAGACCATGGGTCAGGTTCGTGCCTGAGGGAACTTTTTGATCTGTCAGGCCTCGTGTAGTTTGGTTCGGGTCGAGGCATATCTCGGTTCGTGTCGAGTTACTATGCCCATAGGCCTTGGTATCGAATCGTTCTTGGCCCAACACGTGGCATGGTTGACCTTGGCACTGGCATGGGCATGGGTCATTCCCATGCCATGCCAGACTAGGCATTGTCAAATCATGCTATGCCTCGAGTTTGGTCGGGCTGGTCCGACCCATTTGACACCTCTAACTTGACTTCTTAGTTATCATTTCTCTAGTCTTCTTCAGTTAGGGTAATGGCTTTTTAAAGAATTTTATATTGAGCTATGACTTTTGAGAAAGTTGCAACCTTATTATCCCCAAAATCTTAAAAATCCTTTTATTCACTGTCATCTTGTACATCTTGAGACATGGCTCTTGGAAGAGTCTGGCCATTTTCACCTTCAAACTATCTAGAATTATTCTATTCGGATTACATTTGTAGCTCCTTCCCACTTCTAAGTAATATTGATAAATAATTCCTTAAATTTACCTCCATATCACTTAATATCCAATAGCTCTTCTTCCCTTTATTGGTAATGCCAATTAAGTAATGTGATACTCAACGTTCATCATTAACGAATTCATTTAATTAATCTTAGTTTTGATATAATGATTTGCACATCATTATATAGAATATACTTTTCTTCTCTTCATGATATTTGACAATTAAAATATGAGCTCCCATGATTCATATAGTTCACCACATTATTCTCCATATGTGTTGAAGATTATCCAATATTTTATAGCTCCCATGTTTTAGTATGAAAGATTTTCATAATTTCTTAAGCTTGGATGATAATACAATGACACATTGTTATTGGGTCAAAATACGTACCTTTTGCTCTGCATTTGGTTTACCTTTTCCATTTGATAAAGAAACTCCAATTCCACCAATTCATATGGATGCAAAATAGTGGTCTCCCCAACATTCTTCTCTCTTCTTTATGGGCATTTCATTTCCTCAATAGGGTTTCTATTTTTACTTCAATTATGATGAACCTATCCAACTCCAACACTCTGGTTTGTCTTCTCCCAATGAGCAATCCATTGAAGTTGGATAGCTAGTTTTTGCTAGCTACTCAAACAAATAATATACCTCCCCTAAAAATTTATTCATAATAGATCTTCTGGTAGCTACATCAACCATATAGCTCTTCATGTAGTTCAACCCATTGTAGAAGGTTGAAACATTGGAACCACAACTCAAAATCATATTAAGGATATCTCATAAACAACTCCTTAAAATTATCACAAGTATCATAAAAGTTATCGTGCTCCTCTTGCTAGAATTGGCTTATCTCACTCCAAAGTTGAGAGGCAATATATGGTGAGAAGAATTTGATGAGAAAAGCCTACACAAATTCATCTCAACTCTCAATGGAGCCCCATAATTAATATTAGAACTAACTTTGTGCTTTATCACTTGATGAAATTAGAAATAATATTAATCTTATTTTGTTTAGGCCAACTCTATTCATCTTTATAGTGTTGCATAGCTCTTAAAAATAATATGTCATGACCATTATGATCTTTTGAAGTCCTGGTAAATTTATGCTACTAAACCATAACAATTAGACTTGGCTTCAACTCAAAATAATTAAATTCAACTAATTACAAGTGAATCCTAAAATAACTATACATCACTATTAGCCTCCAATAATTCTCCAAAGTATGGTAATGAATGAGTTGTCAAATATCTTTCCAATAATTTCTCGAGTTATTTCTAATATCCTCCATAATATCCTTGGTAGTTCTTTGTTTGGCAAAGATTCTTTTATTTTTTGATTTCTAGGTCAATAGGGTTTAGCTTAGTCTCATAACTTCAGCTCATCAATGGTGACTAAATAATAAAAAGAAAAGAGAGACCACAAAAATCAAAAAATTTAAGTACAACAATCCACATTTAAACAAGTTAACATGACTTAGCTATTGAATCCAAGAATATTCATCAAATATAATATTATCCAATTTACAAAAAAAAAATATTTTATTACAAGAATAATTATGTCAACTCATGTTGACTAACCAAATTAAAAAATTCCATGCAATAATTCTAACAACTTATTACAACTTTATTATTCCACCTAATTTAATTGGTTAAGTGATATCCCAAAAATTTATTAATGAATGTATCTAATCAATTAAGATTCATAAGTGCACATGTTATATAAATAGTATAATGGAATTTAGTACAAATATTGGGCACATAGGAATTGTATCAATAGTTTGGCTATTAAATAAGAGACATCCCATTTATCATATCTACCTTCTTATCATATGTATGAGTGAGTCTTATGGCTTATTTATCACCATCCATTTTGATCATCTTGTACAAGTCTTCCATTAATCAAAATTCAAATTCAAGTTCTATTTTGTTAGTATCCATCAATATCCATAATATAAAATATATACAAACTAATATTATATCAATCATCCAAACTAATTATATCACATAATTTAAATAATATAAATCTTAAATCATGATAATTTTATACAAATTTCTAAATTAATTCCTAGAAAAATATGGTTTGAGAGTTACATCCCTTTCTCTAGGATTTGACATTGGTCATGCATTTCTTGCTTGTTTGTAGAACCCATGGGGAGTGTGAAATTCACCTCTAAGGTTTGTTATTGCTATGAATGTTTTTAGTTTCATGAGGGAGAAGGAGAAGAAGTGAGAGATCTCTCAAAATGTTTCTAACTTTCACTCTAATACTTGATCGATTTTGCATCGCTCTAAGTAGAAATTCATAACTTCTAATGAAAGTCATAATTTTGGCCTTCATCTCTTTAATTTGATGTTGCAAATGTAAAAAATGGTCATGAATTTGTTCAACATCTTGATCTATTAATGAGACAATTTCGCAACACTAACAACGATCATAATTTGGGTCCAATCTCTCTATAACATAAAGTCACAGTACTATGAAATGACCATAGCTTCATGCCTTCATGATTTGTAGTCAATATATGACACCATTGTTATGAAGTACCTCAGGGTGGAGATGGTTCCAACATTGTTATATAGCCATCATGTTGTGTGGAGACCATGACATTAGCTATTCCTATTTCTTGATAAGTATGTGGTAGTGGCTCTAGAAACTATTTGAGATGCTTATACTTAGCTTGCATATGTGAGTCATGGTTATACCTTCCTTTTGAGGACCTGAGTCATGACCTCGGAAATGGTTATACTAGTGTAATATCTTCTATAATATTTAGTGATCCAAAAGTCATCACTTTTAATAAATTTCATGTCTTTGGCCAAAGTACTTGTGACTCTTTAGTTTTCTAAAGCTCATAAATTATGATATTATGAATGAGTCATGACTCTAACTTGAGACTATCAAGTCATATAAAGATATAGTTATGACTATGAAATTAGTCATGATCTTGAATACCAATGAAATATTTGGTTACTACAATGAAGAATTAAACAGCCATTACAATTTTATGAACTAGTTATGGATGTGACTCTATGATTAAATCACAAATATTGAGAATCTGTCATAAAATGGAAAGATTATGCTAATGAGAGAGTAAAGTTATGACATACAAGATTTTTCCAATGACCATTAAGATAGAGCTTTGGCTAATAAATGGACATCAAAACTACAAATGACTTATATACTTATCTTATCTATTAAATATCTCCAAAAACTCATTGATTTTATAACTAATAATATAAGTTTTTTAAAATACTAAAAATTATGAAATCAACATATATCCGCCCCATGTTCACATATACAAACTATTCTCAATCATTAAAATATACTATAATATTTGCTAAATTGTACACCAAAGTCATATTGATTGGACTTGGCTATGACTTTGAACATTAGTGGGGTACTTATTTGTTGCTGCATATAATTAATGTCAAGATAATTTAAATTTCATGAGATAGGTATGACTGTAACTCTATGATAGCATAACAACCACTAAAATTTTTTCATATAGTAGAAAAATTATATTTACTAGTTTGTATGATCTTGACATATAAGGATTGTCATAACCAATTAGATAGAGTTTCTATAAAGAATGGAAACTAAAACTTCGTAAGACTTAATATTCTATCTCTTCTATTAAATACCTCCAAAAACCTATCAATTTTATAACTATTCAGCAAAACTCATCAAAACTCCAAAGTCATGACATCAATCAATAATTTCTTTCATTCCATGCATACACATCATAAAACACCAAAAATACCTAAGAATATTTGGTAGTTTGAATATTAAACAAACTCTCACACTAAAATATGTTCATCTCTAATCAATAACTTTCTCCTCCAAAAAATATAAACAATGTTTGATATCTCAAATTAGTTCCACACAATAGGTACATCATCACAATATAGGAATAAATGACAAAATATTCAAATCAAGATAGTGATGGAGGTTCCTAGTATGATTTTTCTTTTTGGTCATAATCCTTAAAGGTAAAATTCGACATCGCGTACTCAAATGGTGGTAAAAAAGTAGATGGTATTTCTGAATCTCTTTTATATGTAAATAACTCATCCAATATTTTGCCAAAATTTTATAAAGAGATTCATATCATAGGCTAATTAAATTTAGTATACCTTCAAACTATTCATCACAAAATACAAGTATTTTTGGTTTGTACTATACATTATTATTTCTTTCATCCACTAATACTCCTGATATATTGCTTCATTCTCATTCACTTTGTCTCTTTTCAAATTCACTTTGTCTATTTCTCTTTTCAAATTCATCATAATGACTTCGTATGGTATTCCAAATAATTTGGTGCATCTCATCAATCCAATATCCAAGTTCTTATTTTTTTCTTCCAATTGTTTATAGATCCAATATTTGGACTTTTCTTGCATTAACTTAAAAGTTATCTCATTTTGATGGAGATTCTTTTCTCATATCAAAATATATTTTCTAATCTCTTCCTCTACTCCCATGCATAGGAAATGAACTTATCCTTTTAGCTCTTCTTCAATTTTTTTTGATGCTCCACTACACATTTTTTACAATACATAAAATATCTATAAATATACCATCATGTGCAGCTAAAGAATACTCAATGTAGAATAGCCCATCTTCTAGCATTCCTTCCCTTGTTTCTATCTCTTGTACATTAGTTATAGTGAAAGATGGTATTTCTTCCAAAATTTCAGCCAATCCTTCTCCTTCAAACATTGGCTTCTTCTCTTTTCTATTTTTTTCTATTTCCCTTTTTATGTCCAACAATGTCAAGG
The DNA here is from genome assembly GCA_029783825.1 of Sapria himalayana. Classification (NCBI taxonomy): domain Eukaryota; kingdom Viridiplantae; phylum Streptophyta; class Magnoliopsida; order Malpighiales; family Rafflesiaceae; genus Sapria; species Sapria himalayana. The sequence continues at coordinate 2,748,491 of JAREIK010001563.1, read as the reverse complement.
GGGACATTGTTGGACACATTATATCCACTTATTCATCCATAGGAACACTCTCGGCTAGGAACATCAAAGTAATAAGAGAATGATGAATTAATTGGCTAGAGAATCCTCACTTGAGGAACTCAAGAATTGATTTCTCTAAATTTTTCACTATATCAAAATGGTACCTATCGAGGATGGTGTGTAGCAAAATCACTCTCTATGAAATAATTTTATAAATATTGAGAGTTGAAAATATAAATGAGCATATGAAATAAAATCAAACTATTCTCACTTCTATGAGTTCTCCACTCATCAAATATCTATATGTACTTTTCGACAGCATCTTCCATGTTCCCTTTTCATTCATCAATAATTGAGCGATAGTTGGAAAATCTAGTTTTGTATGGAGGAATTTAAAAATTTACACTATCTTTAGCACCTAGGAATCCAAGAAGCTCATTAATGATTTCCTTATCAAAGCGAATACAAACTTCTCCCACATAGCACATCCTTTTCTACCTATCCCCCAAATTTACATAAAATTATTACACAGCTAAGGTATTCCTCCATTCTCTATGCATACATAATAATATGCAATTTCACTTACTTATAAAATCTACAAAGAGAGGAATAAATTTGCTACATCTCCTCTCTCCAATTTATATTCATGACCTAGTAATTGAAAGCTGTCACATTTTCAAATAGCTTCTATACCGCTCTTTATTTTTGTAGCACAAAATTCATAGCTCTTAAAAACTATCATGACCTTGTTATGAAGCTTCTGATAAGCTATTTCTTTCTATAACACCAAAGACGTAGCATTGAAAAACTATCATGTCTTTGGGCAAAAAATTATAATAGCTATTAGTTTAAATCTGATGTTCTTTTGTGTGTGTGTGGGAAGGAGGGGGGATTGAAGTTTAATTGTAAATATATGAATATAACTTGTATTTTCAAAACAATCACACTTCATCACACAAGCAACAAAAAATTCTTGGATTACCTCCCAAGAAATGCTATATTTAATATCATTAGCTAGATCTTCAAAACTTCTTTCTCTACCTCAGAGATCTTCATTGTCCAAGTTAGCTTCTCAGTATGTTGTTTTATTTTTTTCTTCCTTATACTTTCTAGATCAATATTTGGATGCTAGATAAGTGATTATCTTGATACCATTATCCACATAAATTATTTGGATGAAGTTCTTCTTTATTTTCTCAATTTCTTTGACATTACCAAGTATCATAAATTTTTCATTCACATAAATAGTTTGTATAAATATTTGTTCAAATTATGCCATAACTTTCTTTATTTCAGCTACCCAAACATCAGGTCCCCCTTCATCTTCTTCTTCTTGAACAATGAAGGGCATATTTTTATTTTTTGTTAAGGCTTTTCTACAGCAAGTTTCTCCGTATTAGCTACACAAATTTTATTATTTACTTTAGCTTCTACTTCTTAAGTGAGGATGTATAATCATATTCCTCTTCTAAATTTTTTGCCATGAGTTTCTTCATATATGCCATAGATATTTTATCACTCGTTTCTCATCTTCTTTTTGAATAAGTGAGACCGTATCATCAATCTCCTCTTCAAGATTTTCAACTTTAACCATTTTCACAATATCCACAAATATTTCATCATGTAACTTATATAAATGTATAAATATAACTTTTATTCTCAAAATAATCACACTTCATCATACAAGCAGGAAAAAATTATTGGATTGCCTCCCAATAAGCACTATATTTAACATCCATAGCTTGACCTTCAAAATTTTTTTCATCTTATTCAGAGATCTTCATTGTCCAAGCAAGCTTCTCAATATGCTATCCTATTTCTTTCTTCCTTATACTTTTTATATCAATAATTAGATGTTATATAAGTGATTATCTTGATATCATTATCCACATAAATTATTTGGATGAGGTTCTTCTTCTTCATTGCTAAGTATCATGGATTTTTCAACCACATAAAATAGTTTGTATCAATATTTGTTCATACTCCTCCATAACTTTCTTTATTTCAGCAACCCAAACATCAGATTCCCCTTCATCATCTTCTTCTTCTTGAACAATGAAGGGCATATCTTTAATTTCTTTATAAGTCTTTTCTACCACACGTTTCTCTATATTAGCTAAAAAATTTTCATCAATTGCTTTAGCTTCTACTTCTAAGTAAGGTTGTATATTCATATTCCTCTTCTAGGTATTTGGTCATGAGTTTCTCCATATTAGTCATAGATATTTTATCATTTGCTTTAGATCTTCTTCTTGAATAAGTGAGGCTGTATCATCAATCTTCTTTTCTATATCTTCAACCCTAACCATTTTTACAGTAGCCACAAAATTTTCATCATTCACTTTGTCCTCTTCTCCTTGAATAATTGTGGCTATATCTTAAATTTCAATTTCTAGATTTTTAACCATAAATATTTCTATATTATTTATAAGGATTTTTGATGTAACACTTTCTTCAGAGTTAACTCAGTCTATGACCTTATCTTTCTCTTTCTGTTATCTCAACTTTTTTTCCTCATCAACATTGTCTCTTTTCAATTCTCTAATAAATTCTTCAAGTTTAGATGACCAATAAGATTCTAAATATGGTAGAGATTCACAAAATGTCATCTCCTTGTGACTTTCATTCCCTCAATACCCATAACTCTCTTCTAGCTAATAATAGGATTAATACTAGTTTCTATTGGGTTCATAATACAAGTTATTTCAATGATCATGTAAAGTTTGATTATAATGATAGTTTGAGATATTCTCACTCACTTCTATTTTACACTTTCTAAAATGAATTTCATTTGCTTAATTTATATGAAAATATTTATTTTGCTCGACTTATATTATATTGGAGATAAAATGAAACCTAGACTATTGGGCAATATTTTTTTATCCTAATTGAAAAAAAAGGTGGTTGTCACCATTGAGTTTATCCCAATTATTATCCTCTCATAGTTGTCCCAAATATATCATCTTTGAGACAAAAATTTTTTTTTACTCGAGAGTCATTCAAACTCTCATATCATTTAGGCAACTTTATCAACTACTATTGATGATTACTTTGCATTCAAATTCTTATTTATCAGCCTTCATTATCAAAAAGACCAAATCTTGATTTAGTTTGTAAGCATTTATACTTTCAGTTTCAAAAGTAATATACTTGAATAATTAATATATACTTCCTTCAAGTTTCACTAGTAAGAATCATATGAATAAAATTAACTCTCATGGATTGTCACCACCTTGTGAGTTACCACGAACTCACACATATCCTGAGAATTAACTATTACTGTCATTCTTAGTGATGATGTGATTCACACGGTAAAAGTGAACCCCTTATGAGACAAATATATATAACATCCATCATAACTAAGAATCAGTTCTTTAGAGATATAGATAATAGATTGACATTTAAAAACATTCACACATTTGGCTTTTTAAGTATTATACTCATAATAATTAACATATCAAAATGTTGGGTTTCACCCTATATGTTTATATTATGCATCACTATTATAAATGGTCTTTCTTGAATTTTATATGGCCACGACACTAAGAAATAACTATGATGCTAAGATCTCTCATAATATAGATGTTGCCATGACACTAGTAAATAGTTTTGACACATAAGATTTTATTCATATCTATCAAGTATCAATGATGTTGGGGTGACTACGATACTAACCTTTACCTCTTTCATAAATCATGTTGCTGTAGTTTAATAAGGATACCATAATACTGATAATTATCTTAAGTATACAAGTCATGGTTATGCCTTCCTTTGAGAAGAAATAGTCACGTCATTAAAAATGGTCATACTTGAGTAATATCATATGTAATATTTAGTGTCCCAAAAATTATAGATTTGAATAATTGTCATGGGTTTAGTATGAGTAGTTGTAAAAAAATTATGGCTCTGACTTAAGACTACTGAGTCATATTAAAGATAAAGTTATTTTACTAAAATTGATCTTGACCTTGAGTATCAGTGGGGTAATTGGTTCATATGATAAAGAATTATTATCGTATCTATTTAAATTTCTAAATATAAGTATGACTATGACTTCATAATAATATCATAGCCACTAAGAATATATTACAAAGTGGAAAGATTGTACTAATGAGTTGGTATGGTTAGAATATATAAGAATTTTTCTGACTAATTAGGTAGAGTTTTGGCCAAGAATAGATATTAATATTAATACTCAACGTTTTACTCTATCTGCTAAATATTTTCAAAAACATATTGATTTTGAGACTATTCATCAAAACTTACCAAAATGTCCAAGTCATGAAATTAACTCATATTATCTTTATGCTCATGTCAACACATCATCATAAACCATCAAAATACATAAAAATATTAAAAGAATTACTCATTATCGAGCAATAATTTTATCCTCCAAAAAATATTCACTATGAATTGTCATGACTAGGTTTAAGTATCATAGGAGCTATAAATAGTAAAACAACTTTAAGAGTACACGTTGATAGTCATTGTGGGGTTTGAGTTTCATGACTATGCTTGTGGGCCATTGGATGCCTACATTTGTTTATGTTGTGGATATATATATATTTATTAGATCATACATGCAGAAATAAAACCATTGGGTTTCTTCCCAAGGAGTACTATGTTTAATAACTATAGCTAGATCATCAAATTTTATTTTACTCCATCAAATAATTTGATGTCCATTCTATTTTTTAGTATCCAGTTTTATCTCCTTTTTGTTAGTCTCTTTTTTTAGTCTTTCTTCAGCTATACTTATTCCTCTAGTTGTTTTCTCTTCTGATATGACAACTTTAGTAAATGATGTGACTCATTCTTCTCTACTACATCTTCTTTTTACATTCTAGATCCCCGAATATATAGTGCCAGGTACTGTTGTAGTTTTTCCTTTAAGCACTTCCTTTTTCTTTTCATCTTGTAACTTTAAACTCAAAACTATAATTGAAGTCATGGCTTTATATTGAAGCATTTTCTTGCCATTTTCTTTCTGTATCTATAAAGTCATGCTATTGTGTATAGTCGCAGCCTTGTCCTTAAGCTTTTCATGGACTTATTCATTACATTTCCCTTATGTCATGACAATGGGCCCAACCATAGATTTATCTTTGATTTTCTCATCCTTGATTTATATCTCAGCCTTGTCTTTCTCCATTGATGTCTTAGCTTCTTTAGAGCTATCAACTATCAACATAAGGCTCCTCAGAGGTACTGATGTAGAAGAATGTTGTAACATCATAGTAGTCATCTTCTTATATTTTCTCATTTTCATATATCCAATATAATAATTCATATTCTTCATATATATTGCTATCACATCTCTAAATTTGTTCTTCTATTTCATACTCTTCACCTTCTTCCAACTAGTAATCTTCTACAAAAAAATTTTCAAAGAAAATCTAGTTTTTGCTACATTGTGGTATAGATGAGATTTTTGATTTTCTACAACTTCATTTCATCATCATGTAGACCACATAAGCTATTATAAAAATTAAACTTTACTTATTCCTCACCAATATAGAGAGTGAACTCCCTTTTCTTGACATCGATTAAGGCTTCTTCCATGGCTAAAAATGGGCATCTCAATATTAATAGTACATAGTTGCCTTCCTCCACTTCCAATACACCAAAATTTGATATAAAAATAAATTTATCCACCATGACCGATGCATCTTCAATGATTCCATCCGAGTACTTAATAGTCTAATCTACTATTTGAAGTGAGAAAGATGTGAATTAATTTTACTAATATTTAATCTTAATACAATTGATAGGGGAATCAAATTAACACTTGATTATAAGTTGCACAATATCTTTTGAAAGGTGTGATCCCCAATTATGCAATGTATAGTCAAGACTCTAGGGTCTTTCAATTTCCTTAGAAGTCTTCTTTAAATGATTACTCTATACTTCTTGGTCATAATTACTATCTCATGTATCTCAAATTTTCTCTTACTACTCGTTATATCTTTTATATATTTAACATAATTTGGCATCAAGTAAGCTCCATCCACTCCTTTATTTCTTTATTTCCCATTTTCTTTATCTTTAGTGTGAAACTTGAGTCTATAGTTCTTTTCAGTCATGATTATGATTTCTTTAAAAATTTTAGGCTGAGTCATGACTTCTGAAGAAATCTTGGCTTTGTTACCCCAAAATCTTAAGAATCTTGTTGTTCAAATTAATTCTTTTAGCTCATGAACCACAGCTTTTGAAAAAATCATTGTACAACCACTCCTAGAATTTCTAGAATCATTTTGTTCAAAATATCTTTATAGTACTTTCACACTTCTAAACAATATTGAAAATCAATTTTTGGATTTATTTTTTTATCATTGGCAATTTATTTATTCATATTTTCTTCATTAATAATATTGATTGATTGAGGTGATGCTCTATATTCTTTATCAAACTCATTTCATTCATTCTTACTTCAAGTGACCATCATCAATTATTTTTGGTATTATTCTTTTTTTTCAATTATACTAGATAGTTAACATCCATTCATCCAAAGTTGGTTTCTCTTTTCTTTGTGATGGTTGCTAATTAAAACTTGAGTTTCCTTGATTACTATGTCTCATCACATTATTCTCAATGTTTATAGAGGATTCCTTGATATGTTATAGCCTACTCTCATAGCTTCTATATGAAAAAATCTCTTAGTTTCTCATGTTTGGATGGTAGTGCATTGAGACTTTATTTTTGGGTCAAAACATGTATCATTTGCTTTATATTTGATTAGCTTTGTCTATTTGATAAATTAGATCAAAGTCCAATAATTTATATTGTTCTAAAATAATAATCTCCCATGATATTTTTCTATTTTCTTCTTATGTATCAAGTTTCCTTAAGATAGCTTCCATCTTTGTTTTAATGATAGTGTACTGATCTAACTCTAATATTTTGACTTCTTTTCTTATAAATAAATGATGTATTAAAGTTTTATAGATATTTTTTATTAGATCATCAAACAGGTGATATGTCTCATCTAGTCATTTATTCATAATTGACCCTCCGGGAGTCATATCAATCATACACATTATCATATAATATAGCCCATTATAGAAGATTTGAGTTTAGAAAGACAACTTAAATCCAAGTTGGGAACATCTTCTCAATAACTCCTTAAAATGGTCTCAAGCTTCATATAAATTTTCATGTTCCTCTTGATGAAATTGACTTATTTCGCTCTTGCTTCAAAGTTAAGATGTAATTTTATGTAGATATAATTTAATGAGAAAGTGTCTCAGAAATTCATCGCACCTTTCAATGGAGCTACATGCTAAACATTGGAACCAATTCTCTGCCATCTCGCTTAATGAAAATGAAAATATGCATGATCATATTGTCTTAGGGCTAACTAGTGCATGGCTCCAACAATATTATGACATATCTATTAGAGTCCCTTTGCACCCTTCTACTATACTACTGTTATTGAATCATGACTATTAGACTCAGCTTCAAGTCAGAATAATTGACTTCAACAAGTTGTAAATGAATTCTAGAATCATTTTCCATCACTATAGACTAGAAGTGTCAAGTGGGTCGGGTCGGGCTAGGCCCGACCCATGCCCATGCTGGGCGCACCATTAGCAGTGTTCATATCATGTCGGGCCGAGGGATCGGCCCATTGTGCTGTGCCAAGCACAGCACGAGTGCTTGGCACATAGGCACGACACACATGACCATGCACCGAGCATGGTCACGACGAGCCGACGCCCGACGGGTAAGGCTTGTCGAGCCTCAAAAGGGTGAAGACGTGCAATGGCATGATGGTGCGTCGGCAAAACCCTAATTTTTAAAAAAATTAGGATTTTGGCCCAACTTGAACTAGGTTGAACTGGGCCAAACCTGGCTTATTTCAGGCCATGGGCCCGTGCCATGCCTGACCTCCATAGAATAGTGTCGGGCCAGGCATAGCATGGTTACTGTACCATGATGTGCCTGGCTCGGCACGGTAGCCTGGTTGGGTGCCTAAAACCAGGTTGGACCAACCTATTTGACACCTCTACTATAGACATCTTATAATTCCTCAAGGTATGGTAGTGGATGGGTTATTAGACATTTTGCCCATCACTATGAACCTTATATTAAATATTTATCATCTCCTTGTTTGGAAAGTATTTTTTTTTATTCTAGCTCTTTTAGTTTTTGGTTCTAGAGGGGTTAACTCAATCTTATAGTTTTGATTCATTAAATGGTGCTAAAAAATAGAAAACAGAATGCAATGAAAACAAACAAAGATAACATACAACCATCCACATCCAAACAAGTTAACAAGATTTAGCTTTTAGTTCGATAATATTTTTAAACTCAATACTATCTAAAATTCTAAAAATAAATTATCTTTTTTCAATAATTATGTCTACTCATATTGAACAATCAAACTAAATATTCCCCAACAATAATGCCAAAAACTTGTAGTGACTTTGTTATGCCACTTAATTTCATCAGTTAGGTAATGTCCCAAAAGTAAAAGCTTTTTAACAAGAGTGTCTCATCAACTCAGATCCACAAGTACATGTATCATACAAGTATAAAAATAAACTTTTGTCAAGATATCAATCTCACTGAAATTATATTGGTTGTTTAGTTATTTAACAATGAGACAACCCATTTTTAGTAAAATGAAAATTTAGATTATTAGACAATCTTAGTTTCCATAGTTTATTTAATTAATCTATATGATGATGTTTACGTTACTTGAATTATATTATGTTGGATTAGAGGTGTCAACCGGGCCGGCCCGGCACGAGGCACAACATGGTTCGACTATGCCTGGGCTGGCTCGCCACGGGAAAATGCCGTGCCCGGGTAAGGCACGAGCTGTGTCGTGCCGTGCCTGACCCGTGTCGTGATGTGCCTGACCAGGCACGGTTCGGTGCCCGTGGCATGGCACTCCGGCATGGGTTCGTCCCGTGTGGTGTCCCATGTCTGGTGTCCCCCTTGCTTTGACCCTCCCACAAAAAAGTCTGCGGGTCGAGTCTGATTGGACCCGACCCGTGGTCCCCCGGACCAACCCAATTCTCCCCCCCCTCCCCCAACAAGAAAAAAAAATTAAATTTCAGCCGTTGAATCTCACCTCCAATGGCTATGGGGCAGAAGCCAACGGCCCTCATGATTCTGCCCCCTAAAAAATTCAAAAAAAATTACTTTTTTTTAAAAAAATATTTTCTTTAATCTATAAATTCCACCCCCCCCCCCCTCTCTATAACATTTATGTTTTTCATCAACATTTTTTCTCTCGAATCTCTCATTTTCTCTCTCAAAAATCTTGCTCCTCTCTCTCGGGACTCGGGATTTCAGCATTCGGCTTGGATTTTTGAAAATCTCAACTTGAGTTTTGAATTTTGAGCTTGACTATGGTGCACCATGCACATGACCGACCTCGCTGCTTTTACCAGGTAATTTATTTTAAGTTTTATTACTTTCTTTCTCTCTCTTGTTTCTCTCTCTAGACAAAAAATAGATAATATTAAAATCAGTCATCTAGTCTCTAAATAACTATTCTGAATAACAAAAATCCTAAAAATGACAAATACTAATGAAACATATTTAAATTTAGAAAATAAAAATATTACACAGAAGTCTGAGGCTGCTGAAACTTTGGTTTCTCCAGTCGTCTCAACCCAAACTTCTAAAAAACAAAAAACTAGGAGGTCTTCTGTAGTTTGGACTCATTTTAATATAATAAAACAAAAAAATGTTAGGGATGAGGAAGAAGAAATGGCACAGTGCAAATATTGTATGAGACTTTTAACATGTAAGAGTTCGTTTGGGACTAGGCACCTTAAGAGGCATGCAGAATTATGCACCAAAAAACATGGTCCATTAGATCCTAGGAAAACCCAACTTGGTACTGCATTTTTTGAGACTGGATCGAGTTCAGTCTCAAAGTTTACTCCCTTCATATACTCCAGCGAGTTCGGTAGGGACGGCATGGCCAGACTTATCACATTGATGGGTCTTCCGATCAGATTTTCGGAAGATCCAAGTGTAGTGCACATCATGCAGACATATTTTTAGCCTACTTATCTTAGGATTCCTAGGTCCACATCTAGGAATGAGATACTAAAGATATATAAGTTAGAAAAAAAAAAAAATTAATGAATTTATGGCATATAGTGGAGTGGAGTTCGTGACGTCCGATATCTGGACAAGTCATCATGAATTATCTTATGCATATCTCACCAGCCACTATGTAGATTCTAACTGGACTATGAATAAAAAAATTTTAGGATTCTCTGAGATTCTTCATCCTCATGATGGCCCGGCTATTTTTGAGTGTATGATGAAAATCTTTAGAAAATATAAAATTCAAAATAAAATTTTTAGTGTCACATTCGATAACGCATCTAATAATGGAGTAGTGATTAACATATTAGTTAGGAATATTAGAGACGCACCATTAGGAGAGATCTTTCATGTCAGATGTATGTGTCACGTGATTAACCTGATTGTTCAAGCGGGAATGAAGGTATGTTCCCCCACATTGGATAATATACGCAATGCACTAAAATATATTCGCACTCCTCGTAGACAACAAGAGTTTGGTAGTCTATGTTTGTCTATGAATCTTAAGAAGAAGAAATTCCAATCAGATGTGAGACATCGTTGGAATTACACGCACCTGATGTTGGAATCATGTGTTGGATACGAACATGTGATATCTGATTATGTCAATAGTAAGAGTGACAAACTTATTATTTACGACACTGACTTGGCTTCAGGAATTTCATTTATGAAATTCTGAAGATTTTTTATGACACGACGAACATGTGTTTGTCGGTTTATACACCCACGACTTGCATTGCACTCTGGTACATATGCAACATTAGTAGCATGTTTAGGAAGTATCGAGCTGACCCGACACTTAGCCATATGATTGCAGAGATGGAAACCATTTACTTGAAGTGCTGGTCCACCGTTCTATCTCTTTATTGCCTCGCTGCATGCATAGACCCTAGGGTTAAGGTGGAATGGGTAGAAAACACCCTGACTTATATTTCCTCGTGCATGAACCTGAAAGAGCCACCTGAAGGGTTCATTCACGAGAAGTTGACTGACATGTTCAGATACTATGATACTAGGTATGGTGGTGGTGGTAATGAAACTGTGATTACGGACATTGATACCTTATTCGAAGATGATCATTTTTCCATTTAGCTAACGAGGGGGAAACGTAGGGGTGGACCAGCACATAGGAGCGAGCTTTCTCGGTACTTAGATACCAATTACTGCTCATTCCTATCACATTCTGATACTAAGAATCTTGATATATTAAAGTAGTGGAAAGCATATGAGTCCACCTTTCCCGTGCTATCTAGGATGACACGGGATCTACTGACTCCTCCGGTGTTGAGCGTAGCATCAGAGTCTGCTTTTTTCTGTTGTAGTGAACATGATTTCGGATAGGAAATCGAGATTACGTCCAGATATTGTTGAGGCCTTGGTTTGTTTGAAGAATTGGGAGGATTCGAGGTTTAGCATCCATGATCGTGCTGGAGCTGGAACTGGGACAGGGATTGCAGCTGCATCCACTACGATAGCGGAGGAGTTGATTGCTGCTGATGATGATCCATATGATACTGATCTTGATGTTACAACTAATGATGCTCATGATATGTCGATTGACGATTGATGATGATCTATTGTTTTTTGATTTTGATATTTTGTTTTTTATTGATTGTATGCTTTATTTATACGTTACGTTGAAACTGTAATTTGTTTGGTTTGGACATTCGGTATTTAATGGCTGATTGGTCATTTTTCATTTGGGTTGCTTATGTTTTTTTTAATTTTAAATTTTTTTTAACATTATTTATTGATTTATTTATTTTTTTTGTTTTAATTTTTCATTTAAAATTTATAACTATATTATATAATTCTAATAAATTTTAAACTAATTTTATATTACATTATAAAAAAATTTTTAACTTTGTAATTTTAATAAATTTTAATATTTTTCATATTATAAATATATAATATTATACATTATCTATAATTTTATATATTTAATAATTTATATAAATAAAATAAAAATTAAAATAAAATAATTTAAAAAAAAAATTACTGGCCCGTACGGCCAGGTCAGACCCAAGCGGGCCAAGCACGGCACGGCCCACCGTATCGGGCCAGGCACGACATGGTACAGTAATAGTGTCGTGCCTAGCCCGGCACGAAAGCACACCCATGCTCAAAAAAATGAGCCGGCCCGGCCCGGCCCGGTCCATCCCTTTTGACATCTATATGTTAGATATAGAATAAAGGTTAAAGTATTATGTAATAATTTCTTTTCAAAATGGCATATAAAGTTACTATCACCATTAAGCCCATTTCACTGGTGGTCTCCTCATTATTGTCCTCTTGGTTTCTCACCATCAAGATAATTATTTATTTTTTCTTGAGAGTTATTCATAATCACATACTTTTTAGGCAACTTTATTAGCTATCTTTTATAGTTACTTCATATGCACATTCTTATTCTTCGGTCTCGAACATCATAGAGACTAAAAGATTGACATAGTTTGTAAATATTTACACAAAATCAATTTTATGGTATATATGCTTATGACCTTTCCCTCTATGCCCTGCAGTAATGATTCCTCTAGCATTATGACCTTTACCACAATGATACTATCCATTGATCAAATTATTTCGTGGATTGAATTTGACTTGATTATATACGACTCTATTGCATGTGCTCAGGGTAGAATGTTTGTATAAATGTATCACCATGGTATTAAGTATTTTGATTTAAGTTTTTTTAACTTCGTAAGTGCCATTATCACACAATTATTTTTTAGTAAGAAGCACATAAGTAAAAGTAACTCACAAGTATTGTTACCACATTATGAATCACGACATACTCATGTATATCATAAGGGTTGCATATCATCATCCTCCCTAGTTACGACATAACTTTCACATAAAAGTTGAACCACTTGAAAGAATATTATATATAGTATGTATCCCAATCGAGAACTAGTTCTTTTAAGACATGTATAATGGATTAATATGTAAAAGTAGTTATACTTTAAGCTTAGTAAGCACCATAATCATCATGATTTACATACCTAAATTTCAGGATTCAACATATATGTTTATCTCATGCATATAAATAATAAGGGGTGTCACCTCATTTCTACCATGTACATAAGTCTTGTAGTCTATATCTTACCATCTATCACTAGAATCTCCCACAAACCTACTAATAGTCGAAACCTTACTTAAAGTTCTATTTAATCACTATTCATTAATATTTATAACATAAATTAAATTAAAAACATTTATTCATTCATTACAAATCATAGTCATTTCACATATCTCAATTTATTAAAAAACTAGACTCATGCTAGTTTAGTATAATTCCCAAATCTACCCTAGAGAAAAGTAGTTTTAGAGTCATACCCTCCAAATCTATTGATTAGTATTAATCTTGCATCATTTACTTACATAAGAAATACATAGGAAATGTGAAATTTACCCTTAGGATTTGGTAGTTTTCATGGCTTTGTTTGTCATGTGAAGGAGATAAAGAGGAAAATAAGTTATCCTATGAAATTTTTCTATCTTCTACTTTTATACTCAAGTAACCTTGTTTTACTCTAAATAAAAAGTTATGGCTTTCAGAAGAATAACATAACTTCTGTCTTCAACTCTTTGGATTGAGGTTTTAGATCTATAAAATGATCATGACTCTAGTCTACATCTTGATCTTTTTGTAATACAAAGTTGTGATGCTGGAAATTACTACAACTCAGGCCTAATGTCTCTGTAACACAAAGTTGCATTGATGGAAATTATCACAACTTAGACATAATATCTCTATAACACAAAGTTTCTTTGCTATGAAATGGCTGTAGCTTAATGCTTTTGTCCTTTTGTCATCCATAAAGGGCCTCAACACTGAGAAGTAGACATTAAGTGGTTAACAACTTCTTATTTTGTTATAAAATCATGGTGCTATTTAGAAGTCATAATATTGGCAATAGTTTTTCTTGAGTTTTATATGATTATGGTATTGAGAAATATCCACAATGTTGAGATTGTCTCCCATGTATCGGCCATTGCCATAGCACTTGGAAATAGTTGTGGCTCAATTGTATTTTCATATCTTTCAAGTGTTGGTAGTGTTGTGAGTGGTCATGTCACTAACCTTCTCTTCTCTTATATATCATGTTTCCACAATACTACAAGGATACCATAGCACTTGAAATAGCTTGAGAGTATAATTCATGGCTATGCCTCCCTTCGAGGATAAAAGTCGAGGCCCTGGAAATGGTCATACATGAGTAATATCATCTATAATATTTAGCATCCTAAAAGTCATCTTTTTGAATAATTATTGTAGCTTCAACATGAATAGTTGTGGCTATGTAATTTTACCTAGCACAAAATTCATGATTTTGTAAAAAGGTAGCAACTTTAACTTGATACTATCAATCCTAATTAAAGATAACACCATGACACTTGGACTTTTCCATGACCTTGAGTACTAGTGGGATACTTAGTTACTATGATAAAAAATTAATGATTCGACCATTTAAATTATTTACGATGAGTATGGTTGTGACTTCATGATAATACCATAGCCACTAAGAATGTGTCATATAGTAGAAGGATTATACTAATGAATTGGTAGAGTCATGACATACAAGAATTATCTTAACTAATTAGATAAAATTTTAGCCAAAAAAGGAAGTCAAAATTATGTGAGACTGAATGTTATGCCTCCTCTCCTAAATACCTCCAATGACCTATTAATTTCATGAATATTCATCAAAGCTCACCAAAATACCAAAGTAAATAAAATCAAACTATATTATCTCATTTTTTATTTATACATAATTTTAAAAAACCAAAATATATAAGAATATTCAGTAGTTTGAACATTAAACAAAAAGATATATGTTTTAAAACCTAGATCTGAGTACTGAAAATGAGCTTCTAGATTCATATAAAATAAATTTCTAATTGTCTCATACATTATTCTTCTTAATTTTAGGCTAAAATAAGAATCTAGGGATAACATAATATATTTATTAAGATTAATATTTTGTTTAATACTTTAAATGTGTTTTTTTATTGTGATGATGATTTATTATGGATATCATTTGGTAGTTAAATTGAATGGAAGTTAGGGTTTAGGCTATTGGTGGGTTTATATTTGATTAGAGTGGTGGATTGTGACATGTAAGCTATAAAATATACTTTTGCATATGGTAAAAAGGAAGTGACATTCTCTTTGATCTCGATGTAGTAGACAAACTCATACTCAAAATCCAAAATTGAGGTATATTTAATTATTGCGAGTATAGAGCTTATGAAGTCAAAAGCATGACTACTTTTATCGGTCACTCCATTAAGTATATCTTAGAGAAATTAATTCTCAATTGATATTGGGTAGTAAACAAGATATTTTCTTAAGGTATATGCCTCTTGTGTGGGAGGCATCTATCATAGTGGGGGATGGTGATAGATAAGTCATGCAACATGCACAAAATGATGTGGTGTCACAATTCTATTATTTTAATTGATTTGGTCATATGGCTTCCACATGTAAAACATGAAGGAAAATGTATGTTAATTGAGTATGTATTATGCTAATGAAACAGAAAGTACATATACTTTTATTACCACACTAATTCTCATCAAGAAAAATACTAAAGATCGAAGAATAAGAACGCATATTCAAAGTAGCTATTTAGGGAAGGTAACGAGTTACCTAAATTTGAGGACTTTTGAATGACCTCTAAGTACAAATGATGAGTTGTCTCAGTATAGATTTTCCAATTGGATATCTATGAGGGGACCATAATTGAGAAGGGCTCAATAGTTGATAATCATCTTATATATCCACATGAAAATAGGTCATTCCACAATTATATAGCCTTCATTATAAGACTGAGCATAATTATAAGAATATTTAAGAATTTATCACAAATAAAAATTTAAATTATCCATAGAATCTATAATTTATGTATTAAATATTATTTATCATGCTTATTAGAGTAGCTATTAATTATTATTGAATGATTAAACATTACATGTTCAATCCATGTGGGATGTATATCTGACTAAAGGTCTACTTTATTATTTGTATGACTCATATATTTGTAGAATGATATTGAATGAGAGACATTTGGCCAACAAGGGTTTGGAACACACCTAACCCTAAAATTATATGTTGCAAAAAAAGTGTAGTAATTACCTACTATGTAGAGCCAAAAGAGTCCCTATAGATGATAACACAAATGAAATATGTTTGAGGGTATCCCCTGACATTATCAAGCAACAAAAGAGAGGTTGAAAAAGAGAGAAAATTAAAGAAATCAATACTCAAAGGGCAAGAATCGACTTATTTTGAACAAGAAGAGTCATCTAGTACCAAAGCAAAATAGGAGATGAGGAAAGAAGTAGGAGAAGATATGAAGAGAGAGAGGGGGGAGGGGGATACCTACATGGAGCATTATCCCAATGAACAAAAAGGTATGATAGAAAAGTCAAAGATAGAGAAGCACACCTTATGGAAAAGATACACAGCTTCTATATAGTAATGGAAGTGGATGTGAAAAGATGAGATAAACTCTATGAAATATAACTCTAACAAAAATAAATGTTGTTTTTAGTAGCATAAGAAATATTTGAAGACAAGTTTTTAAAATTCTTAGAATGTCAGATGAAACATGATGAGACTATTGAACAGAGAGTGTAGAGCCATTGGGGAGGCTCTATAATTCCATTTCAATGAAATGGAAGACAATGGTAACTAATAAAGACCTAAATCTTGAAAGTGATGTAGATTACTAAGAGAATTAGTGGATTGGAGTATTGGGCCAATATAGTATAAACCAAAAAGACTTGTACTATGAAATAGGTTCTTTTGATGGCACACTAAAATTTGATTGAGAGAAGACAAGATACATTGTTCGACATAATTGTAAAGATATTGAATTGGCTATCAAGTTTCAGAGGATATTTAGAGAGATCATCCATTTCATTAATACCATTGGAGCACTTTAGACCTTATTTTGTCTTAAAGGAGTATCATCTTAAGTGAAAATCATATCAGCGATCACCTTGAATATGTGAATGTGTGCTATTTTAATTGTTTTTTCTCTCTTTGTGTACTTTAAAGTGTTTGGATGTGTTTGTAATAATATGGAAGTTGTTTGACATGGTTTTCTTTTTTTGTTAGTGGGGGATGAATTGCTCGAGGGTGGGCAATGATGATTGTGTGAGATTTTATTTGGGATGCTAAATATCAAATAATACTAACCATTTTATATGATTTTCATGATGTATTTTTTGCCTAAAAAGAGGTTTATTTATAAAGATTTTATAAAAGCTTAGTTTTGGAGAATTTTGAAGAAAATTTGTAAAATTGGGAGTTTTTAGTGTGAAATATCTGAATTGGTGGAGTTAGTGACTAGAAGGAGAGTGAAATATCATGCAAGTCATAGAATTTTTCATGGTATGACTTGATTACACTATTGAGTACTTATAGATTACTTTTGTCATTCATTATTGCTTGAAACTCTACACACATAGTAATGACAATCTTCTTATGCCATGACACTGACACCTTGTTGTTATAATATTTTCACTATATAATATATTCTCTTACCTATGAAAATTAAATGAAATCACATCCAAACTAGTTCAAAACAACTTCATAATTATGATTTTCTTTTCACGTCATAGTAATCAAGTATCCCACTAGTAGTAAAAGTCATGGTTGCCTCTAGATGTCATGACTTTTCCTTTACCAAACTATAAAATATTTAAACCAAAGTCACATATATGATTTGGAGTTGTAACTTTTTGCTCCATAATGTTACTAAGAGCTAAACTTAAGTCATAGCCAACATAAGCACCATGACTCTTGTCTCAAGAGAGAAACTAAAGTTGTAGTCGTGACCCAAAGCAATGATTTTGTGTTACAAAGACTAAATACATAAGTCATATCCACATTCTAGCAATGTGACTTTGTGTTATATAAGCTGAATAAGTAATCATGATTTTTCTTAGTATCATGATCATAAAAAAATAAAAAAAGACAAAAGTCACAACATATATCTATTGTCATGACTTTATGTTATAAAAAATTAAACGAGTCACCATTACTTTTTCTAGCATTAAGACCATCAAGAAAAGGAATAAGACCAAAGACATGGCTCATACAAATCACCATGGCTTTGTGTTATAAAATTGAAAGACTAACATTGGTGGCTTTTATTTAACATCATGATTTCTAATTAAAAAAACCTAAACTAGATGCTCATGTATATAAGGAAGAGCCTATTAGTTCAAACAGAGCTCCTTGAGAGGCATAAAGAAGTTGACCCAATGGCTCCACAACTTTATTTTTAAGGTGATCTAATAGCAACGAGGAAAATACAAGGCATAAGCATAAACCTTAGGAAGTGTGCACACATTTTGACCCCCTCCTAGGGGTAAATCAAAGTGAAATTAAACCAAGTTTTAATAACTTTAGATTTTGAAATCTAGATTATCTCGAAAGCTAAAATTAGGTACCCATATTCATAAGAGATAAATTTTCACTTATCTTATATATTATTTCTCTCAATTTCAAGTTAAAAGAAGAATCTAGAGATTATGTAATATGTTTATTGTGATGGTACTTTATTTAAAACTTTAAATGTGGTGTTTTGTGTGATGTTATCTAGTTATAGATGATTTGGTAATTAAATAGAACTAAAATTGTGGTTTTGGCTATTGGTGGGCTTGCACATTTTTGGAGTGGTTGATGATGATAGGTAAGTCACAAAATACACTCATATGTATGGTAGGTTGGAAGTGAACCTTTCTAAAAATGATGTAGGAGACAAACTCATATGCTAAAACTTGAAATTGAGATATATTTAATTATTGTGAGTTTGACACTTACAAAATCAAAAGCACAGATGCTTTTATAGGCCACTCCAATATGCATCGATAGTGAGTTAAATAGTTAGAGAGTTGTAAGTAGTCTTCTCCTATCAGATAGAGAGAGATTCACGGGATGGCTCTCAAATGGTGATATAACACTACTGATACATGGTTCAAGTCTTTAATATGAGACCACTAAAGCAAGGAAAGAGTCAATGTCAAGCAAGACTAGGCACTTCTACAGAGGTCATTCGGACCCTTCTCGGATCGAATGCTTAACACTTTGTGCCATCTCCTTTTTGGTTGTTGTTCATAGTCTTGACTGAGGGAGGGCTCTTGAAGAGGTAAGATGAAATGGATGTTCCTCCGATTGATGCCTTTCATTCTTTCCAGAATTAAGCATCTCCCAAGAATCCTTATAAAAGTTTGAATTAGCGAAGTTAGCCTTTTTTTGTGCTTACCTTAATTGTGGTATCCCCTTCCCTCCATCTGGTACACATATGGCTCATCCCCTATTTTCCGAGTGGCTATCATATACATGCTAATTTGAATAATACATGAAAGACATGCATGGGATGAATGAACAAACCATTGGAATGAGAACACCCAACCAACCGCGGACTGTTGGAACAAGCGGACCATTGCCTATAAGGCGTAGACTTGTGGATGGAATCATAGTAGAGATGATGTGTTATCTCAATGGTAAAGCAATAAGGTGATAATTATGAGGGGATCATTATTGAAAAGTACTTAATAGTTGACAATCACCTTGTATGCTAGTAGGCAAAGTATCATTCTACAATTATCTAGCTTTCAATTTATGAATTCCATCACAAATAAAAATATAATTCATTCATAGAATCTAGGTTTTATGACTTGAATCATTTTTATCTTACCTACTAGTGAAGATATTAATTATCATTGGCTGACTAAACATTTGTATGGGCAATCAATGTGAGACTAATATCTTGACTAAAGTTCTACTTTTTTAATTGTATGACTTGTATACTTGTGAAATAGTATTGGATGATAGACCCTCTACCAACTAACTTTTGGGATGTACGCATCTATAAAATTAGGTATTGTAACAAAGTTGCAACATATATCTTAAAAGAAATGACCCTCAATTAAATATTGGGTAGTAAAGTTAGTTGGTGGTGATAGTCAAGGATGAATGTAATTCATATGGTGGTGATAGTCCTATAATTTATATTCTGTCATATGGCTTCTACTAATAAAATATAAAAGAAAGTATTTTGTAATTGTGTGAGTATAGTACTAATGAAGCCAAGAGTATAAATATTTTTATTACCACATCATTTCTCATTGAGAAAAACTCTAGAGGTAAAAGAATAAGAATACATATTCCAAAGCAATCATTAAGGGTAGTTAATTAGTTGCCTAAAATATAAGGACTTGTGAATGACCTCGGAGTAAAGATGATGTATTGTTTTGATGGTAAAATACGGAATGGGACAAATATGAGAGGATTATCATTGGAAAGGGCTTAATAGTTGATAACCACCTTGTATTCTAATATTACAAAAGATTATTACATAATTATCTAGCATTTATTCTATAACTGAGCATAATCACAATAGGGCACTTGATGATTTTTATCACAAATAAAAATATATATAATTCCTAAAATCTAGGATTTACAACTCGAATCTTGTTTATCATACCTACTATAGCAGTTATTAATTCCTATTGATGAGTCTAATATTTCATGTGCAATTCCTATGAGATTGATATTTTGACTTAAAGTCTACTTTATTATTTGTATGACCCATATACTTAAAGAATAATGTTGGACTAGAGACCCTTGCTCAACTAGCTTTTGGGACATACCTAACCATAAAAATAAGTATTATAACAAAGTCAGAGTAATAACCATATTGTATACTAGTAGAGCACGAGGAAATTTTCACAACATTCTAACATTCATTTTGTAACCAAACACATTAACAATGTGACAATTAAGATAAGTCATCATGTATAAAGAAATAGACTAATCCTTGAATCTAAGAGTCTTATTAAAAATTTAGTTTTATCATTTTAATTAAAGTAATAGTTGACTCATTATTGGTTGATCAAACTACCTACACAATCCATGTGAGATCAATATCTAGATAAAATTTTATTTTACTTGTTGCATGACTTGTTTACTTGTGGGCTGGTTGGACGAGAGATTATTTACCAATGAGTTTTTGGGATATTGTTTAATCCTAAAAATTATGCATAATAACAAAATTATAATAGACACCATGATATAAACTTTATTATTTCATAATGAAGATGTACCTTGTTCCTTCAAGATGATTTTATATATGTATTTTTGAATTTAATGAATGGTGGTTCATGCTTTCATGAACCCATTTCTTTATGTAGTAATGGTTATTTTGTTTTTATGTATTTTGCATTGTTGATTCATATTTTTTTTATCTCGAGGATTCTTGACATTGTAAGCTATGTTTTATAATAATTATGCTTTCTTTATAAGTGTGATTTGTTGATGAACTAGGAATAGTTGAATGTTATAATTATAATTTATTTTTAACTTGAAAGGAAAGTTGAAGTTGAATCTCAAATTAATTCGTAGTGCAAGTTAGAATACATGATGAATATTTTAATACTTTTAATATTTATAAAATAAAAAGTATTATGAATTTGGAAAAAATATAAAAAATTTTAAGAAAATGAAACATTTTAAAGAAATTTAAATTATGATAGAAATTAATATTCTATTTTATTGATGAGATTTTTCATAGT
Organism: Sapria himalayana; assembly: GCA_029783825.1. Classification (NCBI taxonomy): domain Eukaryota; kingdom Viridiplantae; phylum Streptophyta; class Magnoliopsida; order Malpighiales; family Rafflesiaceae; genus Sapria; species Sapria himalayana. The sequence continues at coordinate 2,726,828 of JAREIK010001563.1, read as the reverse complement.
TTATAAAAAATTAGATAAAGCTCACATAAAAATATTAGTAGGATTCAACACTAATTATGTGAAATGTGAAAATAATTATAATAATAGTAATAATAATAATAATAATAATAATAATTAATAGAAATAATTGCTGCTAATAAAAATAATTAATACAAATAATTACTACTAATCACTAGTAATTATTTCTAATAACAATAATGTGCAACCCAATTTTCCTTTCTTTTGATTTTGAAAATTTGAAGTTTTCCATTTTTTATCAAAAATATAATAAATTATCTCAATTCTTGGTCCACCATGCACCTCAATTGTAAAAAAACAACTAAACAAAAAAAAATAACAAACAATAATAATTGAATAAAAAAATGTATGTAAGTTTAAAATAATAATTATATATTATTATTTAATTTAAAACTAGATCAAACCAAGAAACCACATAACTTATGTAGACTCAATAATACATATATTTATGCATAACATTATTATGCAGAAAAAGTATATACTCAAAATGTTATGCGTATGTTTTTCATAAACATATGTACGTATACTGTTATGCATAAACATATGTATGTATACTATTATGCACAAATGTCATATGTTTATGCATAAATGTTTGTCTAACATTAGCCAAATGTTATATATGTTTGTGCATAAACTTATATATGCATAACATTATGCATTATATATATAGCAATGTGTGTGTGTGTGTGTGTGTGTGTGTGTTAATGTATTTAGATATAAATGTTTATGCATTTAAAATATTTATGTATGAATAATGTGTGTGTTTTTATATATATGTTTGTGTTTATGCATTATATATATAACAAACATTATACATAATGTTTGTTGTTTTTGTATATATAAGTGTGTGTGAGTGTGTGTGTGTGTGTGTGTGTGTGTGTGTGTGTGTGTTTGTGTGTATGTACACAAACACACGCATATATATAGATAAAAATGTTTATCCATAAATATAAACATTTATATATACATAATCATATATATATATATATCATATATGTCTAACATGTTATACATTTAATGGGGATAACCAAGTTATTTGTGAAAATGATAAATTTTCAATTTTTTTTTTGTTTTTGTTTTTGTTTTTTTTTGTTGACTTGGATTGGGTAAGGCTATTTTTGATTTTTGAGTGAACCAAAACATAAATATCATTAGTTTTGATATATTCTTTTCTAATTATGAAAAGTATGGATATTATTTTTAAATATTTTTATTTTAGTGCACATTTACATAATTCTGTCAATATAATTTATGCTGGAAAATAATATTTTACTTTATTGATGAAAATTTTCATTGTTTTTATAAATTCCAAGGATTAGATAAAGCTTCATAGGGAAGATCTTGGCATGATTCAACTTGATTATGTAAAAAGCAATATTAATAATAATAATAATAAATAGAAATATATTATAAAAATAATAAAATGTTTAGCAAATTAAAATATATTAAGAATTTTTAGCAACTTAGGAAATAGGAATACTTGAATGTTAAAATCACAATTTGCTTTAACTTCATATCCCGTCTTTGTTCAAAGGGAGGTTGGATCATGAAAGAATTAAGATTTATAGGAAGTGTTTATGAATTGGTATTTATATATACATAAATATTCATACATACATACATACATACTAACTTACATATATGTACATTCATCATATCATTCTTCTAGTCACATTTTATTAACATGTAATTTCATTTATACTCATGCTCGCAAATGCATATATAACTATCATGCATGTACATGCTCATACACTTGCAAACATGCACAAACACATAAATTTAAATTTAAATTCATACATCAACTATATGCGTGTATATTCATACATACATATTCTTATATATATATATATATATAGTTAAAGCTTGAGCTTCCACTAGTTCTCATTATTTGTAGGAACCAAGCTTATCTTCAAAATAAATATTAAACATGTTTGAATCATGAAAAGACTAGAATTCATCTAAAATACGTACACTTGCATTAGGTTTTTCAAGTCATTTACTCTCAATTGCGCTTGGTCTCTAAGAAACTCTCCAAAAACTAATTGTATAGGGTAACATGAACTTTAAGCAAGAAAATAATGAAAAATAGTACAGTTAAAAATACGAGAAAGTTCAAGGAGTCACATCTGCTCACATTTTGACATGCCAAAACAGAAAATTATAACTACAAAAACTAGAGTTATATAATTCTACTTTAAATTTCTCTTCAAACTTATTCAATGTGTAGTAATTGTATTTTTTTTAATATGTTTAAGTAAAATAAACTTACCTTGGAATAGACTGTAAATTCATGGAAGTTAAATTATTACGTAATTAATGATTTTCAACGGATAATATTTATCATGGATAGTAACATTAATTAGAATGCATGTTGATTTCTTTGTTTTTAATATAATGTTTTCCTTGGTTCGAAGCTAATGGAATAAATCTTTATTTAATTGTAGGAACTAAAAACGTGAAACATAATTCAAATATTAGAGGGAATAAATTGTTATTGAAGAAAATTAAAATAAATTTCATCATAAATGATGCCAACAAGTTGATGTCAACCATAATAATCTGACTATAATTATTGTGATAGTTGAAAGTTAATCAACTTTGAGTTAGGTTTTGTTTGTCTTATCTATGTGAAATTCGAAGTAATTTAATGCGTCGACCAACATTTATTTACATGAAACACTAATTATGACACTCGTTAAAGTTCTCTTTTAAAATTAACATTTAACTTTTAATTTTATTAAGCAAAATTTGAAGTAATATGAATAACAAAATTGTAATCCATTACTAGTGTACTAAAACAATAAATTATGGATATTAAGTGTGGTTGATAAAGTATTATGCATTATTGATCGATGAACAAAAATATGTGATGGGATATAATTAGTTATGGAGTTTTGATTAGCTTGACTCAATTTTCTTTTATTTAGCTAATAATTGATTATCTTGCAGTAAACTAAATGTAGAATAATTCAGCTGTGTTTAAACCATCACTAATGCATTGGATCTCATAAGAATTCCAAAGTTAAATTTGTTGGTTGTGATCACTACTGAGACGATTAACTAGTATGAAAGTTTGTCGTATGTATTTACCCAGGAGTTGGTAGGGGGGATTGGGGAAGGGTGAAAAAAATTTAAAACAAAATGCAGAATAATTCAAAAGATATTCTTAATAAGTGGGTAGCTCACTAGTATTTAAATGGGAAAAATCATTTCTTTCATAGTTCAATTAATTACTTTATCCATGAAATTAAAACCTTAACAATTATGTATTAAGAATTTTATTATTGTTATTAGTCAATCTCTACTTAACTTGTAATGATTATCCATGAAATTATTATGTTTTATTATTTAATGCAATTTATGCTTCACTATGACACATTATATAATTAAAATTAAGAGTCTTTCCTCTTTGAATGGATACCTTCTATTTATTTCAATATTATTGTTTGCATTATATTTGATATCTATAATAACAAGATTTAGCCTCAATATTAAAATTGAGAGCTTATCATAGTCAAAATAACTTTTTGGTATATTGTAGATACAATATGCTTGACCGATATATTTTTCGAAATATGATAGTTGAGTAGTTTGATTTTGCTTTGCAAGATGGATTGCAAAACATTTTTTTCCCTAGCTTTAATATTTTGTTTGCATGTTGTAATTTTAATCACACTTAGTGAACATCAGGTGACCTATCATGACTAAGCTTGCATGTTGAGCTCCTTGAGACCTTGATGGGTCAAGGTTGCACTTAATTTAAGATGCAAGATGGAATTATTGTAATTGCTTTCTACTAAAAGATATTTATTTTTATTTTCTTGAATTGCATCCTTTTGTTATTTATAAACAAAGTTTTTTATAATGAATCACCAAAACTCTTTGAATATAAGTTTGTTGTTCAAAATCTTGATAAAATTTGATATCCTATCGATAAGATTTATAGTAAAATAAAATACATCATAAATATTATAAGCATTGTTACTCCTATTTTGAAGTAGCAATTATTTGCTTATACTTGTTGATAATTATTTTGTTTCATAAATGGTGGAGTCTAGAAATAAATTTGAGAACTCTATTAATTTGATATTTTTAACAATCATATGGTAAATATTAATTGCTAATAGAATTCATGTCATGTCAAAAGGATAAGAATAGCCCCTTGAGGTAGTTTATAAGTTTTGATATTATCAAACCCTGCATATTGATATTAATCTGGTAATTTAGCAAGTTAAGTGAAAAGTATCGAGGAAATAATGAGAGAGAAGTTAATTAAATTGGATTATTAGTTATCTGATTCAATCAATGAGTATTTATAATCTTAATATGGATAGTTTAATTAATGATAAGTAATAAAAGACATAATATATTTTGAATAAGTGAGGGAGTGTAATTATAATTATGTAGTGATATGAATTATAATTAATGTTAATTATTGTGAGAAAAAATTTATATTAGAAGTCCAATATCTTATTTAGGATAGGGTCCCTTCCGTAGTCTTATTCAAAAGTGATGAAAGAAATCTTAAAGTTTTTGTTTATTTAAAATGTGTATTTATACGAAATTAGCTAACTAATTTAATTGTAATTGATTTGATTGAGCTATTTAAACCAAATTAATTGATTTGAATTAACTTAATTGTGATTATATATAGTTATATTTATAATAAACAATTTTGATTCTTAAAAATTATAAAAAACCAAACATCTTGATTTAAATGTAAATAAATGTTCAGTTTCAATTTTAAGAATATAAATATAATAAGATATCAGTTCGACAATGCTAATCCACTAAAGCATCATAGTCTACGGTCTACCTCCGATTTTGTCTAGAATTGTGGATGCATGAGAGAAGTTCATCCGATTGAGCCGAGCATAAGGTATGTTTCTTCCAATAATGTTTACAAACATGTGTTTATAATAAAATAATCCTAATCCACAAGTATTATCGACTTGAATTTTGAACCATTGAATCTCAAACAATTGTATCTAATGGAGTTAATTACAATATTTGTGTGTGGATGTTTTTGAAATTTCTTTTTTTTTCAAAATGGTTTAAAAGAAATTCTTTTCGTCTTGAATACTCTAAATGATTTTCTGATAATACTTTCAACCAATACTAATTCGTTAAGCAATTGAGCCAAAGTCCAATAATATCTATTCAAATTATAATTTTGGTAGAATTGTTTATAGGAGTCTGGTAGTGATTGAAGAATAATATCAATCTGAGAATCCACATCAATCTCACCTCCAAGGTTCTCTAGTCCTTTTAGAAGATCAATCATCTTGAAAATATGACCCCTCACCGGGGTGCTTTTAGTCTTTATAGTATTCATTAGATCTCGCATGATTGTTTACCTAGTAGAATGAGTTTAATTCTCAAATACCTATTTGAGATTAGACATCATGTCATAGGTAGTAATCATAGACTGATTTGACACAGAAGCTAAAATATAACATCTAGATATCTCATTAAGCTTTATCTATTTCTCATAATGCTTGGCTTTCTCATCAATTCCCCCTTGATAAGGCTTATCTAGGCATAGATCTATGAGTACAAATTTATAATTCTTAGTAGTTAGGATAATGTCAACATTTCTTTTCTAATCAATGTAATTGGTTCTGTCGAGTTTATTCACTTTGAGAATGTTGCCGAGTGAGTTGAAAGATATTTTCCTAAAAATTTATAATGAGTATATTAGTTTGAATTTAATCACAAGAATTTGTTCCATCTAATAATTCTTGATTGTATTCATCAATAGTCTAATACACCATGAACAAAATACATCAATGGATGAATATAATATTCATTATTTGTTTAGACAAACAAATTACTATAAATCTTGTTATCTAGGCAGTAAGTCATACCAAATAAGATTAAATTAATGACTTATCTTTGATCTTATAAATAATAGTAACAACTCAAATAAAGAGTATGCTATCATTCATAGCTAAGTTTGAACAATCATACAATTTTGAAAGGATTGTTCCTTAAATGAATCATTCATATGGAAAGGTGATTCATTTAAATAATCTACAAATTACCCAATTGTGGTTTGTACTAAGTATACCTACAATTCAATTAGTCCAATATGGGAAAGGTATCAAGATTAATATGCTAATCAACTTGCATAACTTACAAACTCATAATGAATATCATAAGATTCATTCTAAATTAATTCCCTTGCCCACTTAGATATTTATTAAATTGAAAGTTTTTATTTTAAATATGTGCATTTTCCTTTGTCTCAAAACTATCATTTTTAATTGTAATGTATATACATGCTTATACATGTATTCCATGATTTTATATATATATATATATATATATATATATTCCATGCCACAATATACACATTTCCATTTTATATACATTTTCATGCCATAATATACACATTTCCATTTTAAAAACATTTACATGCCACAATATACAGATTATACCCTAAATTGAGTATAATCTGCCAAGTTTACCTGCATAATGGTTTGAGGTTGTATCCATAATAGAATAGATATAAAATCTATTTCAGTTTTAGACATTGGCCATGCATTCCTCCATTGTCTACCATGAACTCTATCATCATTTGTGTCTCTGCCATTGTGAACTTTGCCTCCATCTTGATGAGAGTTTGCAAAGAGATGAATATTTAGAAATGCATATTTCATTTATTCTACATAGTAGATGATTCGATGCAAAGAGTTTGACTTATGCACAGAGAATTGAATCGTTAGTTCTTATGAAATATAAGTTTATTGTTTACAATCTAAATAGAATTAGATAATCTATTGATAACATTGTAGCATAAGATTTTAGCAGGTCTATCTTGACTATGGAGAATAATGAAGTTCTAATTTTTAATGCTAGTATACTTGTGTATATTGAATGGGACCACCACGGTAATTATTTTGTTTTGCCATGTAAACTAAAATGCATCATTATTATTATAAATATTATTACTCTTTATATTTAAGTAATTAATATTCATTTACACTTGTTAATAGTTATTTTTATTCGTAAAGAGTGTCATCTTATCATAAATTTATTAACTTTATGAATTAAATAACTTTATCAAGTATATGATGAATATTAATTGCTGATAGAATCCATATCATATTAAAAGGATTAATGATGCTCCCTTAAAGAAACTTATAAGCTTTGATATTGTAAAACCCTACAGATTGATTTTGATCTGACATTTCAAATAAGTTATGTGAAAAGTCTAGAAGAAATAATTAGAAATTGATTATATTAGATTATTCAGCAACATAATTTAATCAATGTGTGTCTGTAATCTTAACATGAAGAGTTTAATATGTGTTAAATAACAAAAAGCATAGATTATTTTAAATAAATGATATAATACAATTATAATTTTATAATGGTATGAATTATAATTAATATAAATTATGGTGCAATATAATTTATATTGAGAATCATTAATCTTATTTAGGTCAGAGTTTCTTCCACAACCTTTTCTAGTGTCATAAGAAATATTTTAAAGTTTTTGTTTAATTATATAGAGTATTTGTATATATATAATTGGAATAATAAATTTAATTAGAATTGAATAATTTATTTTATTATTAAAAATTAAAATTGATTTATATTAAATTAATTTTGATTATATATATATATATTATAAATAGATATGATTTTTAATATTATATTTTAAAATTAAAAGAAAAAGAATATGTCACACGATTAATTATGAATTGATATGACATCCATTAGTTTTTTTATTTGAAATATATAATTATAGAACGAACGACTCTACTCAATTGTAGCATTTTCTTCTACATTGAGAGGCTGAAAGAGAAGGGGATATGAGAGATAACGCAACTGTCAACATATGCTAAGTTGGGGTATTCTATTCATATCGAAACAATGAGAATTCTAAATAATTAAAGTAATCATATCTCATGCACATTATCATGATATGGATTTTTTTTTTTTTTTGAATCCATGCTTCTCTAACACATACAACATTTAACCCTAAAAAAATATTCAACAAAATCAAACTGATATATAAACCATTTATTACATTTTACTAATATATAAACCTTTCTTAGGGTTACACTAACTGATATATAAACTAACAAAATCAAACTGATATACAAACTAATATCTTCAACAAAATCAAACTGATATATAAACTTTTCTTAGGGTTACCCTAATATAATTGAGAAGAAACATGAAAGAGCAAAAAAAATCAATTGGACGGATTGATGCATGACTTTTATTTTTACATCTTACAATCAAAACATAATCAGAGTTTAAAACATACATGACCATGGTACACTTAAAAAAATTAATTTCACATTAATTTTTTAACATTATTATACCCATGGATCTTATTGTTCATAGAAAAATAATATATATTTATATTTATATATATAAATTGTCAATGTTGTAGCTCTTAGTTGCGCATAAGTTTTGTTTCCCCAAGCCTATTTCATTAACGTGAACTAGAATTCAAACTTTGAAAATTTATATCTCGTTGGGTATTGGATTAAAATATAGAATTCAAACTTTGAATTCAAACTAGAATTCAAACTTTACTATATTTTCATAAATAGTGAGATGTTGTGAACTATAATAAAATTATCAAAAAATTATGATAGAATTGTAATGGAACTTGGAAGAGAAATTGAGATGAACTCATTTTTAAAAATAAAAATATAGTTTAAAAAAAACTTATAGACAAAATAAGATAGAAAACTGCTTATTGTAATATAATTATAATATCTTGAGTGTGCTACATTTTTCCTTACACTTGAAGACAAAATATATAGTAGATTTTAGTATTTTACTCATGGACTTCATTTTATTTTGGTAGTAGATACTTAAATATGAGAGAGAGAGAGAGAGATAGAGAGCGCGCGCGCGAGAGGAGAGAGAGAAAAGTGGGATTCGAAGCTGCAAAGGCACATGGCAACAGTGCTTGTATAAATGTAAACTCCCAGCACGACAGACATTTGAAGCCCTCACATCAACTCATGCATTGTAATTAGTGCCTATGCATATGATGGATTAGACACGAAGCTCTTACATCAATGCATAGCATTTTTCTCTGTGTCTGCGCATCCCAAGAAACAAGACCGACCTTCTTCATGCGTCATACATTGCCACACCACAACGAACTAAAATGCAAGCTGCTTGTGCACAACGAGCAATGTACAAATGCTATACGAAGTTAGCCAATATTTATTTTAATGACACACTAATTAAAAATTAGAGTTTTGGACAGAACTAATTCATTTAAAATAAAAAAATCTAAAATTTAAGTTGGGATTTTAAAAATATGCCCAAACTAGTGCGTCTGGAAATAACGTGGCAAATCTGTCGTGGTGAATGGTAATCATTGCCATATTGTTTATATTTAAAATAAAAATCCAGAGTTGTGAATGTCGACTATTGAAAACACCATTATCATTATCTCAGCTCGTCTCTCACCTTTCGCCCCTCGCCCACTCTACCCCTTGCCCCTAACCCCTCGATCCTTCATGAAGCTAACTGGAGCTCCGTCGAGCTCCAGATAGCTCGAAGTGGAGCTCGAGGAGCTTCGTCGAGCTCCACGATGGATCTCTAGTGAGCTCCTTCGTGGAGCTCGTGGAACTCCAGTGAGCTCCACAAAGGAGAGAGGGCCAAGGGCAAGGGGCAATGGACGAGTTGAGATAACAATAAGGATGTTTTCAATAGCCACATTCACAACACCAGCTTCTTATTTTAAAATATAAACAATGTGGCAATGGTCATCATTCGCAACAACGGTTTTGTCAAGTTGTTTCCAGACGCACAAGTTTGGGCATATTTTTGAAACCCGACTTAAATTTTAGATTTTTTATTTTAAATAAATTAGTTCCGTACAAAACTCTAAAAATTATGTGTCTGAATTACTTTTTTATAATTAATAAATAACTTTTAATTATAATTGAAAAAACAAGACCTTTTAAAAAAAAATTAAAAAAATTCATCAAACCACAAAATAATTGCATTTTGTTGTATTTAAAATCAATAATTCAATTTTATACCTAACTAACATGTCAACTTAAACAATAATAATAATAAAAAAAAATTAAGAATTTGACTATCACATCAACAATAAATAGTTAAGCTAGGATTCAAACTCATATGCTTAACAAAATAAAATACTCCTCTACCATACATCTTTGTATTTGTATATATTTATATAAATGTCAAATATATATATATATATATATTCAATGTATTTGTATTTTTAAATATAAACGTATATAAATATAAATGTGTGTGTGTGTGTGTGTTGGGGACAAAATCGTGTTTCTTATTTTTAGTATACCAAAATGTAATTATTTTATATTTTGGTGTACTTTTTAAAATTTTTTTTAATATCTATTTTTTAATTATTTTATGTTTGGTTCATCAAAACATAAATCTCACTTTTACTTTATATCGGCGCGTCCTAAGGAACAAGGCCATGCATCATACATTACCACAAAGAATTACAATACAACCATCATACCATGACCATTATGAGCCCTAGCCATTGTGTTGTTGATGATTTTTATAAGTTTGCCAAATCTACCTTGTATTGTTAATCAAATGTTAGTAGTGTTTGTTTGTTTGTTATTTTCATTACATGTTCAACCAAAACATAACATCCCTCAAAAACACTAAAAAACTAGCTAACTGAAATAAACAATATTACTAAAACCAATATCTTTCCCCAACATTGTAGTGTGATATTAGATTAAATGGAGCGTTCATTTTCTGGACATCAAATAATAATTTCACAATTTGTACTCCTCGTTGATTACAAAGTTGTATGGTAGTGCCATATTTTTCAATATTAGTTATGAACTCTAGATTCACATTGCTATCATATTATATCAAAAGTAATATATTGTTATACTAAGTGTATTGTGACTCTTGTAAGTGATGCTAGGGTGTCCATGGATCTAATACTTTTATAGAGCTTAAAGATTCACATTATAATATAAAATATTGATAATATACTACAATGCCTATTTTGTTGGCAAGTCAATTAAATGGTCTAGAAGTTTAGGGTCACATCACATTTGGATTATTGTGATACTTTGTATCAAAACTTTTGGAAGGAACAAGCATTTGAATGTTGTGTCATTTACCATCAAGCACCACAATGACTTTGTAAGGAAACACATTTTAGGGTGGAGCTTTGTGGCAACAAATATTATTGATGCAATGGTTCCTGAGCATTAGTGTTTTGCATCTTTTATTGACTTTTCATTTCTACTCAAAAATCTTTATCATAATAAAAAAACTATGATGATGAAGTTCAAATTCCTAAATGATTAAGTCTTGTAATTGTTTTTCTTTATAAAACTCAAATTAGTTGAGAGATGATTTTGATCATTATGGTTTTTAATAGTGATTTTTAGAGTTAGACATCATTACTTTTTATGCATTATTATCATGACTATAAAATGATCTAGTATCCTTTTTTGCTTGAGTTATATAATAGTTTAAAAATTATCCTCCTAGTAAGATACAAGCTACAAGATGATTCAATGAATAAGAAAATGAAGATCTTGTATAAAATTATGGGCTTATGTGATTATATTGTTAGTATCTGAGGTTAATGCATGTTTTGTCCTCTATTGAAAACACCAGCAATCCCATGGTCTAGGAATTTCATGTAAATATTTATGAACTTGCTAACTTGTAATAAACTACAATAGGTAGGACAAAAGATTATGTGATCTCTAATTAGGGAACCATGCTCCAAAGGAATCATTCCACATTTTTCGGAAAATGTACAATTAATAATATGTAAGTATATATTCATAGTGCCTTATTAAAAGATATTTTTGTAAAATATACACAAGAATCTAAGGGTTAATAGTGTTAGACTTAAGTTAATTTAAGGATGAGCAACTCTTTAACAACCTTCTCAAACTCAGATGTCAGAGGAAAAATATAATACTAATGAGAGCTAACATAAGGTTGTATATTGTATGTATAGGCTTTAAGGTTGCAAGAACCCATAATTTGCAAGAGCCATGATGAGGAGCTATGTTTTAGGATGATATCCAACTCAGAACTTATAAGATAATATACAAGTACCATCTATACCATATAATTAAGTTCATATCAAATAATGTATGTGTAGGCTTTAGAGAGTGAAAATGCAATGCAAAAAATTCTTTTCCAAGATATGTATACGGAATCACCATGCTGGACAGAATTGGAATGAAATATGTGCGTATTTGAATTGATTTATATGCATGTTTCCAAAAGTTTTATATGTATTTAAAGTTTGATTTTTAATTTCATTTGTATTTTACAGCTTGAAATATATATTTTTTTGCTTTGATTGATTCTACAAAAAATACTAGCAAGAAAGATATTCTACCACCAAAAGTGAGTCACTCATATTAATAAAATGATCTTTCCCATTAAAAAAAAGTTCATATCAAATCATATACCTTTTAGTATTATTAGCTTTGTGATATGTAAGAACATTCAAGTTAATAATACTGACTTATGTTAGTTCTAAGGATAATGGTATTTGAGAACTCTTTTAAACTCATTTGCTAAAGTATATAACTACGAGATTTATGAAATCCAAAGCACACAATTTCACATATATTTTTATAGGGTCTTTAAAAGACTATGTGAAACACAATACAATTATTGACACATTTTACTCTCTTTCTTAAATACCTAAAAGTGATTATTTACCATATGTAGAAAGAGAGTTTTAAATTTGTTGAAATTATGAAAGTGAATACTTAAACAATACCGTTATTTTATACTACCTTTGTTACTTAACAAGGTATTTGGTCATGGAATAAAATAGTTTTTGGAGATATTTTTCTAAATATAAAAAAGGAAAAAAATCTTGTATTAAAGATTGAACTTTAACTTGAAGGAAAAGAGAGCAAAGAAAAATTTTTAAAATCTCAAAGCGGCTAAGAAATCTTTAGATGATAGATTATTCAAAAGGAAATTTTTTGGAAACAAAATTTCACAATAAAATAGCTTAAAGAATGAGACAAAAATACAAAGTTGTTCCATTTAATGGTTAAAAATATAAGAGCTAAGGCTCACATCATCTTATAAATATAGATGAGGAGGGGTGGCTGGAGAATGAGGAAATTAAGAATTCAAGTATAAAATATTTGCATACATTGCTTACAAAGTCTAAAATAGTAGATGATGTTCTTAATTATATGCCTCATAGAATATTAAAGAGCAATGAAAAAACTTTAATGTAAATTTTGTAGTTAAGTATGATATTTGGGAAGCATGTTAGGATATATTTAAGTATGATACTTGGGAAATAATAGCTAAAATCAGTTTGTGTAATGTTTCATATGATATTTATGATATAGTATACTTAACTATATCCTAACATTTATCCATAGACTTAGATAGTACATCATGAACATATTAATTTTCATCTTTATTCTATAAGATATGTTAGGATATAGTTAAACATGATATTTGGGAAGCATGATATGACTTTTTAAGGGTCAATGCTTACCCAAATCCTTTGCAGTCACACTGATTGTGCTTATTCCTAAAAAAGATAGTCCACCGAAATGGATGGAATTTAGATCAATCAATTTGTGTAATGTTTCATATAAAATAATAGCTAAAATATTAGCGAGCATAGTTAAACATATCCTACCTAAATGTATCTTACAAAAAAATGTGGGTTTTGTTCCTAACGAGTATTTTTAATGATATTTTTCTAGCATAGGAATTTACTCACATGGTATCAAAATACAGTAGAGAAATTAATGTGATAATTATTAAGAGTACTTATAAATTTTGGGTTTCCAAATTAGTTGAACTTGAACACCATGATGAAAATATATGTATCACACAACTGGTTCCCTATAATGATAAATGGACAAATCTTTGTCTTTTTTTATTCTAATCGATGACTATGGTAGGAGGATCCATTATCTCATGCACTTTTTATACTTATGATTGAATATTTTTCAAGAAGCTTAAATAAGCTTTACAAAGACTCAAGGTGCAAGATATATGACTGAAAGCAAAGTAACAAAAAGCCTCTTAGCCTATGATGATGACATTATCATATTTGCTAATGAGATGTGTAATCCACTCAAGAAAACTAAATAAACATTTTAACAAAATGAGAAAGTATTAAGACAATGTATAAATCACTAAATAAGTGGATATTATTGTATTGGATTACACAATAATATCATATTTGTCAATAAATGAGAAAGTATTAAGAAAATTAGTGTCAAAACACAACAAGGAATATTGGACTTTTCACAACAAGGAATATTGGACTTTTTAGGAATGAAAAAGTAAAAAACTTCATATCACTTATCTAATTAAAGGGTAGGCAAATAAATTTTGGTCAAAAGGAACCAAGATAACATTGCTAAAATATGTATTATCCATCATGTCCTTGTACATAATACAAATATTTATCCCTTCTTTATTGACAAATTAATGTCTAGGTTTTTATGGAGAAATGGAAAGTATTTGAAAGCCATGAGATGGACTAAATGGATAAATTTTTGTAAACCAAAAAAGATGGAAGAATAATAGTTCATAGCTTATAGAATATTGTAAAGGTTACATAAATCAAATAATAGTAGGAATAACACACCAAAGAATCTTTTCTCAGAATATTTTTACACAGTTGATATTATAGGTCGGATTTCCCTGAAATAAAAGCATTATCAAAACTCTATGGGTAAGGCTTAAAGAAGAATGGTGGAGCTTTATAGACCCAAATCAAAAAATTTTATGAAGAGGATGGATAAGATATTAAAAACTATAAAATATTCTTCCAAAAAAATCATGAAGCAAATTATTAACATTCTCAAGAGAGTACTAGACATGCCAATTTGATTAGCAAATAAAGGAGAAATATTCACCTTTAAGTTGACTTGGAAGATAGCTCATAATAAATTTGTCAAATTTAAAACTTACAGAATATTATCGCACCACAATATATATCAAAAAAAGTTCTTTGTTTGGATAGAGGCCACTAAATAAATTATACTTACGGAGGATATCTACAACACAAAGGCTTTGTTATGATATCAAAATGCATTAATTATCTTAAAGAAGAAATAATCTCTAACTTATTTTATGAGTATGAAGAAATAATAAGAGTTTGATATGAATTTTATCCAAATATAAAGATAAAGGATAGAATGATAGAACAACTATTCTTGCTATCAAAATCATCACTCGCTAAATTAATAAAAGAGCAATATTAATTAAAAAATTATATCTCTTTAATTATATTATGAAAGGTATGAAAAGAGCAGAATGATATGAGATTTAGAGGAACTGTATTCTCTTATAAAAAAAAAAATATTTTGAGAGTAAAAATTCTAGCTGAAAATAAAAATAGTTTCATAATGCATGAAAAATAAATGGTTAGATTGGTGAACTTGTTAGAAGTTGCCTTTAATGACACTTATTGGAATTTTATTTAAGTCAAATGATGACATTTATCTGAGTTTCATCTTTTGGATTCAGATACACTTATTATAAGTGTCATTGTTTCTAATACACAATGACTTATAATGACGCATATCATATGACACTTGTTATAAGGGTCATAATTTATAACAACTGTCTAATTAATAACATAAATAGGAAGACAATAACTAAAATATGTCATAAAAAGTTTAGAATTATTAATGTTTTGTGTAAATTCTTACAATTCAATCTTTTATAGCTATATATATATATATATATATATATATATATATATATATATATAGTATCCATATTCACTAATGTGTGTTCTATTTTTCTTCTCTCTCTTTCTCAATTATGTACTGAAATATTCTGGGTTAATAAATTAACAAGCACTATGCACTTTTTTGGTAGACGTAGCTAGTTATTTTGAAAGTCTAATAAACCATGTTAAAACCTGTGTTTTTTTGGATGTGTCATGTTCTTCTCGTTCCTTGTGATATGTTATGTTATACACAATCCATTGATGTTATATTCAACATAATCAATATATATATATATATACGGATGAAAAATTCTAAAACATATAAAAATAAAATTAATTTTATTCACATAAACATGCATAAGTCATGTTAAAACATCCACAAACATATTCAAACAATGTAGGGGAATAAAATTTTGTAATACCCAAGACATACGTTTTTTAACTTAGGAATAACCTTAACAAGAACTCTCAAAGGACACTTGTTCAGACATATCATATATTTAATTTTTATTTATCTCTAGGGTGGGAGAGGGTAAGGCCCAAATCACAATAGTTTGAATAGAAAGATTGACAAATATATTATGATATGTGTATTAGCACCCTACACCCCATGCTATGCTTGATACAATTCTCATTACGCTCACAATTGACTCATCAATTATTTTCAAAGAATTATCTGATAACATTTGGTTTTAAACTTTAAATATAAATAAATTCAATACCTAATCATGTCACAATTTATTTCAAAATACAAGTAAATCCATTTATAATTTTACATTTTCAAAATTTGATCCTCCTACAAACAATAAATTTTCATTAAAGTAATTTAGGCTACACGTACAGTTCACAAATATTTGAACAAAAAATATGTATGCCATAAATGTTACTTAAAAATTATTTAAAAACCATTTAAATATTAAATTATCTAATTCAAAGACTCCAAAAATAAATTATTATTTTTTAATGCATGCAATAAAAGTCAAGATTATATAGCATATGTATTCAACTTTTTAGAATAAATTAGACTTTTTATCACAAAAAAAAAAACCTTTCGTCCATCTGGTGAAATTAATTAGAATATAGAGTTCGTGATTTACAAGTTACTAGCAGAAGAGCCATCAAACCATAAGAAATAAATATATAAATAAATAAAAAATTCGAAAATTTCTTAAAATTGTCGTTGAGAAAAACACTGGTGCTGTAAATTTGGAATAAATATATGGTCAACTCCTAAATTTGGAATGATTCTTCTAACTGAGAGATGATGTTGATCAAAATGCGGTAACCCTGGCGCATATCAGAAAGAAGACAGTACTCATTCTTGGCATGGTATGTGGATGTCAAGCCTGAAATAAGCCCAAGCCAAATATCAAAACGCCATCAAGATCAAATCAAGTAAAAAAGGAAAAATAAAATTGAAGTACCGCCCAAACAAACATTGAACAATATATGATAATTAAATTGAAGTTTTGGAGAAAATATGGGTGATATACCAACTTCATAATCAAATCTCATTCATTGTTTAATTATAATAGTAGTATAACTCAACTGGTCATATATGTATATGACCTTTTTTGCTCTTTTATTTTTTGTTATGAATAAATTTATGAGTTTCTTCAACATGACAACATAGGAATAGGAGAGGGCCTATGGGAAAAAACCCTAGACCTGCATAAGATATAGTGTCATTATGTCTGAGATGATTGTATTACTAAACAACAAAAATATTGTTGTATATGTAATTTATTTTTTACTTAATAATCTGTTTTAATATGTTCATGTAAGTGCAGGAAATGAAATATTAAAAGCCCGGGGATGCAGCAGTAGCACAATAACAGAGGTCCCGCTGACCGGTCAGCGGGCCAAAATTTTTGGAGCAGAGCCTGGGCCGTTCCATGATCCGACCTGCTTCAGTTAAATGAACCGGATGTTTATTTTTGTATAAAATAATTTGTATTTATTTTTTCGGGCGGCTGTTTTTTGACCCGGTTGAACTGTTCATCATCTCTTCTCCTCTCTCTGCGCAATTTCGCGACTGCTCTGTGCTGCATACTGTAAGACATTCTATTCTTGGTTTTAATCTGTAACGCATACGCGTTTTCTGGTAGAGATAGCTAGTCGTACTGAGCGACTAGCGAACCACGTTATTTCTGTGTTGATTTCTCGTTTTGATTCTGTCATGGATGCTTGTGGATTGGGATATATATATTGCTTGTTTCTGTGTTTTCTGTTGTGTTCTGTTTCTTAATCTCACTACCCGTGGA
This sequence comes from Sapria himalayana, assembly GCA_029783825.1. Taxonomy (NCBI): domain Eukaryota; kingdom Viridiplantae; phylum Streptophyta; class Magnoliopsida; order Malpighiales; family Rafflesiaceae; genus Sapria; species Sapria himalayana. The sequence continues at coordinate 2,708,840 of JAREIK010001563.1, read as the reverse complement.
AGCACGATTGCCCAACAAATATAATATTATTTTACTAAATCATGCATGATATAAATCATGCAGATAACTTCTGAGAGATTATGTGAGATGAATCATACCCAAGGATTAAAATATCGGTTTCTACGGATATAGCGGTACTTGAATTTTACGGATATATCGGATATATCAAAGATATATCAGTATGTATTTGTATATGAGCACCAATCAAGGATAGATATATCAGTTTTAATAGATATATCGATACTTAGAATTTATGGATATATCGAAGATATATCGGTGAATATATCGGAAATTTTTATCATTGAATTCATACCTAATTTTCTTGATCCTTAGAAACCAACCCTAGATCCTTCATTATCATTGTCTTATTTATTGTATATTCTCAGATTGAATATTGATTATTTGACAAGATAAAAAAGATGAAATCAAACACAAATATAATTAATTTCTATTGACTATAAGGAGTATCAATCAAAAAAAAAAAACATACTAGAAATTTTTATCTTGCATATTATGATGATATTAATAATGATTTATCTATTTGATTCATTCAGACATTTAAAAATTATATAAAACTATCATATTCAATGACTTCAAACATTTTTGTTATGATTATTAATTACTATACTCAATATACATGTTGTATACTAATATGTTTTAAAAAAAATCTTATATTGTATCTAATTTTATTAAATTTTATCAAATGATAAAAATATTACTTGGATGTAATATCAAAATATCAATAAGCAATAATATGTTAGAATATGTTAGAATATAAATATTAGTTACTAGATATCAAGAAAATAATTATGAATATAAATGTTTTATTATGTCCAATTGTTATCTATTACACAATGATAATTAAAGCCATTACTACACCTAATATAATTACCATGATTGACCTTGAATAGGAGAGTCATGAGACATCTCTTAGTGCCTCGTCACAGCACAATTCTATTGAGATTCCTGGTAGCATGAGTGAGGATGAGACTTGAGTGAGAGAGTCTACAAGACAAGGTGGCAAGCTCTTGCACCTAGTACCGACACTTCAATTTATTCTTCCAAATACACAAGAATCATGAAAAATTTTAATATCTAATAGTTATTAAATTGAATATCACATATATTATTAATATAATTAATAATTTTCTAAATTCTCTCAGGCAAATTCATATAAATATAATTTTTCAAATTCTTTGATATGTGAAAAGAGAATCCAAGGACATAAAATTTCATTCAGAGATCATGAATATAACCAAGTAGAGACCTACTAAGATTATAGTTGGACTCTTGCAATCACAAAAAAAAAAAAGATGTACCATTAGATTTTAGGCATTTCTTAGAAACAATCTTACATTCTAAAAAAATAAATACAATTGATTATTTCTAAATGGAGTTCACCTGCATATTAAAAGTTATAATGCCAATTATTTAAAAGTTTTAATTGATCAATCATTTTTGAAAGAGTTCGACTGTCAAAAACGAAACCGATGACACTCCAATGTGATAGTTATGTAACTCGACATATTACTATCAATCCAATATTTTATAATCAAATAAAATTAATCAGAATTAATTATCATTTCATGAGATAGAAAATCCAAAATAATTCTATAAATATAATTTATGTGCTAAAGAGTGATCAGATTACATATATCTTAAAGAACCATAAATAGTTTATATATCTTTTAAGTCTTCATTTGGTGAGATGATTTAAAAGATTTTATATACTTTCAGCCATAACTCTTTGATACATGCAAATATAAATAATATTGTGATAATTATGGATGAATACTTAAATAAAGTAATAGAAATTAAAAAAAAATTAGTGATAGACACAATTAAATTAATAAAAAGTGAAGTTATCCTAAATATGATCAGTATTTGCAATCTACAAGTAAGACTCAGTAAAAAAAAAATAATTATTTTTAGAAAAGAAATAAATAAATTAGTGGAAAATATACCAAAAAAATAAATAATCATAATCGGTGGACTAAAAAGTATGAACACGGATATGATCACGGAGAACACAACATAATAAGATAAAATAAAAATAATTATCCTTACAAATATTATTCTTTTTAGATAAAAAAAATTAATATAAGTAATATTCAAATACAAATATAAGTAATATTAAAACTAAAAATTAATATTTCCTTCTGAATCAAATAAAATAGATCCCAGTTCAGGTTCATCAAGAGAAAAATACGCAATCTCAAGAATTCCAATATTCTCTATATCCATTGAGTCAAAACCATCACATCCAAATTACGACTTAGCAGTTAGCACACATTTTCTCTAGCATTGTCGGCATTGTCATTTGTCGATTTCTAGCTTCCAATCTAGTTTTTTGTGTGTCATTTTTGTATTTGTAAGAGAAACCCATCTTTACTCTTTGATGAATAAGATCAAAAATTGAAGTTAGGATTTTTTTTTTTAGTCCAAAGAAGAAAATGGTCTATAAAATCTATCTAAGCCATATCTAAGTTGTGTCTAAACCATGTCCAACTATGTCCAGCCATATCGAAATTGTGTCTAAGTCATGTCTGACACGTATCCAAGACTTTGATCTACTATTTGGTCAACGATGCGCCACATGACATATCGGACACGTATTTGATGCATGTCTAGCTTGTATCCGCGTATCCAAGTGTCCAACACACAAACACTCATTAACGTTACCGTACCGTGCTTCACAGTTGGTGAAAACTTAAATAAGCATATAAGAGAAAATAGTAGAAATTATGAGAATCTCATGAAGAATATGAGTTTGAAGAAAAAAATAAAATGAGAAGGATGATCATACATTTTACTTTAGCTTAAGTCTTTTTAATAAATAATATATACTTTAAGAAGAGGGGTGAAAACTTGATGATCTTCAGAAGTAATTTTTATAGTCAAATGGATATTTTCTCATTAGGAGGGAGAATAAAATATTATACAAAAATTATAAAATAATACCAGATGAGAGAGTCTAACCACTCAACATTAATTAATCATAATTGATTCATGTCTTATCAAGTGTAAACATAGATAGACTTCAAATAAATATTAGAACAATAAAATAAAACTTAAAAAGAGAACTAATATATATTTTTAGGAAAAAATTAAATAACACAATTAATTAATTTTTAAACATAAATATGAATATTATGTGAAATAAAGTAAGAAATAAATACAAAAATATCCAAAGAAAATTTCATTGTACCTAAATAAAACATCTATCCAGATAGAGAAACATGATTATGAAAATCTAAAGTTTAAGAAACTATGAAAAAGAAACGAGTGTTTTATCAAGAAATGCAAAATAACCAAAATAAAGATACTATAAAATTGCATAAGACAACAAAAAATTTAAGAATATTGAATGAAATTAAATTTAAGATATATAATGAGTTATATGATTAACCACAAAATAAATAATAGAAAAAATAATATTTATAAATTTGCTAAAATGAAAGAGAAAAATAGAGATATTAATTAGATAAATTATATTAAGAATTAAAATAATTAGATTATAATAAAAGATATAAAAATCAAAGAGAGTCAAAGAATATATTTTTAAAATCATTTCAATAAGTTTATTAATTTAAATTTGAATATTAAAGATGATAGAAAAAAGGAAGGCAAAATTAGTATTTTTTAGTGAAAACAAATATATATATATATATATATATATATATATATATATATATATATATAAAATCTAAATTTCAGGTCTAAATTAGGACTTGAGAATTTGAGATTTTAGGATTTTTCGTTAGGCTACACAGTTTGAAATTGTTTAATTACGGAGGAAAGATATGAAATGGGATACATTGAATCAAAATTAAAGAAATTAAATTTGAAAATTCGATTTCTCAAATTAGGGTTTAATAAATTGAAAATTTTGGATATGAATTGAATATTTTGGTGAAAATTGAATTCAAAAAATTTAATATTATAATATATGATTTTAATAATTTAAAAGTTTGGTGAAATTAGATTTAATTTGATGAGAATTTAATTCAAAAATTCAATTCTTTAAATAGGGTTAGGAATTCAATCAAATTATACCTAATTTTGAGAGTTATTATTAGGTGACGATAAGAGAAGGGGACGAGATATTTCAATTTTAGAAGGTAATGAGGATCAGGGGGCTCCACACTTCCCAAAATGCTTCCAAGAGCAAATGGACAAGCCTTCACGAATGATAAAAATTTCTGATATATCCACCGATATATCTCCGATATATCCGTAAATTCTAAGTATCGATATATTCATTAATACCGATATATCTATCCTTGATTGGTACTCATATACAAATATACACCGATATATCTTCGATATATCCGATATATCCGTAAAATCCAAATACTGATATATTCGTAGAAACTGATATTTTAATCCTTGGCCTTCACACACCCACTTACCAAAGTTGCTTACCGACATTCCAAGAGCAAAATCAAGGGACAAACACAAGAAGACAAGGTTTTTTCAATGACAAGAAAGACAATGAAAAAATCTTGGTCAACAAAATAATAGTGTTCAATTGACCTGCAACAATACAAAAATAAAAATAAAAATAAACATTAAAATTAAAATTAAAATTAAAAAAGAAAGCGACAAAAATACCCTTCGCACAATGTAGGTTTTCCCCCATTAACTCCACATAGAATTTCATGGGGTTCAGAACTCCATGCAGGGTGTCCTCAGAAGGGGATCACCATCAGTATACACGATGAAAATAAATATCATCATCATTATCCTTGAGTCGATGGTTTTCATAGTTCTTAAGATCAAAATTAATCTACTGCACTCTTAATGTGAAATTCAACTATTATCTATTTTTAGGCATCATTGCCATCAAACAAGTAACTTGTGAACAAAATCATTACCAAATAACCTCTTGCTATTTTACATTAAATTCCTTGTAGTTAATAGAAGTAACATTTGTGGGTGACTTCATATAACCTAATTGATGAATCTTAGGCTTCACAATGATATTTTGACCTTCTAACCTTTTATTGTTTAAATACTAGTATGTTTGACCATCCAATAATATGAATGTCTCATGATCGTGTATTGTTAGGGATATCCTATAATAACATGTCCAGTATCTACATCCAAAATAGAAACTACGTGCCCATATTCTTGATAACAATAATATTTAGACCATAGCCTTACCTTCGAAAAATCACACTCAAACTCACTTTCCTTTCTTGTCCAACTAAGAAGCTTTAGGAAGGGCCCTTCTTAGAAAAAGATAGATGATGAGTTTCGTTCGAGTGTTGTACTAAGGAATAAACCCTTTCAAAGAATCAACTTCCCAAGAAAATAAATTTAACTTTCAAATCAGGACAGAGACCTATTCGAAATCGTAAAAAAATATACATAATTATCTCAATCTTGAAGATATTCTTTTGCTAAGAAATGATCTTGTCACAACAAGTTCTACTGATGTAACAATAGATGACAATACGATGAAAAAAGATACTAATTTTTAATTAATTTTTTTATTTCCACATAAGTACTTATTATTAAATCACCTCTCAATTAATTATTTAATATTAGATCAACATTCACTATTTTTTTAAATAAATTTTATCAATGCAAAACTTAACTTAGGTTCTTCTGGAACAATGCATCATTTAAAATATTGATTCATACCTTTTAACTAATCAAAATAACATTGAATTGAGTTATCTATCAAAAATAAGAGCATTCACCTGAATGTTTCTCAAATACTGATCTTCTAAATTTATGTTACCATATCCTCATGATGATTCTTGGGAAGGAGAGCATAGATGATGCGATTGTCAATCATAATCAAATTTATTATCCTAGTAATCATATTCTAACTTGATTAGATATTCATTGATATCCCTTTGAGACATAAATTTAATCATAATGAAATTATTATGCAACCTCATAAACTCATCTAATTTGGTATAGATATGATGAGCAAGAATTTCATCATATCATATCAAAGAGTTTGATATCATTTTAACATATCTTTCTAGACTAGTCAAACAACTTGTTTCTTCTTTATGATGATTATTATCAAAGAGATATCAAACAACCTAATATGACTACTAGACCTAGTATGATGTTCCTAGAAATCTTAATCCTCTTATACTAAAAATAATATGACTACTAGACCTAAATTTCTTAGACATATTTATATTAATTAAAAAAAATTAAAATACATAAATTATACCTTAATACCATATTCATAGATAACTTTTACAATTCACAAATAATAATCTTCCCGTTAGCAAGAGATGATACCTAGAGAATTCTATTACCGAAAATAAATTTCCAGCTTCCTTACTCAATTTTGAGGATTCAGAATTTGAAGGAATTTTAAGATTTTTTTATAGAATTTAGTTCCGGGGCTAAAAGTAATGATTTTCCTCCGGATGAGACTTGAGAGCAAAAATTAGAGTTTTTCAGCGAGAACGAAAAGTAAACAAGGCCCTGATTTTAGGACTAAATTATGATTTTGAAAATTAAAAAATTTGGGAGTTTTGTTAGGTTAAAAATCGGAATTGTTTAATAACATAGAAAAGATATAAAATGAGGACTAGTTGTTGAAAATTTATTAGAATAATATTTGCATATTCAACTTCTAAAATCAGGGGTTCTAGAATTTAAAGATTTTGGCCGAATTAGAATATTTTTTGATAGAATTTAATTCAAAAATTTAATGTCTCGATTTAGAGTTTCGTGAATTTTGAGGATTTGGCTGAATTGAGATTAATTTTTGTAATTTAATTTGAAAACTCAATTATTTAATTAAGATTCAAGATTCGGTCAAAGGAATAGTAATGTTCATTTGACTCATAACAATATAAAAATAAAAAATAAGAAAAGTAAAAATTAAAAAAAAAAGTAAAAAATAAAACAACAAAAATATCCTTCACATCACACAACGTTGGATTTTCCTACAAACTTCAGTGAGGCTCTCTCAGATTTCAGAACCCATGCAAGGTGCCCTCCAAAAGATGTCGTCAGAGGTATACACGATGAAATTGAATGTCTCATCAAACCATTTGGGCCTAATGATATCCTTATTAATATTTGGTGAGTTATGAGAGAGAACACCGTGATATGACTGACTATGTTGTTTAACAAGATGATGCAAACCAAGAATATTTCAAATTAATAAAGATAAAATATTATAATTCACATTTATAAGAACAAATGAGATATTGAAATATGTAATAAATATCAAGGTATTAAACTAATTAATCACACTGTCAAACTTTGAAAAAAAAAATGATTAAAGATAAACTGAGAAGAGAAACACAAATTTCAAATAATTAATTTAAATTTATATCAGTTAGATCTACTATGAAAACTATTAAGTTAGTTAAACAATTAATAGAGATAAATAAAAAAAATGTCTACATATGATATTTATTTATTGATTTCAAGATACTTAATTTGATAAATATTAAGCAAGAAATAGATATAAAGCATCTATAAAAAACTTATAAAGAACATATATGAAGGAGTAATGTCAAGAATTAGATTAATTCAATATATCATTTATATGTTTTCAATAGCTATGTGACAATACAAAGAATTATCACTCATCCCTTAAATTTTTAAATTAATTATTAATAAATTATAAAAGACATCCAAAAAGATATCTTTTGGTATATATTATTTACAGATAATATATTATTGATTAATAAAACTACAGAAGAGTTAGGCACATAGACTCTATAATAAATAAAGATAGAGAGATTAATGAGCATATATCACATATAATTAAGATTCAATGAACTAATTACAAAAAAATTATATCAAAAATTCTTTGTGAAAAACAAATATCAAATAGATTATAATAATTTTATAAAATGACTTAAAGACCATCATGTAGTATGAATATGAAATGTTGAATGATCAAAAAGTAACATATTAAAAGAATAAATATAATAAATATAAAATGATAAGATAGAAATGTGGAAAGACTGAAAATTATAAAATTTAGAAATAAAATTATTAAAAAAAAAAGATTAAAATATCTCAAATAGATAAAAAGGCAAGAGAAAATCATCGATAATTTGATCATGTTCAATGTAGACATCTTAGTATACCAATTAGAAATAGATGATCCGAGAGGGGGAGAAAAAATAATTAGAGATAAATCTAGAATAAATCATATAGAAATAATAAATAAAAAAATTATTGATAGTCATCATAATTTGTAATCGAATTAATTAAAAAAATATAATTCACACGATTGATCCCAGATAATTAAGATAAAACTTAATTAAGGATGATACTAATAATAAATGAAGTGATACTTGTATTGATATATCAAACTACATTAAGAAGGTTTGATGATCATATTTATAGTATTCTTTAAATATATGTATTGAAAGAATAATATATTATTTTATAAACTCTAATTCTTAATAAGAAAATGTTATCGCTTCTCTCAAAAATTTGTCAAATGGTGACTTGAGCACCTATAGCCATACCTATATCAAGTGGAGTTTATATAATAAATTAGAGTGCTACAATAACATCATCACATAGTGACAATAAAAGAGCTAGAAGGGATATTCTGATATAGAAGAAGTCAATGATGACATTCTTTCTTTAAGAAATTATGACAACACTCACGAAAAGTATTTGATACTACATCCTGACTTACGATAGATTTTTTGAGGTTCGATGTCTGCACAATAGATTATAATTTATATGGCCTACTCAGACTATGTTCTCTATGAACACATCTACTAGTCATGTTTTACTTGTTTAAGAGTACGTTATACTTCTCTTTTTGGATGTTATTGGCTGCAACTAAGAAGTGTACGTCGACTACTCTTCCTACTCACCATCTCATTCTAAAAACTCATATAATAAATAATCAATCTCTTTACTTTTTGTATAGAATCTAGAACTTATAATATTGTTATGACTAATAATATAGATGTACATGTCAAATGACATAACAATATTAATGTTTGATATTTTCTTTTAACATATTATTTATATATATATATATATATATATATATATATATATATATATCAAACTTATAATTTATTTTTTATCAATTATTTTATTAAGCAACAAGATTATAATATTATTTTCTTATCTTCTAGTATCTTTATACAAAATTGACAGGCCAAACAAATTACTACCATAAGAATTAAGTGAGATAGAATATATCTATTTTTCTAAACTCATTGAAGTCTCTATACATGTTTGACTGTTATTGAGCTATTAATGATGTTGTCACGACTATGGCATTTATCTCTTGATAAGTTGATCTTAAAATCAAGCATTAGTTATATGGCATATATTGATTATTTTTACAATCTTATTATCATTTTTATTGTGTTTTTTGTTTTTTGTGTTTATAATAAAAGAACTTTACATATAGGTTACCTCAATTATTTTTTTTTCTAATATATAAGGATATTTAATATATAGATTTTATTATGAGTATTATTATATTTATTTTTCTAACATTATTTTTGTAATATGATATTGAAACCAACCTAATAAAATAATTAACCCTATGTTTATGGACAATAAGTGTGAACTTGTTAAAAAGGCAATGTGGCTGATAAATTTTATGTATACTACAATGTTTTACACAAGGTAGTGGCAGTAGGTGTGCGATGGTGGCAACAAACACGCATCATTGGTGGTAGCACGCATGTACAATTGTGGGGAAAAAGACACGATCAGCATCACATGGTGGTGGTATGCAGTCATGTTTTGGATAAAAATCCTAAATAAAGTTTCAGAATAATTATAAAAAAAAAACAAAAACGAGGATCTAAAAAAACCATAATTTGTTGTAGTTTTATGTTTTGTTTTGATGAACCAGAATTATGTGATATAATTTGGAGAAAGATTATTATATCAGAGTTTTAAAAAAAACCTCAATTTAATATATCTAACATAACAATTAGATATTATACCTAGAGATATGCACAACTTTACACAATATTGAAAGAAATATTTTACAATCAGTGTTTTCCAGAGATTTTAGTAAACTTCATTTACCATGATACTTAACCTTACTAGAAAAAATTATAAAAAACTGATCTCTAAAACAATAATAAATCTTTCTATCATTTCTAGTATTACTAATTATTTTACTGATTACTCGTGCAATAAATTCATACTTAGAAATTAATGATACATCTAATACTTATTATTGATTATCATATATTATTTATTATGTTATTTTCTTACTCTGAAAATATTATTATAATCAATTATAAATATTTAAAAATTATTTGATATAAGTATGGTAGTATCTAACTTGGGTTTAGAGGTGTCATATAAATTGGACAGCTCAAACACAACACAAGATATAACCCAAATCGACCATGTTAGGGGGCATTGCACAATATGATATTATGCTTGGTCTTGGACTATCTCTATGCTAGTCCAAGGCACGGCTTGTGCACATTGGGCTGTAGCTAGTTGTGTCGGGCCAAGCATGATCCGTGTGTCTCACCCAGTGGCATGGTTCGCCAGCCCAGTGACCTATGACTAGGTGCAATTAGGTCTCAGTTCATGGGCCATGTCCCATCGGGGTGAGTTTTTAAAAAAAAAATAACTCGCATAAATTAGGTTTGACTTACATGGCCATTGTGTTGTCTAGTGTCAAGCCTACCCTAATGAAGCTCGTTGCATTTTCACGGAATGAGCCCCAACAATGATAGTGACATTTACAGCACATCGATGTCACTGCCTTTAAAAAGAAATTTTTTTAATAAATTTGTAACTATCAAATTATTCCTAATGACTACATGTCAAAAATCCGATGACTCTCTTCTCTCCTTTCCACAAAATATAGCTTTTTTTTTGCAATAATTATTTATTATTTTAATATTTATTTTATAGCGTGTGTTTATGCATACGAGCCACGACATATGAAATGCAACTTTTAAATTACAACTGAGATCTAGAAATTTTTGTTGAACCTTGAGATTAGAAGGGATACAATATTTTGCAACAAATCGTTAAAAATTATTATCGTTAAATTTGGTTTATATTTTTTTAAATAAATAACAATATTTAAAAGAAAAGGACAAATAATGTATATAACGATAATAATTTTAAAATTAACATAAATGTATATAATAATAATAATCTTATCAAAAAGTCTAAGATTAAAAATAAATTTTCTTCAATAATCTCAGCTCAAACTTATTTATCATCTAAAAAAATAGGCAAATTTCAGTAGCATGAACACATTTTAAAATAATATAAAATAAAAATTTTAGGAACATTGAAGAAGTATCAACATAATATATATATATATATATATATTATCAAAAGATATATACATATAAAATTATATATGATACTAACCACTTTAAGAAACATGTTAATTAATATACCAAAAAATATAATACATTAGATCCCGAACAAACTTAATTAAGCGACAGAGCCTTTCAAGTTGAATATAGTTTTAGTTCAACTTTATTGACACCTTGCATATATCGTAATGATCTTCAGAGAAAAAGTATAACCAAACTGATTACGATAATAAGTTTTCCGGTTATATTTTTTTAAAAAATTAGGATAGTTAATATTATGCGACTTAATTCAAATCTACTTATCATAGAATTCCACAAGTATAGAGATGATGTATTATATCTGCTTATCATAGAATTCCATAAGTATAATACATTATGTCCACAAGTAGGAATGACATAATAAATTATTATAAATTTTAAAAATAACTAATAATTAATAAATTTAGATTTGATAGTAAAGTAGTGACCATAATATCTAATATCTGAACTAGTCACGATGATGTATCATTCGCATGTCCCACCGCCTACTATGTAGATTTAAAATAAAAACTTAATAAAAAAATTTTAAAATTTCATGAGATTCTACATTCTCATGATGATTCTGCTATTTATGAGTGTGATATAAATTTTTAGAGAATATAATATTCAGAATAAAATATTTAGTTTTAATTTTAATAATACTTTGAATAATAGAGTAGCAATTTATATTTATTAGAACTATTAGAGAGGAGTCATTAGATGATATTTTTCACATCAAGTACATATATAATATTATTAACCTGATAATACAAGGAAAATAAAAATTATTTCTTTTGTATTAAAAAAATAAGAAAATTACTAAAATACCTTAGACACCTAACATACAATAAAAGTTCAGTAATCTATGTTTATATGTGGGCTTTAAAAAAAATCAAATAAATTTGAGACACCATTAGAATTATACAAATATATGTTAAACTAATGTGTTAGTTACCAACACGTGATATGAGACTACATCAATAGTAAAGGTGACAAACTTTTTATTGACGATTAAGACTGTGATATAAATTTTTTTTATGAAATTCCTAAAAATTTTTTATGACACAATAAACATGTATTTATTTATGTATAATCTCACCACTTGCATTGCACACTGATGCATATATAACACTAATAGAATGTTTAGCAAGTATAAAGATCGTCTTGTATTTAGTATCATAGTTATTAAGATAAAAACTAATTATTTAAAATACTAGTCTTTTATTTCAACTCTGTATTGTTTAGTTGCATGTACGGATCCTAAGATTAAACTAAAAAAAGTAAAAAATATTTTGACATACATATCTACATGCATGAACCAAGTATATCAACATTAAGATTTTAACCACAAAAAATTATCTAACTTATTTACATATTAAGATACTAGGTATGATAGTACTTGTAGCAAGGCTTCGAGTATGAACGTAGACACCATATTCGAAGATGATAACTTTTTTATTAAGTTAGCTAGTGACAAATAACAAAATAGTCCATCAAATATGAGTGAGTTATCTCGGTACTTAAATATCAATTATTAATATATTTTATCATATTATGATAATAAGAATTTTAATATTTTTTTAATAGAAATTATATGAATCTACCTAACTCATATTATCAAAGATGATATTTAATCTACTAATCTCTTTGATATCTAACATAATATTAGAGTCTATTTTTTTATAGAAACCAATATTATTTCAGAGATGAGATTAAAATTATGACCAAATATCATAGAGACACTTGCATACATGAAAGACTGAAAAAATTCGAGATTGAATATTCATGATAAAACACAAGTGATGATAATAGATAATGATTCATAAAACATAAAAATCAAGGATATTAATACCACCACTATCATACCACAGAATTGAATAATAATTCATGTAAATTTTAATTTTTGTTACACAATTATGATATAATGATATTATAATGTTATTGTTTTTTTTATTTTTGTCATTTATTTATTTTATTATGATTAATACATATTATTGTATTGCATTTATTATCTTATGAATTATGTTTCATGATATCTTATTTTATAAATATATATTATTTAATGTATGTATTATATTTTATTTTTGTTTATAAAATCGAATGGATTTTCTATAACTTTATTTGGGACAAACACGATAACCAGACATGAATGCAAAATTTGAATGTCTAATTTTTTTTTAATTTTGTATATCTTTTTAATTTTCTTAAGTAAACTATAACCAGGAATGCCGGCACGAACTAGCATGAACTAGCACGAACCAGCATGGCATAGTACGGCCCAGCATGACCCGACATTTTGCAGAACAAGCAAGGCATGTTGAGCCAAGTAAAAAAATTGTAATACCTAGCATGACATGAAATCCATATTCGACACAATGGTAAGGCTGGTCCACTTTGAAATGGGTCGTGTTGGCAAGGGGCTTATTTGACACCTCTACTTGGGTCTTTGTTACTTAGTTGTATTTTGCTTATTCTTAATTATTTTATTATCTTACTCTCGATGAGTTATCTTTCCACCCAATTTAATAGAAAATTTATTTTTACTTTTACATATATTTATTTGCAGAATCAAAAGATTTTGAGAAATACTTTATTAGAGATTGAGCAGGGTTAATTGCAAATTCTCTCTTAGAGTTTATTAGAGAAAGACTTCAATAATAAAATTTTTTAGATGTTAAGTGTGTTAAAACTTATATTTATGAATTCTCAATTTGGTCACACCTACCACTTGCCAAGTTGAGGAAAAGTTATCATGATCTTAAGGGTTTGTCGACCCTAAAGTGAGTGTCATGTCAATTAGTAAAATTTACCAAAACTTTGTGTCAGAAAAATAATCATTATTTGAAAGTCCCACTAGACTCAAAAGTGAAACCTCCCAAAAAATAGAAATGAGAGTTGAGGGACTTTATGATCTCAACTTAAAGATATATACTAATACATACATTTACAATCTTACCCAAATGAGTCTTCTTTTGTGTCGATGAATTTGGATCATAATAATGACTTGGACCTTCCTATTATATTATGAAAGAAACTAATGGTATGTCATACTCAGTAACCATTATCACAATAATTCTGTCTCATTTTGTTACTATATATTTTGATTTCTTGCCCTCCCTTGACAACTAAACGATCCATGATACTATCTCCAATGCATAATCATCCAAGATTGTAACATACTATATTAGATAAATCGAGTACAATTACATCAAATTATACTTAGTATCTCATTGCAAAACTTTGAAGTAGAGGTGGTAAGTGGGCCAGACGGCTCGAGCATGGTTGGAGGCAAGACTTGTGTCATGCTAGGTCAAGAAGTGCCAAACCTCATGCCAGGATAGGCACAACCTGACTGCTTGGCTTGTAGGCAGAATCCAAAAGCAGGGTTGGCTACCATGCCCCGTAACATGGGCTGGTCAGACCATGCCCAACCCACCCTCTTTTATTGAAAAAAATATATATTTTTTATTAAAAAAACTCGCCCCGCTTGTTACACGTGGTAAATTTTTTTATAAAAAACTATCACCTGTTAGGCTGAGGATGTCAGCGTGGAATGGTCAAGGCCCACATGATTGCGCAACTCGTGGGAAGCACATTCTCTGAGCTGAGCGCTTGAGCCGAGCTCGAGCCCTGAGCCCGAGCCGAGTGCACAAACCTTCTGGAAGTGGAACAGAGAGTGACGTAATGGCTAACCCAAGTACCAAGTGCCCAACGGTCCAAAAAAAATTAAAAACAAGATGCATCCAAGCTATTGGATACATTCCCAATGGCTATGACATAAAATCTATTGACTATTGAGTTTCTGGCTTATATTAACAATAAAAAATTTAAAAAAATTTAAAAAAATACAAAAAAAATATATATTTTTTAATTTATTTTTGTAATCTATATATTATTTCTCTCCTATTTCTCAATCTCGCATTCTCACTCTCATACTCTCACCTCACTCTCCTCTCTATCTCAATTCTCTCTCTCTCTCTCTCAACTCATCTCTCTCTCTCTCCTCTCAGTCTTACATATTTACTTTTATATTTTATTTTGCTATTTGTATTTGCATTTTACTTTTGCCTTAGAGCTTGGCTTTGCTCTCGCCTCTTGAAAGTTGGGTGCAGAGAGTGAACTATGGACTGTAGTGCAGCTGATGTGGTTTTTTTTATCATATTTGTATCCATATTTCAACAATCAAACTTCAGCATTTGATAAACAACCAAATTAGTATTATTTTTAAAATTTTATTTAATTTTTTATTTTTTTTTATTTTTTATTAATAATTTAATATCAAATAATTTTTTAAATTAGAAAATATAATTTGAAATATAATTAATAACCTAAAAAAATTAAAATAATAAATAATGAATTTAATGATAATGAGAATAATATTAACGTAAAAATAGATAATTTTAATATTGATAATCCTACGAAAAGATATGAAGACGAAATCATATTTTTTCTCATGAACTCAACTCAAACTCAAATATCTAAAAAACAAAAAACTAGAAAAATATCTATAATTTAAACTCACTTTAATATAGTATAAAATAAAAATACTTGAGATGTCAATAAAGAATCGACGAAATGCAAGTATTATAAGAAAATATATACTTATAAGAGTACATGTGGGACTAGATACCTAAAGAGATATGCCAAATATTGCATAAAAAAATACAGTGGATAAGATCTTATACAAACCCAACTCAGTGATAGAATCTTTGAGCTTGAATATAGTTCAGCTTCTATGTTGACCCCATTTATATACCTATAAAGAGTTAGGGAAAGAAGGCATGACTAAACTGATCACTATGATGAGCCTTTCAAATAGATTTTTAGATAATCCAAAAGTAATCACTATCATACAAACTTATTTTTAACCTATATATCATAAGATTCCTAAATACACATGTATGAACGACGTACTAAAATATTAAAAGTTAAAAAAATAAATAATAACTAATAAATTTAAGTAATATAGTGACATGGTATCAGCGATGTTTGATATCTAGACTAGTCATTACGATGCATCTTTTGCATGCTTCACCATCTACTATGTAGATTATAAATGTACAATAGATAAACAAAATTATAGAATTTTTAGAGATTCTTCATCCTAATAATGGTCTGATCATATATGAGAGCATGATGAGAATATTTAAAAAATATAATATTCAAAATAAAATTTATAATATTATATTTATAACATATTTGTTAAAATCATTAGAGACATGTCATTAGATAAGATTTTTTATGTTAGATATATGTATCACGTCATTAAGTTGATAATACAATCGAGGATAAAGATTATTTTCCCTGCTTTAAAATAAATATATACCTTACTAAGATATTTTCAAACGTCTAACAAATAATAAGAATTTAGTAATCTTTGTTTGTCCGCGAGTCCAAAAAAAAAAGAAATTCTAAATGAGTATAAAATACTATCAAACACTTATGGGATGATGATTAATTACATTCTCATATCAATTGACATTGAGATTGAGATATTGAGCTTGTATTATTATGATGAGATTGACAATTTTTATTCTATGTTGTGAGTTATGACTTTATGTTATTTTATTTATTTTTAGATTAAATGATAAATGATGGAATGAATGTGTTTTTTTGATATCTTTGATTATTTATTATACTTTGTCATTTGTGTTGATGAATTTATTTTTTATGCTTTATGTGAAATAAATATAAATGCAATATCACAACTCATAAATGATAACTTAAAATGTAAACTTTTTAAAAAAAAATTATATAATTAATCCACAATTCCTCAACCGATAGAGGGTAGGGTGGGGTGGGGTGGGGTGGGGCGGGGGTGAAACTGAAACTGTGAAGGTGAGGGTGAGTCAAGTCAAGTGTGAGTCAGTCTCAGACTCAAAGTCATAGATGGCTAGCTATTCTAGGGTAGGCCTATGTTGGAATAATGGGCCCGAACCAGCCCGAATCGACATGACCCAGCATGACCAGGCACAACCCAACCTCAGTCCAATCATGTCATGCTGGGCTGGCACAATCCATTTGACACCTCTACTTTGAAGTAAACAAGTAATGGGATAAAAATATTGTATACAATGAAGATTAAACTTGAAGAAAATGTTTATCAGCTCAAGATTATGTTGAGAGTTGAGAAATTTACACAAACTTATGACATTCATTACTGAGATACCATTTCACATTTTGACAAAAAAATCACTATTACATTGCTAATTTCAATTGAAACATCTTAGAGATAGATTGAATATCATCTAAATGTGAAAAAGTCATTCTTTCATGAGACATTAAGGGATCAATGTTTATGTAGTTATCACTATGTTTTATTGTTCCCAAGAGCATATGTATAATGTGTAGCTTGTGAAAATTTCTGTATAGCTTAAAATAATCTCCAAGGATATGATTTAGCAAGTTCTCCTTTATACTTATCATATTTGATCTTAAAAAATATATGCCATATTATTCATGTTTTTTTTTTTGACATTGATGAAAGATCAATATGTCATATTAGTAGTGTATGTCGATGATAATCTCATTATCAAAAATAATTAGTTAGGTATATTCTAACCAAAATTATTTCTATATACCGAGATTTAAATGAAACATAAGAAATATCTTAAATATTTTTGGGTAATAAGGTTGAATACTCAATATGTATGATATTTTTTTTTCGAACATATATGATATAACTATTTTGTCTGATCTAAACATGACAAAATATATATTTGTTAACTCACCACTTGATCTAATATAAACTTTTCTATAGGTGCTAATTCCCAGTTAATTCAAGTAAATATAATAAAATCATAAAAAAATAAATAATATGATAGTATTCAGGCTAGATATTACACACATTATTATTATAGTTATTTATTTCCTAAATTATCATACAAACTAATATAAATATATTTCTCAAAATTCCCAAATATGTAAAGAGAGCTCTAAGATATTAAATTTCATTTAGATATTATGAGCATAACCAAGTAGAAATATATTCAGATTTTAGTTATTCTCTAATAATTACAAATAATATATCTACTATAGGATTTTATATTTTATTTAGAATTATCTTATATCGTATAAAAATAAAAGATAAATTATTAGTTCAAAGTTTAATATAGAGATAATAAATAATTATAACGTCGATTATTTGTGAGAATTAATAGATCATTTATTTCTTTAAGAAGTTTTATTTACCAACTCAGAGATTGACAATGCTTTATAATGGCATTCATGCAACTCAACTCAATATATTATTGCCAACCTGGTATTCCATGAGCGACAAAGCATATTGATATTGATTAATACTTCACATGGAAAAATATTTAGAATGTTTTAATAGTTATTGCATATATACCTACTAATGAATATATTATAGAAAACTTCTTTAAAACTTTTAGATGATCAAAAATTTCTTTTCTCTCTTCAATGTTGGATATTTATGACATGCATACACTAATTTTAAAAAGAGTATTGATGTGTAATTTTACTTTTATGATTATTTTGATTTTTTCTTTTTTTATTGTTCAAAAGCACAACATGTGGATTGCCCAAACTACACACACACACATATACATAAAGTATTGTATTTATTATTTTCAAATATTTTCAATAATAAAATTTTTTTTCTTGTTTTCACCTTCCTATCCCCACCCCCGCCTCACGAAATTACCTAGGCCAAAGGCTAGATTGTACCGAACACTTCATCAAAAAAGTATATTTTCCAAAACAATTGGATAGATTTCTCATAAGCAATTAAAGTTCATTTAAGTCCACATTTCTTGGGAAATATTTGTCGCCTCAACTTATCACCAACCAAATAATGACTCAGAAAACAAGTGGAAGGAAGGAGGATACCATAGCCTGTAATTTGAACATCAAATCCTTCATCCTGCAGAGCATGTTAGAAACAATAATTAGAGAAGAAAATCCAAAAAAGAACCAGGCTTGCCATTTACTAGAAAAAAGAGGTTCCATCTTACTTGGAGTTGCCAAACCAATGGCAAACTTCCCGTGACGGAATATGGTTTTACAAATCCAACAACTTTTTCTGTTGCTTCACACAATATTTTATAGCCTGGAGATTCAAGATCACAAGCAATTCCAGCCATAGCCTCGTCAAAGGTGATAGATATGCTACAAAGGAGAAACTCATTTATGAATGTTTTGAAAAAAAAAACAATACATCCAATAGCCAAATGACACTGCAAGTTAAAATAAAAATGCAACAGCTGGGGTTGGCTATAAAGAAGTCTCACATGCATGTGAGATGCAGTGATCTGCTTATCCCTCAACAGCAATGAGTTAACCTCGAAAGAAAATAAAATATCTCCATTCTTAAAATTTTCTACATCACACACACACACATGCTTCTTATTTCTTTTTGAACTCCTTATTTTTTTTAAATTTGAATTAAAAATCAATTTTCATGAGTAACCAATAGTATTCTTTTACATTCTAAAAATTTGTACAAATCTAAAGGACTGTCTGATAAACCACTTGATTTTATTAAACTATTGAAAATGAAAATTTTCAGTGATTTAAAAAAAATCAATGTTTATTATAAAAATTATTTGGGAGCTGTTAATTAAAAATTTTAAGTAAAATAGTATTGAAAATATTAAGTAGGTAGTGACCTACTTAATATTTTCCACAAAAATTTTCAACAAAATATTTTTTTAAAGTTCTTGTATTTTTTTTTTCTTTTTTTTTTTCATTTTCTCATTTACGCTACAGTTCAGTATTTGAATCTGTCTTCTTCTCCTCATTTCTCCACCACCACAAACCCTAGTCCTAATTTTTTTTCAAGATTAATTTAAGAGAGTAAATAACAAATCAACTAATTGTTCATTAATTTTTATTTTTAAATTAAAAATTTAGATAGTTTTAAAGAGTTTACATTTATTTGTTAATTTTTAAACATTTTTATTTTTTTTTTTAGATTTATAATTTATTTATTGATATGTTTTAGCAATTTTATTTTTTTTATAATTAATAATTATAGTGAAAAAAAAAATTCATTAGAAATTCTATTTATGTTTGATAATATGTAATACAATAATAATAAGAATAAATATGTAAAATATATCATTTTCAACATTCATGATTTACAGTTATAAAACAATATATTTATTTTTAGCATTCAATTAATAATAATTTATCGAATAATTTTTTAATACAAATTCAACACTTATAAAATTCAGCTCTTAATTTTTCAGTACTTATTTTTCAGCACTTTATTTTTTCAGTTTTATCAAACAAACCCTAAGTTAAAACAATCATATAAACTCAACAAAACTTTAAATATAATAACTCAATTAATACAATACCACTTAACAATATAATTAACATACATAAGAGTCCTTATATAATGAACAAAGTAATTTGGACAGCCTACATATTAGATGCTCATATCAAAATCATAAATTAAGTAAAAAATATAAAAAATATAAAGTTATAAACTTCAACACTCCCCTCAAGTTAAAATATAAATGTCCAAAAATATTTTAGAAATCATGAGTCAATTTGAAACAAAATCAAACCATGACCATGAGTTAGTTTGAATCAGAATCAAACCAGCACAATGAGTCATTTTGAACCTGAACCAATCATGAACTAGTTTCAAATTATGAATTTCTCCTAAATCTAACTTGAACCAGAACCAAACTATGATCATGAGTCAGTTTGAATCAGAACTAAACCAAAGAGTTATGTTATACCCAGTTTGAACTAGAACTAAATTATGATAATGAATCAGTTTTAATTAAAATTAAACCATAAACTTATACTAGGTCCATTGTCTTTTTGGCTATTTCTTGTCGTTTTTTATCTGGAAGTGCACAAAATACCATCCCATCAATGATATTGGGTTCGATAGCATCTTTATTGGATTGAAGAATACTACACTCCATGGTTATTGCTTTTGCAGTCTGAAGTTTATCACCAGTGACCATTCGAACCAGAAAAAATTAAATGGCTGCAGCATGGAAAATAAATTTCCACCGCTGGTTGCAACAAGTTCAGCAGCAAAATACCCAAGTGACCCAATTGCAAGATGGAGATGAAGCTCCCTGACTTTTTCACAGTCACTTTTTTCCGACATCACCATCCTCCCAAGATTTACATTGGTGCAAGCAGCATCAATGTCTCATTGCAGCCCCTTCAAGAGTAGGCCATGAAGTTACACAACTTCTTCCATCTCATCACATTCATAAACAACTTTCATGCCTGAAACAACACCAAGAATTTCTCTCAAGAGACCGAGATGAAGCTCCTTAATTGGACTTTCTGGTGGACTCTGTGGAATATATAAGGGAAAGCGCTACAAGCCAGAGATAAGCGAAAAATACTCAAGGTTTTCTCTCTTTCTCTCTCTCTTTCTTCGTCAATATGGTATCGGAGGGAGGTTAATGATTGACAAATCCACTTCCGAGTGAGAATCGCAAAGGGAAAGAGCGGGGTATGCTAGAACTTCCGCCATTTCTGATCGCCGGTACGGAATACGGATCGTCGATTTCGAGAAGCTGCGCCCCATCAGTTCTGTTCTTCGCACACACCGTCCCCAAAGAGATCATCACTTCATCATCCTCGTTTTCATCGTCGGAATCGCTCAGCACAATAACATCAACCTCACCGATTGGCTTCGAGAAAGTTTGTTCGTCAAATCCATTCATGGAGTCGGCGTTTAGGGATAGAGAATCGAGCTCGAATCCACTGCTCTTGTTTTTCCAGTGTTTCTCTTGATTACAACGTAACAGCGTCCAGTATTCTCGTTTGTCGTCGCCGGTCACGGGTTCCAAGATGGCCAAGAAATTCTGTACTAGGGCTCTTTTCAACCTTGTTCAGAAACCCTATTCCTGAAACCCTGTTCAGGAACCCTGTTCAGAAACTCTGTTCCTTGCCTCTTCAACCTTTCGGGTGCTGCCAAGCCACAATCTGGAGCTGTACTAGGGCTTTTTTTTTCAATCTGAAGTAGATATGGCTGCTAAAACTTCCATTTTTTCCTCTATTATATCTGGATCTCCTATGATTATTTCGGAGAAATTGGTTGGCAGTGACAATTATCTTTCATGGTCAGCTTCTGTTGAACTATGGTTTATGGGTCAAGGATATGAGGATCACCTGGTTACACAGGAGACAGATATCCCTGAGGTTGACCGCGTACAGTAGAGAAAGATAGATACTCAGTTATGTAGTATATTGTGGCAATCAGTTGATCCTAAGATTCTTCTTCATCTTCGGCCTACAAAACTTATTTTAAATTTTAGACTCAAGCTAAAGGATTATACACGAATGATATCCAACGTCTTTATAAGGTGGCTTCTGCTATTGTTCATCTCAGCCAACAGGACTTGGATCTATCTACTTATATTGGCCATATTGCTTCTCTTAAGGAAGAGTTCTTGACTGTGATGCCTCTTACTTCTGAAGTTGGGGCTCAACAAACACAGCTTGATAAGTTCTTCATGGTCCTTACTCTTATTGGCCTCCGTCCGGATCTTGAGTCTGTCCGCGATCAGATTCTTGGCAGTTCATCAGTTCCGTCCTTGGATGATGTGTTTGCTCGCCTCCTTCGTATCTCGTCCACTCAGACTTTGCCATCTGATAGCACTTCAGATTTTTCTATGTTAGTTTCTTACACTACCACTCAAGGAGGCCGTAGAGGTAACCGAGGTACGGGCCAACGTCCTCATTGCACCTATTGCAATAAACTTGGCCACACTCGTGATCGTTGCTATCAGTTACATGGACGGCCTCCTCGCACTGCCCATATGGTCCAGTCCTCTGATTCTCAGCTGCCTCAGCCTCCGAGCTCTTCCGCATCTCAGGCATATCAGGCTTCTATTGCCTCTGTTGCCCAGACTGGTAATACCTCTGTCTGCCTTACCCACACATCTTCTCTTGGACCCTGGATTCTAGATTCTGGAGCTTCTGATAACATATCTGGTAATAAGGATTTTTCTCCTCTATTTCTACTACCTCTGCTTTACCTACTGTTACCTTAGCTAATGGTTCTTAAACTGTGGCTAAAGGTATTGGTTTGGCCGTTCCTCTACCTTCTCTACCTAGAGGTGTCAAACGGGCCGGCCCAGCACGGCACGGCCCATTTTTCACGAGCACGGTTGTGCTACCGTGCCGTGCCGGGCACGGCACGGCCCGTAGGCACGGCAAGGCCGTGCCGTGCCCGGCCCGCTCGGGCACGCCTTGCCAATAAAGGCTAGGCCAGGCGGCACGGCAGAGCAGGCGGGGCGGGAGCCGCAACGCAGGACAGGGTCAACCGGGGTCCGGGTCCCGGGAGGCCAGCACGAGCACGGGCTGAAAATGCCAAAATGGTAGATTAGAAAATTTTTTTTTTATTGTAAATTTTTTTATTAAGTTACTGTATAGACTTTAGAGTATTAGTAATAATTAAAAAATATAATTTTTGGTAAAAATTATAACATTTAAAATTAAATAAAACAAACAAAAATTAGAAAAAAAATTTTTTTTTTTTCAATTAAGTTTAGCTTTTTTTTATTATTATAATTTATTAATTATATATTAAAATTTAAAGTTATTAAATTTTAAAATAAAATTTAAATCGTAAAATAATAAATAAATACATTAAGTTAGTAAAAATTATAATTAAAAAAAAATTAAACTACACAAATGAAAAATTACCATTCATGCTTTTGAAACCAATAGTCCGAACAAAACAAGTATAAGTTTCAACACAACGTATGGTACAAAGTACAAACAAAGCGTATAAATAAAATAAATAAAAAAACATCGAAAAAAAGAGCAGATGAGCATCAATCATCAAGCGGCATATCATGAGAATCATCAGCCACAACATCAAGATCAGTATCATATGGATCATCGGCAATCAGCTCCTCCGCCATCGTAGTGGATGTGGATGCGACTGCAGTGTCTGTCACAGTCCCAGCTTCAGCACGATCACTGATGCTAAATCTCGATTCCTCTCAATCCTTCAAACATGCCAAGGCCTCAACCATATATGGACGTAATCTCGATCTCCTATTCGAAATCACGTTCACTGCAACAGAAAAATCAGACTCCGATGCTACGCTCAACACCGGAGGAGTCAGTAGATCCCGTGCCAACCTAGATAGCACGGGATAGGCGGACTCATATGATTTCCACCACTGTAATAAATCAAGATTCTTATTATCAGAAGGTGATAGGATTGAGCAGTAATCGGTATCTAAGTACCGAGACAGCTCGCTCCTATGTGAATGTCCACCCCTATGTTTCCCCCTCGCTAGGTTAATGGAATAATCGTCATCTCCGAACAAGGTATCAGTGTCCGTACTCACAGTCTCACCACCACCACCACCATACCTAGTATCGTAGTATGTGAACAGGTCTGTCAACTTCTTGTAAATGAACCCTTCAGGTGGCTCTTCCAGGTTCATGCACGAGGAAATGAAAGTCAGGGTGTTTTCAACCCCTTCCACCTTAGCCCTAGGGTCCATGCATGCTGCGAGGCAATAAAGAGATAGAATGGTGGACCAGTACTTCAGGTACTTGGTCTCCATCTCTGCAACCATATGGCTAAGCGTCGGGTCCGCTCGATACTTCCTAAACATGCTACTAATGTTGCATATGCAACGAAGTACAATGCAAGTGGTGGGCGTATACACCGACGAACACATGTTCGTCGTGTCATAAAATATCTTCAGGAATTTCATTTATGAAATTCCTGAAGCCCAGTCAGTGTCGTCAATAATAAGTTCGCCACTCTTACTATTGACGTAGTCGAATATCACGTGTTCGTATCCAACACATGATTCCAACATCAGGTACGTGTAATTCCAACGATGTCTCACATCTGATTGGAATTTCTTCTTCTTAAGATTCCCAGACAAACAGAGATTACCAAACTCTTGTAGTCTGCGAGGAGTGCGAATATACTTGAGTGCATTGCGTATATTTTCCAACGCGGGGGAACAGACCTTCATACCCGCTTGAACTATCAGGTTAATAACATGACACATGCATCTGACATGAAAGATCTCTCCTAATGGTACGTCTCTAATATTCCTAACAAACATATTGATCGATACTCCATTATTCGCAGCATTATCGAAAGTGACACTAAAAATTTTATTTTGAATTTTATATTCCCTAAATATTTTCATCATACACTCAAAAATGGCCGGGCCATCATGAGGATGAAGAATCTCAGTGAATCCTAATATTTTTTTATTGATTGTCCAGTTAGAATCTACATAATGACTCGTGAGACATGCATAAGAAGAATCATCGTGACATGTCCATATATCGGACGTCACGGACACCACTCCACTAAATGCCAAAAATTCCTTAATTATTTTTTGTTTTTCTAACTTATATATCTTTAGTATGTCACTCCTAGATGTGGACCTAGGAATCCTACGATAGGATGGCTGAAAATAAGTCTGCATTATGCGCACTACCCTCGGATCTTCCGAAAATCTGATCGGAAGACCCATCAATGTGATGAGCCTGGCCATGCCGTCCCTACCCAACTCACTGGAGTATACGAAGGGAGTAAACTTTGAGACTGAACTCGATCCAGTCTCAAAAAATGTAGTGCCAAGTTGGGTTTGCCTAGGATCTAAGGGTCCATGTTTTTTGGAGCATATTTCAGCATGCCTCTTGAGGTGCCCAGTCCCACATGTACTCTTGCATGTTAAAAGTCTCATACAATATTTGCACTGTGTCATTTCAAGTTCCTCACCCCTAACATCTACTTGTGTTATGATTTTAAAATGTGTCCAAACTACAGAAGTCCTCCTAGTTTTTTGTTTTTTAGAATTTTGGACTGAGACGACAGGAGAAACCAAAGTTTCAGGAGCCACAGACGTCTGTGTAACACTAACATTTTCATTTTCCAAATTTAAATACGTGTCAGGTGTATTTGTCATTTTTTATTTTTCCTAAGTTTTTCTAGAGAGAGAAACTTTAGAGAGAGAAAGTACAAAAAAACACAAAATATATTACCCGGTAAAAGCGATGAGGTCAGTCACGTGCAAGGTGCACCGCAGGAAGCTCTGATGTTCAAAACTCAAGTTGAGTTTCACGAAAATCCAAGCCGAAATCAAAATTACGAGGCCCGAGAGAGAGATGCACGGTTTATATAAGAGAGAGAAAGTATTGAGAGGTTTTATGTTTTTGAAAAACATAAATGTTATAGGGAGGGGAGTAGAATTTATAGGCTAAAGAATGTTTTTTTAATAAAAAAAGATATTTTTTTATTAATTTTTTGAATTTTTTTACGATTTTTAAGGGGCAGAATCACGAGAACCGTTGGATTCTGCCCCCTAGCCGTTGGAGGTGAATCCAAGGGCTGAAAATCGGTGGAGTTTAAATTTTTTTTTTTTTTGCCGTTGAATTTTGCTCGGATCGGTTCTATGGGCGTCGGGACTTGGGTTTCGGCAGAAAAGACCGCTGGTCGGGTCTGTTTGGACCCGACCCACAATCTTTTTACCGGGGGGGGGGGGGGGGGGATGGGTCACAAGGCGTGAGTCGTGACTCACGACTCAGGCCACGCGTGACACGCCGCCAGTGCCATGCGTGAACCGGCACGAGATGGACCCGTGCCGGCGTGCCGTGCCAAGGGACGAGCCGTGCCGGGCCAGGCACGGCACGCGAATATCTTAACCCGGGCACGGTTTAAGAACGTGCCGGGCCAGCCCAGGCACGGCCGAACCGTGCCGTGCCTCGTACCGGCCCGGCCCGGCCCGGCACGTTTGACACCTCTATCTCTACCTCTCACTTCTGTCCTTTATACTCCTAAATGTCATTTTAATCTTATTTCCATCAACAAAATCACTCGTACTCTTAATCACTCTATTACCTTTTCTGATAAATTTGTGACCTTGCAGGACCGGAGTACGGGGAAGACGATTGGCATAGGACGTGAGTCTCAAGGCCTCTATCACCTCACCTCGGATTCATCTCCTGCAGTTTGCATTTCCACCGATGCTCCTCTCCTCATTCACAGTCGTTTGGGCCACCCTAATCTTTCCAAGTTCCAGAAGATGGTCCCTCATTTTTCCACTTTGACATCGCTTTCGTGTGAGTCATGTCAGCTTGGGAAACATACTCGTGTCTCGTTCCCAAAGCATTTGGATAATCGGGCAAGGTCTCCTTTTGAGCTTGTCCACACTGATGTTTGGGGTCCTTGTCGGACTGCGTCTACTTTAGGATTTTAGTATTTTGTCACTTTTATTGATGACTATTCTCGATGTACTTGGTTATTTTTAATGAAAAATCGAGCAGAGTTATTTTTTATTTTTCAGAAATTTTATGCTGAAATCTAGACCCAATTCAATATTTCTATTCGTGTGTTACGCAGTGATAATGCCAAAGAATATTTTTCATCCCCCTTTACTTCATTTATGTCTCATCATGGGATTTTTCATCAGTCTTCTTGTGCTCATACTCCTCAACAAAATGGGGTAGCTGAGCGCAAGAATCGACATCTTGTTGAGACAGCTCGTACTATCCTCCTTCATAGTAATGTTCCTCTTTGTTTTTGGGGGGACGCTGTTCTTACCGCTTGTTATTTGATTAATCGTAGGCCCTTCTCTGTTTTACATGATCAGATTCCTAATTCTCTTCTCTGTTTTACATGATCAGATTCCTAATTCTCTTCTCTTCCCTGACCAACCATTTTATTTCCTTCCTCCTCGTGTCTTTGGTTGTACTTGCTTTGTTCATTTTCTCACTCCTGGACAAGACAAGCTTTCAGCCAAAGCCATGAGGTGTCTCTTCTTGGGATATTCTAGACTTCAGAAGGGTTATCGTTGTTATTCTCTTGAGACTCATCGCTATTTTATCTCCGCTGATGTTTTGAGGACTCACCATTCTTTTCCACCACTTCTGAGTCTCTTCCTGTTTCTGCAGTCTTGCCCATTCCCATTGTCTCTTCACCTGATGTTGTGCCTCCTCGACCACTTCAGGTTTATCATCGTCGCCCTCGTGTCGATGCTCCTCTGTCATTTGCTGAGGCACCTGCTGACTCACTTCCTATCCCTTCGGCTTCTCCTGCCCCGGCTCCACCCTCTCCTAATGACTTATCAATTGCTATTCGGAAAGGTAATCGCTATACTCATAATCCTTATCCTATTTACAATTTTTTGAGTTATCATTGATTATCTTCACCCTATTCTGTTTTTGTCTCTGCTATATCCTCTGTTTCTCT
The DNA here is from genome assembly GCA_029783825.1 of Sapria himalayana. Classification (NCBI taxonomy): domain Eukaryota; kingdom Viridiplantae; phylum Streptophyta; class Magnoliopsida; order Malpighiales; family Rafflesiaceae; genus Sapria; species Sapria himalayana. Next base: position 2,680,352 of record JAREIK010001563.1, on the reverse strand, counting down.
TCCAAAAAGCACCCGTGAAGCTCTTTCCCAGCCAGGCTGGCGACAGGCAATGGTGGATGAAATGGCTGCTCCACACTCTAATGGCACTTGGGATCTTGTTGTTTTACCCTCTGGTAAATCTACAGTTGGTTGTCATTGGGTCTATGCAATTAAGGTTAGTCCTGATGGTCAGGTTGATCGCTTTAAGACCCGCTTAGTTGCTAAAGGCTATACGCAGATTTATGGTTCTGATTATGATGACACATTCTCCCCTGTTGCTAAGATTGCTTCTGTTCGTCTGCTTCTCTCCATGCCTGCTATGTGTTCTTGGCCTCTTTATCAGTTGGATATTAAAAATGTCTTCCTTCATGGTGATTTTGCCGAGGAAGTTTATATGGAGCAACCTCCTGGTTTTGTTGCTCATGAGGAGTTTGGTTTAGTGTGCAAGTTACGTCGTTCTATATATGGTTTGAAACAATCTCCTCGAGCATGGTTTGGTCGTTTTAGTTATGTTATTCAAGAGTTTGGCATGCTTCGCAGTACAGCAGACCATTCAGTTTTCTATCATCATAACTCCTTGGGGCAGTGTATTTATCTGGTTGTTTATGTGGATGACATTGTCATTACAGGCAATGATCAGGATGGTATTCAGAAACTAAAGCAACATCTTTTTACCCACTTTCAGACCAATGATTTGGGGAAACTCAAGTATTTCTTGGGAATTGAGATAGCTCAATCCAATTCCGGTGTGGCCCTTTCCCAAAGGAAGTATGCTTTAGACATCCTGGAAGACACCGGTATGTTAGATTGTAAATCGGTAGACACACCTATGGATCCAAATGTCAAACTTGTACCAGGACGGGGGGAGCCTTTAGGAGACCCAGGGAGATATCGACGACTCGTAGGTAATTGAACTATCTCACCATTACTCGTTCAGACATTTCTTTTCCTGTGAGTGTTGTTAGTCAATTCCTACAGTCACCATGTGATAGCCATTGGGATGTCGTAATCCACATTCTTCGATATATCAAAAGTATACCAGGCCAAGGTGTGTTGTACGAGAACAGAGGTCATACTCAGGTTGTTGGTTACACAGATGCAGATTAGGCTGGCTCACCCACAGATAGACGTTTCACTTCAGGATACTGTGTTTTTATTGGAGGTAATCTAATATCTTGGAAGAGTAAGAAACAAAATGTAGTAGCGAGATCTAACGTTGAAGCCGAGTATCGAGCTATGACTTTGGCAACATGTGAACTTATATGGTTGAAACATCTTCTTCGAGAGTTAGAGATTTGAAAATGATGAAGAGATGAAACTCATTTGTGATAACCAGACCGCATTACATATTGCATCCAATCCAGTCTTTCATGAAAGGACCAAGCATATTGAAGTTGATTATCACTTCATTAGAGAGAAGATCATATCAGGATGTGTTGCTACAAGTTTTGTTAATTCAGATGATCAACTAGCAGATATCTTCACTAAATCTCTCAGTCGTCCTAGGATTAAATACATTTGTAACAAGCTTGGTGCATATGACGTATATGCTCCAGCTTGAGGGGAAGTGTGGAATATATAAGGGAAAGCGCGACAAGCCAGAGATAAGTGAAAAATACTCAAGGTTTTCTCTCTCTCTCTCTCTCTCTCTCTCTCTCTCTCTCTCTCTCTTTCTTCGTCAATAGACTCCTTAGCGTGCCTTTATCAGCATATATCATCCCCCCAAGTCATCTACTGTCACACTGTGAAAACATAAAAATGGGTTCTGATGCCTTCAATTTCACTGGAATTGAGGCGATGTTATCTTGCATGGTATCGATGCAGTGGATGTTTATAATTGTAGGCTTTTCTAACTGCATCTCGCACACAGTGAGTGCGCAACAGCAAGGATTGGCATACAGTAGGTTAGCCTTCTATCTAAGGTTCATAACCCTCATTCACACATACCCTGAGGTTTATTTTCTGTATGGTATTCGCTCTGATATCAGGAACAAATATAAGTTAAAACAAAATAAACTCAGTGAAAGTTAAAACATAATAACTCAATAACAATACTGCTTATTGAGATACTTAACATACATGAAAGCACTTATATAATAAACAAACTAAGCGATTGGATTTCGCCTCCAACGACTATGAGGCAGAATCCAACGGCCCTAAAAATTTATTGCCCATTTTTTAATTTTTAAAAATTTTAAAAAAATCAAAAAAGATACTTTTTTTAAAAAAAAATTACAACTTAATCTATAAAATTGCCTCACTCATTCTAAGATTTATGTTTTAAATACATAAATCTCTTGTTCTTCTCTCACTCACACACACACACACACACACACTCTCTCTCTCTCTCTCTCTCTCTCTAATTTTCTCACTCTCGGCTCTCGGGATTTTGATATTTTGCATTTAGGGACTCAGTTTGGTGTGGGTTATTATACGTGTGCAGTGTGAACATAAAAAAACTAAAATTTATACATTATAGTTTACGGGTATTTTTTTTTGTTTATTAGTTTTAAAGTATTAAAATTTAAATCTAAATTTTAAAAATTAAATATTCTACTTATTCTATCTAGTCTAGTCTTTCTCTCTAGTCTAAAAAATAAAAAAAAATGATAAATAATAATTTAAATAATAAAAATGAAATGAATTAAAATTTATATAAAAAAAATCATACGGAAATGTTTAAAGCTGCCAAAACTTTAGATTTTCCGGTCACTTTGACCCAAATATCTAAAAAATAAAAAATTAAAAAAATTTTAATAATTTGGACTTACTTTAATATAATAAAATAAAAATATATTAGGGATACCAAAGAAGAATCGACACAGTACAAATATTATAAGAAAAATTTAAACTGTAAGAGTTCATATGTGATTGGACACCTTAAAAGAAATGCTGAACGATGCACCAAAAAATATGGTGTATTAGATCATAGGCAAACCCAACTTAACGATAAATTTTTTGAAACTGAATTCAGTTCAGTCTCAAAGTTTACCCTCTTCATATACCACAATGAGTTAGTGAGTGAATGTATGACTTAGCTGATCACTATGATGAGTTTTTCAATTAATTTTTCAGAAGATCCAAGAATAATCAGTATCATACATGCATATTTTCAGCCTGCATATCGTAGAATTTCTAAGTCTACATCTAAGAATGACATATTAAAATATTATAAGTTTATTAGAAATAAATAATACTTAATAAATTTAAAAAATATAGTAAAGTTGTATCGGTGACATTTGATATCTAGACTAGTCACAATGATACATTTTATGCATGTCTCACCGCCCACTATGCAAATTATAAATGAACACTAAATAAAAAAAATTTAGGATTCTATGAGATCCTCAATCCTCATGATGATCCGACCATTTTTGAGTGAATGATAAAAATCTTTAGAGGATATAAAATTCAAAATAAAATTTTTAGTATCACATTTAATAATACATCTAATAATGAAGTAGCGATTAATATGTTTATTAGAAATATTAGAGGTAAACTATTATGAAGTAGTGATTAATATATTTATGAAATTCCTAAAAATTTTATATGACATGACCAACATGTGTTCGTTAGTTTATACTCTCATGACTTGCATTATACTCAGGTGTATATGCAATATTAGTAGTAAGTTTAAGAAGTATCAAGATGACACGACACTTAGCGATATGGTTATAGAGATGAAAACTAAATATTTAAAATACTAATCTATCATTCTATCTTTTTATTGTCTGGCTGCCTGCATGAAATCTAGGGTTAAGGTGAAAGAGGTAGAGAATATTTTGACTTATATTTCCCCGTGCATAAACTTGAAAGACCTACTTAAAGAGTTCATTTATTAAAAGTTGATTGAACTCTTTACATACTACGATACTAAGTATGGTGGTAGTCATAGTGACTCTTTGAGTATGGATATAGATATCATATTTGAAGATGATTTTTCTATTCAGTTAGTGAGAAAAAAATGATGGAGTTGATCATCAAATAGAAACGAGCTATTTTGGTACTTAAATACTGATAACTATTCAATCCTATCACATTTTGATACTAAAAATCATAATATATTATAGTGATGAAAATCATATGAGTCTACATTTTCCATGCTATCAAAAATGACACATGATATATTGACTCATCTGGTATCGAGCATAACATCGGAGTTAGCTTTTTCTGTTACAATGAATATAATTTCGAATAAGAGATCAAGATTACGTCCAATCATCTTTGAGGCTTTAACATGCATGAAGGAATGAAATGATTTAAGCTGGAGATCTAAGATTGTACTGAGACTACAACAAAAGCGGAAGAATTAATTACTAATGATGATCCGTATGATGTTGATATTGAGGATGATATAATAATTGATGATATTAATGGTTAATGATTACGACATTGATATCTGATATTTGATTTTGATTTACTCATTTATATTATATTTGTGTTTGTTTAATTTTTGTTTGTGATATTACTTTGAAACTTGAGTTTGTGCCTTTGTGGATTGATGCTTGAAACTGAAATATTATTTTTTTATGAATTTTCATTTTATATTGGTTTTTAATTTTTATTCATATTTAAGTTTTAATATTTTATTAATTCATACATTTACACTGATACATATTTAGTTTTAAAATTTATGTTGTTTATTATAATAAATAAACTTTATTTTTTATAAAATTTAATAAAATAAAAATTTAAAATTTAATTAATTATTTATAGTTAACAATTAACATTAACTATTAAAATTAACTAATTACTAAAAACAATAACAAAAACTTTTAAAGTTTAAAAAATATATAAACATTAACTATTCTGAAATCTGAATAAAAAAATTGATATTTATTTTAAATTAAAAACTGGCCCGTACAAGCCCGACCCGACACAAATTCACCACTTGTCGGGCCAACGGGATGTGTCGGGCCTAGCCTGATGAAACCGTACCGAGTCAGGCACGGCATGGTGGCACGGTTGGGCCACCTAAAACCAGGCCGGACTAGCCCAACCCAGTCCGTTGGACATCTTTAGCTGAAACCTAGGTCCAAATTTTGCAATATCCTCTAAAATTGAATGTTCGCTCCTATTTGATGGTCTGCCTCATCATTTTTCCCTCGCTAACAAAATAGAAATATCATCATCTTCGAATATAATATTCATGTCCATACTTAGAGCATGATTATAGCTATTATCATATCTAGTATCATAGTATATAAATAACTTAATCAACTTTCATGAATAAACCATTAAGATTAGTGTTCCTAGTTTATGCACGGGATATGTATGTCAAATATTCTTTATCTCTTTCACCTTAATTTTAAGGCCTATGCAGGCAACCAGACAATATAATAAAGAGATGAAATAGTAAACTAATATTTTTAAGTATTTAATTTTTATCTCAATATTCATGTTACTAAATATCGAGTCATTTCTAAACTTCCTAAATATATCACCAATGTTACATATGCACATGAGCGTAATACAAGTGGTAGGAATATAAACTAACAAACACATATTCGTCGTATCATAAAAAATTTTTAAGAATTTTATAAAAAATAATCATGTATCTTAATCTCTATCATAAATAATAAGTTCATCACTTTTACTATTGACATAATTGAATATCACATGTTCGTATCCAATATATAACTCTAATATCATGTATATGTAATTCCAACAGTATCTCGAATGCATTTGAAATTTTTTCTTCTTAGACCCATAGGCAAACGAAAACTATAAAATTTATGTTGTCCACTAGGTATCCGAAAATATTTTAGTGAGTTACATATTTTTTTTCTAAAATGAATGAAACAATCTTCATCCGCTCTTATATTATTAGATTAATAATGTGACATATCATCTAAGATAAAAAATCTCTCCTAATGACTCATATCTATTAGTCCTAACAAACACATTAATAGTTACTTCATTTTTAGATATGTTATCAAATGTGATACTATATATATTTTATTTTAAATATTATATTCTCTAAAGTTTCTCATCATACACTCATATATGACAAGATAATCAAGAGGATGGAGAATCTCTGAAAATCATAATATCTTTTTATTTAATATCAAATTTGAATCTATATAATAGATAGTCAGACATACAAAAGATGCATCATTGTGACTAGTTAAGATATCAAATATCATGGACACAATATCACTACATTCCCTAAATGTATAAGTTATTATTTATTTTTCTTAATTATAATATTATAGTATGTCTTTCCTACATGTGGACCTAGGAATCCTATGATATCGATTATAGTATGTCTTTCCTACATGTGGACTATAATTAATATTATAGTATGCAAGCTAAAAATTAGTCTACATGATATCGATTATCCTTGGATTCTCCGAAAATCTAATCGAAAGACTCATCGTGATAATAAGTTTGATCATGTCTTCCCTCTCTAACTCATTGTGTGAAGGAGGTCAACATAAAAACTAAATTAGGTTTGTCTGATAAGGCTTAAAATATCAAACACCCCACCGCTCAATTAGGTTTGTCTGAGATATAATATATCATATTTTTTGGTGTAATAATTAGTATGCATCTTTAAGTGTCAAGTCTCACACGCACTCCTACAAGTATATATTTTATTACAATACTTGCATTGTATTAATTCTTTATTGATACCCCTAGAATTTTTATTTTATATTATATTAAAGTAAGTCCAAACTACATATATTCTTCTAATTTTTTATTTTTTAGATGTTTAAGCTTGGATCAAAGTTATGAAAAAAAATATGATTTCGACATTAGATCATTTTGTATGGATATCAATATTAATATTTAATACGTCTAAGTTAATATTAATCTTGTTATCATTAAACTCATTATTTGTCATTTTAATTTTTCTTTATTTATTAATTATATTCTAATTTATAATTTCATAATTAAAAATTATTTGATATAAATAAAAATAAAAAACTAAAAAAATTTAAAAATAATATATGTTTATGGAATATAAAATATGGAATATGGATAGGATAGAAAAAACCAAAGCTCACACCTGCAATACACTGCACCTAATTTTTCTACCAAAGCCACACCGTCTGCACTATAATTCACTATCCACACTCAAGTCCCAAGAGCAAAGCCAAAGCAAAAGTAAAACCAAAAGGAGAGAGAGAGAGAGAGAGAGACAAGATGAGAGAAAGAGAGAATTGAGATAAAGATTAGAGAGAAGAGAGAGAGAGAGACAAGATGAGAGAAAGAGAGAATTGAGATAAAGATTAGAGGGGAGAGTGAGAGAGAGAGAGAGAGATTGAGAGAAAAATAAGAGACATTATATATATTATAAAAAGAATTAAAAATTATATATTTTTTAAATTTTTTTTAAAAATGACAGAAACCCAACTGCCATCAGATCTTCATCCCTAGCCATTAGAAATATATCCAATGGCCTCGATGCACTCAGTTTTTTGGACCGTTAGGACATAGGTTGGCAATTAGCTCGACCTCAGTTCCACAAAATTCGGCTGATGGCTAATGCCTCGAACGCTAGGCTCATTCGCTCGGCTCGAGAGGGAAAGCCCACATAGCATGCCCACATGGGCGATGGGCCTGGACCATGCCACTCAACACCCTCAACCAAACACAAGGCAAGTTTTTTAAAAATGTCCACCATGAGTAAAATGCGGATCGAGCTTTTTTTTATAAAATATTATTTTAAAAAATATCAGGCAGGTCAAGCACGGTCCAATCGGTCATTGCTCGAAACCCAGTCAGAGCACAGTAGCCTATCATGCTGCTGGACAGTGCCTACAAGCCAAACAATCATGTCGTGCATGGCCCAACACGAGGGCCGACACCCCTAGCCCAACACGGCATGAGTCGTGCCTCAAGCCAGCATGACACGAATCCAAGCACAATTCTGGACATTGTCATGCCAAACCAAGCGTGACTCAACCAGGACATGCCACGGGGCGTGTTCGAGTTACCCGATCCACTTGTCACCTCTAGCTATTGAGAGTATGTTAATCCTAAAATATGAAACATATCAGTTAAAAAAATAAATCATAATTTATTATCACAATCATACTAATATAGAGATGCCAACTAGGTCGAGCAACCCGAACATGAGCCAAAGCAAGGCACAATTCAGTTGTGCCTAGCACGACATGGCACGGTTCAGCTATGCCTGGCACGACACAAGCCAAGTTCAATCATGTCTCGCACTGCACAACATGGTTCAACCATACCTAGCACGACACAGCAAGGTTCAGCCATGTTTTGCACAACACAACACGATTCAGAATAGTGCATAGATGTGTCGTAGGCCAACCCACAACATAGATAGGGTCATGTCAGGCCGAATCATTTAGCAAAGGAGGCATGTTACAACACAACCCAACACAATTGCCCATGCAAGCCAGTTTCGGCCCAGTCGTATCCTGACCCAGGCTAGCCCAGAACAAACCAAGTTAGCATGATCAGACTTGACCTAGCTAACACAACTTAGTATGACCCACTCACCCACACAAAAATTATGCCAACAAGTTGTGCCGAGTTGCCCCATTTTAAAACCATTCTGGCATGGCATGCCTCATGATAAATACTATATCAAACCCAGCACAACACGACTCAATATAAATACTAAGTCATGCCTAGCACAGAACAATGACTCGAACAAACCTAAAAAATAGACCGTACCAGCATAGCACGACATGGTGGCCTGGACAAGCCTATAAAATTGGATGTGCCAGCACAATACGACTCCTTTGACACCTTATGCTAGTATAAGTTAGAGGTGTCAAACATACAGGGTTAGGCCGGCCTAGTTTTTTCAAGCCAAACTAGGCTGGCTTGTCATGCCTGGTCAATTGAATTTTTAAAAAATTAAGGTTTTGGCAAAAATGCCACAGCGCCACCATCACTCGTCGGGCATGCCGAACCTGGCCTGTCAGGCGTCGATGGGTCATCCCCACTCGGGCATCGCTCGGTGAGTGAGCTAGCATGCCGTGCCCACGTGCATGGCACGACACGCAGACTAAAAACCTTCGGCCAACACAAGCCCGAGCATGGCACTGTAGCATACCGTGTCGGGCCAAGCATGGTTGAATCGTGTTGGGCTTCGTGTCGGGCTAGCCCGTTTGACACCTATAGTGTAAGTACTCATTTAATTTTATATACTCATATATATCAGAATTTAATAATGATAATATCTGAGAAACATTTATATATTTTATTAATTTTATTGATGATTATAAATGATTTACATAATATTTTCTTCTTTAAAGTATCAATTTTTTTTTATTTTTCCATTATTTCATAAAATAGAAAAAATTCATTTACAAAAATATAAAAAAATAACTAATAATAACACATTAAATTATATCTCATACAATTTTAGAGCAATTGTATGAATCACAAAATTATATGCTAGACTCAATGTGTTAGTAGGGGTATCAAACAAGTTGGGCTGGGCCTGGCCGGCATGGCACGAGGCACGATTCGGTTGTATCTGGCCCAGCATGATACGAAAATTTCCCTTGACAGTGCCCATGTCGAGCCTGCTCATGGCACAAACCGTGTCGTGCCGTGGCCAACCGGGCCTTGTGATATAAGAATAACGAACTTATTATTGACGATGTCGACTTAGCTTTAAGAATTTCATTCATGAAATTCATGAAAATTTTTTATAACATGACAAACATGTATTCGTCTGTTTATGCTCTCACTACTTGTATTGCACTCAGGTGCATATACAATATTAGTAGAATATTTAGAAATTATCGAGATGACCCGACACTTAGCCATATAATTACAAAGATGGAAACCAATTACTTAAAATACTGGTCCACTATTTTATCTATTTATTATCTCGCTGTATGCATGGATCCTAGAATTTAAGGTAAAATGGATAAATAAATATTGACTTATATTTACTTGTGCATGAACCTAGAAGACCCGCTTAAATGGTTCATTCATGAGAAATTGACTAACTTTTTTACATACTACGATACTATGTATGATGATAGTAGTAATGAGACTGTAAGTACGGACATAAATACCATATACGGAGATAATATTTTCATTCAGTTAGTAAGAGGGAAATGGTGGGGTAGACCGTTGAATAGGAGTGAGCTATTTTGAAACTCAGATATCAATTACTAAATCCTATCACATTCTGATATTAAGAATCTTGATATATCACGGTGATGAAAATCATACGAATCAACATTTCCCATGCTATTTAAGATAACATGGGATCTACTGATTCCTTTGGTGTCAAGCATAGTATCGAAACATACTTTTTCTGTTGCAGTAAATGTGATTTCGGATAGGAGATCGAGATTACGTTCAGATATTATTGAGACTTTATCGTGCATGAAAGATTAGAATGATTTGAGCTTTAACATCTAGGATCATATTGTGACTGGAACTACGGCGAAAGAGGAGGTGTTGATTGCTGATGATGATCAATATAATAGTGATTTTAATATTGAGATTAATGATGATAATGATATGACGATGGATAATTGATAAGGTTGTCACTTGATGTCTGACGATTGATGATTGCAGGATTGCAACACTTATGTTACAGTTATACTTATACTTAAGAATTATGCTTGATTCTGATTTTTGATTTCAATATTTTATACTCATTTTTATTTATATTGTATTTGCTTTAGTTTGGATATTTGACTTTATGAATTTGTCATTTTTGTTAAAAAGAATTTGTGTTTATTTTATTTTTGTGTTTAAGAATTTTATATAAAAATTCTAAAATATAATTCTAATAAATTATAATCTAATTAATATATAATTAAAACAAATAATATAAAAACATAAACTTTACAACTATTCAAAAATTTACAATTTATAATTTAATTATTTTTAAATATTATCTAATTTATATTTTATAATTACATAAAAATTATAAACAAATAAATAAAAAAATTTTATATTTTTTAAAATCAGCCCATACATGCCTGTTCTGGCCCGTACGGGGCTGACCCGGCACGGTAAAAAACCAGCCATGTCGACGGGTCATGTCGGGCCTAGCCTGAAGAAACTGTACCGGGTCAGGCACGGCATGGTTACCGAGTCGTGCCTGACCCAGCATGGTAGCATAGTTGGGCGGCCTAAAACTGTGACGGGCCGACACAACTTGTTTGACCTCTATGTGTCAGCACACTCACAAAAGAAGATTATATATATATATATATATATATCTAATTGAGATAACTTAGACAATTACACTTAAAAGAAATATTTTGGAGTATTTTTTGAGAAATTAAATATAAATATCAAACTACTTATTAACTAGATGACTTATTTTATTATTTTTTAGCATGTGCACTTTTAAATCTTATATCTTGAAGAAAGATATATCAGATAATGATAATACACTAGAGTGTATATATTAGATAATTTCAATAATAATTATATGAATCACAAGATCATATACTAACCTTATTATATTTCTACAGATATTTTTATTGAGCTAGATAATAATTTTGTCTAATATAAATCTTCTAGTTTACTTAATTACACAGAAAAAACATAAAAATATTAATTATTTAACTATCATCAAATCAAATATAATTTATACAATCAGTATAATTAATAATTTATTAGATTTATTGTAATAAATTCACTTAGATATAACTCTTAAGATACTTAGGCATATAAAAAAAATTATAAGTCTTGATATAACTTCCAATGATTATGGGCATTCCTAACTAATTAATTTTTCAAATCCTATTATAACACCAACTTAGACAAAGAGGTGATCTATAATAAGATATTGTATTTTTATTAAAAATAATTTTTATTTCAAATAAAAAAATAAAAAACATATCATGATCTCGAGATTCAATGCACATATTAAGTTCAAAACAATAATGATAATCACTTACAATATAATTTAGATTATGCACCTTTTCAAAGAGTTTGGGCATCGATTTACTTCTCCAACAACTATCTACTATGATAGTTAGGTAATAAGATATATAGCCTTTAATCTCATAAGTTAGCATCATTATAAGGTATCAATGCAAAGCTAATTTATACATTAACATCCACCTTCATAGCACCAGCTTTGACTCAAAGATTATCTTGCCATATAGAATGTGTAATATTAGAAACTCATGCTAATACCTTTTGAGCAATAGGTGACTCATATCTGATATATATTATTTATGTATTCACTATAATAGCAAGTTAGATATTATCATTTTCTTTTAGATTAAATAACATAATAGATTCTATAAAAGCAAAAATCTTTTTTTTATGTGGTATTCTTTTATACTATTTAAAAAATATTGAAACATTATAATAAAGAGTGTCACATTACAGGTTAAACATCAATATACAAATTTTTTTACATCTGTTGAAAATTCTTAGATACTTACTAGCTCTATTGATTAAATTTTCAAAAGATAATATTAGCCAAAATATATTCTTCATCATTTCATCATTATATGATTAGTCTAATATTTATATCCTTGTTATTTCATAAATACAAGCAAAGATACATAATTCGATATCAACATTAAGATGATTACAAATTATTATCTGATATCAATGATGATTTAATTAGAATAAGTATATTATATATTGGTATTACACATAACTGTTCATCCTTCCTCAAACTTTAATTGTACACAATTTTTCCATTGCTTCAATAAACTACTGTTCAATTTGAGTATCTAATAATCTCATCAAGAAGTCATAGTCAAAAAAAGAAATGAGGTCTCTTTAATCAAAAATTCTGACTCTTCAAAATTAAAACCCGAATTAAAAAAATATTTAATTAAAAACTCTATTTTATGTTATCACAATTTAATCTCTCCCAAATTAGGACCCCCAGGGGCTTATTTATTATTGATAAATTCAAAATTCTAGTTAAAATATCTGCCCAAATTATCACTGCACACCAATTGTGCGTTTGCACACTTATTATTCCCGAATTGTGTACGCACCTATTAGGTGCTTGTGTACCTATTGTGTGCGCACTTATTAGGTGATTGTGTGCCTATTGTGTGCGCACCTATTAGGTGCTTGTGTGCCTATTGTGTGCGCACCTATTAGGTGCTTGTGTGCCTATTGTGTGCGCACCTATTAGGTGCTTGTGTGCCTATTGTGTGCGCACCTATTAGGTGCTTGTGTGCCTATTGTGTGCCCATGCATGAGACACTATGCACCCATGTAAACACCATAGTGCACCTGTGTGCACCATTGTGTGTGTGTGTGTGTGTGTACTGTGTTCCAACTATCTTCACATTGCATGCACCTTCACTAGCATGCGTCTGAAATCCTTTTTTTTTTATTTCTATTTCAAATTGTTTGTTCTGTTTTCTATTACACACCGTAGTGTTTAACATTAGGGTGACACACTCTCTCTAGGATTTATTACCCTATCTTACATAAACACTTAGGGTCTTGTTCACTATGATATGATTTTAATACCATGTTATATACTTAGGGTCTTGAATTGAAGTAAATGCAAAAAATAAGTAAAAAAGAATTAAAAAATAAACACAACTTGAGATAACACATCTCAAAATTCATTAATGTTTACTTCAATTCAACATACATAAATCCTTTTTATATATAAGATAAATTAATTGTGGCAACACATATAAGTTGGATACTCTCATCAAATAGAAAACAAGAATAAAAATAAAAATAGTAAGAAAAAACTCCAACAATATCAAATGACATTCTTCAAATTTAAGGATAATGAAAATTTTTCAACTATATGATAATTATGAAAAAGTTTCATTAGCTATGTTTGATCAACATAGCTAATCAATTTTTAAATTCTCTTAAACAATGGCAAATGATATTCTCTGAATTTTTAAGGATTTGAAAAGTCTCCAAGATACATCAACTATTGAAATTGACTCTCATCCATAGTTATGAAATGAGCGCCTGAAGCTCAGGCGCCACCACTCCCGGGAAAAATGCTAGCTTCAGGCAAGGCGCAGGCGGGCGAGGCGCAGTTACGAAACCTATGCGTCGGTTACCAAACCAACGTATTTTTATGATTCTGACGTGACTAACGAGGAGGGGAGAGAAGTTGGAAGCTGAGGATGAGGAACACACCGTCGAGGCACCGATAGTACCTAAGATAACCTAATTCTATAATGTATAACGAGGGGGTGTTGGAAGCTGTAACGGGAGGGGGTAGGGGTTAGAGGGTTTAAATATATTTTTTTTATATTTTAATTATTATTATTTGTTTAATATATATGCAAAATATAATAAACAAATAATTTATTTTAATTTTAAATACATGATTTAAAGAATAATAATAAATATATAATATTAAAATATGAAATATATAAATAGGAATAATTTTTGTAGTATGTAATATTTAGTAATATATAATATGTAAGTATAATAGTTTTTGTTATATAATTTATTTTAAATAAATTAATGTAATATGTAAATAATGAAAATATAATAAAAATTGTATTATAGTATTGATGGAGAAAAAAAATTAGATTAAATTAATTTTGAAATAATATAGATTATTTAAAATGCATAATTTTTTTTCATGCAGAATTATACAATAAAATAAGTTGTAATGTTTGTAAAAATAATGTTTGAACATTTTTTTTATTTATCTAAATTTCTGTTAATAGATAATATTTGTATTTGTTTTTTTTTTCATGTCGTATCCTAGTTGTATCTGTATCCTAGTTTTTTGAAATTTGCCGTGTCCCCGTATCCTGCCATGTCATATCCCCGTGTCCGTATCAATGAAAAAGGCGAAGAAAATCATCATCAAAAGTTTTAATGAAAATGAAGAGAAGTATAGGAAAATCATGTAAATCATTGATAGGAGGTAGGAGGTTCAACTTCATCAGCCTTTGCATTCAGCTGAGTATTTTTTGATTGATGGTAAGAATAGAAGATGAATGTATTGCAGAAGATGATTTGGTGTTTGAAGGTGATGATTTAACATAGGGTGATATTGCAAGAGCTAGTGAAGCTGAGGAGCTTAGGGTTTATACAAGAGCTAAACCAAGCAAAACACAAACACCAACACCAAAACCAAAGTCAAAACCATCTAGCTCTAAACATACTCATACTCTTGTTTTGATTGATGAAGATGAAGAGATAATCTATTCATCGAGAGAGGAAGATGAAGAAGAGGGAGAGTGAAAGATTGATGATGGGGATGATATTGATGAAGACTTTCTTAATTTAGATTTAAATGTAAATACATGAGTATTTATTTTATTTTAGAACTTTGAATATTTATTATTTTATTTTGAAACTTTGAATATTTGGATGATGGGAGCACTATTAATATTTGATTTTTATCTTTGATGTTCTTTAGTTTATTATTAGTTGAAAATTAAAGACTATATTTAGTAAAATGTATAATTTTTATATGTATTAGGCTGGGTGCGCATCAAATAAAAAAGTCTGCACTTCAAGTGCGTCTTGCGCCTTGAGGCCCCAAAAGGCTTTTGCGCCTCAGTGCGCCTTGCACCTTAAATAACTATGCTCTCATCTCAAGATTGATTCCACAATCATCCCAAAGATTATCAATTACTAACAACTAAAATCCAATTGAGATGAGTTATCTAATGTTAGCTAGAAAGGGAATTTTGCATTCTCTTACTTTATACTGAATAAAGCTAATTTACATTTCATTCTGCAATTTGAAGTGATACAAGTTACCAATAATTTACATTCAAGCAGTTAATGGCACCTAGAATTAAAAAAAAAAACAAGGAAAAAAACCTTCCATGCATGTTTTCGACTGGTAGAATGTATCTCGAAACTGGACCCCTTGTATCCAGCTTGTCTATGTTCTTATTTAAGTCATCAACATATTCCTCAAGCCTCTTCATCACATCAGTTATTCTGAATTAAAAGATCCAAATATCAGAAACAAGAAACTTCTGCCTAGCTATACTAGTTTCACCATCCCATTTTATATCAAAGATTAATAAACAAAAAACACAGATAACTTACTTGTAGAAGGGAGTTAACCTGCCAAAGCAGTAAAAATAAATAATAAAAAAGATACCATTTTAAAAGGCTGTAAATTACAGGGTGCTTGTGACAAAGTGAAAACCTGACATCTCCAGAGACTGTACACCGCCCAGGAATTTGATTGATGCCACCTCCAGGATCTGCAACATTGATGTAATTATAATAGCTGATAAAATTGATTTCTACTACTAGAAATTACCTTAAAGAATAAAATTTACAGTTCCATTGAGTTGGTTTCATCGTTGAGGGTGTTGCAAATCCATAAATCTGCTCTTTGGGATGGGAAGGAAAATCCTTGTAAAATCGAGATTGTATTTCTTTTACTGCCTCCATAGCTAGCTCTAAAGCATTTATAGCCTGCCATTAATAATGAAAATGAACCGTACATGTTTACTTTTGCATGAGAAAGTATTACATTCCTTTAAAAAAAACAATTTTTATTTGGCAGATTTCAACATAAATCTCAATCATCTTGTCCTCAAAGATAACCATCTTCCTTGCAAATTAGCACAGAAGGTTTTGACAATGAAATTAATAATCTAAAGTTTGGGGTGGTCATAATTTTTGAAGCCATTTCTAGAAAAGTGGAGCAATTCACATATAATACAAAGAAATAACATAAAAACTTCATTCATTCACAATAAATATAACAATAAAAGAAATGAAATATATATAAAGGAAAAAAAAATATTAGAACACTAAAATATCCTAGGAACTCAAATATACAAAGAAGTAACATAAAAGATAAAAAAAATCATACAACTCAATAATCTTCATGTTAATATATAAATATCAAGAACATCATGCTTGAAAAAGAGAGAATTAATTTCACATCCTTGCAAAACCTTTGTAAACATAATTGTTAATAAATCTGCAGAGAACAGATAGTTTACAAACAAACCTTGTATATCTTGGATCAATAAACTTTAGTATCAATGCATATAAATCTTCTCTTCTATATTGTCAAGATAATATATCATCACCAGATTCAAATAATAATAAGATAATAGAGTAACATGATAAAGGCCAACATGACTACTAGAAAAAAAAACTTATATTGATACCTCTTCATTCTTCTTATATAAGGATCTTAGTCAATATATGAGTCTAAAATATAACACATCACAATATATGAGTCTAATTAATAAAATGATGACTGAGGAAAAATTTATTCAAGCTTCTAAGAACATTTCAATATGATTTGAATCAAGAGAAAATTGAAGGGGCCCCTAGACACATACATCACATCAAAGGGTAATCCTTATCAAAGAAATAATTTAATCTCAAAGAAAGGAGCATCAATACAAGTGATTACTCTCTTAGTCAAATGAGAGAGACACTTGCATCTAAAAATACAAATAGAAATAAATAATATATCTCTCTCAAAATAAAATAACTAAAATGAAATACAATCTAAAATAACAAATAAAAATCTTTGGTTAATTGCCTAATAAGCTTAATTTTGAGGTCGTGTACATGCATAAGACATATGATGAATCATTCTATGTTTACCAAAAAACATGATAAACTTCAAAAGTATATATTAAAAATTATCATTCTTCTTTAAATTTTGAACGTCACTATCAGCATTCAAACTATTTTAAGAATTCATGGAAAAAAAAATCACCTTATTATAGCTAACAATGAAATAACTTATTAATTAGAATAACAAAATAATAAATATATTATAAATAAAAACTCTACAACATACTTATACATCTATATAAATAAAATAAAATGATTCCATGTTAGGACTCACCTATTGAATTGGTCATGAAACTAGCATATTATTTTAGCTAACACATCTTACAATCAACTGAGATATCCACTTTTATATTTGTCTTTATGGATTTTAGCTTAGAGGTTGTTTGATAACGTACTTAAAATATTCAAACTATTAAAAATTAAAATTTTTAATAATTTAATTTTAAATATATTTAATAAAAAATATTGGGAGCTGAAAATTTAAAATTTTAAGTGAAAATACATTAAAAATTTTAAGTGAAAATACATTAAAAATTTTAAGTAGGTAGAGACCTACTTATCATGGAACATTGAAAACGCTCAACATCATAGATTATCTAAAATTACCATTTTATCCTTAAAATTTTCCGTATTTGATTCATTTCCATTTTCGACATCATTGACGTAAACTTTTTTTCTCGTTCTCACGCAAGGGTTCTGTTTGTTTTGAAAGTATATTCGGCTTGGTTTTATGGTGAGCATAATTGGTATTTATGTTGTTGATTTTTGAAATTTCTTCTGTGTTTGGAGTATTTGATTTTTACAAAATTAGAATAATCAATTTTTATTTTCGTTTTCTTTTATGGATGATACTGTATTTGCCAATTCTTCACGAAGTTATTCGTGAACAACTAGCTTCTTACAAATTATTTTAAAACTAAAAATAAAGCATTTTGTTTATCGCATTGCTTTGAATTCCAGATACATTAATTTTTGTGCAAAATTTTTGAATCCCTAATTGG
This sequence comes from Sapria himalayana, assembly GCA_029783825.1. Classification (NCBI taxonomy): domain Eukaryota; kingdom Viridiplantae; phylum Streptophyta; class Magnoliopsida; order Malpighiales; family Rafflesiaceae; genus Sapria; species Sapria himalayana. The sequence continues at coordinate 2,661,921 of JAREIK010001563.1, read as the reverse complement.
TTTGAATCCCAATTGCTTCGATTTTTTCTTCTTTCTATTTGATTTGAATCCCGAATGGTTTGATTCCCTAAATGTTTTAGTTATTCTTCCTTCTAATCGTTTGAATCCCTAATGGTTTTAGATAATTTCGTTATATTTTATTTGACTCCCAAATAGATTGAATGCTGAATGGATTAAATCTCAAATGATTTTTGTTATTCTTCTTTGTATTTGTTTGAATCCCAAATGATTTTAGTTATTTTTGTTCTATTTTGTTTGAAGATCAAATAGATTGAATGCCGAATGAATTGAATCACAAAAGCTTGTCTAGACCTCCTGTGCAACTGTTGTGCAGCACATTTATACCTTCTATTTTATTTATCATTTTGCTTAATGTAATTATGTTAGGCCGATTAGATTGAATCCCAAATAGTTCAAGTACCCTGAAATATGTTTAGTTACGTAGATATTACGATATTCCAAGTTGCTTGTTTTGGTCATGTATCTCATATGAATTACCAAAGGTTTTTTTTATTACTTTAGTATGTCGTGTATTTTATCACATGTAGTCATTTTGTTTATGTTGGTTATGCATTTAAATGAGTTGTATAATACATTTTATGCATTAATGTGAGTTTTGTTATTACATTATTTGTTGATGTTTAAAATTAAAATTTATTATGTATTATTTTACTTGAAAAAAAAATATTTAAAATAACATTCGGTTAATTATCTTATATAGGAATGACTCCTTTTGATACTACCAGAGTAAGTTGAAAATACTCAACACTAGATAAATTTTTTTTAGATTTATGTCTTGACCAGAAAAATATTTTGGAAAGTTTACAAATTGAATCATGGGATAAAATTTCAAAAATTTTTAAAGATAACAAAAATTTAAATTTCACTTAAAAATAATTGAAAAACAAATGAAATTATTTTAAACATAAATATACAATATGATCAAATTTAATAGGAAAGTATAGTCATGACTATAATCCAGTAACAATACAATTGACTGGACTTCTGTTGGGCGGGATCAAGATATAGCTCATTTCGTTAGCTCATATTTTGAAAAGATAAAATAAACTACAATTGACTTTTTATAATGAATTGATTAACAAATAATTCTGGATATAAAATAATTCTGATATATTGGGCTACAATATGCATGTGAGATGAAATCACTCTTTGATGGTATTATAGTTACCAGCAAGAATCATAGGGTCCATCTAGACAATGATTGCCTAAAAATGATGCCGACAAATATTCATCAAGTACGCAACTAACTGTAAAGAATTCTTGTACACACAAAAATATAGAGCCTGAATTTTTACCAAGTCCATCATCAAAAGAAATTTTTTTACCAAAAAGAAAGAACCAAAAGAAAAACAAAGAATGAGATCTAGATAAAAAATTACTAGCTGTTCTAAGTACATTGAAACAGTCAGATGGACTTAGTATTAAAAAATATAATAAGAAGTTGGATGAAATTGCAACATTACATATGAATGACACATTGTACATTGTAGCTTCTAACATTTTTTGTGAAAACAAAGCATACAAAAAATAGTAGATGATGTTTTCACAAAAATCAGAGGCAATCAAAATTATTTAGATCCGAATAAATACAAAAAAAATTAGGATTACTTTAATTTTCTTTTAGGTTATTGGGGTTCAAGCAAATATAATTTAATATGTTATTTTATGGGTTATTTTTATAATTTGTCTGTACATTTGTTTGTATTGACATTATTTTTATTCTTGCCAATATCTTATGGTCCGTTTTGCTTGTAATTATTTTAACTTTTTTTTATTGATTAATTTGGAAATATTAACTATTATCTGAAGATAATTGAAAAGCAAAGAAATATATTGAAAATCATTACACTGATTCTAGTCAATAAAATTATTAGAAAAAAATGACTTGAAAGAAGACAAAATACTGACTCGGCACTTAAAAGTTTTGCATGTGTACAAAAAATTTTAAATGGTAATCCATCACATTGTCTAGAAATTTTAAGAATGAATAAGCAAATATTTTTACGTATTTGTAAGTATTTCAAAAATATAAAATGATTAAAAGACAGTCATTACATCAAAGTTAAAGAAAAAATGGTAATATTCCTTATGACATTAAATCACAGCAAGAGAAATCTTGTTACCAAAAGAAGATTCAATCATTCAACTCAAACCATACATCATTACTTTCATAAAGTACTAGAGGCAATGCATCTTTTCAGAAGAGAGATGATTGCGTCTACCCCGGTTACTAAAATTATATAAAATCATCATCATCAAAGATTAAGAAAAGTGGGCAAGGTAAATAAAAATATAAGTTTATTATTATTGGTATTCATGTTATTGTTATAATTATTATTATATTAATAAATTTTTATAATTAATAGGATGCGATTGATGTGCTTGATGAGACGCATGTTAATGTTGTGATACTATCTGACAAACAAATCTCTTATAGAGGAAGAAAAAGAGGAAAATATTATCAAAATATTCTAGTAATATGTGACTTCAATATGATTTTTACATTTATTTGGGATGGATGTAAAGGCGTAGGACATGATTCAAGAGTATTATCAGAGACTATCCGTAATCCAAAAAATAATTTTCTAATACCTCCACAGATTATTAGGATATGATTCTAGTAAAGAAAATTATTAATAATTTTCTTCTCAGCTATTATTAATAAATTCATAATTTATTTGAAAATTAATTTTTTATATAAATAAATATAATCTTTGTGATGTTGCATATCAATATACTCAAGGGTTTATGGTACCTTATCATAATGCACAATATTAGTTGCCTGATTTTTATAATTTTGTCCACCCTCATATAAAAAAGATACATTCAACTATGCATATGTCATATTGAGAAATGTCATTGAGTAATCTTTTGGTATTATGAAATCTCATTTTCCAATTAAAGAGGATGACACCTTTACCTTTTCAAGTTCAAAAAAACATTATTATTATTTGCGTAGCTAGCTATGCATAACCATATCTAGAAATTATGTGCTGATGATGCTTTCTTAGAGCATTGTGAAAATGATTATGATAAAAATTTGGAAATAACTCAAAATAATTATGAATATCTACTACAAGTAGGAGAAAGAACTGCACAAGCTAATCAAATTTGTATGATTAATTTAAGAAAGAAAATAACAAATTAACTGATTAGAAATTAACTTTTGTTTATTTTATAAACATAATTATGTCTTTTTTTGAATTATATGATTTAATTATGAAAATATTTTTAGTAATTTTATTTTAAAATATATTTAACAATGGCAGTGAAAGATTAAATTTTATTAGAAATTCGATTTAATTTAAATAATATGTACTACAATAATAATAAAGATAAAAATATAAAAAATATTATTTTCAATATTTAAAGTTATCAAACAAATATTTATATTCAACATTCAATAATCAGTAATTTATCTAATAGTGTTTTAATATAAATTCAACACTTATAAAATTCAACCTTAATTTTTCAACATTTATTTTTCAGCACTTAATTTTTTTAGTTTTATCAAATAGACCCTTAGTTACAAAATAATAATCATATTGACAATGAATAACAACATAGTTTATAGTATCCTAGTATCTAATAGGACTTCTAGAGGATTGAGTGAAATAGATACGTCACATAATGCTCGATCCTAAAAAGTATCCTCAATCTAGGAATCAATGAATTAAATATTAAAAGAAAACAAAATTAATTATATTTTTATTATTTAATAAAACAACTCAGATAAAAAAATTGAGATAATTTTAGAAAAAAAAAACTCCTTGAAAGAAAAAAACTAATATTGACGTTATCATATTATATGAACCAAATAATAATGTTATCGACAATAATAAAATAAATAACTCTAGAATCAATTAAAAAAAATATTGTGCTTAGTGCACAAGGCTCTTACTTAGCACGAAGCCTGACAGAGATTAATATATTAACAATCTTTCTCACAAAAAATATAATACTAAGTGAACAAGACTCTCACATACAAACTAAATAAACAAGATAAAAATAGTCATAATATAGCTTGTACATGATTGTGTGAAATGATTGATGGATAATATTAATACATGCATTGATAGACAAAGCAACAATGAAGGATTTAGATTATCAAATTTGCAATGTTCTATACTTACATCCATTGGGGAGCAACATTAATGAGTATCAAGAAACATCTAAAAAATCATTATTTATAATTGTTAGGCCAAATATAACTAATGCAAAATTGACTTTCGACAAACATGAGTTGGATCATAGCACTACTAAATGTACACATGAATGTATGCCAATACCCCCTTTATCAACTCCTGAGAGTCCCAAGCCAACCAATAATATTAAAGATATTATTGAAAAAAAAAATCTCTACAAAAATTAACTTTATTTACAGAAACTTTGTTTGAAGGAAAGGATACCCAAAAATAGATAACAATTGAATTTTACAAAATAAGTTGTATCAAATCAATCTAGACCTTCTTAAAGCCTATGAAAATCGATGACCTCATCATTCTGCTCGAGCAGTATGATGAGTACAGCTGCTTTCATCGTGCATACCAACAACATCATCCGAAGAATACCCTGTATTGAGTTCTGAAACCAGAGATAGAGCATACGAAGAGTAATAGGAAAAGGCCCACTTGGTGGGAAAGCCATTTTTTTGTTTTATATTTTTTTTTTTTAATTTTAGGTCAACTTAACATTACTATTTAATTGACCAAAGCTTCCATCCACCCATTTTATTTTTGTTTTTTAATGTTTTTGTTATTGTTTTCAAAAATATAGAATTGGAGAAGAATCACATTGTTTTCTTGTTTGTGACACCAAATTTTTGCTTGAAACATTCGAAGAGCAACTAGGTGGAAATGTGAAGTGTACTTTGTTCTTCAATTTACCAAAGCAATTTAATGAGAGTTAAACATCCAATCGAGCAGACACCATGATGAGGTGTGTGAAATCCATTCCACCTTCCCTTCCAAAACCAATATTTCATATTCCTTTCTTCCAATTATCACCTACTATAATCCTTAAAATTGGATATAGCAACATACTCAATTCAACCAAAATTACAAACTGTTAAGATGAGATCATACTTCTTTTGAAGCTAATACATGTGTTGTGAAGTTATCACCCAATACTTTGGAGTTACGACTATACTAGAACTAAAATAGATATTAAAGTTCAGAGTCACAAATTAAACCAAATCAATGCCTCCTTTGTGTGGTTATAATTGGAGACTATACTTTAGAGTTGTGACTTATATTACGACTCATCTTAATATGTAACATGTTCTTTCAAGTTATAATATGAAATTATGTTATCACGACTCAACTAAAATTGTAATATGTGTTATGGTGTCACAATTATTTTATGATATCATGACATCATTATTGTTGTAATCTGTTGTATGTTATTGCAATTGTTAGCTTAAAGATTCAAATCAACACATATTGTTTGGGATCATAATATGAATGAAGTCATAACATTAAGTGTAGTTGCGACTTAGGACTTAAACATAACTTGCTTTTTACTTCGACTATATAAAAACTTATAAATATAAAAATACAAGTGTATAAAAGAAAGTGAAATGATATGAACACACTGCCAAAAAGCATGAATAGTAGAGAAGGTTCTCATGTGCTCTCTCTCTCTCTCTCTCTAGCACGAGGGTTAGTTTCTTCTATGAGAGAGCAATTCTCCCCTTTCTAGAAACCCTAGGAAAACATCACAGAATCATTGCACTAATTTCAAGTTTGACATCAGAGAAAGATTATGCCAAAACCCTCAAATTCATGATTTGTATCGGAGACATTGTTACAAAGTAATGTGATTTGCCTAATATGATTTGCACTTGGTATCAGAAGCATTGTTGCAAAATAGTGTTATTCTTCTCTCTATCAAATGTCAAATCCTCAAATATTGAGGTTCTAATATTTCGATATCAGAGCCAAGTGTGATTCCACGTGTTCCCTATTACTTGGGATCTAACAGTGAGTATCTAAGCATACCTTACATTATATCCATAAAAAAAGTTTGATCACGGATCCTAATTTGATGCTCAGATCTAGGGTTTATTATATCCATAAAAAAATAAATATGACAATAGTAAGTAATTTGACATCTAGGATTGAAATCAAAAAATTTACAAAAAAGAACTTTAAACTATAGAACTAAAAAAAAGGATAGGCTTGTTAATAAAAATTACTAATCTGTAAACCGAATAAACAAAACCAACAATAAGCCATCAAAGATGACTTCTACAAAAAAAAAGATTGAGAAAAGTTGGATCAAAGAACATGGAAATCACATTATGTTTGATTCGATTATGTCTAGCATATGAAGTAGTGGTATATATTTCTGGTGAGAAAATTATGAAAAATCTTTGAAAGAAATAAAAATTATTTTATAAAATAAGTCGTTGATAAACAAATTATTTCCGAGAAAAAAAATTATATGAGTTGTGCATGGAATTAATTACTTCTTTCTCTTCAAATTTATATGAATTTCATATACTAATCAGTCAATTATCCTTTATTGATTGCATGATCAATGAGAATGACGTGATTACTTTGGCTGTTTACTACAAGATTCATGAGATAATTTGATTACAATTATTAATAATGATATAATAAATCTATCTTATGAAATAGTAGTTCCAACACTAATCTAAGAATATAAGATAGTATGAGAAAATACTTTAAGGATACATTGTATGTAAGTGAATGAACTAAAAAAAGATATATGCAGTCTGAAAGCATGCCTAAGGCAGGAATAAGATAAAGAAGTATAAATAAGTTAAAGATTAAATACTAAAATAGTGATTTAGTTAGACACAGAGAAACTATCATAAAAGCCAACAAGTCATGACTAAGAAAATTGAAGTCACAACACAGACAAATATTGGCTTGGCAGACAAGTAGTCATCAATTGGTGATGAGTTTCATTTTGTTGAAATCTGTATTACTCATATTGATGAGAACAATTAGTATATTAATACAACCACATCATATCATATGGGTCATCAAAATTAGTTTAGTCAATACGAGTTATTTGATGAAGAAAATGTGACTATATGTAATGAATTGAGGATAAAAATAATTGGTCGTAAAAAGTGAAGATGAAAATATATGATGACAATCAAATTTCTTTCGAAAGTGATACATTTTCCTAGTTTGAGTAAAAATATTATCTCAATGAGTACAATGACAAATAATAATATAATATTTTCTTTGTGATGAAAAAAAAAATTGCATGAAAATGTGAAAAGCAATAGTAATTATTCGAGGAACAAAGAGCAAAATCTTTTATAACTCTTGTGGATAACCACAAACATGACTCTGGATAGTTAGTTCTAAGACGAAAAAAATACATGAAGAATAAGCAAAATATACAACAAAGCATATCCATGAAAAAGTTCACTAAAAATCTAAAATCATGACATGAAAACATAATGTTAAGTCAGAATCTTCTGACCTAGGAAGATGGTGTCAAAAAACTTGGAATCGAAATATGAAAACACGATATTACAACAAATTCTAGAATTGAAACAAACATTTTGTTGTGACACAAAAACCTAATGGAACAAAAGTCCAAAATGGTCATGAGGTATTTTGGAATTGCAACAAGAGTCCAAATTGATAATAAGAGATTTTGGATTGCGACTAGGAAATACAGAGTTTCAACAAAAGAACAAACCTATTAAGAATTTTGAGTTACATAAAATAATATAATTACAATATAGGAACACAATGAGACAATAAAAGACCAAGTTATGACATCAATAAATTGAGTGCATCAGTGAGAAGAATCCTAGGATTATATCATCGAAAAAGATGATGGTTGGAGTACCATGTTATTCTATATTATTTCACTTTTTCCATGATTGCTTGTATGAAAAGCAAAAGCAAAAAAAAAATCAAAACTAAAATCATAAAATCAACAATAACACTAAACTTAATACATAATGATCTGATCAGAGGAATACCAAAGACAATATGTGAGAGATCAAAATACTATGTTTCTTTTATTTATGACTTCTCTAGGATATGTGTGGGTTGATCCAACTTATGAAAATCTAATAACCTAGGATCTTCTAAAAATTTAATCGAAAGATACAAGCTCACAAAAAATTTAGTCATTCATTCCTTTATGAACTCATGATAATAAAAAAAATGTATCATTGAACCTGAAGTTGATCCAACTTCAAAGATCTCACCGTTCATTGAGTTTGCAAGAGATTTAATACATCATATTTTATGGTGCATTATTAGTATGTCTCCTAAGGTATTCAGTATCACCACTACTCCAATATATATATATATATATATATATATTATTTATTTATTTATAATATATATATTGTGCAAAAAAAATTTTGATACCTATTGAATTTTTATTTTTAATTATCTTAAAATAAATTATATTTTAAATATTCATCTATTCTGAGGATCTTAATTATTTTCATATAGGTTTCTGAGGAGCAAGAGCTGAGACTGACCTATAATTGAGAGAAACCCCAATCTCGAATATTTTAATTAGTGTTGTATATGTAATTTATTTTTACTTAATTATTTGTTTTATTATTTTCATGTAAGTGCAGGAAAGGAAATATTAAAAGCCCGGGGATGCAGCAGAAGCACAATAACGGAGGTCCCGCTGACCGGTCAGCGGGCTGAAATTTTTGGAGCAAAGCCTGGCCCGGTCCATGATCCGACCCGCTTCAGTTAAATGAACCGATTGTTTATTTTTTGTATAAAATGATTTGTATTTATTTTTCGGGTGACTGTTTTTTGACCCGGTTGAACTGTTTATCTTCGTTCTCCTCTCTCTCTACGCGATTTCGTGACTGCCGAATACTGCATACTGTAAGACGTACTATTCTTGGTTTTAATCTGTAATGCATAAGTATTTTCTGGTGGAGGTAGCTAGTCGTACTGAATGACTAACGAACCACGTTATTTGCTGTGTTGATTTCTCGTTTTGATTCTATCGTGGATGCTTGTGGATTGGAATATATATATATTGTTTGTTTCTGTGTTTTCTGTTATTTTCTGTTCTTAATCTCACTACTCGTTGAAATGCGATTGCCCAACAATTAGGTTGTCATAATCTATATTATTAAGATCTTAATTATTTTCATAATATTTACTATTTTTTATTTTTTCAATTTACTATTTATAAAAATTTGAGTAAGAGATATTTTTAATTACGTTATGCAATATGAAAAAAAATAACTTGAAATAAACATTTAAATTATACATGTACCTTCAGCATATGTGTCAAACAAATCTATAAATACCTAATGTCAATGAAAAGTCGAGGATACTTGCTTGCCAATAAAATATTAATTTAGGCAAACTATTTATTATTTATACAATATAAAATTAAAAATAATAATACTGCATAATCACTATTAGAGGACCATACAAATTTTTTGAGAAAAAAAAAATTATAAATTCAAAATAAAAAATTTAAAAAATAAAAATCTAATGATTGTTAAATTTATGTCCATCAAATCATTAGAGGTAATTTAGCAGCTTAGATTAGGTTGAATAAAAAATAAATGTTATCTTTATTAAAAGATCCAACATCAAGTAGATGTAGGTGTACTGATGTCAGAGTATGCCCATTGAATCAAAAAGCACCCTTTAAAAAAAATCAATTGGAATAGCAGAACTATGGTCGACATCAAGAACCATGCCACCAGATTTTCTCATGTCATGCTAAGTATATTATGCATAACCCAACCCAACACACATCATGCCACAAGCTGGCACAAGACATGTCCAAGCACAATTTTGGACATACTATGTTTTGGGCTAAGCTTAAATTATCCAACCTAGTTGACATATCTAATATTACATGCATATAATAGAGATAATGTCTTATCGTGATACATGTATATTTGTCCAAAGATGATATATTAAGGATTTGAGACTTATCAAATACAACAATTTTGATTTTTAAAAATAAGACTACCAAAATATTAACTTCACCCAAATCTCATACTAGTGAGAATCTTATACATTGGTACTACTTACATGACCTCTATCATCTCTTGATAATTATAAGATTTCTGATACTATATATGAGATACTTAAATAATCAAAGATGATGATAGACAATGTTAGATAAACAAAATACAATCACTTTCAATCATAAATGTGATCTTGTTTTGAAACCTTCAAATAAATATATAGTGAGATGCAAATAGATATACTTGGTAATAACTATAAAAAAAAAATATCAAACTTAATGTCACTTTAGTAGCCAAATAACCTCTTTTGTTGTTTATGATAAATATATTGTATAAACAAAATGTGAAAAAAACATTTATTTATTGTTCTTTCCAGGATGAGGTGCTTATGCAGTAGTAATAAGATTTCACTATTTATGAGAGAACATGCATGATGTGAGACTACAAAAGTTTCTTTATGACTTGATGCAATCTCCTATGATATATTTTAACATGTTCTCAATAAAGTTCATCATTTTTAGTCTTAAGAGATAAGCGTCGAATAATTTCAATTTCTACAGACATAAATTAAGAGAATAATATGTAATGCTTATGGTGTATGTTGATATTTTAATTACAAAAGATGATTAACTAGATATTTATCAATTTAAGTTGTTTCTACTGACTGAATTTTATATGGTGCGTCTTAGGTATTTTTTAGACATTAAGATCGAATACTTCAAAGATATGAATTTTCTTTCTCAAATGAGATATGTTTTAAATTTTTTTTCTAAACTAAATATGACAAGATATGCACTAGTTGACTTACCACTTAAACCGAGTGTAGACTTGCCGACATACAACTATTCTTTAATTGACTCATCAAAATATATGAAAACCATAAAGAATGTGAACTATCTAATAATTTTTAAACTATATAATATGTTAATTATTAGTATCATTAATCATTTCCTAAATCACTCAGGCAAATGTATATGAACATAATTCTCAGGATTCTCAAATACACGAAGAATATTACAAAACATTAGATTTCATTCAAAAATCATGAGCATGACAGAGTAGAGGCATGCTTAGATTTTAATTGGTCTCTTACAATTATAGAAAAGAAATATACCATAAAATTTTATATTTTTTTAGAAATAATAGCATTACTTATTTGTGAGCTTCAGTCACATAGTCGAATAAAGGTATACTCAAATTCTAACATATTTCCTACAAAAATTAGCAACAAACTATTAATTCTAGATTTTGTGCAAAAATAGAATGCAAAGCTATGATAATTGTTGCTTATGAATTATAGTGAATAAGTTACTATTAAACTAATCGGTTTAGATGTCATGTATATTTTACTGTGAACGTGATGAAACTCAACACATTGATGACAATCTGTATGGATCAAACGAGTCGGGCATGCTAGGCCCAACACGTGGCCTAGCTCTGTTCAGCAGTGTTTAGCCCGGCACGAGGCGATCTAGAACTGGGCCTCGGACTAGGGTACTCCATAGCACGGTTCATGTCGTGCTGGGTCAGCATGAATCGTGTCTCATATCAAGCTAAGCATGACCCATGTGTCTGGCTCAGAAGCAAAGTAAACCAGAGCAAGTGACCATCCGATGGGGTCCTCATCGAGGGGTCACCACCGGTGGTCACCCGGGTAGTCAAATTTTAAAAAAAAAATCGACCACCCTATCACGGGGCAGTCCAATTTATTTATAACAATCAACTGCATGACCAATTATAATTGGTCAACCCATAAGCTAGCCAACCATCAACCATTACGCAATGGGTAATGGTGAAGATGCACAACCCGTGCATCTTTTCCGTTCGACACATTCGGGCATTCTCGTGCACTTGGCTATGCTGAGCAGGTGGACCGTACCATCATATCGTGTCTGGCACAACATAGGAATGCATAGGAAGGAAATGCACAGCACAGTGACACAATCATGACTTGAAAAAATTATGTCAACACAGCACGGCTCATTTGATACCTCTAGACAAACTAATATTTAATGAGCAATTGAAACATATTAAAATTAATTGTATATTATATAAGAGAAGATTTAGAAAGGTTCAATAATTATTACTTGTGTGTCTACTATAAACAGATTACTAATATCTTCGCAAAAATACTTAGAAGACTATATGTATTTTTCATCTCTTCCAAGTTAGAAATTTGTAACATGCATGAAAGCATCCAACATATGAGCATCGAAATTTAACTATGTTTTATAAGTTATTTTATTTATTCTCTATTTTAATATAAATAGAAACATCTTGCATATAAGTTGTCCTGACTTTAATGTGTGAGTGAGTGTGTGTGTGTGTGTGTGTGTGTGTGGTTTATAATTTAATGAAAATAGTTTATTTTTTCTCTGTTGCCTTCTCCTTTTTATCTCAATCAAACCCTAATTTCCCAAAATCAACATTTTCTATGAAAAAAAACTCAACAAAATAAGTAGTCTTGTCACAAGAGGGTCATAAATAAATATTCTATAAGTATTACAAAAAATATCTTTCACAAATGAATTAGCAATTATGCATTCATCATTATTAGCTCATCTTGATTATCACTGATTCATGACTCTAACAACAAATGATAAAGATTCTGAATGAACAATAAATCAAACTCAAAATGACATCAATCAATTAGAACAAGTATAGATCATTAAATTCTATTGAGTGGTCACGTGGAATCCATAACTTAGGTCAATTGGCTTGTATGTTGCAATCAACTAAGAAATAATCAAAAAATTATAGAAAACTAAAAGACAATAAATTACAAAAAAATATTTAAATCAACCTGACCCAACTTAGTTCAGATTCACCAATAAACGCCACTAATGGATGCAAGTCATATGCCTCTGATGATAGATTAAACAAAATAGTTTATTGATAGATACTTGAAATGGGTGGAACCAAATTCAATGGATGCACAATGGCCCAACTTACCTATTTTGACACCTCTAGTTGTCGAAGGGTACTCAGTCAACCAAGGTGGCGATGGCGCAAATCACCAATACAATTAAAATGATAATAATGAGCCATTATTATTATGTTATTAAATCACATTTAATTAATATATTATTGCAAATAATGTTGCATTTTGCTCATTTATGCTTATTCTATTTTATTTTATGTTTTTTATGAGAACACTCAACATATAGGTTATCTTGTCATTTTTATATTTTTTATAAGAATGCGCTTTTATCATATTATTTAAAAGGTACTATTACATTTATATTTCAATATTACTTTGTAATATAATATCATAGCTAGCCCTAGAGAAAATAAATAATGCCAATAAATGACTTATTATGTTCTAATATAGTGATATCCTATTGAAAAATATATTAATGTAGATAAATAATATTGTGATTTTTTATTCAAGTTTATCTATTTTATTTTATATTTTTTGATGGAAACACTCAACATGTAAGTTGTATCAATTATCATTTATCCTTTTATAAGAACGTGCTTGTGTGCTATTTTTTTAAAAGTATTATTATATTTATTAGTATTACTTTATAATATGATATCATAGTCAACCCTAAAAAAATTGACCTTAAGAGTAAGTGACTATCTGTCAATATGTTTGGTCAGACTAAGTCATTTTGGGTCGATTATAGACTAGCCATCCACGACTTGGCATGGCCATGGCACTAGGCAACTGGCTTGCACTGAGAATAGCCATTGGCCACTGTTTGTCCCCTTACACTGCTTAATATTGATTATAATAGCATTTTCAGAATAAGAAAAGAATATATGAAATAAAATATAATTATTGATAATATAAATATTAGCTTATGTATTAATAATATTAGCTTATGTATTAATAATATTAGCTTATGTATAATCGGTATCACTTGAGCACCCAATTTTAATTGTGTTCGGCATAGCAAGATGGTTTGACCGAGCCACCAAAATTCCAGCACGACCTAATTGACACTTCTATTCTAAATGAATTTCTTGAGTTAAGTAATCATCAACCCGTTACTCCTATAATCAAAATGAAATCCACTTTGACAATCAGAAAAATTACTCTATTATCAATATTCCTCTGAAAAAATAAAAAAAAAAAATCTGTAACATAATTATATAACCCAAACGAGATGATTATATGTGAAAATCTCATAAACTAGACGCTAAGTAATTATATTAGACTAATTAATAATTTTTGCAATATTAATATTACATCTAGTTGTGCTACTCGAAACCATATGATTGCTTCATATACATCTCACCCTCAAAATCATTATGAAAAATATATTTTTCTTATCTAGCTAGTATATTTTCTAATATAAAAATATATATTGAGATCATCTTGACTACGGGAGAGAAAGTGTTCTACTATTCCACCCCAAGTGTTTGTGTAAATCATCATTCCATGAGTTTTTCCTTGAGATAATTTATCTTCTCATCTGAAATTATCTTCATAGTGAACATATATTTGCAACCAATGACAGACATTCATGAATACCATGATACCAGTTCCCAAGTCCTACTAAGGTTGTAAGTATATATTTTTTTCATCATGATCTAACATCAAACTTAATGAGATAACATCTAAGAAAAAAATTTTAATATACTAGTATCATCTAGAAAAATGATGAAAAAAATAAAAAAATAAACAAAGACAAGATTATGATATAACATGTGAAATCAAGTCTTGAATATAACTCATATGTCTTTTCCAAAAAATGATCGAAAGATCAAAATCAAAGAGATTTATAGTATAATCATCTAACTCCTTGATAAACCCATTTTTTGTTTGAGCAAACTAGTATGTCTCTCTCTTTTTGTATAAACTTTATGTTTTGGGTAGTCAAGTCTCCTAGTTACTGACTCAATATAAGTTTGTATTTTGTATTAGTGAATACTCAAAGACTGTGTCAACTAGACTTGAAAAAAATCTCCCTATCTGAGAAACATTATATTGAATACTAACATAATCACATATAGCCGGTAATTGACTCTAAAAGTGTCAAACATGTCATGCCAGTACAGCATCATGAGATTGGCCCAGCAGAGCACAATAATCTATCTTCCTCAACTAGACATGTCAGGTCGTGCTAAATCAGGCTGGAATTGGCACGAGACTAGCCAGTGACCAATGCAGCACCTTGTAGGCAAGGCAATCTCCACAACACTGCACTTCCACTGACCTGGATTGACGAGGCCAACAGGCACATCAACTAGCCAATCCAATCCAATGGCCACTGAGATCTGGGCACTACAGCATTTACTTTTATCTTTAAAATAAAATTTAAATTTTTAAAAATTAAAATATTAAAAATAAATTGTATGCACTATAAATAAAAATAAATAAAATTCACAATTCAATAAAAAAATATATATGTTTTATGATTTTAGTTGAGTGAGTATATCATAAATAACAATAAATTAAACTTTTTTAAGGGCACAACACAACATAACATCAACAATGAACCATTATTAGTAACATCAACAACGCACATGTCAGCCTTGTAGTATTTGTGATCTTTTTGTATCTGTAAAATGATACAAATTGTCACGTCTGATTATAAAACTAATGATAATCTTGATATCTTGATATCAACTCTTTTATTTTATCTTAGAGGCTTATCAATAAATCATCTAAGTCTTGTAAGTATGACAATACTTCTACGATATCTTATCATAATTTTAATTTTTTATTTGAAATAATATTTAGAATCATAAAAAAAACTACGATGATATACTAGATACCAAAAGAGTCATTATATCACATGTCATCTTAGAAAATATGAAATAAGTAAATTCATCTAATTTTCATCAACTCAATATATTTAAATTATTATAATCATCATATAATTGAATGAAACAGTAATAAATATCTAATTACCGAGATAATTCATTCCTAATTAATGAATCACATTCACTCAGTCTTTTTCCCCTAACTAAATGAATGGCATAATCATCATGTCCGACTAATATATTCATGTTCATACTTGTAAGCTCGTTAAAATTATCATACCTAATATCATAATATTTAAATATATTATCTAATTATTCATAAATCTTATAATCTAGTTCTTCAGCTTGGTTTATGAAGATGGATTTGTATTTCAATATGTTTTCCTATTATTTTACCTTAACCTTAAGATACATACAGACATCCAAATAATAAAAAAATTAGATAAATAACAAATATTTTAAATACTTAATTTTCATCTCAATAACTATAATACTAAAATCAGGATATCCTATATATTTGTTAAATATACTATTAATATTATATATGCATCCAAGTACAGCACATGTGGTAAAAATATACATATACAAACACATATTCATTGTATTATAAAAATTCTTCAAAAATTTTAAATATAAAATTCATTTCTTCCAGTTTGAATAGTCAATAATAATTTTATTATTTTTATTATTATCATAGTCAAATATCACATGTTGATAACTAATACATAATCTCATATCAGAGTAACTCCAACGGGAGGTGCCATTAGGGGTGTCATCCCCGTAACTACCAAAATAGTACTCAAATCATAAATTATGTTGCTCCAAAGGGGGGGCATAGAGGGTTGCAAAATGACATCCAAGGTATAGAGGTGTCATATTTGGCAACTTTGGATGGAAAAAAGAGAGGATGCAAAATAGCAGTTATGACTACTGTGCATCTCACAATGACTCTCTCAATGAGTTGAAAAAATAATATTTGAATAAAAAATTATTAAAATAGCACCTCATTTTGGCACCTACCATTGGAGCAAAATTATTGTTTAGGGGTGTCAAAATATTGTTTAAGTTTGCAAAATGACATTTAGCACTCCCTTTTTGGCAACTCCCGTTGGAGTTGCTCTCATGCAGGTATAATTCTTATGTCTAATATTTATTTAAATTTTTTTAAGGCCTATTAATAAACAAAATATAAAATTCTTGTTATCTGCTAAGTATCAGTATCTTAATGCATTTTGACAAATTTCTTACATTTCTAATACTGAGAAGATTATTTTTATTTCCACTTACAATATTAGGTTAGTTACATGATTCATTCACAACATTAAAAATATCACTTGAGAGCTCATCACTAAAAATTTTTACAAACGTATTGATCACAATAATATTATTTGAAGCATTATAAAATATAAGACTATAAATTTTATTTTGAATATCATATTCCTAATGATCTTCATCAAACACAAATGTATTAAACACAAAGATCCTCATTTGTGTTATTTTGAATATAACACTAATGAGGAATAAGAATCTCAAAAAAAAAAAAAACAAATAAAATTTTAATTAGTTTATGGTTAAAATTAACATAATGGCTAGTTACGCATACGAATGAAGTGTCATCCTGATTAGTCCAGATGTCGGACATCACGGAGACCACTCTATTGTATTTCCTAAATTAGTTAATTACTAATTATTATTTTTTTATTTGATATATTTGATTATGATATTATTACTTATCAACCTAAAAATTCTATGATAATCAGACTAAAAGTTAGTTTGAATAATATAAATTAGTCTAGAATCTTCAAAAATTTAATTAAAAAAAATACATATTAGTAATAAATTTCATCATGTCTTCTCTTACATTTCATTATGATAAATAATGAGAGTAATCATCATGAAGTTGATCCAACTGTAAAGACTATCACTATGATGAGTTTCCCTAAGGTCTAATACATAATTTTTTTTATATTAATTAGCATGTCTCTTTAGGTAATCAGTGATACTATTAATCATAAATGTATATTTTTTTATAATATATATACCGTATCAAATATTCTTTGACACTCCTAATATATTTTTTTAATTATATTAAAGTATATTTACACTATTAAAACTTATGTATTTTTAAGTTTTTTAAAAAAAATGAATAGTGACCATGAAAGACAATCTTGTTTCGATCTCGAACATTTCAATTGAGTTATCATTATTATCTATGTCTAGGTATAATTCATTTTTACAATATTCATTTTTTATCATTTTTATAATATAGAAGATTGAACTGGAAATAGAAAAAAGAGAACTATGATTTTTAATTTTTTACATACTATTATTAATTTATTTATTTATCTAAAAATTATTAAATAAAATAAATTAATTTCAACGCAATATATACGTTAAGTTTATTTATTTTGTTTTAGAACTTTGAATGTTTGTTATTTTATTTTGAAACTTTGAATGTTTGGATGATGGGATCACTATTAATATTTGATTTTTATCTTTGATGTTCTTTAGTTTATTATTAGATGAAAATTAAAGACTATATTTAGTAAAATATATAATTTGTATGTGTATTAGGTTGGGTGCGCCTCAAATAAAAAAGCCTGCACCTCAAGTGCGTCTTGCGCCTTGAGGCCCCAAAAGGCTTTTGCATCTCAGTGTGCCTTGCGCCTTAAATAACTATGTTATGGGTCTGGTTAAATAAAAAATAAAATTTTTTAAAAAAAATTTTAAAGCATTGTATTAAACTTTATATAAAATATATATTATATTATATATAGATAATATATAAGATATTAAATTTGTAACTTAGATTGTTAAAAATTTAATAAATTACAAAGTTTAAATTTTTTTATTACAAATTTAATAAATTACAAAGTTTAAAATTTAAATTGCTAACTTGAAAATTATTAAAAATTTATAACTTGAAAATATTAATAAAATTAAATTTTTTTTATTAATTTTTAATAAATTTAGATTATAATTTATTAAAATTAAATTATATAATTTTACTTTTTAAATGAAAATTTTTAACACAAAAATAAATAAAATAAAAAATATCGTTAAAAAAAATTATAAAGTCACAAAAACAAAAGCAAACTAAATATCCAATCGGCCAATAGATACCAAACCAAAGCAAATACAAGTTACAACGTAAGATAAAAAAAATGTACAATCAATAAAAAATAAAACATTGAAATCAAAAAGCATAATCAAAAATAAATCACAAAAATCATCAACTATATCCGTGACCATGATGAATCAAAAATAAAAATTAAGTGGCAATGACAAATAGAATATGGTGTGGCGTACTGGCATGGCATGGCATTGGCAACTGGTATCTGGCAACGGGTAGGGGAAACCGGCAACCACGTCAATTGTCAATCGGCATATCATGAGCATCATCAACCACAACATCAAGATCACTATCATATGGATCATCATTATCAGCAATCAACTTCTCCGCTTTCGGGACAGATACAGTCAATATCCCAGCTCCAGCATGATCCTAGATGTTAAACCTCGAATCCTCTCAATCCTTCAAACAAGCCAAAGTCTCAATAATATCTAGATGTAATCTCGATCTCCAATCTGAAATCGCGTTTACTGCAATAGAAAAAACAGACTTCAATATTACGCTCGACACCGAATGAGCCAGTAGATCCCAATGTCATCCTAGAGAGCACGAGAAAGGTGGACTCATATGATTTCCACCAATATAATATATCAAGATTTTTAGTATCAGAATTTGATAGGATTAAGCAGTAATCGGTATCTTAGTACCGAGAAAGCTCGCTCCTATGTGATGGTCCACCCCGTCATTTCTCTCTCGTTAACTAAATGAAAAATCATCATCTCCAAAGAAGATATTCATGTCAGTAATCACAGTCTCGCTACTACTACCATCATACCGAGTATCGTAGGATGTGAACAGATCAGTCAACTTTTCATAAATAAACCCTTCAGGTGGGTCTTCCAGGTTCATGCACGAACAAATGTAAATCTGAATGTTATCTACCCATTCCACCTTAACTCTAGGATCCATGCATGCAGTGATACAATAAAGAGATGAAATGGTGCACCAGTACTTTAAGTATTTGGTTTCCATCTCTGCAACCATATGACTAAGTGACGGGTCAACTCGATACTTCCTAAACATACTACTAATGTTGCATATGAACCTTAGTGTAATGCAAGTCATGGGAGTAGAAACTGACGAACACATGTTCATCATGTTATAAAAAATCTTCTGGAAATTCATAAATGAAATTCCTGAAGCTTAGTCAGTGTCGTCAATAATAAGTTCATCACTCTTATTATTGACGTAGTCGGATATCACGTGTTCGTATCCAACACATGACTCCAATATCAAGTACGTGTAATTCCAATTGTGTCTCACATCCAATTGAAATTTCTTCTTCTTAAGATTCGCTGACAAACAGATACTACCAAACTCATGTTGTCTGCGATGAGTACGAATATATTTTTGTGAATTACGTATATTATCGAACGTGAGGGAACACACCTTCAAACCCGCTTGTATAATCAGGTTAATCACATGAAACATTCATCTGACATGAAAGATCTATCCTAATGATGCGTCTCTAATATTCCTAACAAATATGTTAATCGCTACTCCATTATTAGATGCATTATCAAATATAATACTAAAAATTTTATTTTAAATTTTATATTCTCTAAAAATTTTTATCTTATCCTCAAAAATGACCAGGTCATCATTATGATGGAAAATCTCAGAGAATCCTAAAATTTTTTTTATTCATTGTCCAGTTAGAATCTACATAGTGACCAGTAAGACATGCATAAGATGATTCATTGTGACTTGTCCAGATATCGGACGTCACGGACACTACTCTTTATATGCCATAAATTCATTAATTATTTTTTATTTTTCTAACTTATATAATTTTAGTATGTCATTCTTAGATATGGACCTAGGAATCATATGATAACCAGGCTGAAAATATGTCTGCATGATGAGTACTATCCTTGGATCTTCCAAAAATCTGATCAGAAGACCCATCAATGTGATAAGTTTGGTCATGTCTTCCCTACCCAACTCGCTGCGGTATATGAAGGGAGTAAACTTTAAGATTGAACTGGATCCAATCTCAAAAATACAGTGTTAAGTTGGGTTTGCCTAGGATCTAATGCACCATGTTTTTCGGTGCATAATTCGACATGCCTCTTAATGTGCCCAGTCCCAAACGAACTCTTACAATTTAAATTTCTCATATAATATTTGCACTGTATCATTTCTTCTTCCTCACCCCTAATATTTTTTTATTTTATTAAATTAAAACGAGTCCAAACTACAGAAATCCTCCTAGTTTTTTATTTTTTAGAAGTTTGGGTTAAGACGACTGGAGAAACCAAAGTTTCAACAGCCTCAGACCTCTGTGTAAGATTTTTATTTTATAAATTTAAATATATTTTATTAGAATTAGTCATATTTTAGGATTTTTATTAAACAGGAGATAGAGCCTAGATAATATATTTTAGATTTTAGGATTAGAGAGAGAGAGAGAGTAAACAAAAAAACTTAAAATATTTGGTAAAATAGTGATGTAGATAGCGTGCACGGTGCACCATAGTCTAGCTCATAATTCCAAACCCAAGTTTAGAGTCCCGAAAAGCAAGCCAAATGACAAAATCCCGAGTCTCGAGATAGAAGAACAATAGTTTTGAGAGTGTGAGATTTGTGAATAAATATTTATAAAAAACATAAATGTTATAGAGAGGTTGGAGTGATTTTATAGATTAAAGAAAATAATTTTTTTTAAGTATTTTTTATGTTTTTTTTTTAATTTTTTATTGAATTTTAGGGGGTATAATTATGAGGGCCGTCAGATTCTGCCCCCTAGTCGTTGGAGGCGAAATCCAACGGCTAATATTCAAATTTTTTTAACCATTGGGGGGGAGGGGGGGATTCGGGTCGAGCGGGACCGCAGGTCGGGTCGGATTGGACCCGTGCCCGCACGTTTTCCCTATCCGCACCCTGGCATGGCGCTGGCATGGCGGTGGGGACTCGAGTAGTCGGGTGGGGACTGGGGACGTGGGTCATGGAGTGCGGGTCTTGGGACATGACCCGTGCCGATGGGCCGTGCCACGGGCCACCAAACCATGTCGGATCAGGCATGGCAAGAGGCCCAGTTGGCCTCGGCACGGCACTACACTATAGGTGCCGTGGCCGAGCACGGCACAGGCATGGGAAATTCCCGTGCCGGGGCGGCCCAAGCAAGGGCCAAATCTTGTTGTGCCTCTTGCAGGACCGGGCCTGTTGATACCTCTACACTGGGCCCGTGAGCTAATTAACCATGCCATAGGGCCAAGCACATGGGCCATTCCTGACCTAGCATAAGGCATTGTTCATGGCAGCCCCGCACAGCACGAACCATGCCATGGGGCGGCCTGGCTTAGCCCAACCAGAGGTATGGTTCCAATCTATGTCATGTCAAGCCAGACACGACTAAACCAGGCCTGGCCACCCGGGCCGTTTAACACCTTTAAGCATTGATGATATCTAGTCACAATCTCGATCTCATATCTAAAATCATATTGACTGCGACAGAAAAAATAGACTCCAATATTACGCTCGACACTAAAAGAGTCAGTAGATATCATACTATCTTAGAAAATATAAGATTAAAGGTGTTAAATGAGTCAGGCTGCCCAGGCACGACCCAAGGAACAACCCGATTCAGTAGTGTCTGGCCCAATACAGCATGGTCCAGACCCATGCATGGACCTTGGTCATGTCGGCCCAAGGCACTGCTTGTGTCATGTTGGGCTAGGCCACACGCCGGGCCAAGCACGAGCCGATGCCTGACTCACAAGCACATTACGGTAGCACGAGTACCAACCATGCTCGCCCGCCTAGTACGACGGTATTTAAAAAAAAGGCTATCAAACTCCTTGACTCCGAGTATGACCCGGCCCGTGCCAACAAGGTCAAGCACTACCCGACCCAAATCTACTCAGAGTCAAGCCGACTGGGCCATGCCAGGCCAACCATACTGAAGTTGTGATGTGCCTGGCATGGCACGACTGTCATCTCGAGTCATGCCCAGCACAACATGGTAGCCGTATTTGACACATCTATAGTCTACACAGAAAAGGTGAACTCAAATGATTTTCACCATTATAAAAAATTAAAATTATTTTTATCATAATGTGATAGGATTGAACAATAATCAGTATTTAATTATCAAAACGACTCGCTCCTATTCGATAATCCATCTCGTTGTTTCCCCCTCAACAACTGAATAAAGAAGTCATCGTCTCCGAATACGATATTCATGTTTGTACTCATAGCCTAATTATTACTACGGTCATATCTAATATCGTAGTATGCAAGGAATCATGCATACACCAATCTACAACCGTCCCCATGTTGGATACGTGGATACGATATGAACACGCCACGGATACATGTCTGATAAGCCATGTGGCATATCGGATACATATTTGAAGTGTATTTAATATGGAAACAGTCGACTTCATATAAAATAAAATCAACGTGCTACGCCTACGACAACCCCAAGTGCCAAATGACACCGACAACACAGTTTGAGTCTAACAATGGTGGGGGAGGTAGGGGGTTGTCTTCACTTCAAAATTTTGAAGGAATAACAATGGGGGGGGGGGGGGGTTTGATTTTAATCCATTATTTTAATTTTTAATTATGATAGTTTAATAAATATGTAAAATATAATAAACAAATTATTTTGAAATTTGTAATATAAATATGCATGATTTTTGTAGTATGCAATATGTAATTATAATAGTTTTGGTTTTATAATAAAGATTTTTTTAAAAGCATAATTTTTTTTTCATGCAGGATTATACAATACAATGAATTGTAATTTTGAGCCTTCAGGTAATCAACAAAATATTCAAGATGTTGATGATAATGCTTCATTATAGAGGTATGTCATGAAAGATATGAAATTCAATAAAGAAAAGGGATTAGGAAAAATTGTCTTTCAATGCAATTTTTGTAGACAGATATATAAATGATCATATTATATAGTCAAAGCTCACTTGTTAAAAATTAAAGAGACTGAGGTTACATCTTATACTAAAGTAACGAATCAAAATTCAGTTGAGATACGAAGGGTGATGGAGAAAACTGAACAAATGATAAAATAATCTAATCTTAAGTAAATTCTTTTACCCACATCAAGCGTTGCATATTCAAATTTTGAGAATTCATCTTCTAGTACTAATGCAATTGATTTAAAAAGGAGAAAGGAGCCTATGAGATCAATTGAAAAGGTATTCAATATAAGTGCGCATGAAAAAATTGACAGAGAGATAGCTAGGATATTTTATACTTGGGGGTTGTCTTTTCACTTTGTTAAAAAAAATTTATTATGCTCGTACTTTTAAAAGTGCAAGTTAACTTCAAAGTTATGTCCCACCAAGCTATAATGCATTAAGAACAATATTATTGCAGAAGGAGAGCAATAATATTGAGAATCAATTAGAACCAATCAAAAAGACTTGAAATGTAAAAGTGCAAGTCAACATTATTAACATCATAGCAGTCTCAGAAAGTGGACTAATGTTTTTAAGAGCAATAAACTGTGAAGAAAAGACAAAGAACAAACACTTCAGAGCTAATTTATTGATTAACATTATACAAAAAAATTAGTTCTCAAAAAATAGTTCAGATAATAAATGATAATGCTGCAGCTTGCAAAGCTGCAGGATACATTATGGAAGCAAAGTTTCAGCATATCTTTTAAAATCCATGTGGTTCATACTCTCAAACTTGCTTTGAATAATATTTGTGCACCAACAACACACCCAAGATATGATGATGTACTGAAACAATGAGGTTGGATCTCTCATGTTTAATGTAATGTCTCTTTCATCAAGAATTTGATTATGAATCATGCAATAATATTATAAATATTTATAATCATTGCAAGTTGAAATTATTTTCAGTAGCCAATACACGTTTTACTTCAATTAATATTATTCTTAAATATTTTAAGACAATAAAAAGAAGCTTGAAATAATTAATGATAAGTAAAGAATGAGAATCTATAAAGAAGATAATTTAGTGAAAGCTAAAGAAATAAAGGATAAAATCATAAATGAAGACTTTTAGATAGATGTAAATTATATTATCAACTTTACAACTCTCATTTATGAGATGTTTCGATTAGCTGACACTGACAAACTGTCTTTATTATTTTTATGAGTGGTGGGATTCGATGATCAAAAAAATGAAGAAAATTATTTATAAGGAATAACATAAATGTTACACATAAAATTCAAGGTATAATTTTAATTTATTAGTCAATTATTAAAATTTTGATTGAAATTTTTATATTTTAAATTATATATGAGCTTATATGAATTATTGTGTAATTTTACGTGTAGGTTTTTTGATATTGTGAATAAAATCTTGGTAGAAAGATGAAATAAAAGTCACACACTTTTAGATTCCTTAGCTCATTCCTTAAATCCAAAATAATCTTAAGAATTTTAATTATAGGCTTTGATAATTTTAATATAAAATGATATTATATGATGTTTAACTTTTTATAAATAATATCATAACTCAACTTATGGGTATTATAGTCAACAATGGCTTAATGAGACTTATGATCGTGTTCCACCACATTGAAATTTAGAAATAGTAAGAAAAAAAAAATATTTCGAGAGATATTTTTCTAATAAAAGTGAAAGAAAATAAACAAATAACGAATAAGCTATATTTTCAGTATTTTTGTAAGATTTTTCTAGTAATGATTTCATCAATGACAGGTGTTACATTAGTAATATAAATGGTGGATTTTTCATGAAACTTCTCCACCAATGTTTCGATCTATAGCATTAAAATTGCTAAGACAACCTTGTTCATTCTCATATTATAAAAGAAATTAAAACATATATAATTTTATTCACTTAATAAAGAAAAACAAAGTGATACCACAAAAAGCTGAAGACTTAATTTATATCTATAATAATCTCTAACTTCAATCAAAGAGATCTTCAAACTATAATGAAAATGATAATTTTGACTCAATGGATATTGAGAATACTGGAATTCTTGAGATTGCAGATCTTTCTTTTGATGAACCTAAACTGAAAGCCATTTTATTTGATTCAGAAGGAAATGTTAATCTTTATTTTAATATTTCTTATGTTTGTGTTTGAATGTTTGTAAAAATAATGTTTGAGCATTTTTTTGTTTCTCTAAATTGGTTTTTAAGAATAATATTTATATTTATTTTTTTATCATGTCGTATCCTAGCCATATCTGTATCCTAGTTTTTTAAAATTTGTCGTGTCCTCGTATCATTTAGTATCGTATCCCCATGTTCGTATTTGTGTCTGTGCTTCTTATGCAGTATATAATAACTTAGTCAACTTTTCGTGAATGAATCCTTCAAGTTGGTAGACTGGTTCATACACAAGGATATGTTTGTCAAAATATTTTCTACTCCTTTCACTTTAACATTAGGATTCATACAAGTAATCAGATAATAAAAAGATAAAATAATCGTCCAATACTTTAAATATTTGATTTCCATCTAAATAGCAATGTCACTAAATGTCGGGTCATCTGTAAGCTTTCTAAACATATCAATAATATTGTATATGTACCTAAGTACAAAATAAGTTGTGATAGTATAAACTAACAAACACATGTTCATCGTATTATAAAAAATATTCAGGAATTTCATAAATGAAACTCATGTATCTTAATCTATATCATCAATAATAAACTTGTTACTCTTACTATTAACATAGTCGGATATCATGTGTTCGTATCAAATACATGACCTCAATATCATGTATGTACAATTTTAATAGTATCTCACATCCATTTAGAATTTCTTCTTCTTTAAAAATGAAGGCAAACAGAGACTACCAAATTCAAATTATCTGCTAGTTGTCTTATGATATTTTAGTGAATTACATATTTTTTAAAGCATGGAAACCAACATTTATTCCCACTTATATTATCAGGTTAATGATATGATACTAGAGGTGTCAACCAGGTCTGTCCGATCCAGCCCGACACGAGGCACAGCACGATTCGGCCGTGTCTGGCCCAGCACAGCACGAGAATTTCATGTGCCCATGTCGTGTCTGTCCATGGCACGATAACATTGTCGTGTCGTGCCGAGGCCAATCATGCCTCTTGTCATGTCTGGCCCAGCACGTTACCATGGTCAGGTGACACGGTACCTCGGCACGACCCGAGAAATTGCCCCAGCATCAGAAGCTGAGCCCATAGTTATGAAAGGCACGCCTAAAGCTCAGGCGCCACCACTCCCGGGAAAAATGACTTGCTTCAGGCGAGGCGCAGACGGATGAGGCGCAGTTACGAAACCTACGCGTCAGTTACCAAACCGACGCATTTTTATGATTCTGACGTGGCTAACGGGGAGGGGAGAGAAGTTGGAAGCTGAGGACGATGAGCACACCACCTAGGCGCCGACAGTACCTAAGGTAACCTAATTCTATAATCTATAACGGGGGGTGTGTTGGAAGCTATAACGAAAGGGGGGGTGTTGGAAGCAATAACGGAAGGGGGGGGGGTTTCAAGGTATAATTTTAATTATTTTAAATACAATAACAAGAGGGGACAAGGGTTAGAGGGTTTTAATATATTTTTTTTATATTTTAATTATTATTGTTTGTTTAATATATATGCAAAATATAATAAACAAATAATTTATTTTAATTTTAATACATGATTTTAAGAATAATAATAAATATGCAATATTAAAATATAAAATATATAAATATGAATACTTTTTGTAGTATGTAATATTTAGTAATATATAATATGTAAGTATAATAGTTTTTGTTATATAATTTATTTTAAATAAATTAATGTAATATGTAAATAATGAAAATATAATGAAAATTATATTATAGTATTGATGGAGAAAAAAAATTAGATTAAATTAATTTTGAAATAATATAGATTATTTAAAATACATAATTTTTTTTTCATGCAGAATTATACAATAAAATGAGTTGTAATGTTTGTAAAAATAATATTTGAGTGTTTTTTTTATTTATCTAAATTTCTGTTAATGGATAATATTTGTATTTGTTTTTTTTTCATGTCGTATCCTAGTTGTATCCGTATCCTAGTTTTTTAAAATTTGCCGTGTCCCCGTATCCTGCCGTGTCGTATCCCCGTGTCCGTATCAATGAAAAAGGTTTAGGAAATCATTGATAGGAGGTGGGAGGTTCAACTTCATCGGCCTTTGCATTCAGCTGGGTATTTTTTGATTGATGAGAAGAATGGAAGATGAAGGTGTTGCAGAAGATGATTTGATGTTTGAAGATGATGATTTAACATGGGATAATGTTGCAAGAGCTAGTGGAGCTGAGGAGCTTAGGGTTTATACAAGAGCTAAACCAAGCAAAACACAAACACCAACACCAAAACCAAAGTCAGTACCATCTAGCTCTAAACATACTCCTACTCTTACTTTGATTGATGAAGATAAAGATATGATCTATTCATCGAAAGAGGAAGATGAAGAAGAGAGAGAGTGGAAGATTGATGATGGGGATGATATTGATGAAAACTTTCTTGATTTAGATTTAAATGTAGATACATTAGTGTTTATTTTGTTTTTGAACTTTGAATGTTTGTTATTTTATTTTGAAACTTTAAATGTTTGGATGATGGGAGCACTATTAATATTTGATTTTTATTTTTGATGTTCTTTAGTTTATTATTAAATGAAAATTAAAAACTATATTTAGTAAAATATATAATTTTTATGTGTATTAAGTTGGGTGTGCCTCAAATAAAAAAACTCGCGCCTCAAGTACGCCTTAAGGCCCCAAAAGGCTTTTGCGCCTCAGTGCGCCTCAGTGCGCCTTAAATAACTATGGCTGAGCCTGACAATTCCGAAAATCACCCAAGCCCGAGTCTGATTCCACCCCCCCCCACCCGCCCCGTCGGCCCAACCCCAATCCCAAACGGTTCGAAATTTAAAAAAATAAAAATAAAAATTTTTAAAATTTTAGCCGTTGGATTTCACCTCCAACAGCTATGAGGCAGAATCCAATGGCCTACATGATTCTGCCCCAAAAAAATAAATAAAAAATTAAAAAAATACTTTTTAAAAAAAAATCATAATTATATTCTATAAAAGCCCACCTCTCTCTAATTTTTATGTTTTTCAAAAACATTAATTCTCACTCCCTCTCCAATCTCTCTCCTAATATTCTCTCTCATATTTTCAGCTTGACTTTTTGGGGCTCGCAACTCAAGCTCAACTTTGGAAGTTAGACTCTTGGTGTAGTGCATGTGCTTTATCTTTACACTGCTTTACGGGTATTTTTGTTTTTTTTTATTATTTAACTAAAACTCTTAATTTAACATAATAATTAATATTTAAAAAAAATTAGTTTTTTACTTTCTCTCTCTCTACTTTTAATTCTATCCTCTTATTTAAAAAAATCAAAAAAAAATGACTAGTACTAATGAAAATAATTTAAATTTAGAAAATAAAAATATTACACAAAGATCCGAGACTCCTAAAACTTTTGTTTCTCCGATCATCTCAACCCATATATCTAAAAAACAAAAAATTATGAGGACTTGTATAGTTTAGACTCATTTTAATATAAAAAAATAAAAAAAAATATTAGGGGTAAGGAAGAAGAAACGACACTGTGCAAATATTATAAAAAAAATTTTACTTGTAAGAGTGTGTTTGGGACTGGGCACGTTAAAATGCATGCCGAAATATGTACCAAAAAAAATAGTGTATTAGATCTTAGACAAACCCAACTTAGCAGTATATTTTTTAAGCCTGGATCCAGTTGAGTCTTAAAGTTTACCCCCTTCATATATCACAACGAGTTGGGTAGGGAATGCATAGCCAAACTTATCACATTGATGGATATTCCGATTAGATTTTCAAACGATCCAAGAGTAGTGAGCATCATGCAGACATATTTTCAGCATGCTTATCATTAGATTCCTAGTATTTACATTTAGGAACGGTATACTAAAATTTTATAAGTTAAAAAAATAAATAATAATTATTAAATTTATGACATATAGTAGAGTTGTGTCCGTGACGTCCGATATCTGGACTAGTCACGACAATGTATATTATGCATGTCTCACCGCCCACTATGTAGATTTTAAATGGACTATGAATAAAAAAATTTAAGATTCTCTGAAATTCTTCATCCTCATGATAACCCGATCATTGTTGAGTATATAATGAAGATCTTTAGAGAATATAAAATTCAAAATAAAATTTTTAGTATCACATTCGATAACGCATTTAATAATAGAATAGAGATTAACATGTTTGTTAGGAATATTAGAGACGTACCATTAGGAGTGATTTTTCAAGTAAGATGCATGTGTCGTGTGATTAACTTGATTGTACAAGTGGGTATGAATGTGTGTTCCTCCGCTTTAGATAATATAAGTAACTCAGTAAAATATATTTGCATGCCTTACTAATAACAGGAGTTCAGTAATCTCTGTTTATATGTTTATCTAAAATAGAAGAAATTCCAATAGGATATGAGACACTGTTGGAATTACACGTACCTAATGTTGGAGTCATGTGTTTCATACAAATAAGTAATATCCGACTACGTCAATATTAAGAGTGATACACTTTTTATTGACGACACTGACAGGATTACGAAAATTTTATTTATGAAATTCATGAAGATTTTTTATGACAAGACGAACATGTATTTGTCGGTTTATACACTCACAACTTACATTGCACTCATGTGCATATGTAACAATAGTAGCATGTTTAGGAAATATCAAGCTGACCCAACACTTAGCCATATGGTTGCAGAGATGGAAATCAAGTACTTAAAGAATTGATTTACCATTTCATCTTTTTATTGTCTCGCTGCATGCATGGACCCTGGGATTAAGATGAAAGGGGTAGATAATATTTTGACTTATATTTTCTTGTGCATTAACCTAGAAGATCCACCAGAAAAGTTTATTCACGAGAAATTGACTGACCTTTTCACATACTATGATACTAGGTATTGTGGTAGTAGTTGTGAGACTGTGAGTACGGACATAGATACCATATTCGGAGATGATTTTTCCATTCAGTTAGCGAGGGAGAAACGACAAAAATAGACTGTCGAATAGGAGCGAGCTTTCTCGATACTTAGATATCAATTACTGTTCAATCCTATCACATTATAATACTAAAAATTTTGATATATTATAGTGGTGAAAATTATATGAGTCTACCTTTCTTGTACTATCTAAGATAACACGAAATCTATTAACTCATCTGATGTCGAGCATAACATCGGAGTCTACTTTTTTTATTACAGTGAATGTGATTTCGATTATGAGATCGAGATTATATCCAAATATTGTTGAGGCTTTAGAATGCATGAAGGATTGAGAGGATTCGAAGTTTAGCATTCAAGATTATACTGGAATAGAAACTGAAGCAAAAGCAGAGAAATTAATTGCTTATGATAATTCATATGATGGTGATTTTGATGTTATGATTGAGAATGATAATAACACACCGATGGATGATTGATGAGGTTGCTACTTGATGTCTGACGATTGACGATTGCGAGATTACGACACGCCGATAATGACATTTATGTTACAATTATACTTATGTTTATGAGTTTTGAGTTATACTTGATTTTGATTTTTAATTTCGATGTTTTGTACTCATTTTTATTTACATTATTTTTGCTTTGGTTTGAGCATTTGATTTGGCTTTGTGACTTTGTAATTTTTGTTAAAGAAATTTTGTGTTTATTTTATTTTTGTGTTTAAAAATTTCATTAAAAAGTCTAAAATTTAATTCTAATAAATTATAATTTAAATCTATTAATCTAATTAAAACATTATTAAAATAAATAACATAAAAAAATTTTATTTTATAACTATTCAAAATTTTCAATTTTCAATTTAAATATTATTAAACATTATCTAATTTATATTTTATAATTACATAAATATTATAAACAAAAAAAATTATTTTTTTAAACCAGCCCATACGGGCCTGTTCTGGCCCGTATGGGCCTGACTTGGCACGGTAAAAAACTGACTGTGTCGACAGGCCATGTCGAGCCTGGCCTGAAGAAACCGTGCGGGCCAGGCACGGCATGGTACAATAACCGTGCCGTGCCTGGCCCGGCACGGAAGCATGGTCGGGAGGCCTAAAATCATGTCGGGTCGGCCTGATAGGCCCGTTTGACACCTCTATGTGACACATACATCTAGCATAAAAATTATTTCTTAATGACTCATCTCTAATGATCCTAACAAATATGTTAATGATTACTCTTTATTAAAAATATTATCAAATATGTACTAAATATTATATTTTAAATATTATATTCTGTAAAGATTCTCATCATGCACTGATATATGGTCTAACCATCATAAGAATAAAAAATTTCTTAAAATCCTAATATATTTTTATTAAGTATCCATTTAGAATCTATATAATAGTAGTGAGACATGCAAAAGATATATCATTGTGACTAGTATAAATATCGGACGTCATGAACATGATACAACTATATTGCCTAATTCATTAATTATTATTTATTTTTCTAACTTATAAAATTTTAGTATGTTATTCTAATATGTGAACCTAGGAATCTAACGATAAGCAAGCTAAAAATAGATATGGATAATACTGACTACCTTAGGATCCTCCAAAAATCTAATCAAAAAATCAATCATGGTGATCAATTTGGTCATATCTTCCCTCCCTAACTTATTGTGATATATGAAGAGGATCAACATAGAAACTGAACTAGATCCAGCCTCAAAGACACGATCACTCAGTTGGATTTACTTAGAATCTAATACACGATATTTTTTGATACAATAATCAGCATACCTTTTTAAGTACTCGGTCTCACAAACACTCTTACATGCTAAAAAGCACGGACACGAATACGACCACAGAAATACAATAGGACGAGACACGAGGACATGACAAATTTTAAAAAACCATGATACGAATATTGCAAGAACACGGCATAATAAGATAAAATAAAAATAATTATCCTTTCAAATATTATTCTTAAAAAAAAAATTAAATAAAAAAAATACTCATATATTATTTTTGCAAATATTCAAACACAAACTTAAATAATACTAAAATTAAAAAATTTGCATTTCCTTGTGAATCAAATAAAATAGCTTCCAGTTCAGGTTTATTAAAAGAATAATTTGTAATCTCAAGAATTCCAGTATTCTATATATCCATTGAGTCAAAATCATCACCTCCAATGTACCAGATTTTAGATTTGCATTCATTATAGTTTGGAGACCTCTTTGACAAAAATTAGAGATTGTTATGGACATAAACCAAGTCATTAGCTCTTTATGGTGTCAACTTGTTCTCTTCATGAAGTGAATAAAATTATATGTGCTCTAATTTCTTTCACAACATGAGGATGAACAATAATGTCCTAGCAATTTTAATATTATATATTGAAGCATTGGTGCAGAAGCTCCATGAACAACCCACCATTTAATATGAGTCATATACCACCTGTCATTGATGGAATCACTACTAGAAAAATCTTTCAAAAATACAGAAAAAGTTACATACTCGTCATTTATTTGCCTTCTTTCACCTTCATTTAAAAACATCTCTCAAAACATTTTTTTTCTCTTACTATTTTCATATCTCGATGTAGTGAAACATGATCAAAAGACTCATCAAGTCATTTTTAACTATAATACCTGCAAGTTGAGTTATAACATAATTTATAAAAAGTTAAACATCATAAAATATCATTTACATTTAAATTATCAAAGCTTATAATTTAAACTTTTAAGATTACCTTGAATTTAAGGAATAAGCTAAGGAATATAAAGGTGTATGTCTTTTAGTTAATCTTTCCACCACGATTCCATTCACAATATCAAAAAACCTACAAATATAATTACAAAACGATTCATATAAATTCAAATATAATTAAAACTTTCAATCAAAATTTCAATATTTAACTAATAAATCATAATTATACCTTTAATTTTCTGTGTGGCTTTTATGTTCTTTCTTATAAATGGTTTCCTTCACTTTTTCGATCATTGAATCTCACCACTCATAAATATTATGAATGCAAGGTTTGCCAGTGTCAACTAATCAAAACATCTCATACATGGGAGTTGTAAAGTTGAGGATATAATTCACATCCATCCAAAAGTCTTCATTAAGAATTTTATCATTTACTTCTTTAGCTTTCACTAAATCTTCTATATACATTTCTCATACTTCATTTATCACTAATTGCTCTAAACCACTTTTTATTGTCTTAAATCATTTATGCATAATAATAGTTGAAACAAAATATGTATCGACTACTAAAAATAACTACAATTTATAATGATTATTAAACATTGATAATCTCGTTGCATGATTCATAATGAAATTCTTAATGAAATAGATATTACTTGAAACCCAAGAGATCCAACCACATTGTTTCATCACATTATCATATCTTGGGTGTGTTGATGGTACGCATATGTTCTTCAAAGCAAAATTGACAGTATAAACCACACACGAAATCCAAAAGATATGTCAAAACTTTGCTTCAACAATGTATCTTACTGCTTTGCAAGCTGCAACATTATTAATTAAAATTTAAACTACTTTTTAAGGACCAATCTCTTGTATAGGGTTAATCAACATATCAGTTATAAAGTATTTGTCCTTAGTCTCCCCTTCACAGTTTATTGTTTTGAAAAACATTGGTTCACTTTCTGAGACTATCATGATCTTAATAAATGGTCTTCTTTGAGCATTTGATCATCACTGGAAATGCTCACTTATTTCTCATTCCAAGTCTTCTTGATTGGCTTCAATAGATTCTCAATATTACTTTTCTCCTTCTGCAATAATGTAATTCTTAATACATTATAGCTTGGTGAGACATAACCTTAAAGTTGACTTGTACTTTTAAAGTCACAAGCATAATAAGAATTTCTAGAAAAATGAAAAGACAACCCTCAGTGTAAAATATTCTAGCTATCTCACTATCAACTATTTCACATGCACCCATATTGAATGCCCTTTTAATTGATCCAATATTATAATTTCTCCTTTTTGGATCAATAGCACTAGCACTAAAAGAGAAATTCTCAAAATTAGATATTACAGCACTTGATATGGGTAAAGAAACTTGCTTAAGATTAGATTGTTTCACCATTTGTTCAGCTTCCTCCAACACCCTTCGCATCTCAACCAAATTTTCATTCGTTACTTTAGTACAAGATACAACGACAGCCCCTTTAATTTTTAACAAGTGAGCTTTGACTCTATAATATGATCCTTTATATATTCGTCTACAAAAATTACATTAAAAAGTAATATTTCCTCCTTTTTCTTTATCTAATTTCACTTCTTTCATAATATATTTCCATAATGAAACATTGTCATCTTAATTATTCTGCTGATTATTTGAAGGCTCGGAATTACTATTCATTATATAATTCTGCATGATAAAAAAAAATTATGTATTTAAAAAATCTTAATTATTTCAAAACATAGTCAATCTTATTTTTAGTCTATCCATACAATTAGACTAATTCTATAAAATTTACATATTTACATATTACATTTATTTAAATTCAAAATAAATTATAAAATAATCATACTTATGATTCATAATTCATTTACTAGTCTCGGATTAATGATTCATAATAAAAGCTCTATTTATAAAAATATTTTTTAAAAAAATATTTATTTCAGTATTTTTTATTAATTAAATAGAGTAGAAACCCGATAGTCATTGAATCTTCTGCCCTAGTCATTGGAAGTGCATCCAACGGCTTAGATGCAAAATAAATTTTAATTTTTTTTGGACCATTTGAAACCTAATGGAAAGTGCAAGTGCATCCAAAAGCTTTGGCCTTTGGCCTTCAGGCATCAACTCTGACATCGATGTTGGGCTGGAAAAAGGGCAGAGGCACATGTGTGTGCCTAGACCATGCCACATGGATTGTCTAAGCCAACTACATGACATGTTTATTAAAAAAAACTATCATGTGTACCAGGCGGGGCGAGCTATTTTTAAGAATAAAATAATAATTTATTTTTTAAAAAAGTAGGCAGATCAAATGCGGTCCAATCAAACCACGCTGAAAACCTGATTTAAGTTCTGAGGCATGGTAGATACCATTTCCGCTGGACCGTGCCTAGAAGCAAGGAAGCCAGATCGTGCCTCGCCCAGCACTAGAGGTACCAAGTGGGACGAGCAACAGAACCTAGCCAGACACGGCATGGTCAAGAACCATGTCTAGGCCTATGTCATGCCAGCTCGAGGCATGGCTCATCCCGTGTCAGG
Organism: Sapria himalayana; assembly: GCA_029783825.1. Taxonomy (NCBI): domain Eukaryota; kingdom Viridiplantae; phylum Streptophyta; class Magnoliopsida; order Malpighiales; family Rafflesiaceae; genus Sapria; species Sapria himalayana. The sequence continues at coordinate 2,625,863 of JAREIK010001563.1, read as the reverse complement.
CTAGAGGTTGTCGAGCATCATGCCAGATGATGCACAACCCAACTGCATGGCCTGAAGGAACGGTCCAATAGCACGGTCGGGTACCATGCCTCAGAAGTCGGACAGTGTATTGAGTGCAGTCTGATTGGACCCCACCCAACCCACCAGCACCCTTTTTTTTTAATAATTGTTTTAAAACCCATTACCCATGACGCCGACCCGTCAGGTCGCCCAGCCCATAGCCCACTTGCTCGAGCTAAAGCCCGATCCCAAACTCAAAGGCTCAATCCCAAGCCTTCTGGAACCAACGGCATGACCCGGCACAAACTAGCCACGGCCCAGCACGAACTAGCCACGGCCCAGCACGAACCTACCCAAATCCAACATACTTGGGTTGATCAAGTCATGTCAGGCCAGGCTTTTTTTGAGTCGTGTCATACTAGGTACGGCATGGCCCACTTAACATCTCTACCCGACAAAAGGCCAAGTACCCCCTGACCCACCACGGTACAATTCATGTTGTGGACCGGCATGACCCAAGTCCAGGCACGATTCTGGACCATGTCATGCTGGTCCAGACATGGCTCAATCGACCCATGCCTCAGGCAGTGCCTCAGGTCATGCCCGGGCTGCCTGGCCCACTTGGCACCTCTAATTCGAAGTCATGACAGAAACATTCATGGACACAACTCCATGTCATTGAAGATGAGCTCGTTATTATAAGAAATGCAAGAATCTTTAGGGAATCAATAAAATAAAAAACAAGCCATGGATGAAGAGTCGTAGTCATTGGAGAAAAACTACACTTAGAAATTTATAAAATTACTCTCGAATCAGAAAATAATTACATGAAATTGAGTTTACAAAGCATAATTGATTGCTAAGGGATGCTCTCAAGTTAACAGCATTGATTACAATGAGATCTTCTAACGGTAGCAAAAATATCCTCTATTTATGTAGCGTTAGCTACTGCAACAAGATATGACCTAAAAGTTGAACGGTCAAATATGAAGATTGTACTTTTTCATGATACCCTGGAGGAAGAAATCTACATGGAATAGGCACTAGTTTCAAAGAAAAAAATAAAAAAAATCTAATGTGCAGGTTGAAGAAATATTTTGTATGAACAAAAATAATCTCCTCAAATGTGATACCAAAAATTTGATTCATATCATATAGCTAGATTTAGTAGATGTGAGGCTAATCACTGCGTCTATACTAAAAACTTAGCAATAATTTTATAATATTGATATTATATGTGGATAACATATTATTGGTAAAAAATAGCATGGATATAATTAGTACATTGAAAAAGTTATTTGCCAAGAAATTTAATATGATTGATCTTGGACAACAAATATTATACCTGACATAAAAATCCAGAGCAATCGGGAGAAAAAATATTGTCTCAAGCTGCAGAGGCAAGTAGAAAATATATTTCATAAGTATAAAATATCCAATTGCAAACTAGTGAAAATTACTATAGTGACTGGTATGAAACTGATAGTTGAGCTGTGCCTTATTTAACTAAAGAAGGAAAAGATGATCTTCATTTCATATGTCAATGAAGTTGGAAGCCTAATATATGGTATGATATGTACTAAACCTGACATTTCATATATTATTAGAGTATTGAGTAGATTTATGTCCAATCTAAGAAATGCGAATTGAAATGCTATCAAAAGAATACTCAATTATCTTCATGTTATTCTTAATTATGTATTACAATTTAATGAGAATGACAATGAGAAAATATTTAAAGTCAATGAATTTATTGATACTGACTGGGAGGAGATGTGGATATCTGAATATCTACAAGCATGTATATCTCTAAATTGTACCGTGATTTTGTTAAGTCAAACAAGAAAAAGGCAAATTTTTGTTATTCTTTTATCCACGAAAGCAAAGTATGTGACACTTATGCAAGTAAGAAAGATTTTTAAAATGAAGACTGTGTGCGGGGCTTGATTTCAAGAAGAAAAATGTGAGGCTCAGAATAATAGTCAAATTAAATTCAATCTAGCAAGGAATCCAGTATTCCAAACAAGAACAAAGTATATTACCATCCAGTATAATTTTATCCGAGAACAAGTTAACCATGAGCTGGTTAAAAAAAATTAACACAAATCAATGTTGCTGATTACTTGACAAAGGATGTGAATACAAAGAAGTTCTAGTTATGCAGAACTACAAATAGAATGAATAAAAAGTATTCAAAAAAAGTAAAAAAATGAAAAAGTATTATAGAGTCATGAGTTTGTTCTTTAAAGTCAAGACTAGTCTAAAGCTACAAAAACTATTGAAAGTCGGAGTCATGACTCGAAGGAGGCAGTGCCTATTTTGTGTGGTTGCGACCTGAGACTATATTTTAGAGTCATAACTTGTAATTTGAAACAACAACCCAACTTATGTTGTGACATATGTTATGGTATCGCAACTCTATTTTGTAATGTCATAACATCATTGCAATCACAATATGTTGTATGTTATTGCGACTAATAACTTAAAGATTCAAAGATACAACCTATTCTTTGGGATCAAAACATTAATGAAGTCACGATAGATTGAGTGTAGTTACTAATTAAGACTTAAGTAATAGAGATTTTTTACTTAACTAAAAAAAACTTGTAAATGCAAAGAGATGATGAGATGATGTAAGTGCTCTACTACAAAGCATGAATAACAATAGAGTTTTTGTCCATTGAATTCAGTGTGCTCTTCTTTACTCTCTCTTACACGAAGATGTGCTTCAACTATGAAAGATTGATTCTCACCCTTCTCTAAACTAATATCACAAAATCCTAGCAGTAATTCCTAATTTAGAGTCAGGGGAAGGTTACTCCATAAACCTCAGATTCCTCCTTTATATCAGAGACATTATTGTACAGTGGTACAATTTATTTTCTAAGGTCCTAACACTTGGATCCATGTTATTAGGGATTCCTCCTTTGATATCATAGCCAAATATGATATTCATGAGGATCCATGTTGTTGGGGATCTAACACTTGGTAATAGCGTATATCAAACATATTCTAAGTGAGATAATATCTCAATAAAAGACATGATTATTCTAGTATTATCAAGAAAAATAATAAATAAAGCAAGAGAAAAGAAAAATACATGTAAACAATAGTACCTATAAAATTTGAATATTGAGTACAACTCATTTATTCTTGGAAGAGCAATTGAAAAATCAAGATCATAAGGATTGGCTGCAAAATCATCTAACTAGTCGGTAGACTTGTCTCTAGTATGAGTAGGATATACATGTATCCTAATATACTTCATATTTCCTTAGTAGTTAGGTCTCCAAATCTCTTACTTATCATGAACATAATTCAGAATAGACTTGTGATATATTTTATGGTCTGCACTCAATAAATTTTTTCTTTAGAGAAATCTTGCTCTTTTCAGAATCAATAAGATTTGCACTTATAAGTACATATAACAATTTGATAGGAGTATCAATATAATTTAGACCCACGAGTTCAAATGTAGCAAATGGGTGACTCTTCACCCTAGTTACAGATCTAAGTGGGACAACTCAAAAGTAAAGAAATGTAATATATTCAAATATATTTTTTAGACTATTACTCATCTTAGGCTTACTAGAAAATACTTATACCCTAATTGAGTATTGAAATATTCAAGAAATATATATCTAAAAGATTTGGGCACCAAGTTTCATCCTAGAAAGAGATCATGGACAAAGCAAGTACTCCAAAAACCTCTAAAAGACATACTAAATAATCTCTCTTATGATACAAAATCTAAAAGAGTACGTATTAAGAAATGATAGAATAAAGAATTCGATTGAAGAGATAATTTCTAGTTTTAACTACATCTCTCTAGAAATACTTTTGAACACTCCTTTAAAGTAATAGTGTATAAGTTATTTCAAACAAATATTTATTCTTCCTTTCGGCTACTTCATTCTATAAAAGTATGTTGGTATTTAAAATTTGATATATAATTTCATTATTCATATAGTATGTATTGAATCTATCTAATATTAATTCGAATGCATTGTCACTTTTTATTTTCTCAATATTTTTCATGCATACAAAGAAATATCTTCTACTCAAAAAAAATAACATCAACATTGACAAAAATTTTATCAATCTCTAATAAAAAATAAGAGTACCTTCTTTGGGTATTTAAATATTCAAGGAAGACATATCTAAAAGTCATTAGTGTCAACTTATCTCATCCTAAAAAAAATAATAGACAATGCGAGTACTCCCAAAAATTTTAAGCAATGGGCTAAACAATCTATTTCTATGATATATGATCTAAAAATATGCATACTAAAATATTATAGAAGAAAATATTTGGTTAATGAGATTGTTTGTGATTAAAACTACATCTCTCCAGAAATACTTCTGAACACTCCTTTTTGAGTAAGAGTATCTAAGTTATCTCAAACAAATATTTATTTTTTATTCAATCACCCCTTTATATGAGAGTAAGATGATAGAAGAAATTTGATATATAATCTAGTGATTCGAATAGTAAGTACAAAATCTATCTGATATGAATTCTAATGCATTGTAGCTTCTTATTTTCTTAATATTTTTATCAAATTAATTTATTATCATTTATGAAATATCTAAAAATATAAAAAAATTATGATTTATCACGAAAAAAATACTTACATATACAGTGAGCAATCATCGATAAATATACTTGAATATCTAAGGTCACCTCATATCTCATCTCTTATAGATCATCATACATCATGTTGTATCAAATCAAATATATACTCACTCACTAGATTAGCAGGCAAAAAAGCACGAACATGGCTCCCTATAGCCTTGTCCACGTGTCTGACACCCGGACACGTGGACACGGTATAGACACGGCATGGATACGTGTCTGATACGTCACGTGGCATATCATTGATCCATCCGTATCCGATACGCCACATGACATATCGGACGGTTACATCGAGAGCCGTATCCATGTTGATAGTGCCCGACGTCCGACGACGTCGGGTGGCCAACGTCGCCGCATGGGCGTTGTTGGCCACTGGCAGGGGGCGGGCGCGATTTGAGGGGAGAGAAAGGGGTGGCACGATTTGAGGGAAGAGGCAGGGGAGGTCACGATTTGAGGGGGGAGACAGAGGCAGGCACGATTTGAGGAGGGAGGCAGGGGCGGGCACGATTTGAGGGGGGGAGCCAGGGCGGGCGCAATTTGAGGGGGAGGCAGGGGCGGGCATATTTGTGTGGGGATGTGGCATAAAATAAAATATTTTTATAAAATAAAATAAAATATTTTTATTTCATAAAATAAAAAATATATATTTTTATATAATATAATTATAAAATATTATTTTATAAAATAAAATAATTATAAATATTATCTTATAAAATAAAATAAAATATATTATTTTTATTTTATAAAATAAATAATATATATTTATTTTATATAATAAAATATTTTAATTTAATTTAGTTTATTTTATTTTATAAAATACCTAATATTATAAAAAAATAATTTTTTTTTATTTTTTTTTTTTATCATGCAGTATTTTAGTCGTATCCGTATCCTAGTTTTTTAGAATTTACGGTGTACCCGTATCCTGCCGTGTTGTATCACCGTGTCCGTGTTCGTGTCCGTGCTTCTTAATTAACAGGTGTGATAAATAGTTCTAATATATTTTTTTAATTAACATATCTCATACTATACGATAAAAATATCATTAAGACAAATAAAATATTCTCAACTTGACTAATAATGGGTAATCAAGCTAAAAATGCACAATTAAAAAGTTCAACGAACTCAAACAACTAAAATGAAATCCTACTATATGAGAGAAGATATATAATATATCATGCATAATTCCAATTGAAATCTTCCTAAGAATCTTTTGGTTATGCAAACAAGTATTAGTGGAAAAAATTATATAAATAAAATAAAGTTGCCTAGAAAAACAACTCACTGAAAGTAAATTCAAAGAACAATTAAGAATAAACATAGCATAATCAAAAAAAAAGTATTCTTAATATTATCAAATCCAATAGATATAAAGTATTTATCCTTGACTATAATAATATCCTCAAAATAAAAAAAATTAAAGTAAATAGGTGAGGATTACCTATGAAATGCTGGCTCATGTATTGCTAATTCAAAAGCATGAATAGTGAATATGAGCGACAAAACTAACAATACATAAAAAATATAAATTATTTATTGCTAGCTAAGAGAGAAAAATGGTATACTCATATCTAATAAGTATCACAATAGATAAACTATGTAATGACCCTTGGATGACTCCTATAATAAACTTGTCAATATGTAGTACTCTTAGCTTTCTCTCTAAAAATAACATCTAATAATTATCTCTAGTATGATTCTTCCTCCAATAGTGTGTACATTAAAAAAGAAGTCTTCAACTTCATCTCATTATCACTGAAATTTTAACAACACTTCATTCTCCCTATTAGTGGAATAAAATAGTGTTTGGAACACAATGGTCATGACAACTAACTTCAAAATCAAAAGATTGAGAAGATTCAAGGCAGGTATTCAAGATACAATAAACAAAATTATTAATTGGTGATGACTCGTACAATAACATCGAGGATATTAAGACTAGTGCTTGCTTCAAAATCAAAAGTGATTATATGATTCATACTACTAACACAAACTAACTAGAAACCACAAATATTACACTCTGTCACTCAAAGTTGTAACATAGAGGATATTGAGGCTGACACACAATGTATTTTATTTTGTATTTTTGATGATGTATTTTTTTTATTTTTAAACTTTTTCAATTTGTTATTACTTGTCATATGATATCATGATAATTGAAAATGAAACACATTTTTTTATTGAGTTGGCCTTGTAGATTTTATTAATTTTAATTTATATTGAAATAAAATTTAATTTTATATATTTATATTTTTAAAAAATAAAATTTTACTTAAAAATTTAAAGTTTTAACTTTAAACTTACCAATAATTTACAAGTGTAGTTGCCATTTAACAGTGCCCACTGCTCATGTGAGTTTGCCCAGAGGCCACTCATTAGTGGGCCTTAACCACTACCTATTTGGTAGCGGCCACTAGGCTATACCCCGGCACTGCCCATTGCCAATGGGCAGTGCAAAAGTGGGTGGGCCCAACTGCACACAGGCACTAGACAATGGGATATGACATATGGCCTATGAAATCCTAAAAAAAAAAATAAATAAATAATATGATTTGTTTCTGAAAAAAAAAATGTGAAAAATAATAATTTTGCAATATGAAAAAATAAACTGAAAATTTTAAAATACTGATGATAAAAAGAATTCCTCTTGGAAAATATAGTTACGGTGACAAATTTCATCAAATTCTGAGCAAATCAAGATTTAGTTATTTTTTTATTATTATTTCAATAATTTTTAAAATAAATAAATAAATTAAATAAATAAAACACACATAAAGAAAAAGACCACGCCACGACGTCAGCACATGGCTGCGCATGCCCAGTCCAGGCATCTGACAAAAATAAAATAAAATAAAATACATATTATTATTATAATTTTTAATTAAGTAAAAAAATTATTATTTTTTTAATAAAATTAAATTAAATTAAATTAAATTAAAAAATGACGTGAATCCAAAAAATGGGATGACGCTTAACGAGAAAAGAAAAAAATAAACTTCGAGAGAATGAGAGAGAGTCATTGTGCATAGAGAAAAAAATATATAAATGATCTGTTGATTTTCTTTTGATTGTAATGAATTATTCTGGAATCGGAATAGTATAGTCCAAAAACTAAAGCTGCTCTACGCGACGAAATCTTCAGTTTAACATTAAATTTATAAATTTTTCATGAATTTTTTGGAAGGTAATAGTTTTTTCCTATCAGAATTTCTTTCTAATTAAAGGTCATATATGATCATGTTTTATATTTTAATTCGAATTATTAGAAATATCATTTGAAATGGTTAATTGGTAAAAAGTTTCTATATTTCGTTTAGTAGAATTTAGTACAGGTGAATTGGGTTTGAATTGTTATAAATGTGTCTGAAACATCATTTAATCATAAATGATATAAATATATTTCATGTGTACGAGAACATTCCATATATATGGGTGGGTGCATAATATATATATATATATAGTTATATGGATTGTATTTGACAAACTCGAATTAGGACAACATTCAGACTGAGTTGTGTGATATTTTTTTTAAAACAATGCTATTATAAATTTGCGACCTAGAATTAGGACAACGTCCAGACTGAGTTACACGGTGGATTTTAGAAAGTATCCAATGAAAAAATATTTTGTTAGAAAAATGTCCAACATATTTTTCGAAAAAAATCAATATTTCTCAAAATAAATCCAAGAAAATCATATTTTGTTTAGAGAAATATCTAATATGTTTTTCGGAGGAGGTCCATATTTTTTGAAATAATTCCAAAAAATAAATATTTCTATAGATATATATACATATATACATATATATACATATATATATATATATATAATATATCACACTTGGCTTTGATATATGTAAGGGAGTCGATAAGACTCAGGAATATATACATATAAATATTTCATTCATAATTATATTCATATAAATATTATACTTGAATAAATATTGATATATATGCATGACATTTTACGTGCATTTAGGTAGGGAGTAACTCTGTAGAAGTTTACCTCTACTGAGTTTTGCTCACTCCATTGCGGGACCCCTTTCAGGTACAGGTTCAGGGCAAATAGCACATGTGAAGAAAAGCTGATTGTGAATTAAATAATATATTATATGTTTTTAATTCCGCTAAACAAATAAAAGAAAAAAAAATGCATACGCTACATTGGGAATATTTTATTTTATTGCACATTATATTATGTGATGAAATAAAATGGGACTCCCTGAGAGATGGGATATCACATGGCCTATGGCCATTGACTGGCACAACCATGATAGTGCAAGCCCGGCCCAGCAAACCCAATTCAAAAAAGGCATGTCATCAGGTCATACTAAGTTTAACTAATATATGATCATGCCTGCATGATAACACAAACACCTATTTTGTGCCATGTTCGACACGGAATGGTAACCTGACTAGGCTACTAAAATTCAGATTGTGTCGAGTCAGCACGATACAATCCATTTAATACCTCTTAGTAAAAGATAAATTATAGTCTTGAGATTCATTATAAAAAATATAGTTCAGAAGGATGACTACAATCACATACATGATACTTTGAATTACACTTTCTTAAAAATATATTCACTTATTTCACTTACTACTCTCTATTGTAATAGTCAGATAGTCAGATAATTATACATTTAGCCTTTAATCCACTATTTTAGTAACAAACAAAATATATATAGCTAAAGTATTTCTTTTTTAAAAAAGTTAGTTTAAAATAAGAATATCTTTTAAAATGGCAGCTCATTTTTTTTCTTCAAACTTGATATAATGAATATTTACACAATAGTTTAATAATTAATATTATGGCTTATGTTTTTTTTTTGTTTTTTGTTTTACTTTATCGAATAGAATATCCAACATGTGATCTTCCCTAATCCAAATAGCTTGTATTCATAGAGGATTCTCTATATACATTATTTTTGTGAATTTATTTAAAGTTTCTCATGCATGATTTTTTTATTTTCTTACATTTCTACATTCCTCAAAGCACAAAGTAAATTCTCTCGAAGTATATTCAATTCAAATTTATTACAAAAATTATGATAATTATAGATTGCATGCTTCTTAGAGCAAAAATTGGGCACCTACTCCAGTTGACAAGAGATGCATCCTAAGAAATTGTGATTTGAATAAATAATCTTTCTTTAAAATAACAAAAGAAAAGATTATTAAATTGAAAAAAAAAACTAGAGATGTTAAAGGGAAGGGCAGGCCAGAGCCAACACAGGCACGGCACGGTTCAGCCGTGCCCGTGCCCGCACGGCATGCTACAGTGTCGTGCCCCGGCACGTAATGTCATGCAGGCACGTGAGCATGGCACGAGTGACCACGCACCGATCGTAGTCAATATTAGCTGATACCCGACAGGCGAGGCTCGCCGAGCCCAAAAGAGCGAAGACACGTGGCAGCTCAAGGACGCGCCGCTGAAACCCTAAATTTTTAAAAAAATTAGGGTTTGTCCGTCCCGAATTAGGCTGAACCCGGCGATTTTCGGGTCGCGGGTCCGTGCCGGGCCGACACGGTACAATAACCGTGCAGGCCCGTCACGGTTACTGTATTGTGTCGTGCCTGACCCAGTACGATAGCCCGATTGGACAGTCTAAAACCGGGTCGAGCCATGCCAGGCTAGCCCGTTTGACACCTCTAAAAAAAAGAAATAAAGCACAAGATTACATCTTAGGCAACATGTGAAGTTCCATACAAAAAAATAGCTCTTGAATAAAATAATATCCAAGAAACATACAAAGAAGAAATATCAATTATTTTAAAAATAATATTCAAGAATAATTTTTACCATACTTATTAAGGGTGATTTACTTTTCAATGTGTGTTAATGAATATTTTAAAGGGTACAATCATTTCTACCATTAGCTCCATCTTCAGGGCACAAACATGAGTGTCGTGTGAGTGAGTATTAGCATATAAATATTATTTTTGTTAACATAATGTGGCCTTTAGACATCAACATGCATATTGTATTTTTAGTATTTACAAAATAAGTGCACCTAGAAGAGATTTGGATTACTAAGATCACCAAATCATTCTTTTATATGTGTATCATTTCGATTTCATGAATAAGTGAAATCTTGATTTCTTTTACTTTATACATCTATGGTATCGATCAAACTCATGGAAAATGAAAAAAGGCTTCACCTCATAATTTTACAAGTCATTCAAACAGAGGATACAATAACCCACCAGTAGAATTGCCTAGTGGTGGAGATCCAAGGATAGGAAGTTCGAATCACCTCTCCCTCTCCTCCCCATAACTAGCTAAAATAAATAAAAAAATCATTGAATATTAAAAATCACGACATATTTACAGTCTCACAAAAGAGTAATTATAGAAGATGTATTATGTCTAGGGTTGTAACCGAGCCAAGCTACTCGCGAGCTGCTTGACGTTCGGCTCGTTAAAAGCTCGCTCGAACTCGTTTATTAAGTTAAACAAACCGAGCTCAAATATTATTTTGAGGCTCGTAAGTTAAATGAGCCGAGCCCGAGCACCCTCAAACTCGACTCGTCAGCTCGTGAATAGGCTCGTGAGCAAGCTCGTTAACCATGCTTGTGAACAAGCTCGTGAACCAAGCTTGTGAACATGCTTGTGAATCAAGCTCGTGAATCAAGCTCGTGAATCAAGCTCGTGAACAGACTCGTGAACATGGAGAAGACTTGATGCACAACAAATTTTTCCTACAAATAAACATGATGAATATTTTAACTCTTGAACTTCAATCAATTTAATTAAACTTTTATTATCTTATCTTTTAAATTTAGTTGTATCTTGGCTATTTTAGATAAATATTTTCTTTAATTCTCGAACATCATTTTGAGGCTCGTAAGTTAAATGAGCCGAGCCCAAGCACCCTTAAACTCAGCTCGTCAGCTCATAAATAAACTCAGCTCGTCAGCTCATAAATAAACTCAGCTCGTTAACCATGCTCATGAACAAGCTCGTTAACCAGGCTCATGAACAAGCTCGTGAACAGGCTCGTAAGTTAAACGAGCTGAGCCCGAGCACCCTCAAACTCGACTCATCAGCTCGTAAACAGGCTTGTGAACAAGCTCGAGCCTACTCCTTTAAAATCGAGCCGAGCCGAGCCGAGTCTGCCTAATACTCGACTTGACTCGGCTCGGTTACACCCCTAATTATGTCATACCATCACTCAAGGTAAGCCCCTCTCTTGATCATAAAAGAGATAAATAACCCTATGTGAGTTTATATAGGGAGGATAGCAAATTCTAGAGACTTTAAGAGGCCTCCCTTTGATAGAAAAATGTGAAGCATTCTAAAAGATAATGAAAAAATCAACACTTGTATGAAAGTAGGAAAGGTAATAAAAATCATAGATTCTTCTAAAGATCTCTTATAAATATATATACATAGTATAACACTCTAAAATTCTATAGACTTGTAGAGAACCTTCATAGATTATACATACTTTTATAGATGAGTATATAAGAATGAGATGACCTCATTTACAAACTACCAAATTGCAAGCTTCACTAACTTTTGTAAAGTTTTCTTTCTTCAATAAAAAAACATCTTTCTTTCAAGTGTTTTTCAAAGTTTTCTTCATTTCCAAAGCCGAGGTTAGAAGCCGAGCCTAACTAGCAATGCAAATAGAAATCTTACTTAACAACATTTAAGGGGCAAGTTGTCTAAGTGTCATATGAGAGCTTAGCAGTAATACTGAGTTCGTGCCTATTAGGATATAGTCTACCTTTTTTTGCATTTTCTAAAAGAGATATACAAGTCTACCAATACATTTTATACAAATAAGTCAAACAAAATTTTTAAAATAAATGCATCAAAAAGGAGGGATTGCATTTGTTACCATGTGTGGAAAACCACTATGAAAAAGCTTTCCATTCACATTAAGTTTCCAAGGAATCATCCCCCCACTACCAATGCACGGTTGTTTATCTGCCGTGTCAATCCAAAATCTGAGAACAACAAAGAATGACATGCAGGACCTTAAAATAGAAACAATATGTATCTGTGAAAACAAAAAAAAAATCTCAAAAACCCAAATTTTTTCTCAAGGAAATTAAAAGGAAAACACTATCAAACACTTAATAGAGGTTTCTTGATTTCTTCAAAAGTAAACTTAATACATTACATAGAAATGCCAATAAAGCCGTTCTGGGCTGGGTAAGACTAAGACAAGGTTCAAGATCCCAGGCCGAACCACCCTGGCATGTCTCAAAAAGAGGTGGACCAATACGGCATGGCAAGGCACAATAGCCCGCTCAACATGAACGTGCCAGGCTATGTCAGGTCATGTTGGAACAACCCAGATATCGACATGAGAAGGCAGGACCCCTGCATTGTCACAGGTCTGTGAGACTGTATCAGGGCTCAGGTTCCAGTCTGGTCACAAGTCCATGCCTGACCAAGGGTCTGCACCAGGGATCAAGTCCGTGCCAAGCCATGAGGTCATGCCTAAGCATGGTTCGTGTTGGGTCGAGTCGAAATGACCCAGACACTAGCATGAGCTGACAGGACCCTAAAGTTGCAACTCGGGTTGGGACAACCCAATATCCCAAACCCAACCTGATAAAAAATCAAGTTCAGATTGAGAAATGTTCGAATTTGGTTCAGGCTCCAGTTAAAAATTTTCAATCATAGCAAAATTTGGATTTGGTTCGGGTTGATCCCCAATCTGCCCGAGTTGCACTTGCAAACCTATTTATATTTATAGGCATAACCTGTGTTGCACGGATACGCCTAAGTGCTGCCGTGTCCACGTGGATACGGCGACATGGGTCGGACACGTGTCCAATAGGCCAGGGGTGGGTTTTGGAATCTGCATCGGGAGGGGGAGAGTTCGAAAATCGAAAATCAAGTGGGGGGTTGGGTTCGGGAGGGGGGGGTGGGGGGGGGGGGGGGGGGGGGGGGGGGGGGGGGGGTTTGGGAGGGGGGGAAAAGGTTCGGGAGGGGGGGAAGGCTCGGGAGGGGGAGGGTGTTAGAGGGTTTAAATTTTTTTTACATTATTTTAAAATACATAATTTTAAAATATTTTAAAATACAGTATTTTTAATTATTTTAAAATACCTAATATTTATTATTATTAATTTTTTTTTAATTTTATTTTTTTTATCATGACGTATCCTAGCCGTATCCGTATCCTAGTTTTTTAGAATTTTCCGTGTCCCCGTATCTTGCCGTGTCGTATCCCCGAGTCCGTATCCGTGTCCGTGCAACATAGGGCATAACAACTAGACCATGAGCACTTGAATGATGTGGGCAAGTTTAATTTGATGGGAGCACTTTTTTTTTCCAAAGTGCTCCCATCAAATTCGGTTGATTGTCATTGCCTATGTCATCCAATTAAAAAAATTACATTTTCTATGCTTATAAAAATAAGGCTTGAGAAATGAGATAATAAGATAAATATCTATATCCAAAATAAATATACTTTATTTAGTTTTATATTATTAAAATTAAAAACTTCAAAAAATATTTAACTATAAATTTTTTTAGTTTTATAGTACATAAATATTTTAATTATTTTTTTATTTATTTTTTTATTATGTTGCTATAAAAAATGCAGTCCAACATAACCCGAACCCAACCAAGCTTTCATAATATGAAATTGGATTGAGTTCAAGTTGATGAAATCAGATTGAAATTCAGGTTGGGTCAAAGCTTGAATTGACCTTTTTTGAATTTGGGTTGGATTTGGGTTTGCCCTCAACCAGACCCAATCCACCCAAGTTACCGACCTCAAGACCCTTGCCTAGGAATGGGTTGGTGCCTGGATAGGTCACTAGGGGTTCCTCATCTGTGCCCAAGGATGAGTTGTGCCAAGTTAGATCATAACAACATGGTATTGAGTATGACTAAACCAAATGCAATATAAATAATCAAAATAGTTAATTATTTCCTAGATTCTACTCGATAGGTTTACCTTGATACAATTCTTCTCAATCTAAGTCATCTCTCTTAATAATCATGAGCATTTATAATTGGCTTAGTTTTTAGATTAGAATAGGACATCAATATGCACCAAGAGAAGATATACAATATAATTTTATGTTTTTCCTGAATGCAATTTTTTCTTTTGAAAAGTATGAAACAAACAAGTGTTTTCAAGATCTAATACATATACAAAATGCATAGCAATACTGACAATTATTTGTGAGTTATTTTGAATGCAAAATCTATTCGAGATGATCAAACATACACTATCTTCCTCCACTATCCTTTATTATGATAATCAGACAAGCATACATATAACCTGGAATTCAATACATTAAAATTAACTACTTCCACATAAAAAAAAATTTAAGATAAAATCATTGTTATATTATATATTCATAGAACAACACAATCAATGAACATCTTCACAAAGACTTTAAAAAGATCATAACTTACCTTTCTCTTCTCAAAACTTATTGTTTTAGACCTTTACGCATCATCTTTAATAAAAATTGTAATTTTTATTTTGTATGTTTTTTATCTTTTATTTTTATGCTTTTGATAGAAATATCGACCTATATGATGATATTATTGCTTTTATTAAATATAATCACACTTGATGTATAGCTTTATTTATTCAAAATGATTATTTTTTTTATTTTATATTATGTTGTCTAAAATTCAACACATATGATATAATACACCAAATATTAATTTGGTAGATACTTATAAGAAAACATCTCTTTGTTATGCTGATATCATTAAACATATGTTTGATAATATTGTAACAAATATTTACTATGCATGAGGAATATCAAATAAAATTTCAATCTGAGTATGTCTATACTAAGATTCTATTTTAACAAAAAACTCTTTGTTTTTATTTTATATGAATTACCATGACATCTTCATCAAGATATAATTTGATATATATTATACATAAATGATATTATATTAACCAATAAAACTAACGATAAGACAAAAATTAGATAGATAACATAATGTATTAGAGAATAAATATTTTAGAATTAGATAATTAAAGATAAATATTTAGTTTATAACTTTAACTTTAAATTAAGTAGAATGTATGAGAAAATTGACAAGAATAAAATTAGAAAAGAGAAAATTAAAAAATATTTAGATATTAAACTTCTAAAAAACAAAATTAAAGATACACATTTTTTAAATTTGGGTATTTGAAGTAAAGACCATACACAACTCTACTAAAAAATATTTAGATGTCAAGTTAGTGAGAGATGTTGAAGAATATATAAATGATTAATAACTTTAAAAAGATTAGAAAAAAAATACATGAGATGAATTTATGAAAAACATTACTTGAAAAATTTTTATTTACACAATCAATCTCATTTATATCAAAAATATGTATTGATGATAATAATAATAATAATAATAATAATAATAATCTAGTTAAATAGATTGCACTAACATCTTATTTATTAGTGTTAGAATTGGCTCATGCTTTAGTAGTTATCTCTAATGACAAACACAATGACAAGGTGATCGGGAGGAGTCTCGCTATATGCTGCACAAGTAGTCGCCTAGCCCACTAGTGAAAACAAGCACATATTGATGTTTTGACATATGGATGTCACAGCATGGAATCATGATATCACAATAAAATTAGTACCATGACATGGAAAATATCATTACACATTTAGTGTCACAACATAGTACCATGATATTATAGCACAGTTTAGTATCATAACATATAATTATGATATAGCGAATAAGTTTAACATTAATATCATAACATGAAAACATAATATTGTGATAGTTTAGTATCGTGACATAGAAAGATAATGTCATAACTAAGTTTAATATTATAACATGAAAGCATGATGTCAAACCACACTTTAGTATCATGACCTGGAAACTTTTTGTCATGACATTAACAACTTGTTTTTTATAAAAAAAAATAATATACAAAATAATGAAACATAAATGCATAGCAAAACAAAATAAAGCATGTTTGTTACTTATTTGCTTTCTCCCTATATATATATCTCTCTCTCAAAAGAACATAAATAAAACATTATAAATTAGAATTAACAATTAGATTCTAATTGATCCTAACATTTGGTATCAAAGCATGGTTAAGTAGATTTGAGATTTATAAATTTAGAAATGGCAAGTTCAAGATAAAGGTGTCAAATGGATCGGGTCAGATCGGGACATTTTTAAGTGGCCCAATCAAGCCACTGTGCCGTGCCGTGCCAGTCACGGCACGGCTTCATCACCGCCAGCCCGGCACGGCACGTAGGCCCGACTATGATAAAGTCGGGCTGGGTCCTACCTAGGCAGGCCAATTCTTGCCCGTTCAGGTTGGGTTTATGCAGGGTTTGGCCGTTTGAACCAGGTTTGAGCTGGGTTCAAGATTAGTTCGAGCCATTTAGAAATTTTTTTCCCAAAATATAAAAATTATTAAAAAATTTAAATTTTAATTATTTAATACTTAAATAGTTTATAGTTAATTATTAAATTAAAATAAATAATTACTTTTTTTATTTTTAATTTATTAAATTAAATAAAACATAAAGTATAATATAATAAACAACTAAAATTTAAAAACTGTGTCTAAATTAATAAAACTAAAATATTAATACAAATCAATGTAAATCACAAAAAACATAAATGAAAATTCAAGAAATCAAGCCTCAAAATAAAATGATAAAAAAAATAAATAAAAACAATATCAATCCAAAAAAGATAAATAAAAATAAAAAATATCATCTGCATTAGAGCATATGATCAATGATGATATAAATATTAGTGTCTCAATAATCATCAGTCATCAATCATCATCAATATCCTATGGATCATCATCAACAATCAACCCCTTTACTTTTACAGCAATCCCAGGACGATCCTAGATATCCAAGTTCAAATCCTCCTAATCTTTCGTGCATTATGATGTCTCAACAATATCTAGACATAATCTGAATCTAATATCTGATATTATATTTACTATGCAGACTATAGTATTATGCTCGATGCCGAAAAGTCATTAGAACTCATGTTATCTTAAATAGCACGAGATAGGTGAACTCATGCGATTTCTACCACTATAAAATATCAAAATTCTTATTACTAAAATATGATATGATTAAGTAGTAATCGATATCTAAGTACCGAGAAAGATAAATCATATTCAACGGTCCATCCTGTCGTTTTCCTCTCATTACCTAAATCTAAGAAGCACGGACACGGACACGGACACGAGGATACAACACGGCAGGATACGGGGACACGGCAAATTCTAAAAAACTAGGATACGAATACGGCTAGGATACGGCATGATAAAAAAATAAAAATAAAAATAAAAATTGTTAATTATAAATATTAGGTATTTTATAAAATTTATTAAATTAAATTAAATTAAAATATTTTATTATATAAAATAAATATATATTATTTATTTTATAAAATAAAAATATTTTATTTTATTTTATAAGATAATATTTATAATTATATTATTTTATAAAATAATATTTTATAATTATATTATATAAAAATATATTTTTTTTATTTTATTTTATAAAAATATTTTATTTTATGCCCTTGCCTCTCCCCTCAATCACGCCCGCCCGCCCCTGCCTCTCCCCTCAAATCGTGCCGCCCCTGCTTCTCCCCTCAAATCACGCAGCCCCTTCCTCTCCCCTCAAATCGCGCCCGCTCCTGCCTCTCCCCTCAAATCGCACCCGCTCCTACCTCTCCCCTCAAATCGCACCCGCTCCTACCTCTCCCTCAAATCGCGCTTACTACTTGCCAGTGGCCAACGTCGCCCATGCTGCAACATTGGCCACCTGACGTCGTCGGACGTCAGGCACTATAGATGTGGATACGGCTGCCGACGCAACCATTCGATACGCCATGTGGCGTATCGGATACTGATTGTGCAATGAGATGCCACGTGGCGTATCAGACACGTATCTGTGTCGTGTCCGTGTCGCATACACGTGTCCAGGTATCGGATACGTAGACACGGCTGTAGGGAGCCGTGTCTGTGCTTCCTTGACTTGAATGGAAATGTCGTCATCTCTGAATATGATATCAATGTCTGTACTCAGAGCCTCACTACTACTACTACCATATCTAAATTCGTAGTATATAAAAAACTCAGTCAATTTCTCATGAATAAACCATTCAAGTTGATCTTCCTGGTTCATGATGAGAATATGTATATCAAAATATTTTCTATCCATTCCACCTTAACCCTAGGGTTCATACAGATAACTAGACAATAAAGAGATGGAATGGTGGACCAGTATTTTAAGTATTTGATTTCTATCTCTACAATCATATAGCTGAGTGTCAAGTCATCTCTAAACTTCCTAAATATGCTATTAATGTTGCATATGTACCTGAATGAAATGCAAGTCATATAAGTATAAAATAACAACCACTTGTTCGTCGTATCAAAAAAATATTAAAAAATTTCAGAAATAAAATTCTAGTTGTCCAATCAATATCATCAACAATAAATTTTTCACTCTTACTATTGACGTAGTCAAATATCACATATTCATATCTAACACATAACTCCAACATAAGATATATGTAATTCCAACGATATCTCATATCCAATTAGAATTTCTTCTTATTTAGACTCGAAATAGATAAAGACTACCAAACTCCTGTTATTTGTAAGGCATGCAAAGAAATTTTAGTGAGTTATATATGTTTTTTAAAGCATACAAAACAATATTCATCCATATTTGTACTATGAGATTAATGATATGACACATGCATCTAACATGAAAAATCTCTCTTGATGGTTCATTTCTAATAATCCTACCAAATATATTATTGGCTACTCCATTATTAGATACATTAACAAATATGATACTAAATCTTTTTATTATGAATTTTATATTCTCTTAAGATTTTCATTATGCACTCATAAATGGTAAGGTCATAATGATAATAAAGAATCTCTGAGAATCTTAATATTTTTTTTATTTAACGTCTATTTAGAATCTATACTGTGGGCGGTAAGACATACATTAGATGCATCATCGTGACTAATTTAAATATTAGACGTCACAGACATCATTTTACTATAATCCCTAAATTCAATAATTATTATTTCTTTTTCTAAGTTATAGTATTTTAAAAAGTCATTTCTATATGTAAACCTAAAAATCCTGCGATATGCATGCTGAAAATAAGTCTGCATAATGCTGACTATCTTCGATCCTCCGAAAAGCTAATCAGAAGACTCATCATGGTGATTAGTTTAGTCATGCTTAAAAGAACTCACTACTTAGTTAGATTTGTCTAGGATCTAATACACCATATTTTTTTGTGCATAATTCAGCATGTCTCTCAAGATGCTGAGTCTCACACGAACTCTTACAACTTATAATATTTTTACAATATTTGCACTGTGTCAATTCTTCTTCGGCACCCCTAATATTTTCTTGTTGTACTATATTAAAGTGAGTCAAAATTATTAATGTTCTTTTTTTTTATGTTTTAGATATTTAGGTCGAAATGACCAGAGAAACCAAAATTTTGACAGTCTCAGATCTTTTCGTAAGATTTTTATTATCTATATTATAATTAATTTCATTTGCATAATTAAAATTACTAGTTGTCATTTTTATTGTTTATTTTTTTAATTATATTGTATTATATAATTTTTTTAAATTAATAAGTTAATTAAAATTAAGAAGAATAAAATTTAAAAACAAAACTTAACAACTAAATAATAAAAAAATACTCATAAATCATAATACATAAAATAATTATCTTTTTGATGTCCACACCGAACTCACACCACAATCTACACCCGAGTCCAGAAAGTCAATAATGAGATATAAAAATGAGAGTCAAGAGAGTCGAAGAGAGAAAAAATATGAGAGAGAGAGAGAATAATGCATAAAACATAAATTATTAAATGAGGGAAGGATGAGTTTATAGATATTGAAAAATTATTTTTTTTAAAAAACTTTTTTTTTTGGATTTTTTTGTATTTTTTTAAAAAAAAATTGAGGTAGAATCCTTATGGTCGTTGGATTCTGCCTCCTAGCCGTTAGGGGCAAAATCTAATGGCTGAGAATTGATTTTTTTTTTGGACCGTTGGGTCGATTTGACCGTCGAACCGACCCAAATAGTCATAGATTCCAAAACCTTTGGCTTCTAGAATCATCGGGCTCTGGATTGGGCTAGGGAAAAAAGACCGGCGGGCCAAGTCGATCGGGTTACAGGACCAACAGAAATTTGAATCCATCATGCTTAAAGTCAGGCGTCAGGGAGTCAAGCGTCAAGGTGGAGCGAGGCCGGGGTCGAGGCACGGTCGGACATTGCCAAAATTGTGTGCCCACAGGACCTAGTACTAGGTCGTGCCTGGCCCAGCAAGTGGCCCGGTACTCCTGGGCATGGCCCGACATGGGCACGGGTATGGACCGTGCAGTGTCGAGCCTAAGCTGCCCAACCCATTTAACACCTCTAGTTCAAAACCTTCAATGATCGAAATTGAGAAATTTTCTAAGAAGAATTGTAAACTCTGAAAATAACATAAAACAAATTTGATGGTAATAAAGATTCCAGAACTGTAATCAAATATCTAAAGCTAAAAGTCAATAATCATAAAAAAGAAACTAGATATATTAAAATTATCGAATGGGAATAGCTTGATCGAAAATCCTAAAGTTTAATCCAACTATGTTTGGCAGCTAATGTTCTAATAAATATTTCTAATGAGAAAACGGTCAAAGATTTATAGGCAACTAGAAACCCTATTAAAGTAAGTCATTGAAAACAAATTATTCTTTAAGTTATATAAGTTATGCATGATGATTAGAGATTTTTTTTGCTCATCTGCACAAGTTCAACACGCAGATCAACTAATTATCATCCATCGATTATAAGATCAATGATAATGATAGGACTATCATCCTCCTTTATTCACTATTTGACTTATGTGATAATTAAATTATCGCCATAGGTAGAGATACAATAGAGATGTTATATGAGATAATTATTTCAACATTTTTATCTCAGAATATGAGATGTTAGAACACAAGGAGTTCCTCAAAAAAAAATTGGTTTGTGAGAGAGAGGATTGAAGAAAGAAATCCACAACAATTTGAAAACAAATCAAAATCAATAGAAAGATCAAAAAATATTGATAATTAAAGATCAATTACTAAAAAAAACAACAAGATTAGTCATTTCAAAAAGGCTGTAGGAACCAAAATGACTAAAAAGATAAAGAAGAATCTATTGAAAAAAAACTACATAACATCAACATGTGTCCATCATAGTGATAAAAACTAATACTTCATTGACATGGAAGCCTCATGTCACATGACTCCGCATACTAAATGATTGTCAATTTGAAAGTCGTGATAGAGAAACTATAACAATGGGAAACTACTCAATAATGAAGATAATTAATCATGAAAAAATAAAAATAAAATGCATGATAAAAAATAAATTTGATTCTGAAGATGATGCAATTCCAAATCTCATCGAGAACTTGATATCAATCAGTATAATGACAAATACAATAGTTCATATCGATGGTTATCACTAATCAGAAGTCATACAAAATGACCCAAAGAATAATAATAATTGCTCATTGAACAAGATGTTAAATCTTATACAAATTATTGGCAAGCACTATCGGGTTTTTAGTCAATGACTCTTTAGTTTCTAAAAAGATAAAACCCATGAAGAACAAATAGAGGTATCAAACAAACTATGACGGGTTGGCACGGCCCATTTTTGCTAGGCACGATTATGCCACCATGCAGTGCTAGACACATGGTATAATTCTCATGTCGTGTCAAGCATGACATGGTGACACAGTCCACCGGCTTAGCATGGCACGATGGCATAGCCATGCAAGACCATGACGAACCATGCCTACGAAACTCATTACGGGAAAACACAACGAATGGCTAGCTTACGTGGCCGAAAAATTACAATAGGCCATGTAAGCAACATCCAGCATATGTAGTCGATTGTTTTAAAAACATTATACCACCCGATCAGGTAGTCACCCATGTTGGTGGACCATGCCACCGGACCAGGCATATGGGTCATTTCTAGCTTGTCACAAGGCATGATTCTGGATCATGCTGCGTCGGGCAAGACAGAGTTGAACTGAGCTAGGCCACAATCATGCCCAAGCCACCAAGCCTATCTGACATATCTAAGAACAAATAGTTCATAGAGAACAACAATCTTCTGTCATGACATAAAACTATATTGTAACTTTAGAAACTATGACACAAAATTGAGAAGAGTCTGACAACTGTGTCATCAAATAAAATAATGAAATGAGTACCATATTCTTCAAAAAGATCCATATTTTTAAAGGATAGCTTGTATGAAAAGCACAAGTCAAATTCAAATTTACAGCAACCATAGCAATGGCAGTGCATGGTTTAATTTATAACTTGTTTAGAAAAATACTAGTAGTATCACTTGAAAGATCAAGGTAATATATATTATGTGTTAATTATTTCTCAAATTATGCATGGTCTACTTCATTCAGAAAAATTTTGAGTATTGAAAATGTTCAAAGAGTTCAAAATACTTGTGAAGAATCAATTCGACAAGAATATAAAAATTATGTGCACGAACAATGATATAGAGTATTTTCAGTTGATCAATTATATATTGAATATGATATTGTCAAGTAGAATACGATCAAAATAACATCACAATGAATTAATTAATTGTTAAACATAATAAAATATTAATAGGGAATACAAGGTACATGACAAGTTGGGCATGTTTGGAACTAAAATTTTAGGCTGAAGTAATTACCACAAGATACTACCTGAAAACCCACACTCCTACATCAACAATGAAAGATCATAGACTATTTAAAATATTATGTGGAAAAAAACTACTAGAAAAACATTAAAAAACTACAAACTTTAAACCCAGAAACATGAACAATCATATTCAACAGGGATATGTTCAAAGAGTATAAAATTGAACCTATAATGAATAAATTATCTAAATGACCTAATAATACAAAGGTAGATTTGAACATGGGCAAACAAATTGAGGAAAAGCCACCACAATTGAGCATGAATGCTTCTAATGAAGTAGTGGAGGTCACACTTGCATTGAAGAGATCAACACAAATTAGGTACTGATCTGAAAGGCATATTGATAGTGCACATCATGTCTTTCATATCACAGACAATAAGTCCAACACTATCAAGGAAGCCAAAGTCTCTAAAAAGTCTTAACATTAAGAACTAGTCAATCAAAGACTAATTTAATTGGAAAAAGATGACACAGAAGAATCATATTGATTACTTCAAGAATCATGAAGAAGTATTTACTTAGAGGTGTCAAACAAACTAGGCAGCCCTGGTCAGGCCAGAGGCACGACCCGACTCGATCGTGCCTAGGCCGGCACGACATGATCCAAAACCATGCCCGTGATCGGACAGGGTTATGCATACTTCAGCAACTATCTCGATAGACCACCATAGTAACAAAGTGGTCGGGCGGGGTCTCGCCCTATGTTGAACGAGCAATCACCCAACCACTTGTAGAAATAGGCATAGATTCAAGTTGAGATCTATTGATTTCACGACATGAAAACATAATATTACGACTAAGTTAATGATGCGATATGAAAACATAATGTCATGATATAATTTAATATTATGACTTGGAAAGATGATGTCATTGAATAATTTAATATTATGATATAAGAACATGATATCGTGGCACGGTTTAGTATCACGACATGAAAATATGATGTTCCTATTGAGTTTAGTATTACAGTATTAAAATATGACATCATGACATTGACACTGTTGTACAACTTATTTTGTGTGAGAAAAAAATAATATATAAGACAATAAAATATAAATACATAACAATACAAAATAAAATGTGTTGGTTTCTTACTTTCCCTCTCCATTTTTTTCTCTCTCAAAAGTAACACGCAGAAAACCCTAGAATCAACCACTAAATTCTAGGATAACACAACATGAAAATATAATGTCAAGATATAATTTAGTATTATGACATAGAAACATGATATTCAACTAAGTATCATGAGATGAAAACATGGTGTCACAATTGAGTTTAGTATTGCGACATGAAAATATGACATCATGACACAATTTAGAGTAATGACAGAAAAATTTAGATAACTTTTGTGTAAGAAAGAATAATATATAAAGATAATAAAATATAAATACATAGCAATACAGAATAAAGCATGTTGGTTTCTCAAAAGAGCATGGAGAAAATCTAAATGTGTCAAATGAGTCGATGGCTCGAGCACGGCCCAGTTCAGCAGTGCCTAGCCCAGCACGGCACGGTCTGGAACGGTGCCTCGAGCCAGGCCAAGCCACCCCTTGGCACGGTTCGTATCGTGCTAGGCCGGCATGAGTCGTGCCTCATGTAAAGCCAGGCATGACCCATGTGTTTGGCTCAACGGCACGACAAATCAGCCTGGGCGACCACACGACAAGATCCCCATCGAGCGATCACCCAGGCGGTTTTATTTTTTAAAAAAAAATTCAACTGCCCCATTACAAAGCGATCCATTTTAAAAAAAAAAATAAGCCACATAGCCGATTGTAATTGACTGACCATGTGGCTGATTTTTTTTTCATTCGGCATGTTAGGCACAGTCGTGCACGTTGACATGCTCATCATGTTGTGCTAGGCTGGTGGATCACGCATTGTGTCGTGCTAGGCATGGCATGGAATTTTAACCGTGTCGTGCATGGCACGGCACGGCATGGCCGCACGGCATTTGACACCTCTAAGAAAATCCTAGAATCGACTACCATATTCTAATCGATCCTAACAAGCAACTTGCTTATAAATAAGCTATATTACTTCGATGTAGAGATGTGAACTGGGACTCATTGCCCAGGCACAACCAACGGCACAGCACAGTTCAGTTGTGTCTTACCCAGCACAGCATGATTTTGATCTATGCATGCACGTATCATGGATCGTGTCAAAAAAACATTTTGGCATATAAGGTGTAGCACGGCATGACCCGACACGTGACCCAAGCAAACCAGGTTCAGCCCAACTGGCCAAATCGGCTAGCCTGGTCTTGACCCGAGCTATCTTGGAATGAGCCGGGTTAGCCTAGTCAGGCCTGACCTGGCTTGGCATGATCTAGCACGACCCACCCAAAAGTCATACCAACGAACCATGTCGGGCTGCCATTTTTAGAACCATGTAGGCATGGTACAGCCCGTTTGACATCTTTACTTCAATAAAAAATAAGTTTTTTGAGATTGATATCGAGTTCCATCTCTCTCTCATTTCTCATTGTCCTCCATTTTATCTTGCTTTTTCCTTAAACATACTTCAACTCTCTTAATTTTCTCCTACATCTCATCCTTTCACTCATCAATGAATCACTTTTTATCACTCAATTTTTCTCACAAAATTTCTTATATGCTCTTATTTAATTATCTTTTTCCTCATCAACACTCAACGAACATCAATTAGCCAATAAATAAATAAATAAAATGGTGTTTAGCTTTCCACAAGATACTTTTTATTCTATTAACTAATATTTATGAATCTTAGTTGGTTAACATGTTCAAAGTTAGAGTTGCAATTATTTGCTGAAAATGATAAATTTAAAGATAATTAAATTATTATTTGTGAAAAACTAAGAATTAAAAAGCAAATATATATACATACATATATATATAGTTAGCAAACATTTATAATAGATATTTTTCAGCAGCAAAAATTTTCCAAATAGCTAATTTTAAAAAATTATTACAAACAGAAAATAAAACAAGGTTATTTCAGCTTACAACAATAGTTTTCTATGTCACCAAACATGATTGTTGCTGAAAAAAAAAATTGATTTCTAATGTGCAAAATAGACAAACAAGTTCAGTGTTAGATGAAAAATATAATTGTTAGTCAAAAAAACTAAGAAATATGATTTTATGTTCACAACTAAAAATTTCGTTGAACTTGAACTTAAACAAACAATATCTAAGCTTTCCTACAGATTTTCAAAAACAAGTTTGTCTCACAAAATCTATTTTGCCCTAACAAAACATGTTGATTGTTTTGCTTACAGAGGACCCTCTCTTAGCTTATCAAGAAGCCCATCTTTAACAAGTGCATCAACTCCTACCCCTGATATGGATGAATTCTCTTCATTGGCAATAAAAACAGCAACCACGCTGTACTTCAGTTTTGGCTTTGTCTCCCCTAACCTTCTCATTAATTCAGTGATTAAAGCAACATGTCCCAAACAATCAGTAGTTCCACGACCACAAAGTTTATCGCCATCAATGCTCAATGAAAATGGATCAAAGTCCTATAAATACAAGAACAAAATAAATAACCACCTTTTCATACCCATGTTAGCAAAAGATTTGGTAAAGAGGAACCACAATCAAGTTGAGAAAACACTGGAATTGCCTTTACCCATAAAATAGCAAATTTTAAGTGTCCATTTAGAAACATTACCGAAACTCATTATAAGAAAACACCATAAAGATTATTTAGGTGGTCATTCATTATAATATTATTCTCACTCACACACTTAAGTTTTAAATTCTAGTAGAATCCAATGAATGCTAGTGTGAACAAAGTCAAAACATGTGCATGAATTTGTATAAAAATTGTTTAGCTTCGAAAATCAAAATCCATATGACTCATCTCATCATTATTGATAATACACTTTCATAATAATAATAATAAAATAATATCGTCAAAATATATTTTTTTATTATCAAAGCATATTATTAATATTATTAAAGTCAATCACATTAATTTTTAGTTCTCTGAGCAAAACAATTCTCTCAAAATTCTTATATATAAATTCAACTAATACAAGTTTTTTTTTTATCTTCATTTAAATTTTTAATGGTATATATATTTGAAATATCTTTCCCTAAATTTTTTATTTAAATAATAGTAAATTGAAGTCAAGTATGATCTCATCTTCATATGTCTAAACTATGTAAAGCATCTTCCACTAAATATGTCCTATATAAGTTTAAAAAGAATAGTATGATCATATGAGCACTAACATATACATCTTTGTATTAAAATTTAACTATACTCATTACAATTTTTATTTTGAAGTGCAATTTTAAGATAGAATAAAAGATGAGAATCAAAATAATCAATAGTATAAAACTCAAAATAAAATATTCCCGCTTATTACAAAATCTTAAAAAACTTTGTAATCAACATGAAAAAGATTTGTATTAAATATTGGGTGTGTGACCATTAAAAAAAACTTGTCATACCCTCTTCAAAACAAATTTTTAAATTTTTCAATTGTTTTTATTTTTATTTTAAATTAGAAATGTATTTTGTTACAAAAATTAATTTTGCAAGTTTTGGAAAATGAAAAAAAAGGTATCTAATAATTATCAAATGAAATGTCATTTAAGGGTTGTCATTGTTTACATTTGATCATTCTTCCGTTAACTGTGTTTTTGATTAGAGCACTTAACACATGGGTTAGCTTAAATTTTTTCTATTTATATATATAGGATTCTAAATTCCTTTGTATTGTGTTTCATTTTAATAAAGTTATGATTTTGAATATTTATATTTTCAATATTATATCAGAGCTACAAATTGTGCAAACTTTGGAGTGTGGAATGATGCAATGCAGTTAAGTGTAAGCTTGCAGTGTGTGCAACCCTTAGTTCTTGTGTAGACTGTGTGGATGAACATACGACAGTAAGTGTGTGCAATGTGTGATGTGGGACAGATATGATGTGTGATAGACATGTAGTGGCGCATACTGTATGTACAGAGTATGCAGTGATATGTGTAATGGCATGTGGAGTGATGGTGTGTGAGGGACAACAATAAGTGTGTAGTGTCACAGTGAAGAGGTTTAATGTGAAGAGGTTGCTAGGGTGGTTCCGAAGTGAAGTGTAGTATGTAGCATCACATTTTTTTTACCTATTGAGATGTGGTTTTACTTTCATGTTATTATTTTTTTTATTTGAGAGCGCTTAATATGTAGGCTGTATCAAACCATGTATATATACACACACAAACACACATGCAGATGATGTTTTATTTTTTAAAAAACAGTTATATTTTTAATAGTTTTTGTCATGTTTTTCTTCTCTTCTTCTCTCTCATGTCTCTCCCTTTCTGAAAACATCGTAGCCAAAACCCTAAATCAGCCACAACATATATCAGAGGCATGTTTGATAGAATAAGTATAGGTGTTGGGTTGCACTTGTGACAATGCAGTTTCCTATGGTGTCGGCGATAATATACGTCCGTATTTGGTGGTGGCGTAAACAACACTGACATGATATTGAGACGAAAACCCCATATAAAGTGAGTCTTTTCATAGCATATTAGTGTATTGTGACCATTGGACTTGCAACAGCATGATTCCAATGAACCAGAATCCATTTCAAGCAACAAGCATAGTTCCCATGATGGTTGGAATAGTGGTGCAAGTACAAAACAGGTACCATAAGTGTTTATACATTTCTAAGTGTTTGAAATCTCTGTTTATAGAAATTTAACAAAAAACTATAGTAATTTATGTAAATTTTTTGTCCCAAATTGATATTAATCTCGAAGTTTTCAGTGTTGAGTCATTTTTTGAAATAAAAAAGAAAAAACAGTGGGAATCAATATGAGATCAATGAGAATAACCAAGCAGAAATTGAAATGTAGAACAAATATATACTCCATATAAGATTTAATAATCAGATTAGTAGTATTCTTTATAAGCATACATTAAAAGAGCAATATATTTTTTGCAAATATAGATTCTTGGTAAAAAAAATTATTCACTTTTTTCAGAAATTTATAAGATAACTTAATTATCTATAATTATACTTAGATGGAATAAAGTTGGTGTAATCAATCATATCACCATAACATATTCAAACCATAGTGATAGTGAAAGAGCAGACAAAGATACTCCAAGAGAACAAAAGCCAATAGTGACATATTTTTTCTATGAAAGGGTAGAACATACTCATAAAAAGTATTAGACATTGCACTCCTAGTTACGAAATACTTTTCAAGGTTCAAAGATTATATGACATCAACCTACTCAATATGATTCCTTTACAACCACATTTATTGGATGCTATATGCCAGGCAGGTACAAGCGTGGTGAATAGTGCGCAAGCAATTGGATTTTGAACCGGTAAGACTCGGCCGAGCATTACATGGCACCAAAGATTAAAATATCAATAAATACGAATATATCGGTAATTAAATTTTACGGATATATCAAAAATATCGATAAATATAGGTGAATATTTTTACAAAAATATAAAAAAAGATAAAATTATATAAAATTTATGAAAATACTTATTTTTTTAAATGACAAAAATAAGTAAAATATATATATTAGAGTTAATTAATATTAAATGAAATATATCAACTAAATAATGTAACAGATAATAAAAAAAATTAAAATATTAGATATTATAATATTAAAAAGATATATCAACTAAATAATATGATAGTATAAATTAATTATATTTATATTTATTTATTAACAAATAAAATTATTTTTATTTTAACTTCATTTATTTTAATTAAAACATATTTAATCAAATTTAAAATAATAAATAGATTATTTTATTATTTATACAAAATATTTTATATAAATGTTGGTTTCTCAAATTTGATAGTTGCGATGTGAATATTACTTTGATATTAATTTAATATTAAAAATTATCTTAGTATTTTACATTATCAAATTAATTTTAATTTTTAAGATTTTAACAATTTGAAAGAATTCTTGAAAAATAAAATGAAGTAATAATATTAAATTGATAATGTAAAAATAATGTGAATAATAGAAAAGCATATAAATTTTATTTGTACCGTATGTAATGAGAAGCATTTTGGTTTGGTGGAGAAGGGTGGCAAACTCCAAGTTGTTGGCCCAGATTCGAATCTTGATGGCTACGGAATTTTGATATTTTTGACCCAAAAAAAAATTAAATATTGGTGAAATTGCTAAAAAAAAGAGAATATCAGTAAAAAACTATTAAATCGCCAATGTTTCGGCAATTTCACTGAAATTTAACCCAAAATTAATCAAATCGACTATTGGTGGAGGATATCATGTCGACCTCCACCGATAACCAAAATATCGGTGATATTTCGCTAATATTTTCCAAAATTTTGTTCCCTGCCTGGCACGACTCATTCTTAAAGTCATGCCCTACACTACATGGTGGCCCGGCAAAGCCAAAAAAAGTGGGTCTTGCTAGCCTAGCATAGTCACCTAAACGCCTCCAATGGCAGACCCCCCACACCAACTAATAGTCTACACTCTTCCTAGGCTTGTTAAAAAATAAGTCATGCTCAAAGAAATATAATATTTATACTTACTAAATATTTTATCAGTCTCCAATAATCTTTGAGTATTAGAATATATATATATATATATATATATATATATATATATATATATATATATCAAGGCCCTATCTGCAAATTTATCTTAACTTAAAGAGCAATCGAGAGCAAAATATGCATATTCAAAAATTTTAGGAGACAAGTTAAATAATCTCTTTCCAAGATGTCTGAATAATAAAATAGATTATAATTAAAAATATATTTTTCTTAAAATATTTTATAATTGTCTTTCCATATAAGAGTATCCGAGATATTTCAATCAATTATTTATTCTTTCTTTCAGTAATACTATTCTATTGAGATATACTAATACAAGAATTCTAATGTATAATCTTATAATTTATATAATAAATATTGAATTTGTCTGACATATATTCTCATGTATTATCGTTTCTTAATTTTTTAATATTTTTATAAAATTAACTTTTATAATTTTATAAAATATTTGAAAAATAAAAACACATGTGCTTAATTACAAAATAGATCATCTATGTATACCTTGAGCAATTATCAACACAAAAAAAATAAATACCTAAAGTAATCTTTGATCATATCTTTTACTAAGTTTTCATATGTGTAAATATATTAGATCAAATAGATTCTTATTCAAATTAAAGTGATATGTAGCATATTAAATTCTAGTCATATTTCCTAACTAACATATCTCATAATTTAGAATTAAAATAATATTTAAATTAGGGTAAATTCTTCTCAATTTTTCAATGATAGAAAACCAAGCTAAAAATATACAAGTAAATAGTGCAACATACACAAATAACTAAAAATAATCATATCATAAAAAAATATATAATTCATCTTGCTTAAAATTAAATTGACTTTCTCAAAATCTTTCAATTATGTAAATAAATATCAATAAAATTAAAAATAAAATTAAAAATAAAATTAAAAATAAAATTAAAAATATCAATTAGGCCAAATGGCCCAGGCATGACCAACAGCATGGCACAATTCAGTCATGTTGAACACAATACAACATGGTCCAAGATCATGCATAGACCAAAGCAATGTCAAACTATAGCATGACTAATGTTGGGACGAAGTTGCACAGACCTCATGCCAGGCACGACACATGTGCTTGGCACACAGACATAAAATGTGGCACAACCACATTTAACTAAAAATAATCATTTTAAAATGATTGCTTTTCACCAACAAAATAGTGTCCATCGATGTCTTATCGGCCTAAATTAAATATATATATATGTTATTCTTATTTGTTACAACCATTCAATTACATCCAATGATTTTATGACCAAAATCCAATAACTATCAAATTTTTACTTTAAAAAAATTAATAAAAAAATTATAAATAATATATTGATATATTTTATTTTATAATTTATCTGTAATCTCATCTTCCCTTCTCTCCTCTCTTCTCGTCTTCCAATTCTCATATTAACATTATGTCCTATTTGTGTCTATAATTTTTTATTTATATTTTTAATTTTAAGATGATAAAGTACCAAAGTTATTTTGGTGACGAGATGCAATTTACAAACACAAGAATATGAGATGAAGATGAAAAAATAAATAAATAAATTTTATTAATTTTTAAATAAATAAATAAATTATATGGAAAATTTTTTATTTTATTTTATTTTATTAATTTTTAAATAAATAAATAAATTATAAATAACAAGTAAAAAATTATAAAGGACACTGCTCTCCTTTTGCTACTTCCAAACTAGACTCCTAGATTACAAAATAACATAAAATAAGTATTATAAAAATATATTAACATAAATATAGATTATAATAAAAACCCAACTGAAAAAATCCAAAAATTAAAGATCAAATTTTTTCTCAAAATTTTGACTCTTGTACCTAAAAAACCTTGAAATAAATTAATTTAAATAGTATGGACAAGTTTTAATATAATTAAAAATAAAAATTTTAAGAGTGTCAAAAAATTCGGCATAAAATATATATTATACAAAAATATATACATGTATAGATATTAGTGATACTATTCACTTTAAAAGATATATTAATTAATAAATCAAAAAATATAGTGCATTATATCCTAAGCAAATACAACTTAGTGATAGAATTTTTGAAGTTAGATCAACTTCAAATTCATTAATTCTCTTTATTTATTATAATTAAATTGGAAGGAAAGACAACACAAAATTAATTATTAGCATAAGTCTTCCAATTAAATTTTTAAATAATCATAGACTATTTCATATGATGCAATTTGACTTTCAACTTAATTATTGTAGACTTTTTAAATCAATCAATAGGAATGATTATAAATATTTTTAATTAAAAAAATAATTAATAATTAATGAACTTAAAAATTATAGCAAAATGATCTTCATGATTTCCAAAATCTAGAATAGTCACGCTAATATTTTATTCGCATGCATCACCATCCACTACATCAATTCTAAGTAAAAATTAATTATAAAAATTTTAAATTTTTTGATATCTTTCATCTTCATGATGACTCTATTAAAAATAAGTAAAGATCTTTATAAAATATTATATTCAAAATAAATTTTTTAGTATTACCTTCTATAATGTTTCAATAAATGATATCACAATTAATATATTTGTGAAAACTATTAAAAATTGACCTTTAGTTAATTTTTTTCATGTTAGTTCATGTAATTATACTTTTAATATAAATAAAAAAAAAAATTTTTTTAATATTAGAAAATATATGAAATTTACTAAGATATCTTAAAATACCTAACAGACAATATAAATTTTATATTCTATATTTTTTTGTGAGTCTAAAAAAGAAAAAATTTCAAACATATTTTAAATTCTATTAGAATCATAACTACCTCATATTAGATTTATAACTTGACTACATATATAATATTTAACTATGTTAATAATAAAAATAATAAACTTAAGACTAAAAAGCAAAAATTTTATTTTTAAAATTTTTAAAATTTTTTTTATGATACAACAAATATGTGTCCGTCTAAATACACTCTTACAACATATATTTCACTTGGTACATATATAATATTAGCAGCATATTTAATAAGTATATAATACATCCTAGTTTTAGTATTATGACTATTGAGATAGAAACTATGTATTTAAAATATTAGTTAATTTCATCTCTTTATTACTTGATGCTTACATTAATATTAAGATTTAAAATAAAAAAAAATAGAAAAAAAATATATTAAAATATACATTCATTTATATAAACCAAACAAAAAATCAGATCATAAAATTTACCAATAATTAGATACATATTTAAATATTATAATACTAAGTATGATAATTTTAATAAATCTCCGAATAGAAATATGAATATCATTTTTAGACATGATGATTATATTATGTAATTAGCTAATAACAAACAACAAGATAGTTCCTCAAATTGTAACAAGTCTTAATATTTAGATTTAGTTATTATTTCATTCTATCATAAGATAAAAATAAAAATTTAAATATATTGAATTAATAAAAATTATATGAATCAACTATTTCATGTTACAAACGATGACATATGATCTACTGACTCATTCAATATCTAATATAACATCAAAGTCTATTTTTTATGATTGTGAATATTATATCAAATAAAAGATCAAAACAATAATTATATATCATAAAAACATTATCATGCTTACAGGACAAAGAATTTCAAGAATAAATCTTCAAAATCAAGTAAAAAAACTACTAATAGATGACTCATACGATGTGTGTAATATCAAGGCTACCATTATAACTATGAGTTTTAAAATCAGACATGACAATTTAAACCATACAGACACAAACATATTATGGCATACAATTTATTATTATTTATGAGATAGTGGACACTAACTTTGTTAGACATAATGAATCTTTAAAATTAATTTTTATTTTAAAATTAAAATATTAAAATAAATTACACTACATTATAAATGAAATTAAGTAAATTCACAACTCAATAAAAAATCTATATACATTTCATAATTTTATTTTATCACAATATCATAAATAATAATAAATTATAAAATTATAAAAAAATAACATGACATCAACAATGAACAATAGTTAGCAAATACATCAACAATACACATGGCTGGCATTAATATCTATAATCAATAAAAAAATATAATAAATAAAATATGATTATCAATAATATGAATATTAACTCGTGTATTAATAATCTAAGATTCTCAAGGGTATAATAAGAAAACTAATAATACTTAAAATAATTTCTACCTTAGAGATGAATTTTGTATATTACTCCCTAGTAAGTAGAAATGTCACTATAACTAAACTTTGTGAAGACCTATGGATGACTCTGATAATTAATTTATTTCTCTCATTACTGCATAAAGCTGTTAGTCTATTCTCTAAAAATAATTTGAAGTCATATCCAATTCCAAAAAATATCAAGCCACCAACTAAAAATGTTATGGTTTCCTCAATATGAAACCCTAAAATACAAATCTACTCAAAAATAAAATTAGGATTTCCAAAATCATATTGTTTCAAGTCTCCAAAATCCTAATTGTTTCATTCACGATGTCAATGTAATGGGCATCAACACCTATTCTAGCATAATTAAGGTTCTGTCATAGACAATGAATTTGTTTTTATGGTAATAGATTTTGATATTAAATAAATATGTCTCATCTTATCGTATAAAATAAATACTCACAATAAAAATTATGGTTTATAGTAAATGCATACAATAAATACCTCAGAATTTTACTTATCCTTGCTCAGATATCATGTAGAAACTTATACACAATATAAATAATTCAAAATGACACTTGATGATAACTCAATAAAAATATCATCATTATATAATATGCAAAAATGATTGAGACAATCCAAAGATTTGATACTCCCATCAAAAAGCATAAACTAATATCAATGAATAAAAAAAATAAACATAAAACTACAACAATATGAATAATTAATAATATTCATATTCAAGAAAAAAGCATATCAAAAAAATAACAAATTTACTTATAACAATGAAACAATTTTTATAACTTTTTAAGAAATAGAGCAACCAAGCAAAGAATGCATGATGGCATGATCAGTTAAATTTTTTCTTTCAAAAAAATCTTTAACAAAACACACATACTTACAAATATAAACTAATCTAGGAAAAAATATATCCTACATAAACTAATCTAGGAAAAAATATATCCTAACCAAACAAAGTAAAATATTCATTTAATTAAAAATTAGCAAACAAAATTGTATTTCCTCATAATTATGTAGAAAGATTATTATGTAGAAGATATAGTATAGTCATTTTTATCAGATATTTTTTATTCCTTTTAATAATTTTATTTAAAATTAATGCATTAATATAAATCATTTTATTATCCACATAAACATAGGTAAACTCACTTATATAATATTCAAGATCATTATAGCCACTTGACATCTAAATATCATACCTAAATTACATTTAAATCACTATAATAAATCAGGAATAAATAAAAAAATCATGATCTGCCTTCAAATAAAAAATTCAAAGGGCACCACATATATGTATGAACTAAGTAATTAAAAACATTATGAACACAAATTGATGTGTTGAAGAAGAGTCTCTGGCATTTTTTCCTCACCAGAATGCTTCACAATCAATAAAATCTCTGACAATGATGATGATGATGATCACATTGGATAATAATTTATATTTAACAAATTCTTCTGCTCAAACTCATGTACTTCTTAAGCTTTCCACCAGAAAATTTTTGCAGTTAAGATGTTGCTTTTCAAAATTTTTCCATTTAACCTTCATACTAAAGATCTTATCAGCTATCTATGATTCTGATTTCATCTCCAAAAAACAGGTTTCCATTAAATCTATCTAAATCTGATCAGCTACATATGATTCCTTTTTTCCACTAAGATACTAACATTGTTTGTTGGCAGAGCCAAGTAAAAAAACACCAGATCATCAAAATTTTCCTTGACAAAAATTTTTCCATTAATTTTTTTGGGTGAGGTTTTTAAAGTTTGTATATACATATCTATGCATCTTCTCTATACCCGGAAAATCAATTCATCTAATGGTTTTCTTCAACTTTCTGACCCATTTATCCTCTCCCAAATTCTCAAACCACATAACCTCGAAACCCAATCAAACCCAAACCTAATTTTCAAGACAAGAAGACAAACAACGTTTAATTTATTGTCCGGACACTTCAAATATAACCCACATCAAATTTAAAAAAATACCAATCCAAGCCGATCTCTATTTCTAAAACAAAAAGAAAAGTAAAGTCCGTTCATACCCAATCACTAGGATCAGCAGTGACCACATCCATGTGCATCCCAACAAAAGACACGATCCGCCCTTGCTCGGAGCCAGGGTATTCGACAATGACATTCCCTCTTCCGGGATAATACGAGATGTGATTCACAACTAATGGACCTTTTCCAGAATTTGTGCTGAAAGAAGAGAGAGAATTTAAAATGTGATTCACTACCCTGTTCTCCTCTGGGATAAGCTCTGGTGGGTTATTTTGGAGTAGTTTTGCTTCTCCAATTAGGCTGGCTAACAGGGAGAGAAAGGAATCGTTGTTCAATTCGTCCATGGTTTCTTGGATTGTAGCCATTGAACTGGATACCTCAAAATCAATGCCTCAAAAATTTAGTGATTCACTTGAAACATGACTGTTAGTAAACAAATTGGACCAAATCTAACAATGGATCCATTGTCAAAACTGCACCAACATCAGGGCCGGACTGACTTCGAAACTAGTTTTGCTATTTTGCTGAGTCCGGGGATCCGGCCACATTTAGGATTTAGGAACAAACAACTATTTTTTAAAAAATTTAAAGCTATGGACATAAATAGAATAGGGAGAATTAAGTTTTGAGGTGCTCCCCAGAATTATAGATATTCATTAATTGAATTACATTTCAGATAATATAATTTAATCAATCTCTAATTATTTTATTGATACTTTCCAGTTAACTTGTTTAACATGTCAAATCAAAATTCACCTAGGATATGATAATGTCAAAATTTATGAGTTTCCTCAAAGGGGCTAGGGGCATCATCAATTATTCTAATAGGATGTGGATTTAATCAAAAATCAATATTCATCATATATTTGATATAGTTATTCAATTCATAGAGTTCATAAATCTATTTCTAATTTTCACACTTTATAAATCAGAATAACTATTAAAAAATAGACATGAATATCAATTATTTCAAGAAAAAAAGTAATAGTATTCATAATAATAATGATATATTTTATTTTACAAGTCAGCACAAAATAATTGTACCATAGTGGTCTCATTCAATATATACAAGTATTTTAGTACTAAAAGTTAGAACTTCACCTTCTTCATAGTCAAAATAGAGTGATAGACCATCTAAAATTTTATGGCACAATCTTATCAATAGATTATCTAGTTCTATCTAGATTGTAAACAATAAAGTTGTATTCCACAAAAACTATTGATTCGATGTTTCATGCAAGTCAAACTCTACACACCAAATCATCTACTATATAAAATAAAAAAATTTAATTAATAAAAAATGGTTTTTAGTATAAAATAGTTACAACATATATGTGTGTGTGTGTGTGCGTGCGTGTGTGTGCACGCGTGTATGCTTGTTTGTATATGATATATATATATATATATATATATATAATGTATAGGTTTATAAATATATATACTAAATTAATGAGTACATCATATGTCAATGAGATTGAAAGTTTCATTAATCTTCTTAAATTGTCAATATGTTCATTGAAAATATCATTGAATTTCTTGTAACTATTAAAAATTCATTAAATCATTTGATAGTTCTAACATCTCTTTTTTACCTTTCAAAATATAATAATGAAATATGTTTCCACCACTTTTAAAATTTTTATTTATATTGAATGATAATGTAATTAATTATGAGTACACTATTAATTAAGAGTATCTAGTTTAAACTTTCATTCTTCATTGTAAAAGTGGAGAATGATGACATTCTTGTGAGGTGAGATAATTTCTACATTAAATGTACTAAATATATTTTTTTAACGATTGATATTGTTTATTAACTTCCTTAATTTTAAATATTTTTTTATAATGTCTCTAAATTAATTGTTTAACAACAAAGTCTCAAGAATATTTTCCAAAAAAAAATTATTTTTTTTGCACCATATATCTTCAAAAACTATGGTAAGGGTCTAACATTAACTTTTTTTATGAAAAATATAACCTCTATGAGACAATTTCAATTAATTTTTTAAAAAAAAATCTAAGGCTTTGTTATATTTGTTTCAAGTATGACTTATTAATTGTTTCTTTATTGTCGTAAGAATTTTGAATATATTTTTTAAAAGAATGATTGATATGAATGGAAAGTTGTCTCACGCATGCTATTTCATAATTATTTGTAGATCATATTGTTGAGCAAACCCTCATTGGTTGCAAGAGATAGTATTTATTAAAAAACATTACATTCATGTTGGTGATAAAATTTTCTCTTTTAGCATTAGTAGACTATTACAATAATTAAGCAAAGGGATTTTCTCTTTAGAAGTGTGTTTGCATAAGCTTCTTCATGCCATCAACAATGTTATACTTTATTTAGTGTACAAATTATGACCAATTAAGATGACCTCTTTGATTCCATTGGCTGCACATTCATGGAGTTGCAAGTCACTAGAATTTGATAATTTTGGATAGTATCACCATGATCTACAACTTCATTGGCCACCAAAACTTGGTCTCTATAGTCCTTGGCAAAATGATAGAGACTATGAGCAAGGGCGTAATAAAAAAATACTGAAATTTTAAAACCTTATATCCATTTTACATAACAAAATTTAATTAAAGTTTTTTTTCCCCAATTTTCACTATATTTTTTAATGACTTTTATTAGTTGATAGCACATCTATTTTTAAATTAGAAATTTAACAACACTCTAAAAACAAAATTTATATGGATACATTATTTTAAGATAGTATAACATTTTTTAGTTGCGTATATTTTTGATTAAATATGTAAATTAAATGATAATTTTTATTAGTAAGATCCTTATATCAAATGACCAGTAGTTATTATCATTAGCATCAAAGTAGATTTCTAATATTGTTGAAAACTAGTATATCAATTTTAATTATTCAATCAATGCAATTTTCACTTGAATCTTTATATAAATCTAACTTATATATATGT
This sequence comes from Sapria himalayana, assembly GCA_029783825.1. Lineage (NCBI taxonomy): Eukaryota > Viridiplantae > Streptophyta > Magnoliopsida > Malpighiales > Rafflesiaceae > Sapria > Sapria himalayana. The sequence continues at coordinate 2,585,773 of JAREIK010001563.1, read as the reverse complement.
TTTTCCTAACCTCTTTCATGCAGACCCTCATACAAATCCAACTTTTATGTCTTTTCAAACCACATCCACACATATATTTAAATATTAAATGGTCTATCTCTTATTTTATATTCTTTATTAAACTATTAATCTAAATATCATTTAATTGGAGTGATAAATGGTCTCTTCTTCACATACCTAAACTACATGAGTCATCTCTTTATAATTTTATTCAATATATATTTATACCAACACATTTCCATTTTCTATTTTTATTTTTTCTTTTCAAATATTTCTATATATTTTTCAGAACATATATAACTCTATGATGATCATCTTATATGTGTGTTGCATTGTAGTAGCAAACATTTTAAAGCATACATCATGACTAATAATATAAGTATCTTATAATAATTTTGTTAATTTAGCAAATAATTTTTTACAACATAAGACTTATTATATCATAACATATAGCTAATGTTTTCAATCATATGATTTATGTTGTAACTTAGTTAAAGTGTCAAATTTTATCATCTGAGATATAGTACCAAAGCTCATTAAGTGATTATCTTCATCCAATAAAGTTTCACAAGTATATTGGTTATACAAGTAGTAAAGTAGACATATATGTAGATATCAATCTGATAGAAATTGTGTAAGCAGTTTGACTCACCAATGGCAAACTAACTAATACTCAAGTTGAGTAAATACACTTAGTTTTTTTTTTGGAAAGATACTTAGACTCAAGAGTTGGCTCATTTCTTTATATATAATAATATTTTTTTTTGTATTTGAGCAATAGTATATTCATTTCTTGGATGAATAATAGATTAATATATAAATGCTCCAATGTCCTCTTGGCATATGATGTGGTTGTCATCCTTAGACTGTCACTACCAAAGATAATCTCATTGTAGTTGTACCCTTGGTATTTCACAATTGAAATCATATTTCATTCCATTCATGGTTCATTTTTAATTATACTCATTTTAAGCATTATGTTAACTATTCTTGATGATTACTTTGAATACGTATTTATACTATTTGACCTCTGATATCTTAAAAGAAGCAAAATAATATGATAATAATATATTTATGTTTTCAACTTTGTAAGTATCATACTCATGACAAAACATATGACTTTTCATGAATCTTACTTATAAAATCATATAATAAAAAATAATTCATAGAGTTATCACTACCATATGACATACATTCACTTGCATGTGTCCCATTACATACTTATCACCATGTGCATCATCTGACATATTATTCACACTTAATGGTGAAATCCCTAAGTCAAACATTCTACTTAATCTCTATATCACTCGAAAGTTAATTCTTTTAGAATATAAACAAATATTAGATTTTCACACATAGAATTATCATATGCGTTAAGATTAGAAGAATTGCTACTTCCTTCTTATGATATCACATAAGTATATATTATGGCTTACCTATCATTGTTTGACATGGTCAACAAGTATAAATATTTAATATTGTGAAAACCCTAAATTTTAGTCTTATTTAGCATCAATATTCATCAACATTTAGACCATAACATTACCATAAATATATACATTATAATATCACGTCTTCATAATATAAGTACATAAAACCAACCCTAGATTCCCATTCAACTTGATAATGTGGAAGAATTGTTATTAGATATTTGGAGTGGTATCTTAAGAAATTAAGGGTTTCCAATGATAGCCCTCGTAAAAATTTAAGTCTTAAAACCTAATCTTAAATAATTATTATTTGTGTTCGGCTTAGATTTGCTCCTAATTGGAAGTTGGAAGTCATGGCGCCTAGGGTTTTCATGCTCATGGCTCCAAATCCAATTCCCCATCTTTTCTCTTTTTTACCTTTTCTCCTTTTCTTCTAAGTATTACTTTTATACTTCAAGGTTCCATTTAATTTTTTAAGTTGGAAGTTATGATGCTGGCTCCAAGCTATGATTTTATTGTCTTGCTATATCTTATATGGAGTACTACATTGAAAGTGACAAGGAATGTCATGATAGAAGAAACTCCCAATTAGAGCACAAAGTCATGGTGGCTAGAATGCCATGACCAAGATAAATTTTCTATGGAAAACAAACTCATAGTCCTAGGAATGGTCACGACCTTAGTGTTTTCTCTTTGAAACACAAAGTTATGATAACTGGAAATAGCATGACTTAGAGTAAATGCTCTCTATAGCACAAAGTAATGGCAAGAAATATTTTTGTTGACTAGATTTACTTAGTGTTTTGGTTGAGTATCAATTAAGTAGTGGCACTAGAAAATATCAAAATTTTTTTGTATAATGAGGTACTTGGCTACCATGATGTGAAGATATGATCATATACATCATTGTATTGTATACATAGTGTAAATGCGACTCAAAAAAAATATCATGGTCATAAAGATTGTAATGTATAGTAAAAAGATTATGATAAATTGGTGATAGATTTATGACATACAAAGATTTTTATGACTAGTTTTGTAGAGTTATGACCAATAAATAATACCATAACTACTTGATAGGCTCGTGGATAATGTAACCAATTTATAAATTTAAAAATATCATCCACTACAAAAAAAATCTCATATAGCTAGAGACAATTCCCTAGCTAAATGGTCATTTTCCGTCACTAAACGGAATATAGCAACGGTTTATCGACAGATCGGTTCCCTATCTAAAGTGCTCTTTGCTAAAATTTAGCGAGGGAAAGTGTCCTTAGCTAAAAATTTAGCGACGGAAAAATCATTTGCTAAAAAAGACAAATTTCCTAGCTAAATTAGCAAGCTAAATGAGATTTTCCGTCGTTAAACGAAAATAACGACGGAAGATTCTCAAGCTAAAGTACTGGTCGCTAAATTTTAGCAACGGAAATAGTCCCTAGCTAAATAAATTTAGAGATGGAAAATTTCATCGCTAAAATAAAGATTTCCCTTGCTAAACTAGCTAGGGAATTTTCCCTAGCTATTTAAATTTAATTTATTTTAAAATTTATTAATTAAATAATTTAATATTTTTATATCAAATTGAATAAAAAATGAAACTAAAATGAAAATTTATAATAAACAAAAAGTAAAATTATTTAATAACTTATTCTAATTCAATATTTTATATAATTGAAATAAAAAAATAACAAAAATTTATTACATTTTATTCATCAATATATTTACCGACAGTGAATAATGTATAATTTATTCATTCATTGACGTTGTTTTCTCTCCCTCTACTCCTCCGATCACCATTTTTCTACTACGACAAAGCTGTTCGAGTCACGACACGTAATGTCTAATGAAAAATCTCATCACTTATACAAGCTTTGTATGAGGAACAATGTAGTATCGTATCTGTAAGAAATTTAAACCACACAGTCAAATTAAAATAAAAAAAAAGTTATGTTTTGATAAATATATAATCCTGCAATATATATGTAAATATATACTAGTATTTCACTTGTACATATATTACTACAGTATATGTACATAAAAACTATAGTATTATGTGTACATATATACTGAGTACAAATATACTCAGTATATATGTACATAAAATATTGCAGTATTATATATACATATATACTGACTTTATATGTACGTATATACCGCATTTGTTATTGTTGCTGCTGCTCCCACTGTCGCTACTACTTTTGCCGATGCTACTGTTGCCGCTACCGCTGCCACTGCTGTTGCCGCTACCGCTACCGCTACCGCTACCACTACTGTTGCCGCCACTACCATCACTGCCTTTACTACCGCAACTGCTGTGACTGCCACCGCTGAGCCACTACCATGTTGGCCGGTGCAGCTGTTGCCATCGCTGAGCCATTATCGTGCTAGCCGTTGTAGTGGCTGTCACCGATGTCGGTGCTACTGTTGTTGCCGTTGCCACTGCTGTTGCCTCTACTATTGCTATCGCTGCTTCCGGTGATGCCGATGCTACCACCGTTGCCGCTACCTCCGCTTTCACCGCTCTTGCCACTGTTAATGCCTCTGCTCGCGCCGCTCCCGCTACTGTCGCCGCCACCACTACCACTGTTGTAGCTGCTGCCACCGTTGCCACTACTGCCATCACCATTGCCAATGCTACTGCCACTACCATTGTTGCTATCGTCGTTGCTGCAGCCGCCACCGCCACTGCTGCTGCCGTCGCCGCCGCCACCGCTGATGTTGTTACCACTGCTGATAATAGGCTTTTACATACATATAATAGGCTAAAACTATACCCAAAAAGTTATGAGACACACAAACATATTCACATATATATAATAACAGTTATTATAGACATGAACAAACACAAATTAAAGTTGTTTGTCATGCAACTTCAACAAAAATTTAATTAAATAATTTAATATTTTAATATTAAATAGAATAAAACAAAAACTATAAATGAAAATTTTAAATTAAACAAAAAAATTCATTTAATAATTTATTCTAATACCGTATTTTAAATAACTAAAACAAAGATATAACAAAATTATATTATATCTTATTAATAAATGTATCTACCGACAGTGCATAAAGTATAATCTATCTATGCATTGACATTGCTTTCTCTCCATCTGCTCCTCCGATCACCAACTTTCTGCAGCAAAAAAGCTATCCAAGTCACGGTGCCTCATGCTTATTGAAAAATCCATTCACTTATACGAGCTTCGTATGGGAAACAATGCGGTACCATATCAGTAAGAAATTTAAACCACTCAATCAAATTAAAATAAAAAAAACTATGTTGTGATAAATATATATTACTACAGTAAATATGTACATATATACTAGTATTTCACTTGTACATATATTACTACAGTATATGTACATATAAACTGTAGAATTATACGTACGTATATACTGAGTACATATATACTCCGTATATACGTACGTATATACTAACTATATACATACGTATATACCACATTTGTTGCTATTGTTGTTGCTCCCCCTGTCGCTACTGTTGTTGCTCCCCCTGTCGCTGCCCTTGTCGATGCCCTTGTCGATGCCTCTACTACTGCCAGTGCTGCCACTGTTGCCACTGCTACCAGTGCTGCCGGTGTTGCCGCCACTGCCAGTGCTGCAGCCACCGCCGCCACCGCCGCCGCTGCCGCTGCTTCCGGTGCAGCCTGTGCTGTTGTTGATGTCGTCCCTACCACAACTGTGGTAGCCACTGCTGCCGGTGTAGCCTGTGCTACCGCCGCTGCTGGTGTAGCCTATGCTGCCGCTGCTACCGCTGCTGCCGGTGCTACCGCTGCTGCCGCAGCTGCCAGTGCCACCGCCGCCACTGCTGCCAAAATAAAATCCAACATTATTCATGTTTTTTATATAAAATTATATGCATAATAAAATTCACCTTACTTTATATATCATATTTTAGGAAAATCTTGTGATGTAGGCTCTTTAAGAACAACACTGTAATTTAAAAAAAAAAAGAATAAAACTAAAGATAAGAATAAACACACAAAATGGCTAGAAAATGGCTAGAAAATAACATTTTCCAGTATTAAAGATAAGAATAAAACTTAATTTTTTCAGTGGATTCGTATAAACAAAATGGCTAGAAAATTAGGAGATAAAATTATTAATATTCAACATTTTTCATACTGGTTATTTTTTGACCATTAATTTATCCTTAAGTATTAGGTCTCATCTCACTAGGCAATATATCTCAAAAATAACATCATTAAAGCACAAAAAAAATTCATGTTTAACAAAAAAAGTTTTTTTAATTCCAAGTAAAAGTTAATACATGATATTTTATTCTTGGCCTAGAACAATTTTTTTCATCATAGGTTGTATACAAAAGCACGCAAAGCCAAAATTATTAAATATGCAACAAAACATAAACTTCACCTCACTAAATCTCATAAAAAATTCAAAATAAAATATATTTGTGCAAAAAAAATACAAAAATAACTAATCATCATGAAAATATATATTACATGAATATAATGAAGATCATATCTTGACACAATAACAAATATTTTTGTTCAATGACAATAAATATCAAGTTTGAGACTCATCAGACATAATCTCTTTAATTTTTAGAGATAAGACTATCAAGATATTAACATCACTTAAATCTTATGTTAAAGTGAAAGCCATGTGCATTAAATAGGGCCTCCTCACAATGCATATGACAACACAACAAGTATGTACATTCAATTTGAATTATACAATATGTGATGAAAAAGAATAGGTTTGGCCATGCTATGTCTAGTCTATTCACAATTCCTAATTTCTAGATAAAGCTCAGCATGACATTATTGCATTGTTAATCAAATGTGGCATCTACCCAAATATATTTTCTTATGCATGATTTTTATGACTGACCTTTTCTTCAAAAAAAGTAAGTTGCTATTTCTAAATTAGATAAAATGATAAAATAGAAATACTAATTTTTTCAATATTTCCAAGGAAACTCAAAAATAAAAAGAAACAGGGACAAGCAACGAGCAAGAAATTACTCACCTGTGAAACAACATGTCGAACACCACTCTCCATGTCACCATCACCAAATCCATGATCATACCCATGCTCCATGCCATTATCCACCTTGTACCCATGATATGCACCCTACTCATGTGGATATTTAGGTCTATGATGAGCAGCATAGGCATGAACCCCAACAATGTGCATCTCATTCCCACTTCCATCTTCTTCACCAAGCAACTTCCTCTTTGATCAGCTCAAGTTCTTCACCTCTAAAACTTGCGCAGTATTTGATAACTGAGCATTTGGTACATCAACACATCCCACCTGCACGTTCACCTCGTGCCTGCAATATTTTCTATCATAATATTGAGTCCCAACAAAATCCACTAGAAGAGTCAACAAAGATGCATCCATAGCAAAAAACTAGAAAAAGGAAACATAGTCCATGGATACATTGGCAAACATGAATTAGATAATGCTTGTGACCCACTAGAGAGCATGTGAACAAAGCCAATAGAAAAAATCACACCGGCAGAAAAAGCTTTTGCAGTAAAAAAAATATTCCCATTTGTTTGAACAAATGAGGCTCTCACTTAACACATACATATGCATATATATATATATATATATATATATGCAATATAATATCACTATTACAAGGCATCCATACAATATAAGTATGATGATAAAGACCATACCTAGCACATGAGGTTCCTACTTGACACAGGATCTAAGAGAGTTTGATATCTCGAACTCAAGGCCTATTATCTTTGGAGAAAGATATTTACCATCACACCAAGTCACAACTTGTAATATACGTACAAATGATATTTACTTGTATTGTAACTACAATATAAGAGAAACCCAAGCCTATAAATAAAAAAATAAAAGATTATGAGTAGCTCATAAAGGTTAGGTGATTCCATAAAATGAAAATCAATTGAATCTACTGCAAACTTCCATGCAGATCTGGGCACGGCTATGACTCTTTCAAACTTGAGCTTCAATATTGCTTTCTTACACTCTTCAAACTTTTGAGTAGCATCTCGATCTGTTGGGCAAATTTTTTAAACTTGATTCATGTTCATCATAGAAGTTATGATGAAAGAGACCCATGGGTGTTCATGATTATCAAATATGTTGACTGAAACAGCTTCCAACACGGTATTGATTCAAGATGAATGAAGTTTGTGAACCAAGCTTATTGATAAGATTGGAACCTGCTGAAAGTCCTTCAATGCTTCTTCGTGATTCTCCATGGCAAGATATGTAGCACCTCATCTGTAATAACTTTGTAATTTCAGAAAAATATTAAGAGGAAGAAGAAGAAAAGTATGCGCAACAGACTCATGATGCATCATGTGCCTTGGAATAGTAAGGATCACAATCGATAGCCTTGGAAGCATCCTTTACAGCACACCCATTTTCTTCCAGTTTGGCATGGGCAATTGCACGATTGGCCCAATACACATCATTTTGATCATGTAAATTGATAGCTTGTGTGTATAGTTCTATAGCACGAGCAAACCTATTGGCTAAAAAAAAGATAACAAACATACTTATCAATGTCAATATTGATCGAAATGACAAATCAAGCTAAGATTAAAATTGATATGAGACTATATGATTAGCCATCATGAAAATAAGTGTAAGCAACAGCAACCTTACATATAGATTATATTAGATATTACTTCTAATGAAATGACAATCAATTTCAGTATGCTTTTGTTCTCATTATATATCAAATTTGAATGCTTAGTTATTTGATTATCATAGTCAAACATAGAAACTTTTTCTATTTGATACAATATATGAATATCAACTCTCATATAACAATGACTATGACTAAACATTCTGCCTCTATATTCTCAATTTAAAATCGATATCTATCTCAATTCCTTGAGGAAAATTTTCTAGGCACCAACATGACTCAAATGGGAAAGTGCAGCATTAATCTTGGTAGGGCATGAAATTTTGTTTTATGAAATTCTCTGATAAATATATGGAATACAATTATTAAATTATCATACATCTTCTAATATCATAAAATAACAATAAAATTCAATTTTTTATTTACTAGTATTAGTAAAAACTCAATTTTTACTTTCAAAAGATGAATACATGAGCTCAATTGAACTCGAACTCAAAATATTAATAACTTGCCTTGAGCTCAATTGAACTCGAAGTCGACTCATATCATTAGCAGCCCTAATTATTAGTATGAACTACTACTACAAAATAATAAATTATTATACATACTATGTTATAATGATTGATAATGTTAATAACACAAAAGAAACAAAAATAGTGATGACGATGATACTCATCCTATTAAAACAATATTCATTAACTAATAAATCACACCAATGATTGATAATTATTGTTATTTTAAATCAATGAAAAAAAAACATCATGTCATCACCAAATTAACATCATAGATAGAAAAAAATACCAAATAATTATGATCATAATTGTTAGAAACTTGTGATACAAGAAATGATACAATAATGCAACATATATTTTTTAATGAAAATTAATAGGTTTCACAATTTATATCTTATTTTAAAACATATCTTACAACACAAATATAAACATGATATGACATGTGATACTATGATAGAACAATACATACATTCTCAATTATTTTCTATAATTAAAAAAAATCAAATTAATTTTTCCTGTTAAATAATTTATTATATTAATTATTCAAATATACAAAAGAATTAAAAAATAATCTTAAAAAAAATAAGCAAAATAATCTTAAACAAAAGGTTACATTTTCATTATCATATATATAATTCATACTTTTAATATACATTTATACAAATATATTTTTTTACATATTTTTTACAATGTGAAAAAACTTATGTTACATAATACGATATAATACATAAAATAGAAAAATAGGAAAATAAGATATGATATATTTTATGAGCTAACAACTATGATTATAATGCAGGGAAAGAAAATATGGACAAGAAAAGCAACATATATACATCACACACACACACACACACACACAACTTGCATAGTATTTGAGAGGAGAATGTAGGGGCTAGTGAATAAAACTAGAAAAAAGAAAAAGCTAAGCATCAACATGAGCAAGCTAGGATTGAGTTTCTGAAGATATTGAAAGTTGGCTAAGTGAGACTAGAGTGAAGCTAAGAAATAACAACATAAAAGAAATAGCTTAGTTAGCCATCTGTAAACATGATTTCTCTAATGACAAAAAAAATGTATAGATAAAAGAGAAACACTTAAGCCGCTCTAATTCGATCAGGATTATGGTTGAGTTTCATAGTAACTAATGCACAAGTAATAAACGTGCCCAAGTGCATTGCGATAGAATTACTAAGACAAGTCTTCAATAATCAACCTAGCGAAAAGCTATCATTTTTCTTTATTGTTAAGATAAGGCATTAGCCTTAAATATCCTATGATATCTATATCCATATCTTCCCTTAAATAAAAAAATTCTGATATGCCACTTCACCTTTTATCATTTAAAAAAAGTCATCTCTCCTCATTTTTAACACTGTGGTAGACTAGTCGGACCCCAATGAGATAGAATTCTTAAGGATGCCTTGCTTTCCATGCCATGTGCTTCCTTCAATGCTAAAAATAGGGCTGCCCTATATTATACAGCCAAGCACATTCCTAAACAAGCTAATTAAGAGATGTAAAGGTTGCTCGTAGATCAAGCTGGTCAAAATGAGAAGGGTGGCAATTATTGGATGCAATTCTTGCTAGGTGCTCATAGATATTAAGAGCTCTACGATCTTAAGTTGAATATTTGTTTGTTTATGTTAAGTGGAGTGATGCTGAAAGCTCAATCGATTTATTTTGAACATAGGACATCCTTAAGAATGCCCTAACTATTTATTTGCAAGGGCAGGGAGCAATCGAGAACAAGGGTGATGGATGGGACATTGATCCAATGGTTGAGCCTAATGTGATAGAGATGAATAAGCTCATTTTTTTTGAAAGGTAGTTTAACTAGTTGAAATAACACATAGAGTTGCCCCACATATTTATTTGCATAGTTGAATGTCAAATGAAAGATGCAAGGTGACAAATAAAATAAATAGAATTGAAGAGGAACTAGAAGCCTTAAGCGCTAGGCCTGACCAATTCCTTTTTCTCTTTGAAAACATAGGTGTTGGGAGGGAAAGGATAAAAATTTTTTTACCCGATTGGACTATTCCTATGTTACAAAATATTCTTCTTCAAATGAGCCTTAAAGGGAACTTAAAATACTTTGTCTATTATGGTTTGCACACACACACACACACACACGCACACACACACACACACACACACATATATATAACCTATGGGCTGGCTGGCCTTTTGTTTTGAAGAATGAAACCTTAATTAGGATAACGAAGACAAAGCCTTCCAACATAAGTTATTAAAACATTATTTGATATTACCATCAACAACAAAGCGTGGCTTCTCGCCCCAGGGCCCCTAGGGTTTTTTTAATTAATTGGCCTTGTTTATACTATCTTATCTACAGAGTCTTTGTATATATGCTATCATTAAAGGTGAATACTATCTTAAAAAGAATACTAAAATAGCCCTACAATGAAAACTTGCCACCAAAGGACTAAGTCCATCACATCATACCACCAACCTTTAATCTATATTACGAAATAACTATTTATATTTAGAATGAATTTATTGTTGTGATTACAATTATTGGGCTATTTAGGTTGATTGTCATTGAATAAGAGTTTGTGAGAGAAGTTAGGATGAAAAATGCTATGCGGGTTCAAGATCTTTTAACAATGTCATGATTATGCAAAATCAAGACCCTTTTTATATTGTCCAAAGCCATGCAAAATCAAAACTCTCATCAATGTGTACAATTAGTCGAGGTACTATTCTTCATGATACACCCACAAAATTATCATAATTATTTCAGCAACATAAATAACTAAAGTAAAAATCAATGAGATTAATAGAGTGGCATTATCTAGTAAATAACACTTCAAATGACATGATAGATTTCCCTCAAAATGCAAATATAATTAATGGTCATCAAAACTAATATGATTGTGTTTTAACTCATTGTTGATTTCTATCTAGTGAAAATCTTCTACTAGATAAAACATTCAATTAGTAATGGGTGTAACAAATTTCAATTGGATAACTTTCAAACAAGATCCAAAGTCGTGTTAATGGTAATTCACATATTGTGGTTATTTTAAGCATCTACTCCTTGAATTGGAGCATAAAAAATGTCAGCACCAGACGATGATATCCATATGGTATCTATTTACATAGGGTAATTTGGTAACAGAGGATCAACTATGGATAGCACTAGGCATGAGGACAAACCCTATGGGTTTGGGCTCATACTTTTAAGTAGGTAGACATCAAATACACAAGTTCTAGTAGTAGAATAGCATTAGCTAAATAAACAAAATCAATCAACAGAAATGAAAATAAATTGTTAGAAGAATATGGAAAACTATATAAATACATATAATAACTATTTAAAATAAAAAAGGATAAGTTATTAAAATGTAGAGAGATGTTTTATCACTAATTTTTTTAGGCAATTTTACTGAAATAAGATGAATGCAACTTTTGATTAGAACCTAGCTTTTTGATTGGGGTGAAATGCCAAATTTGATCATTTTAATTATTAATTATCTTTGTTTGAATTTTATTTTTGCTTAAATTTGTAAAAGGTATGAATTATGACATGTTATTTTATAAGGTATGAATATTAAAATGAGATTTTTGATTTTCTTTGAGAAATGCACAATTAATTTTTCTAAAGTATAATAGAAATCCATGAATTAATGAAAAATAAAATAAATTATGTTTTGGTGCACTATTAAAGCTAAAGTAAAGCATTATATTTACACACACACACACACAAACACACACACACACACACATATATATATATGTATGTATGTATGTATATGTATGTATGTATGTATAAGCATATATATATATACACATATAAATGTATGCATCTATAAATAAATAAATAAATATATATATATATATATAAACAAGTATATACACTCACACACACACACATACATATAAACTTGTAAATAAAGATTTCTATATATATGTTATCAAAATTGTTTTTTTATATAGTTTATGTATAATTGGCTTATATAATTATATAACATATATATATACAAATGTATACATATAACATATGTTGATATATTTATATAAAGTATATAATTAATAAACACACACACACACACACAAAACTTATGTTATATATATATATGTAACATATGCATATATATATATATATATATAATGTGTATATGTATATATTAATGAATATATACATATGTATATATATAAAGATTATATATAACATATGTTTATAAATATTTATTTATATATATAATCATATGCGTTAGAATTATTAAATTCAAAGACCATAACAGGAACTTTTTATATGTTCACATTTTTAAAGCTTCATTGAGACTTACAATCACTTAAGGTTTGTCATCATCTTCTTATCTCACTTCAATGTTTCTAGTGATTCAATTTTTTTGGGTTGTTCTTTTTCCTTAGCCACTTGAATTCTAAATATCCATAGTTTATAAGAGTTTAAAACATGTGTGTTTTTTATGGTGATATTTTTGGTATGTTTTAGACCATTATTTGAGCTTAGAAGAGGTTGAAAGTACAATCAAAACTACAAAGCATTAAAATCATTATAAAAATGAAGTTTTAGGCACTCGCATAAATTCGTTAAATACCACAAATCTAGTTTATACAATAGGCCGAAGGGATTACTCATTGAATATATCTTGTCCCATGAATTTCAAAAGGACTTATGAAATTTTAAAGTTTGCATCTATGGAAAGATAACTTGCAGTTATTGGAGTTGATATAACTTGCCTAGGAAAAAGGCTATGGCAGTTATTGGAGTTGATAGTTTTTAATTCATACCATTTACTAAAAGCAATCCAATTACCTAATCCTCCCTCTATTTTTTGAGCTTTTAAAATTTTCTTTTTTAGTCAATTGATTATCAATAAAAATTATAATGGTATTATAAAATGAAATAAAAAATTCATATTACTATTTTTTTTTCATTTATTGGATTTGAGTTTCGTTCATGAATAATATTTTTATGCTTTTGTTCGTAAGCTTTCTTCTTCTCTTATTTCTTGTATGCTTCTTTTTGCCTTCATAATGATTGTGTTAAAATAAATCATTCTCTTTATAAGTCCTCATTTGTGCTTCTATTCATTTTTGACTTCTAATAATTCTTTTTTAATATGTATTTGTACTTCTATAAGAATATCATTAGTTTTTTATTTTTCTCTATAACTCATTTTTGAAAACTTTTCCATAACTTCTCCTTTTGTTTTAATTATATCCAGGCATCCCAAACACACACACACACACACTTATATATATATGTGTGTGTGTGTGTGTGTGTGTGTGTGTGAGTGTGTGTGTATAATTGTGTGCATACACATATATTTATATATATAGTATACATACAAACATACATATGTATGTATATATTTATATATAAAAATATATTCACATATATCTAACGCACACACACACACACACATATATATCAAACACACACATATGTATGTATGTATTTTTTATACAAACATACACATATACACAACCATATATATACATTATATAAATAAATAAATAAATAAATATATATATATATATATCTATACTTATATACATACATACATACATATATATATCTATATATATTTATACTTATATACATACATACATACATACACACACACATATATATATATATGATATATATGCTTAACAAATATCATTCTCTTAGATTTTCCTTTAAATGATCTTTAAGTCACTACAAGTCGACTTTAATTTTCTCTATGTAATAATTTCATTTTAAAATATGTAATAAAGATTAAAAAAACTCTACTTTCATGGAGTTCTCAATGACTAAAATGTGAAATTTTGATAGTTATAATTTATTATCTAATTTAGATATTCCATTCCTAAAGATGAACCGCAAAATCTTAAACCTTAATTAGTTATTGAAATTATGTTTATTGGATTACACTGCCGAGTAGTATCAATCAAATCTTACTTTTTAGAACCTAAAATTTAGTAAATTTCACAAGTTCTATCAAAATTATCCATCAACTAAACTACTAAATGTTACCTATATTTCTCTTTCCCAATCCTTCTTTAAATTAATCCATCCAATAACTCAAAAATTCAAATACCATAATTTAAGATCCAAGTTATTATAAATGCATTTGTTCAATATTTTTTCATAATTCATGAAGAAATCATTATACTATTCATCATAAATGTTAAGATCATCCTCATCCATAAAGACATCTATACTTGATTATACCAATTTTTAAAAGCAATTAGAATACCTTTGGAAAATTGTTCGTAATGCATAAACTGATTAGAATATGCCAGCAAGCATAAGTTACAAAAAGGGAAGCAAATTAATCATATATTTCACTAGGTTAGGTAAAAATAATTTATATATCAAAACAATTTTCACATGATGAGTCTTGCATGACCAGGTATTACCTAATGTGTACAACTATAACATAATGGTTTAGGGTCATCCACAAGTATGAACATTCTTATTGTTGATGAAAGAAGAGTGAGATATTGTAGAATTGATTTTAATATAAAGGAAAAGTTAAATTTGTAGTACTACGTGGAACTAGTTGGACACTTGAATTACGAAGATAAAAGTTGATGGAGATCCTAAGAGTTGAAATTTAGAAGACATTAATTACATGAATAATCAAGGTACAAAGTTTTATATTTGCATATAGAAATGTGATTCTTATACTAATTGAATGAATCTTATAAAATAACTTCACAATTCACACTCTCTAATAAATATATTGCTATAATTCATAATTTATATATCATCCTTTTTTTTGATAAGTAATAAAGCACTATAAAATTTTGTTCGAAATATTCTATTTTTAGATTACAACATATTTCCCAAAATAAAAATAAATCTCGATTTTGATTTTCTTCATGATCATCCCGGTGTCACTGGATTTTCCTTCATATTATCTTCTATTTTTTCTTTCCAGATGTAATAAATTATTACTGCAAATGTGGATTTCATTTGAATGTTCATTGGAGACCTAGATGAATATTCTATTTTCATCATTTTGAAGATGTTAGAAATTGAATCATTTACATCTTTGGTATGCATCTAGCAACATATTTCCTGCCATAATATATCCTATTTATATCTTTGTAAATAGAACATTAAAAAAAGATGGTTAAAAATTCACCATCAGAATTCTGTGGGATTGAGGTTGAGAATAGCTATCTTTGGTTCTTAATCTGCCTAATTTTGCTATCCAAAGATAGATAGCATGTTTTTGGATTTAATTTTTGAACCAAATTATTTTAGAATTTATATATTATCCTTGATTTAGCCAACCATAGATTATATAGGTCATTTTTTTAAAAATGATATATCTAATTATAATAATCCATTATATAATAATCGAATATCGAATAACATAGTTTTAAGAAAATCTAATAGAAAAATTTGTGCAAATCATGAGTAATTGGAAATGAAACCCAAAAAGTACACAATGTTTATCACTCGATAATTAAATTTTATAGTTACACCAATATATCTTTTATTACACCTCACAAAAGTTTCATTAAATGAATTGTGAAAGAAAGTGTGACACTTGTGGGTTTAAATTCTTTAATTCCATATTGTGTATAAAGTGAACAAGTGAAGAGGGTTTTGCTTACTTCCAAATCAAATATTGACTATAAAATGAATAAGTCATGAAGTTTTCTCGATAGAATTGCTCAGATAACTCTGATTCATTTATTTTACAAGAATTTTGGACTCAATTATAATAATAACTTGATTGGTCAAGAATGTCAATTTGCAAATTTTAAGTCTCATTTTCACCAGATACAAAATGACATATGATTATTTGAGAACTTTAACACTCTTAAACCACCTTACTAATATGAGGGGGAAATTGTTGAAACTTCATTAGTTACACATGCACATGTTTTGTTTGTTGAACTTCAACATACATAATTATATTGAGCGATGTTTATGCACCATACATATTGAATTTTAGTTAAGTAAAAAATATTTAATTCAAGCAATTAGAGATATAAATCAAGTTATGAATAAAATAAAAATTTTAGGATTTTACTAAAGCAATTAAAGATAAAATCATGTGATGAATTTGAGTTAAGTAAAAATGGATTACACTATAATTAATGAATTTATTTAAATTATTTTTAATTATATTAATAAAATTTCTTCATAAACTAGACTTTAAATTTAACGTGCAATTTTTTAATTCTAATATGCTTTAAAAGTCTTTATCATTATTACATATATTCCCATGTTAATTTAATAAAAAGAATATATACTACAACAAGAATTCGATAAATTTTGCAGGGTATATAATATTTTCATATATTACTTACAAATCAATAATCTTAATATTTTTAAAATTAAAATTATTTAACAAACAACATTTTTAACTCTAATCTACTATACTTAATCTTTTCAGAATTAATATTAGCATTGTAATTTTTATAATATTTTTTTTAAAAAATGTGTTTATTATAAATTTAGAAGCCAAAAGTAGAGCATTACTCTTGACCTAAAAATATGAGTTTTTAGGGCATGTAATGCTCTACCTAAGCAATACTCATTTTTTCTATTATTCCCAATATTCATTCAAATATTGGGAATAACTTCATTCCCAATATTTTATTTATAATTCATAATATAAAATTTTCAAATTACTCATAATATTTAGTGAGTGTTTCAAATTCTTCGAGAGGCCCTTAGAGTTTAGTTACATAGTGTTCACCTTCGTTGACACATTTACACACTTAGAACTCCTACCATCATCTTTACCTTCAATTTGTAATGAAGGTTGTTTTAATGGTGAAACATTAACATCATACCAATATTTTCTACTATCATACAAAGTAAATAATAAGCAAAATACCTTTTCTAGTATTAATCTTAAAAATGTGAGCACCTTGCACTTGTAATAGCTAAGCCACTAATAGTGTAAATGAATACAATATGGTAGAAAAGAAGTTATAAAAAATGTGATCATGATGTTTAAAAAGGACACAATCAGAAAATTACTTCTATATAGAACATGTCTAGTGAACCCAACAACTTATATAACATCCATAAGGCTAAAATTTTCAAATAGAAGCTACCTCTTTTAGAGCATCTTGCTTCCAGAAGAGCTTGCACTCCTCTATTTCTTCATTTAGCAACTTTGTCATCCTAGTGAAAAAAAAATTTCTCTTCTTCAATAATAGAATACATCAAAATTATCAAAAGTATCAAAAGAAATCATATAATCACATTTCAAAATGGTTCAAAAATATAATAATACATATAATAAAATGAAGTTAAATCCTATATTTTGGAGAAACTCCCTACCTCATACTTGTTTATTAATTGTTGAAGGTGATTTACATAAAATAATGACTATCAAAGGTGCCATGTAAGTTATGATTACAAGAGGTATTATTAATTGAAACTTGAGACCACTATTCTTGAGAAAAATTATACTAAGTTGATTCTTTCAATAATCAATGTTTTTTTTGTTTATGTTTTTGCATAAGTGTCAATAACTTATACATTTGGAGAAACGACTCAAGTTTAAGCAACAATAGATCAAATTTTAACATGCATGCTTATTCTAATATTTGTGTGCTTCAAGAAATGATTCACCTACATTCAAGACTTGTGTTGTTTATGAGTTGGAAAAGTTGTACTTTCTAATAGGTTCCATCAACTTCTAAATTAGTGTTTGGTCTCATTTTATTCTACTTCTAGAACATAATTTTTGTTCCTTTTATTTTCATCCATTATTATTGTTCTCACTTAAAGGTCATGTCTTCGTGTGATAAAAAATATTTTCATTCAAAAAAGATATTTTTTCAAATTTAACACTCGTCATATATAATCTCTCTAATCTTTATGAGTAAAATTGTTAAGATATTATTCTTTTTCAAATCTCATGTTAAATAGAAGATTTGTGCATTTGGTTCAGCCTTTTATATCTATCAAAGGTAATTGTATGCGTTAAGTGCCCACTGATAATGAAACCTACCTACAATTTCATGGGGTAGCAATCAAAGCCTCGTTTTATTAAAATGAGGGATCCAACTATCCAAGCATAAGCAAAATGATCTTTCCAATTTTAACAATGAAAATTCTATCAACCAATAAATATTAAAAAGTTCTCATTTTGATGCAACCAATATATTCAATGCCACCCAAGTATCTTGTCAACTATCAGTGGTACTAGAGATAATTTCAAGGTTGTGAGAGAAAAAATAAAGACACAATAAACACCCAGAAGCAAACTAAGACTCTTATATATACTCGAATACTTACTAATTCAACAGCTTATCTTCTTCCTCTAGTATAGACCGAGAAGCTCACTTAAGAAATACTGGCGATACCTTTTCTTTAGAGGACTTTATGACCTTGAAAGATACAACTAACATAGGAATATATCATTGCCTTTCTCAATTCTAGTATGCTTGTATAAAAATTTCAATCAGTTTGTCTTGAAGGTTTTCCGGTGAATGTTTGTCGATTCAATATCCAAATGTAGAATCTTTTCTCCATCGCTAAACCATGCTTTTCATTCAATATACAATAGAAGATATTGAATTTGAAACTACCTTATCATAACGATTCCTTGTACTCCTGAATGCTTAACGAAATTGTGAAGGAATGGAACAAACCTATAGGGATACTTTGAACATGAAGCTTTAATTTGGGTTAATTATGTTTTGTTGCACCAAATATAAAATATTTACCAAAAAATTAGTCAAATATTTAATAATTTGAAAAAATTACCTAAAAACTTAACACTATAAACATAAAATCAGGTTTTGCCCCCTCATATTGAATACATCACCTATAAAAAAAAACAAAGTTCATAAAAATAGTGATTTGAAATTCAAAAAACAAATTTCATATAGTAGTTTTCCAATTATGTATGTTAAAATGTAGATACATAAATATATACACAAACACAAACACACACACACCTATATAAATAAAATTTTATATATAAATAAAATATATAAGTGATTGAGTGTGTGTGTGTGTGTGTAGTTTTATATATATACATATTATAAACCTATATATATATGTTTATATATAACCATATTTAGGTACATATATTTATATATAGTCTTATTTATATAAGTTTATAAACATATATATAATTATATATAGACGACTTGTATATATATTTTCATATATTTGTTTATATATATATATATATATATATATATATATATAGGCTTGTGTGTGTGTATGTGTGTGTGTTTATTTAATTGTATGTATGTTTATATATACATAATAACTATATATATACACACATATACATACATACATGCATGCATGCATGCATGCATGTTAACATATACAATTTAAAAACAAATTTTGAATTGGAAAAGTTGTTTTCAAATTCGAAAAGTGATTTTGAATTGGAAAAGTAATTCTACACTTTGAATAATAATAATTGAATTAAGAAAATATTATTTTTTAAAATTAATTTTAAATGGGCAACAAAATATTATTTGGTGTTTATAAATCAAAACATAAAGATTTTATATTTTGATGTGCTTTTTAAAATTATTAATTAATTCAATATTTTTTTATAAATATTAGGGAGATTTGTGTTTTGGTACATCAAAAACAAATTATTTGAAAAGAAAATGACAAAAATTTTTGATTAAAAAAAATACAATAAAATCAAAATTCTATAAGTTTTTGTACATTAAAAATTATAAACTTGATTTTCTCAATTTTCTAAAATTTCTTTTTAAATGGGCAACATGTTTAATATGTGATTGCAAAATCGTATTTGATACTTATAGAATAAAATGTATATAGTTTATGTTTTATTGTAATTTTTAAAATTTGTATTAATTAATTGAATATTTTTTTATAAATATTTGATATATTTGTATTTTAGTGTGCCAAATATAAATTATTAATAAAACTAACTTTTCATAATTTTAAAAAAATACAACAAACTCAAAAATAATTATGTTTATGATCATTGAAATTTATCAACTTGATTTTACCCTCAAAAATTTTTAAAATAAAAAATTAAATCTAATATTCAGAATTCAAAGAGACTTATTTCAAATTCGAAATAATTTTTAAAATTTTAATTCATGATTTAATTAGAGAAACTAGAATATTAAAATGTGAGCTCCGCAAAGACATAACCTCACTCCATCATCATATCATCAGCATAATATATATATATTCATTGAATATTTAATTTATTAATTATGACTAGATGTTGGCATGAGATTTTGTCTCTATGGGGATAACGAGTTCAAATTCTCATTTCTTAATTTGGAAAATGAGATTGTATTTTTTTTATTTCAGAGTGTAAAATTATGTTGATGAATTTTAGACCTAAATCAATCACTAGGGAAGTTCCATCACTAAATTAATCGTTATATTCCAGATTTAATTATCTATGAAAGTTCCGTCGTTGAATTCGTTGTTATATTCGGAATTTAATTATCTAAAAAATTTCTGTCGCTAAAATCCATCGCTATATCCAGGATGTAATTGGCTAGGAAAGTTCCGTCGCTAAAATCCGTCATTATATTCAAAATGTAATTAGCTAGGGAAAATCCATCGCTAAATCCGTTGCTAAATTACGAATTTTATTAGCTAGGGAAATTCCGTCGCTAAATCCATAGCTAAATTATAGGTTTTATTAGGTTAGAGAAAATCTGTCGCTAAATTCGTAGTTAAATTTTGAATTTTATTAGCTAGGAAAAATCCATCACTAATACCTTCATTAAATTACAAATTTTATTAGCTATGAAAAATTTGGCTCTAAATCCATCGCTAAATTATGAATTTTATTAGATAAGGAAAATCAGTCGCTAAATTCATAGTTAAATTATGGATTTTATTAGCTAGGGAAAATCCATCACTAAATCCATAGCTAAATTATGGATTTTATTAGCTAGAGAAAATCCGTCGCTAAATTCGTTGCTAAGTTCATGATTTTATTAGCTAGAGATATTCCATGGCTAAATTCTCTGCTTATCTTGAGCGGAATTTACAAAAATTCTCCATCACAAATATGTCACTAAATTTCTCTCTTTTCTTGAGTGGAATTTATGAAAATTTTCCGTCCTAATCCGTCGCCAATCAGTCGCTAAATTTTCCACTTTTCTTGAGCGGAATTGTCGAAAAAATTATCGCTAATTCATTGCTACTTTTTATTTCAATGAAAAATCATAAATCTCTTACTATTCCCTAGCTAATTTATTGCGATTTAGCTAGAGATTGATCCCTAGCTAAAATTTCCTAGCTAAATATATATTTTCTAGTTGTGATGACTCTACTTTACTTTTATCCTCACTAAGTCAATGCTCCACTCAGTGTACAAATTTCAATGAATATATTTGATTAAATTAATATTCATCAAATTTCTTCAAAATATCTATTTAATAAAATATACCCATTTAAAGCTCAAATGTGTACAAACACATCAATAATTACATGCCAAATGACCAAAAAAAGTTAGTATTTAGAGTGCCAAACATTTGTACACTAAAATTATTTCTCATCCCAGAGTAAAGAATCTCTTTCTCTCTTTGAAATTCATCATCAGCAACAATAAGAAGAATAAAGTACTATATTACAAATAAAAATAAATATATAATGTCTCAATGTGGAGAAGAAGCTAGGAGGCATGAATGACCATGATGATCAAAATCATGATATGAGAACTTTACTCTAGAGGCTTAAATGGGGTTTTCTTAAAAATAAAAATAAACATTTTATCACATATTTATGCATATGAGGTTTTCTATTCTCTAGAAATCTTTTTTATCATCATCTAAAATATATAAGCTTTTGTAGATGTTGACCCTCACTTGCTCTTCGTCCACACAAAGTATGAATTTTTTTTTCTTGACATCTATTAACGCATGTCCATTGACTAAAAATAGCTGTCCCAATATCACTGAAGCATAGTGATCTTCCTCCACTAGCATAACAAAATCCATAGGAAATATACATTTTTTAATCTTCACCAACACATCTTTGATAATAACTTTTAGAAACTTGATCGATTGGTCAACCATTTGAAGTGAGAGAGAAGTTGATGTCATCTCACTAAGATTTAATCTCCACACTACAGACAATGACATCAAATTAATACTTAATCCCAACTCATATAGTGACTTTCAGAAAGTATACTCCCCAATAATACATAGAATCATAACATTCTATGGATCATCCAACTTTCTTAGTAACTTATGTTGAATGATTGCGATATCCTTGTTAGTAAATATGGTATTAACTTCTAACTTCTTAAAAATATTGAGAAATTTTTTAAATTATTCATTCAACTTTTAGTAATATATATCTTCTCCTCCTCCACTTTTTTAGGTGTCTTGGTTTGGGGTATAAATGGGGAGTGGGTTCTATGGATGCCATGACTTAATAAAATATCATGACTTCATCAATCATAGAATTCTCCTCTATTTTAGCATCTCATTTGTCCTTCACTTCTACTTGTTTCACCACTAACTCTTTGCCACTTTTGATTCTGAGTGTGATTGAAAAGTATCTCTTTCAATTTTCCATTAGTATTTCTAGGCAAATCTTTTAATGCTCTTTTCATTCAATGAAAGTGCTAGTTACCCAAGTTGATTCTCTATAATTTTTATTATTGCATTCATTGATTCCAGACTCATTTCAATATGTTCCATTCAGCTCACTTTTAGATCATTCCTTTTATATATCTTGGTGAGCAGGCAAAAATGTAGCTTCCTAGTGAGATTTCTCAACTCCCTTTAGGTGGTTTTACTTAGAATTCAAGACTCATTGTATTTGATTTCACATTGAGTTATTCCTATTTTTTTTTGAAATTGCCACAAGTTCTACTGCATATTGTTGTAATAATCATATGATAAGTGTTTCAACTTTTTTACTCAAATTTAATTGGTCAGGCTACATCTCAAAAGCTCATTATTATGAATATCTCATCAATTGAGATCTCTATGTTCATGAGACGTATAAGTTGTATAATGAACATTAATCCAAACACTGATCCTATAGAAATTATATCGATAGTTTAGCTATTCAACAAAAGGAAGCTCATTTTTAATATAATGGATATTAATAATGTTAAATAATCTTAGGTTTAAGTCTAATTACCTAATTTATGTGACAATATTAATTTATTTGATATATATTATATTGGACACAAAATGAAGTTGGGGTGTTGTGAAAATGATCTCTTGACCTATTAGCATACAAGGTGGCTGTCACCATTGAGCTCTTCCCAATGGTGGCCTTCTCATAAGGTCTCCTTGATATATCACTATAGAGACAACATTTCATCCCTAGATGAGTGTCATTCACAATTCCATACCTTTTAGGAAACTTCATCAACTACCATTGATGGTTGCTTCATTTGCATAGCCCCATTCACCAGCTTCCATTATCTTAAATATGAATGATTAGTATGGTTTGTATATGTTTTCACTTTTAGCTTCATAAGTGTCATTCTCACACAAATAACATATGCTTTCTTCGAGTTTCATTGGAGGGAACCATATAATTGAAATTAGTTTACAAGGGGATGTCTTGAAGATTACTTGTCACTGTCCTCTTAGGTAATAATCTAACTTCTACAGTAAAGGTGAACCCCTTGGGAGAACACCCCACATAACATCTATTAGAATTGATAACCAGTCTTTTCTAAGATGTGTATAATGAATTGGTATGTAAAAATATTTATACTTTTAGCTTCATATGCACCATACTCATGATGATTAATATTCTCAAACTTAAGGTTTTGATATATATGTTCATCTCATGCACAACAATTGGAAGGTCTTTTACTACTTTCCTGTCATATATATGAGTGAGTCTCATAGCTTACTTATTACTATTCATCATGACAATCTCACACAAACTCATAATTAGTCAAAATCCTAATTCAAGTTTTATTTTGTTACCATCCATCAACATTCATAATATAAAATCATAGGTTTTAGAGGCATTTTCCAGGCACGCCTTGAAGTGCGTCTGGAGGCGAGGTGAAGAAGAAATGCTTCAAGGCATTTGAAAAAAAGTGAAAAACATTAAAGCGTTGCATTTTTTTATGTCCTTAAATAAAAGAAAAAAAAACCTAAAATAGCTAACGGATCGATAATTTTGATGATGGAAACGAGCATTTTCTTCTACAGGATCGATCGCATCTCAGCTTTTGGGCTTCAATTGCAGGTTTGTCGCGAGCCCTTCTCTTCAAGCTCTCCCTCTCTTCATCTCTTTTGAATCCCGATTCCTCTTCAGATTTCCCCCTTCTCCCGTTATATGAGTTTAATGAAATTTAATAAAATTTCTCTTCATCTTTTCATCCCCCTTTTCCTCCTTCTCCCGAATCTCATCTCTCTTCAAGGGTTCAAGCTCTCCATCTCTTAATCTTTTCATCTCTTTTTTATCAATTTTTTAAAATTTTCAACTTGATCAATTAAACCAATCAAATTTTCAATTTGTTTAAATTCCTCTAAATAAATATATGTTTTTTAAAATTTAAAGTTTTAAAATTAAAACCAATAAAATTCTTAATTTCATTTGTAAATTCCTTTTAAAAAAATATTGGATTTTTAAAATTTAAATTTTAAATCAATAAAAATATGAATTTCATTTTTTAATTCCTCTAAAGTATATTGGTTTTATAAAATTTAAACCAATTAAATTATGAATTTCATTTTTAAATTCTTTTCAATTATGTCTTGTTAAGTTATTATTTTTTTGTTAATTATATTGTTATATAGGAAATGTGAATATTTTTATTGGTGTTTTTTTAGAATGAGTTCCTCCAATTCAAAAAATTTAAGAAAAGATTTTGTGTGGAAATATGTCATTGAAGTTTCCATGGAGTAATATTTGATATGTAAATTTTGCAATCAAAGATGTGCGGGAGCGGTGAATAGACTCAAGCATCACTTAGCCGGAACTCACCATAGTATCAAACCATGCCCCAAAGTTAGTGAAAATATTAGATTGGAATGCAAAGAGGTATTGACCAATCTTAAGGATCAAAAAACAAAAAGAAATGAATTCTTCCAAGAAATTGGGTATAAGTCCAACATCAATGCATGAGAGTGCCTTAGGGAGTGGGAGTGGTAGTGGCAGTGGGAGAGTGGAACCTATACCTAGGGGACCCATGGATAAATTTACCATTTCACAACCTCATCAAAGTACTTTGAATTCAAGGTGGATGCAAAAAGAAAGGAAGGAAGTATGTATAAAAATTGATAAGTTTATGTATTCAAAAGGTCTTCCATTTAACACTGTGAATGATCCTTATTAGATTCCTATGATGGATGCAGTTACAAAATTTGGGCTCGGGTTTAAGCCTCTATCTATTCACGAATTGAGGACATGGATTCTTAAAGAAGAGGTGAATGACCTAAGTATCATTATGAAAGATCACAAAAAAACTTGGAAATAATATGGATGTTCAATAATGTCTGATGGTTGGACAAATGGAAATAGTAGGAGTCTTATCAAATTTTTAGTGAATAGTCCTGCTGGTACTTGGTTTATGAAATTAATTGATGCTTCTAATACAATAAAAAATGGGGAATTGATGTTCAAATATCTTGATGATGTGGTTGATGAGACTGGGATGGAGAATGTTGTGCAAGTCATTTTTGATAATGTCTCTAATTATGTGAATACTTGAATGAGACTTATGGAAATAAGGAAAAGATCGTGGTGGACTCCTTGTGCTGTACATTGTATTAATTTGATGTTAGAGGATATTGGAAAGGTAAATGTTCATACTACTAAACTTTCTCGAGCTAGGCAAGTAGTGAAGTGCATATATGGGTATGCTTGGGTTCTTAGCTTGATGATAATATTTACAAAAAATCATTAACTTCTTCGTCCAGCAATTACACGGTTTGCTACTCATTTCTTACTCTCCCAAGCTTTTATAAGCAAATTCAAGCTTTTATAGCCATGTTCTCCTCAAAAAAATGATGTTCAAGCAAATGGGCTAAAAAGATTGAAGGTGTGAAAGCTAGAAGTACAGTGTTGTTTGTTCCAAATTTCTGGCCTCATGTTACTTTTTTGCATAAAGACCATGATTCCATTTGTTAGTGTCTTGAGAGAGGGTGATTCAGAGGAAACACTAGCCATGAGTTATATTTATGAGCTGATGGATTTAGCTAAGGAGAAGATTGCATTGAATTATTACAGCGTGGAGACAAAATATGGCCCAATTTGGAGAAAAATTGATGCAAGATGGAGTCCACAACTTCATCGACCATTACATGCAGTAGATTACTATCTTAATCCTCAATTGAGGTATGGGGATAAGTTCTATAATGTTGATGAGGTTAGGAAGGGTTTGAATGCATGGATAGGATGAGTACCATATCATGGACGAGTACCATGTTTTTATTATGTTGATGATCAACCAAGATGAAGAAGAGGCAGAAGGCATGTTTTTATTTGTTAATGGTTTTGCTACATGGATGAGTACCATGGTAGTTAGAGCTATTGAACAGTCAA
Organism: Sapria himalayana; assembly: GCA_029783825.1. NCBI lineage: Eukaryota > Viridiplantae > Streptophyta > Magnoliopsida > Malpighiales > Rafflesiaceae > Sapria > Sapria himalayana. The sequence continues at coordinate 2,558,749 of JAREIK010001563.1, read as the reverse complement.
CTTTATCTCATAACATGTATTTTAAAGTTAATAAAAAGAATAAAACTTCTTCAAGCAATATGAGGGAATGTGTCTGAGTTAGTGATTTTAGATGCTCATGATGCCCCCTAAAAAAGTTTTTCTAATCCTTCCTAGCTAGGTTTGGTAGCCTTTCTGCATGCGACTTTTTTAGCTAAGGTGGCTATCTTGAGGAAGTTTGTCCATTCCTAAGATCCATTCTTGACTTCATTCACCATGATCTCTATCCTATTAAGATGAGGAGGGTAGTTGACCATTTGTCATTGCTTGTCTAGTAGTTGAGGCTGAGCAAATGAAGGATTCTACTCAAATTGAGGTCCAAGTGGCCAATACAATTTTGACTACTACCTTAGAACCTTAGTCTCAAGCATAAGAGGCATGGGTTCGAGTGGAGGGCACCTATTTATAGGTGGAGGAAGCAAAATAATACGTGGAGGTTGAGCATATTTTTTTTCTTCTAGAACAAACTTTTTCCAAAGACAGACTCACTTGGCTTACAATAAAAGTGGAAAAGTGCTAATCACTAAAAAGACTTTAAAAAAGGTCCCAATATATTTTCTAGCTCATATACTAATGTCATATATTTTAACATGGAATCCGAAATGGCATGCCTAAACAATATGCTTGGGTTCTGGAAAAGCTTTGCTACTTGAGTTTTTGTCAATCAATAATACTCCTTAAAGTTAAATTGGTGGTTGATATAGTAGAGGAAGCAAACATTACAATTTTATCAATAGTCAAATCATTAAGGATTATCTCATTGAAGTGTTGGTGAGGAAGGGAAGAGCACACACATGCAATTGAATATACCATCCTCTCATTTTGAAAATTTCTAAGATTTTTGTTCTTTGTCACATAAATTTTACTATGCGGATAATTATTCTCTGGATATTTATGGCACTTATATTTTAATATGATCATGATTATATATCATTTCAATTGGTTTATTTTCACAAAACTTATTGTTTGCCTTTTTGGCTTGCCATAAATCTTGAAAAAATGTTAATGAAATGTATTATTGTTAAAATATCTTGACAAATTATAGATATTTAACAATATTTCTTTCTCTAACATGCTCTTCATTTTTGTGGTACCATCAACAAAAATATCTAGAAAAATGAAAAAAGATCATATTTAGACAAATAAGGTTTTTTATAAAAAACTAAACTTTGATGAAATGTCATTGACTAAAAAGAATAAGTAAATATTATTCATAAATTGTATTTGATTTTGCATAGGTTTTTTATTTTAAAGATTTCATCAACCCATTTGGTGATGTAATCATAGGAAACAAAGTAATATATCTATCATAATCATCTTAATTTCTTAGTTGTGATATTTCTACTTGAATAAGTTGGCCAAATATACAAATATGTGGGGATCAACTAAGAGTGTTTTCTATTACAATACCCAACTTCAGAATAAATATTTGTATGATGATTTATTGATATAGTGTATATTTCATAATTTTTGATATGTATGTATGTATATGTTTGTGTGTGTGTATATATATATATATATATATGTATGTGTGTGTGTATGTGTGTGCGTGCGTGTGTCATAAAGTGATTTATTTATATGCTAATGCAATATCTGATGTAATTTGATAGTTCTTGAATAACACTTAATCATGTTCTTTGATTAGTTATGATGGTTACAATTCAATTCAAAAATTCTTATAATCATGTTTGATGATCTTTAATCATTATTCGATGATGTAAACTAAGTGATTATCATTAATTTTATTCTTATTACTCCACAAAACTTTTTCATTAAATTTTTGTTCATTTGAATCTATTAAATGATTTTGTTGAATTTGGTTAACATTGAATGAGATCTATTTTTTTTAATAATACTTTATGATTTTGCGTAATAAATTTGAAACATTGAAAATGAATTTCAATAGTACAATGTTATTCATATTAAACTAAATAGTTTCTTTTTTATATTGTTGCATGTGTTTTACATCATTATATATTTTGAAAATTGACCAAATGTGGAATGATTATGAAGATCATAGAAAAAAAAATTAAAGAACTTTGCTCTTGTAAAAATGATACAAAGTGTCCCATAAAACAATTTTTTCATAGCATCTCTTTTACTATTATCATTAAATAGTAGTTATTATTTTTAAATATTCAATCACATGATTAGCAAGATATAGTTTTTTGATTTAAGCAAGTTCACTTTGATTGCATGCTTCAACTTTAACAAGTACTTAACTAAAACTAAGTACTTAAGTATGATCTATAATTAAAAAAATGGTAAACAAATCAATGAAGGTGATGTCAATAAAATTTGATCAAGCATTTGTTATGATTTGAATTGATTTCTACAATATACGTAATGGAAAAATAATAAATAATTGATAGAAATCAAACTATAAGATAAGATCAATATGAAACAAAAGAAAGTAATATTATGGAAAAAAATTTATAATTTGATTTGAATATCGATTCCAGTCTAAATCAGGCAAAACCCTTCATGCTCTTCCTCTAATGTAACACACTGCACACTCCACCATTTGGAATGTCATTATAAACATCCTATGAATGTTATTAAAATTACTAGCTGGTGATGCTGACCGTCAACTGAAAGCGAGTGTATTCTATCACATGAAAGATTTTGTCGTGATCAATTATATTTCTTTCCATGGTTTGTGATATAATCAATCATAGCCTTCATGGCATGTTCTATACAAATGATGATTGAATTTGTGAAAATAAATAATTGGGCATATTAGAAATTATGGTGATTTCAAATCTAAAAATTTCTTATAACATTATTACTATGATAATTACTTGACATACACAACAATCAATGCACATATGTGTGGATTTTATATCTTATATCCTTGATAATCTTGTTATCGATCCAAACACATACATTTAGAATGGAATACTAATATCCCGATTGATAATAATATTCAATCAATGATAATTTAAGAATATCATGAGAACTAAATTTCTATTCTAAGGACTTTTTTATGTTTATTCATATAACACAGAGATTAAAATAAACATATCAATAATTTTTTTTAATAAAATATTATACATACTCATTCTACAATTATATGATGATTGATCTAATAGTCATATACCAAGAACATTCACCTACAATCAATTGAAAAGTGATTTTTGGTAGTGAGTCTATATTATTAATGGTCAAAATGGAAATGAATCACATTGACACGCATACCTTTTCTATTATAAAAGATGAGCAAAAATTCCATTACACCTTGTTGTATATATGGTCATGAGGGCCAATATCTACAAATAACAATTGTATGTACAAGGAAATTACCATAAAGTTGTTAAATAAAAAAATTGAGGTAAAATATAATGTTTATATATTTTAGCATCCAACTTTAAAACTCACTATATGATACATTTTAAAATCTATGTGATTTATTTTATATTTTATTGATAATATGTTTGAACTCCATCAAAGTTCTATCAATATATGTTCTGTTGTGCTTTTAAAAAAAGTATGAATTGATTGTTCATATCAACATGCTATAGTTATTTTATTTTTTTATAAGAAGTCAATATTGAATTAATGTTCAAATGTTTTTTTTTGTAAATGGTGTATTTTGATCAAGACAATGTGAACATAAGAAAGATATGACACATTTTTATCATGATATTTATCATATTCATCCAAATTCGTATATCAGTACAAGAGAAGAAAGTACAATAAAAAAATTATGACATAGTTGAGGAACAAACTCATGTAGAAAAGATGAATATTAATGATACCATACAGAAAGAAAATTGACATGATTGATTTTTTTTATAAACAAATACAATTACATTTAATGCCAACATCACTACTTTGAATGATCATGTTTAGTGGACTTTAAATCTAGATGTCAATTACATTGGAATTACACATATAATTTTTAGTTATTCAATGATATTTAAAAGCCTAGTTGTGATAAATAAGATTCAAATCATTAATCTTAGATTCTAAAAATGATTTCTATTTTTATTCATGATAAATTCTAAAATAACCTAATTGTGATTTTGCTCAATTATAGAATGAAGATTGAATAATTGTGAAATGAGTTCTTTCCCTTCTAACATACAAGGTAGTTATCAACTATTGAGCCCTTCCCAATGATTATCCTCTCATAGTTTTCCCCTCAATACTTTACACTAAAATAATACATCATTTTCCCGGAGGTCAGTACTCATTTATAAGTTCTCATCTTTTAGGCAACTCATTAACTACTCTTAATTATTACTTTAAATATCATTTGTATTCTCTGATCTCTAGTATCTTTCTTGATGAGAATTGATGTGATAATAAAATTTTTGCACTTTAATGTTCATTAGAACCATACTTTCACAATTAACATATGATTTCCTTCATGTTTTACCAGCAGAAGTTATACGAGCGAATGTAACTTATAGGACTATCACCACTAAACAAATCACATCTAACTATGCTTTTCATGTGGCTTACTTTTCATGTTGCCTATTAAGTATTCATGCTTTCAACTTCATAAGTATCATACAATGATTAAATATGCCTCAATTTCATGTTTTGGCATATGGTTTTTTCTCCTACATTATGGGTATAAAACTTGTCAATTTCTTCCTACTATATATGTGGGTGTATTTTGTGACTTACTTATCACTATCTACCATTCCAATCATGTACAAATACACCAATATCCAAAGCCATAGTTTTAGTTTTATTTAATTATCAAACCATCCATAACTTTAAATATCATTTGTATTCTCTGATCTCTAGTATCTTTCTTGATGAGAATTGATGTGATAATAAAATTTTTGCACTTTAATGTTCATTAGAACCATACTTTCACAATTAACATATGATTTCCTTCATGTTTTACCAGCAGAAGTTATACGAGCGAATGTAACTTATAGGACTATCACCACTAAACAAATCACATCTAACTATGCTTTTCATGTGGCTTACTTTTCATGTTGCCTATTAAGTATTCATGCTTTCAACTTCATAAGTATCATACAATGATTAAATATGCCTCAATTTCATGTTTTGGCATATGGTTTTTTCTCCTACATTATGGGTATAAAACTTGTCAATTTCTTCCTACTATATATGTGGGTGTATTTTGTGACTTACTTATCACTATCTACCATTCCAATCATGTACAAATACACCAATATCCAAAACCATAGTTTTAGTTTTAGTTTTATTACCCCAAAATTAGAGTTGTAAAGATTTTCTTTATTCTTCTTAAAAATTTTTGTTGAATTCTTAGTATTTTCTTTATATACCCGCACATATGATATGGCTATCTTTAATTGGAAGTCATGGTATTGAATCAAAGTTATGGTTTTGATCTTTCAATTCTATACCACAAAGTAATGGTACAAGGTATAAGCCATAACCATAGTCTCTTTCTTATGCTTGATGGTGGCAATGATTGGAAAATTCATGATGGCATATTTAACTTATGTAACATAAAATTGTAGCATTAGAATGTAGCAAAGTCTTTGGTCTCTTTCCTCTACTTGATGGTCATAATGTTGGAAAAAGTCATGATGACACATTTTGCTTCTATAACACAGTCATGACACTAGAATGTGGTTATGACTTGTGTATTTAGCCTATGTAACACAAAGTCATGGTATGAAATGATGACCATAGCTGTGTTTCTCTCTTTAACCAAGCATCGTGATGCTCATGTGAGTCACAACTTGAGTTTGACTATCTATAATATGTGGCCAATATGGCAATAAAGTGTATTGTCTCACCAAATATCATCTAGAAATTGATGTCCAATTCAACATATTTGCAATCAATTGACGTAACACATCTTGTCATTTCCTAATCGAATTTAGCATGCCTTCAAAATATCTCATTAAATAGTATAAGTCTTTTTGATTAGTATTTTATTTCCCAAGTTCTCCACTAATTCTCTAACATTTGGTCTTTATTAGTCACCATTGTCTTATATTCTATTAAAATGGAATTGTAGAGCCTCCCAAATAACTATGCACTCTTTGTTACAACAGATTCAACACATTTCATCCAAAATTCCAAGAGTTTAAAAATCATGTTTTCAAAATTTCCTCTGCTACTACAAATAGCAACTATTTCTATTGGAGTTTCATTACTCAAAGTGTATCCCATCTTTTCATGTCTACTGTCATTGGACATTACTATATGGAAGTTGTGTATCTCTTCCATAAGGCATGATTTTCTATCTCTAGCTTCTAATTACATATTTTCCAAAATATGAATAATATTAGCAATCATACCTTTTTGTTCATCTAAAGAATACTCATCATGATTTTCTCATTCTTCATGTCTTCTCCTACTTATTTCCTCATCTCTTATGCCAGCTTCGATAAAAGATAACCCATCTTGCCCAAAATAAGGTAAATTTCCAATATGGTTTCTAGTATGACAATAAATCTCATCTAGAACTTGATGCCCAATCCAACATATTTGAAATCATTTCATGTTACATCTTGTCATTTCTAAATCAAATTTAGTGTGCCTTCAAAAGATCTCATTAAGTAGAATAAGTCTTTTTGATTTGTATTTTATTTCCCCAGTTCTCCACTGATTCTCTTGGTAGATAACATCTTTCTCAAGCATTTGATCTTTATTAGACACCATTATCTTCTATTCTATTACAATGGAATTGTAGAGCCTCCCAAATAACTCTTCACTCTTTTTTACAATAGATTCAACACATTTCATCTGTCATTCCAAGAGTTTGAAAATATTGTTTTTAAATTTTTCTTGTGCTACTACAAATAGCAATTCTTTCTGTTGGAGATGCATTCTCAAAGTGCATCTCATCTTTCCATGTCTATTGTCATTGCTATATGGAAGATGATTATCTCCTCCATATGGCATGTTTCTCTATCTCTGATTTCTAACTACATATTTTCCAAAATATGAATAATATCAGCAATCATACCTTTTTGTTCATCTAAAGAATGCTCATCATGAGTTTCTCACTCTTTGTGTCTTCTCCCACTTCTTTCCTCATCTCTTACTTCAGATTTAAAATAAGATGACCCTTCTTGCTCAAAATAAGTCAATTCTTTCCCTTCAAAAATCAACTTATTTCTTTTAAATCAATTTCATATACTTTTTTGATGCCCAACAAAGTCAAGGGGATACCCTCGGATATATGTCATATATGTTATCATTTATAGGGACTTCTTTAGCTCCACTTTGTAGGCTAATCAATACATGGTGAATAATTATGTGGCCAACAAATTTACTTTCCTAATAATTGAGAATATATTTCTTAATTATTTTACTCACATCAAAAGTACAACCAATTGAGAGAGCATAAAAAAAAATCTCTTATCATATGATGGTCAAGACATGAAGTATAAGCTAAAAAAAGGAGCATAGAAAATATAACCACATTGTACTCACCTCCATGAATTCTCCACACATCAAAAATCCATATACACTTTTTGAAGTCACCCTCATTATTCTCTTCCATCCATCAAATATTTTGCAGTTTCTTTGATAGTTGGGTCACTCTTTATGGGATTGAAAAGTGTACTATCCTTTGCTCCTAGAAATCCAAATAATTCATTAAAAAACTCCAAGAAAATGTACTCAACATCCATGCACATAACATCTCTTCTACTCTTAATCCTTTGGATTGGTACAAAATTTCTTCACGAATGAGGTATTTCTCCTCTCTCTATGCGTACAAAAACCAAACCAACCTTTCTTTTAGAGGATTACTAGAAAGGTGGTATATATCCATTGACAACCCATTTTCCATAAAATCTATTTTTGGTAAGAACAAATTCCATCCATCCTCTACCTGTCTCCATGCAAAAAGTCAGCACTTGCACCTTGACTCTTTGCAACTCCTCTTTGGTGTTGGATCTTAACTACTTAATAGTACCCTTTCTACTCATTTCTCCCACCATGATTTTTCATTTTAGCTTAGAACATGATCACTTCTCCATGGTTATGTTGTCGTGACACTTAAATCTCATGATTTTTGATAAGGGGTTTAGGGTTGAATTATGAAGAGGAGAAATCAGGGTTAAATTTTTTTTTGTTACCATGATGATATAAACTCTGCCATCCATGATTTGATAATTGAAAAGTTGTGGCACTAAAAGTTAGCCATAACTATAAGTAATGAGAAGTTGTAGTACTGAAGGTTGGTTGTGACTTTATGAGTGAAATCTACTTAATAGTAGGTTTGTGGTGGATGAGTGTCAAAATATAGGGTGCATGTAAAATAAATTCTTCACACAAACAAAAATAACAACAAACACATATTCTTTTCTCCCAAAAAGTTCTATATTTAATGTTCATAGCTAGACAATATCAACTATTCTTTTCTACCTTTAATTTGTACCATCCATGCAAGCTTCTCCATTTAATCTTTCACTTCCTTTCTCTTGTTTGTTCAGTATCCACTAGTGATGCTTTGTAGAAAATTATCTGAAATATATTATCAACATAAGGTCTCAAAAAATAAAGGACCATACATCTCCTTTTTTTTGGGTCATGACATCAAGAAATATCATGGATTTTTTTTGCTGCTTTGATTTCCTCCTCTTCAACTATTGTGGTAATTATAAACTCATGAACTTCCGAGGTAGCACTTTTTTCTTTACCATATTTTATATCCACACTCATCAATAAAACTTACAAGGTATCATTTTTTTCTTAAATCACACTTATGTCCATATTTTCCAATGTAACTTTAAAGATATCTTTTTCCTTTTCAATCACACTTATGTCCATACTTCTTTAGTCTTATATAACATTTTCATTATGAAGTCTTCAAGTGATGAACTAGTTTTTGGATATGATCTAGCAAGACTTCTATGTTTATATTCTTCAATATCATTGCTCTATTTCATCTCTACAAGCTTCATAGTCAAGAATTCATTGAGTTTCAAAGATAATTTTTTAGTGAACCCATTCTAACAAGGCCTTTCTTTATACTTCTCATGTTAAAATCTTTATAGCAAGCATCTATCTAAAAATAAAGGCTTTCGACATCATCATCATTCATGAAACAAAAGTCACCATAGGAATAAGAATGTGCTCTATCATAGTTAATATTTGACTCACACATGGTCCTCATTTCTCTAGATCACAAGGTATAAGATCAGTCCTAAAGTTTTGCTCATATAAGGGTGATAGCTAAAAAAAGGAAAGAGAAAATAGGGATAAAGATAAAATTGTTATGATTATAAGATAAATACAAGATATATAATATAAATCTTAGTGAAACAAAATAAAAAAATATTATCAAAAATACTAAAAATAGAACTATCCTTTTCAAGGGTAGTTACATCAATTAAAGTTGACCAACCAAACTAGAAAAAGTATTCTATGACAATGGTACCAAAAACTTGTTATGACTTAGTTATAATACCTAATTTTATGGTTAGGTGTGTTCCAAAAGCTAGTTGTATGATGACCTTTCGACCAATATCATTCTAAAAGTATATGAGCCATATAAATAATAAACTAGACCTTTAGTTTAGGTATCGATCTCATATGAATTGCACATGCATTGTTTAGTTAGTTAATAATAATTAATAGTTGCTCTATTAGACATAAAAAATAAGATTCAAGTCATAAATCCTAGATTATATGGATGAATTATATTTTTATATTTCAAATAATAAATAAGATTGCCCATGTATTGACCAATATTCAAGTCATAAATACCTTCATTGTGATTATGCTTAGTCACGGAATGAAGATTAGATAATTATGGAATGACCTTTTCTCTTATGACATACAAGGTGGTTATCAACTATTAAGCCTTTTCTAATGATTGTCCCCTCATTATCATCTACCCAATACATTATCACTAAAATGATACATCATCACTACTCGGATTTCATTTATAATTTCTTATCTTTTAGGCAAATCATTAATTGCAAGTAATAGCTAGTTCAAATATGCATTCTTATTCTCTAGCCTATGGTATATTTATTGATGAGAATTAATGTTGTAATAAAAGTAATAATGTTTTTGAGTTTGTAAGCATCATACTCACATAATTAGCAAATGTTTTCTTTTGTATTTCACTTGTGGAAGACATACGATCAAATATAACTCATAGGATTGTCACCACCATATGAATCATATTCATTTGTACTTATAGCTTGGCTTGCATATCACCAACCCTCATTACCATAAGTGACTCTCACACTAAATATGAAATCCTCAGAAGAAATTCTATTTATTGCCCAACATTTGTTGAAAGTCAATTTCTCTAAGATATGCATAATGAAGTGACATATAAAATAGTTCAGACTTTCGGCTTCGTAAATATCATAATCACGACAATTAAACACACCTCAATTTTAGGTTTTGACATATGAGTTTGTCTATTGTATCAAGATTAGAAGGGATATCAATTCCTTTCTACTATATGTGTGAGTGTGTTTCATGGCTTACTTATCACTGTACACTACTCTAATCATGTATGAACCCACCAATAGTAAAAATCCTAGTTTTAATTCTATTTTAATACCAAACTATTTATATCAAATTATCATTACAATAAAACAATACACTTAAAGCATTAAACAAAGCATCTATCATATATATATTACACCATCTCTAGATTCTTCTTTCATCGTAAAATTAGGGAGAACAACATATAAAAGAAATAAAAATTCATCTCGTATGAATCTAAGTGGCTAATCTCAACACTCATAAGAATATAAGTTAAACTAAATCCCTCAAAACTTAATTAATTCTACTTTGATTTTTCCCTAGGATGGGGTTAGTATATGTGTCCGTCTCCTCGGGTTTATTCTTGTGCCTAGTATCATAATTGTTGCATGTGGATCATACCATAATTGAAGTTATGGAGCTTTTTGAGTCATCTTCCACGTGCTTCTCATTAATTATCTTTGACTTATTAGGGTTTTCTTTATACATCCACACACAGTATATATTTCTTTAATTGAAAGTTATGGTGCTAAATAAAAGTCATGACTTTCCTTTTTGGTTCTATAACACAAAGTTGTGGTACTGGGTGCACAAGCAAAAGCTTTGATCTCTTTCCTTTTCATGATAATCACGATTCTAGGAAAACTTATGATGGTACATTTTGCTTCTACAACTCAAAGTCACAACAATAGAATGCAGTCATGGATTTGGTCTCTTTCCTCTTCTAGATAGTTATAATGTTAGGAAAAGTCATGATGGCACATTTAGCTTCTGTAATACAAAGTCATGGTGCTAGAATGTGGCCATGGTGTATACATTTATCCTCTATAACATAAAGTCACAATGCTAGATGATAGTCATGGCTTGGTTTCTCTCTTGAGACAAAATTCATGGAACTTATATTGGTTGTGACTTGAGTTTGACTCTCTTTAACATTCTATAAAAAAATGTGCAAATCCAAATTATAATTGTAGCTTGCTTGAGTATTCTATGATTTGGTAAAGAAAATACATGGTATTAAAGGCTGTCCTATATTTAAGAACTAATGAAGTACTTGGCTACTATGACATAAACTTAATGTTGCAGCCTCAAAGTTATTTCAAGCTAGTTCAGTTGTAATTCTAAAATATCTTCACATTTAAGAGAATGTACTCTATAATGAAAAAATTGTGACAACAAAGTAATAGAGTCATGATATATAAAGATTATCATGCTTATGTATGTAGAAATTTGGCCAAGATTGAATATCAAAACCAATCTATAAGTACACAAAGGTATAGAAAAGTTATAGCATGTCTAATGCTATGAATCATATGAGTTTTAACTCCCATTCTAGTCATCAACTCCAACAAGTCACATATTTCTTACTAAAAACTTTTGATTTCACAACTTTTCACAAAAGTATCAAAAATTAAAAATTTGTTAAATTCTTACAAATAAATTCATCTTTCAAGCAAAACATACCATGAAACTCATATCGAATGGTCAATATTATTTAGTATTTAGCATACCAAATAAGAGAGAGATAGGGAAAGAGAGAGAGAGGGAGGGACGGAGAGAGGAAGAGAGGGAGAGAGGGAGATAGGGAAAGGAGAGAGGCTGAGAGGGAAAGAGGGAGAGGGAGAGAGGAAGAGTGGGAGATAGGGAGATAGGGAATGAAGGAAAGAAGCTGAGAGGGAGAGAGGGAGAGAGGGAGAGAGGGAGAGATAGGGAGAGATAGAGAGAGGGAGAGAGGGAGAGAGGGAGAGAGGGAGAGAGGGAGAGAGGGAGAGAGGGAGGTTGAGAGAAAGATAGTGATAAAGAGACACTGAGAGATATATAGAGAGGAATATAGATAGATAGAGAGAGAGAAGGAAAGAGGGAGAGACGAGGAGATATAGAGAGAGAAGGAGAGAGGGAAAGACAAGGAGATACATAGAGAGAAGGAGAGATGGAGAGACAAGGAGATACAGATAGAGAGAGAGAGAAAGAGAGACAAACTGAGAGAGATAGAGAGAGATAAAAAGAGAGACAGAACAAGAGAGACATAGATAGAGAGAGACATACATACAAAGTGATAGAGAGAGATAAAAAGAGGAAGAGACACAAGAGAGATAGAAAGTGAGAGAGAGAGAGAGAGACAGATAGAAAGACATTAAGAGAGAAAGAAAGACAGAAAAATAGATAAATAGAGAGAGAGAGAAAGACAGAGAAAGATATATAAATAGAGAGAGAGAGAGAGAGAGAGAGAGAAAGACAGAGCAAGATAGATAAATATAGAGAAAGATAGACACACACACACACCCACCCACCCACATATATATAGATAGAGAGAGAGTGAGAATAGAGAAAAAAATGAATGGAATCATTATTGACTTGTTATTACTTAATCATCATAAATGCATGCACATGCGTTCTAAGAGATGTGTAATTTCTATATTTTCTTAGTGGGAGATTTATTATTGGAATCATAATTTTCTTCATATTTATATAATTTTGTTTCATATTATTTTTTACACACTTTTATTTCCATTTTTATTACTTGTTCTGATCACATAATTTTAAGTTTGTTTACAACACCCCTAAAATTGTTTTTAAATTTTCTAAATAGCATGTTTATTACAAATTTTACAAACTTAACAATCTCTCTATTTGAAGATTAATCAACAAATTTATGACATAATCATAATCTTCATATAATTATACGGTAAATGAAGACACACATTTTTAGGTGGAAAAAACTTAAATGAAAAAAGCATGAATCTTCAAATGATCAACAATCTACTATTAAGAGAAAATGATTAATATACAAATATATTCAATTCTAAGTGGCTCAATCCCTCATGAATTACTTGATGATGATATTCACTTTCAAAAATCATCTTTTCATCTAATGAAGAATGCTCAAAGTCAATTAAAAGCTAGAATAAACAAACTCCCTGAAATCTATTACAAAATACACTTTTTTTTACCATTTAGAAGAGATTAAATTGTAAACCAACATGAGGTTCATTCATTCTTCTTTGAAATATCTTTTCTCATGTATTTTATTATTTTCCTTAAGAAAAAAACCTCCTCGTGCTTAAAAGATTAAGAATTTCAACAAGAAAAAACAAAGCGCATGAGAAAATGGATGCTAGATTTTATGACTTTCAAGCAACCTCACAAGTTAGTCAATCAATTAATGAAATCATAAAAATAAGGTTTTTCATCTAGTGAAAAAATCTTCTACATAAAAAATAGTGTTCAAATATATGTTGCATTAATCCAAAAGTAATTCAAGAAGAAACAAAAAATCTTCTACATAAAAAATTTGACTTAAATTATGGATAATATAAGTTTATTCATTTTCAGCTTCTCCTACATACCTAGGTTTCTTGGAAAATGATAATTTTAATTTTTATTAGAAAAGTAATTGATGTATCAATTTTTTTTAAAAAATATGAACAAAACATGCTTAATTACTTATCATGATTTACCAACTTATTTAATCACACACATATTTTCAAAATGAAAATAGTTTCCTAATAAACTACATTTTCTTATTATGTCTACTTATTCATCAATTAGAATTTTTATTGGTAAATATGGTAATTTCCATTTTTTAGACATGTATTTTTTCTGAGAGAATTTTATTAGGTATTATAGTTGAAGTGCAGCCAAGAAGGAAAATGATGACAAATCCATCGGATGACCTTGTCCATGATAAACCATTACTTTTTGTATAATGTATTATTCACTATTCACATGTGTTAAAATTAGCTAAACATGTATTTTATAAGGTACAACTCATAAATAAGAGTAAAAAACATTTTGTTTCCTTTATGGACAATCAATGGCAGCCACATCCATTGTTCGTCATAAAAAAATATATGTTCATTATTTTTTAGAAGATTATTGAACACACCCATGGTTTTATTCTACAACTATTTATAGCAATCACCATTTTATATATATATATATATATAAAAGGCATTAAACTCTATGAAAAAGTTAAAGGTGTCATTTTGACAATCCATGATGGCGGATCTTCTTCCTCACAATGATTTATATTATCCAAGTGAGAAAGATAATGTTAAACCAAGTGAAATCTCAATTGATGACTTGAAGAAATTAAAAAAGACAATATATACTCTTCAAAAGTTGACGTTAATTGTTGGAGGAGTGAGATGAATGAAAAGTGAATTTCTCCTTTGTCTCATTGGCATACAAGGTAGTTATCAACCTTTGATAGTCACTTCAAATAATGGTCTCATTGTAGTTGTGCTTTTAGTAATTTACCACCAAAATCATACTTACTCTATTCATGAATTATCCACCTTTATATATCTTTTAGGTAATATGGCAACTATACTTAATGAGTACTTTGAGTGTGTATTTCTTTTATTTGACCTCAATAGTCATGAAATACATGCAATAATATGATAATAATTATATTTAAGTCTTTGACTTTGTAAGTACCATACTCGCATTAATTAACATACATATCTTTAATGATTTTTTATATTGAAGTCTATCATGAAAAAATAATTCTATGGCTATCACTACATTATGAAGATATCCCCTTATATATTTCTTGTGACTTACTTGTCATCATCTATGTCACGTCCCCATACCCAACCCAAACTCAAAGATAAGACCAAATCTAATGACATGGATCCATTTATCGTTCGAAAATCATTCATAAAACACATTTCATATAAATTATTTTCTAATACGAAAAAAATTATTTATCAAGACACAATTTCTATACTCATATATAATTAAATATATAATATCATTATCAATGCATGTTTATAGATATAGAAAAATGCATCATTTCATTTCAATACATGCTCTTTTCAAATTCTTTACAAAATACTATCATGTTTTATTTCCAAAATAAAGTTTTAATATAAAAGAGTCAAATAGTCACTCGATACTTACGTGAAATAAAAAAAACAACATGCTTAGCATTGTCATTCTTAGTGGTTTTTTGTTGTTCTATATTTATTTTAATTAAACACAAAACATGTATCTTTTTTGAATATGCAATTTTCCATATGCTTAGTGTTTTATGTTGTTCTTATTATGTTTACTTATTCGTCAATTAGAATTTTTATTGGTAAATATGATAATTTCCATTTTTTAGATCTCTATTTTTTATGAGAGAATATTATTTGGTATTATAGTTGAAGTGCAGCCAAGAAGGAAAATGATGATAAATCCATCAGATGACCTTGTCCATGATAAACCATTACTTTTTGTATAATGTATTATTCACTATTCACATGTGTTAAAATTAGCTAAACATGTATTTTATAAGGTACAAACTCATAAATATGAGTAAAATACATATTGTTTTCTTTATGGACAATAAATGGCAGCCACATCCATTATTTGTCATAAAAAGAATATATGTTCATTATTTTTTTAGAAGATTATTGAACACACTCATGGTTTTCTTTTACAACTATTAATAGCAATCACCATTATATATATATATATATATATAAGGCATTCGACTCTATAAAAAAGTTAAAGGTGTCATTTTGACAATCCATGATGGAGAATCTTTTTCCTCACAATGATTAATATTATCCAAGTGCAAAAGATAATGTTAAATCAAGTGAAATCTCAACTGCTGACTTGAAGAAATTAAAAAAGACAATATGTACTTTTCAAAAGTTGACATTGATTATTGGAGGAATGAGATGATGAAGTGAATTTCTCCTTTGTCCCATTGGCATACAAGGTAGTTATCAACCTTTGAATATCACTTCAAAGAATGGTCTCATTGTAGTTGTGTCTTTAGTATTTTACCACCAAAATCATACTTACTCTATTCATGAGTTATCCACATTTTTACATCTTTTAGGTAATATATGTTAACTATACTTAATGAGTCCTTAGAGTGTGTATTTCTATTATTTGACCTCAATAGTCATGAAATACATGAAATAATATGATAATAATTATATTTAAGCTTTTGACTTTGTAAGTACCATACTCGTATTAATTAATATACATATCTCTAATGATTTTATATATTGAAGTCTATCATTAGAAAATTAACTACATGGCTATCACTACCTTATGAAGATATCCCTTTGTATTTTTGATTTACTTGTCATCATCTATGTCACGTCCCCATACCCAACCCAAACTCAAAGGTAAGATCAAATCTTGGGACATGGATCCATTTTTCTTTCAAAAATCATACATAAAACACATTTCATATAAATCCTTTTCTAATATGCAAAAAATTATTTATCAAGACACAATTTCTATCCTCATATATAATTAAATATACAATATCATTTTCAATACAAGTTCATAGATATAGGAAAATGCATAATTTCATTTCAATACATGCTCTTTTCAAATTCATAACAAAATACTATCATGTTTTATCTCCACAATAAAGTTTTAATATAAAAGAGTCAAATAACCACTCGATGCCTATGTGAAATAAATAAATAACTTGCTAAACATTGTCATTCTTAGTGGTTTTTTGGTGTTCTATATTTATTTTAATTAAACACAAAACATGTATCTTTTTTGAATATGCAATTTTATTTGTCAATTTAGAAACACACACACACACACACTTTTACTTATTTACATTTAAAATTTATTTGATCACTTTAAATATTTAATTTCATATGCTAATTTTTTATTTAAAACTCAAATCATGCAATTCACATATTTACTTATCATTTTATCCTTAAACAAATTTAGTTAATACTTTTTGTGCAAGGATAACATAATCACTAACACTATCTTTATGGGCTATAGGCCAATATGAAAATATTTATAACATAGCACAACCCCACTAGCCTATTTATTGGTTATTTAAAAACTATTTGTGAACACTATAAATATTGTCTCACTAAGCTATGAAATGTTATGCCACTATATTACATTCATTCATAATACTGCTAGTTTGACCCTTATTTATATAACAATCCATCCTTTACTCAAATACGATGAATATGATTTATAGAACTACTAGTTTGACCATTGTATATATATTTATACTCAAATAGTTCATTCTAATATTCATGTAATTTTCATGGTAATATATTTACCATTAATTTTCTCAAATGAATTTAAACAAAATAATATATAGTTTTGTTTTAAATTATTTCAATGGTAGATCAATAATCATAAAACTTAAAATAAAAGAGAAGAATATATAATGTACCAATTCTTATATAGTTCAAATGAAACACACATGCATATTCACATACAACCTTTTCTTGTTTTATTTTACCATTAAAATAAAACAAGGAAAGAAGTGTGAAGAACAAACATAAAATTTGAAACAATAAAAGCCCAAGGAAAAACAAACTAAAAAGCTTGTTATCACATGCATCATTCATCCATCTCAATGAGTAGCACAAAAATTATATCTTCAAATGAACTTTAGTTCTCTCTTTGGTTGGTTGTAATTAGAACATGAAGTTCTTTGTATTTGGTATCCCATCATGTCTATTTCAATATTATTTTATCTTCTATATGATAAACTCTCATGATTACTCATGATAAGATGGTAATGTGTAAGGATATTATTATTAGGTATAAATAGGCATTCTATTTAATAGAATATTAGCTTCTTCAACTTGATAAATTTTATCAAAATTGATAACTTCTTGATGTTGCAAAACTATCATTCTCTCACACTAGGCTTCTTGTCATGTTGTGCTCCAAATGTGCTAAAAAACTTATCTAGCTTCACCTCCAACACCATTAGTCTATTTAACTCCAACACTCCATCTTGTTTCCTTCAATTTGCTATTTCATTTTTAGTTTGGTAGTTATTTTTGGCTAGTTCTTCAAATAGAAATGGATCTCCTTGGGTGACTTATTCTTGATAGAAGCACTCAAGGCTGTATTAACTACATATCTCATCATAAGGTTCAAACCATTATAAAATGTCTAGGCTTAAAATTATAATTTATATCCTTATTATGTGTACTTTCTTAGATCTTTGAATTAGTTCTAAGCATCATATAATATTTTATAATCTTCTTGTCTAAACTAGCTTATCTCTCCCCTTAGTTGTGAGATGATTTAAGGTCCGAAGAATTTGGTTAGTAAAGCTTGCACACGTTCATCCTAACTTTCAATAGAACCTCTAGATAAGGATTGAACTAGCTCATTGCCTTATCTCTAAAATAAAAGAAAAGGAAAATATAAACTTTATCATAATTGGGCTAACTCCATTCATATTAATAGTATCGCACAACTCTAACAAAGTCATGATGAAATTGTTTGGATCTTATAAAAGTCATCCATCATACTGATGTTATTACATATTGACTATGAGGCTAGACTTCAATGCAAAATAATTTTTATGTATCAATTGCATCCAAAATCCTATAGTAGATGTCCATCAATGTTGACATCTAATAATGTACTAAGGTCTTGTTGGGAATAAGCTATTGCATAACATGTTCAACACCTCCTTAGTTATTCTCATTTCTACTATTATCTTTCATGTTTGCTCTCTCATCTCTTTATCTCAATATTTATCTTCTTATTCTCTCAATTACTAGATCTAAAAGTATTGGCGTTGTCTCAGATCTTATGTCCATAAACTGTTGTGGCAAAAAAAAACATAAAAACAAACATTAACCAAAAATAGATATGCAATCAACTAGAATCCATGACAACATACTAAAAACTTATTGTGACTTTGTTACATTTCAAAAACTTATTGTTTGTAGCACAACAACAAATATTTGTTGGGTGATTGTATGCAACCAATAGTAATTTATTAGTATATAGGTCATACAAGTAATAACGTGAATATAAGTTCGTATATTGATCTTACAAAGACTATATGAGCAGTTTGACTAACCAATGATAAATTAACTATTGCTCAAGTAATAAAAATAATCTTGGGTCTTGAATATTTACTTAGACTCTAGGGTTTGTTCACTTCCTTATGTATGATAATTTTTTAAAAAATTGTGATATTGTCATGCTTGTCTATTAGATGAAAAGTAGAATGATATGGATTTCTCCTTTGCCCACTTTGCATGCAAGATAGTAATCAATATTGGATTGTCACTGCCAATGATAAAAATTTCTGATATATCCACCGATATATCTCCGATATATCCGTAAATTCTAAGTATCGATATATCCATTAAGACCGATATATCTATTATTGATTGGTGCTTATATATAAATACACATCGATATATCTTCTATATATCCGATATATCCATTACATCCTAATACCGATATATCCGTAGAAATCGATATTTTAATCCTTGGTCACTGCTAAGAATGGCCCCCTTGTATTTGTGTCTTTAGTATTTTAGCCCTAAAACCATATTTACTCTATTTGTGGTTCATCCACACTTCTATTTTTTTATGCATTATGTCAACTACTCTTAATGACTACTTTAAGTATTCCTTTCTATTAATTGGCCACAATATTTATGAAAGATATGAAATAATGAGGTAATAATTATATTTGGAAATTTTAAATTTGTAAGTGCCTATTATAACTTTATTATGCTACCTAATTTTATCGGTTAAATAATGTCTCAAAAGCATGTAGGCAAGGATCTCTCATCAACAAGGATCCATAAGTTTATGAGTCATATAAGTAATAAAAAAGATTTTTGTCAATATATCAATTCTATTAGAATTATATTACTAGTTTGGTCAACCAACAATGAGACAACACTATTCTAGTAAATAAGGTAATTCATAATATTGGCAGATTCTTAGATCCTAGGATGTGTCTATTTTCATTCGTATGATACATATTTAAATAGTTTAATTCATCTTGAGTTTGGATACATAATGAATGTTGGATTATTATTAGAATGTCTCTTTTCCCCAATGTCTATTTTCCCCTCGTAGCTATCCCCTAGGTAGTTTACCACCAAGACAACAAATCATCCCTATATAAGGATCACTCATAAATCCATTTATTTTAGGCAACTCATCAACTATCCTTGATGGTTGCTTTTATTGTATATTTTTTTTATCTAGCATTTGGTATCTTAAATACTTTGAACTAATGTGGTCTTAAAGCTTTCCAATTTTGACATTGTAATCATCATATTCACTTAATTAACTTAAGCTTTCCTCAAGTTTGACTTTGTGACATACTTTTAGTGCCAGAGCGATATGATATATGAAGAAGTAAAGGCTAGTGTTACACCCACTCACAATGTCATGGCCAAATTGGAGGTAGAAATTTTTTTACACCATGATCCTACCAACTTCTTATCATAATTTTTCCAATTTACAATATATATTTTTTGTGGCTACAATATTATTATTTAGTCATAGACATATCTATCTCACAAAATTTATATTATTATGATATTAATTCTATGTTTCATCAACCATGTATCTCATTGTTGGTAAAGGTCATGGTCAAGTTCGAGTATCATAACTTTATCTTTAATGTGACTCGATAGTCCCAAGTCAAAGTCATAACCTTTTTACTAAGTTATAACTTTTGAGCTACAAATAGTTATAGAGACAAAACTATTAAGGCTAAAATTCTGATAATTATTCAGTGATGTAACTTTTGGGACACTAAATATTATAGAACACATTACTTAAGTAGGACTATTTCTCAAGATCATGACTCTTATCCTCAAAGGAAGACAAAACTACAACTCTACATATGAGCTAATATTTAAGTGTTGTGATATCCTTGTAGTGATTGAGTGAAATGATACGTGAAAGAAGTGAAGGCTAGTGTTACACCCACTCACAATATCATTGACACATGAGACATTTGAAGGGTAAATTTTGGGCTGCAACTATTTCCCAGGCCATGATTATTTCTTAATGTTGTCATATAAAGATAAAAAAAAACAAATGCCAATTCCATAGCTTTTCCATATGGCATTATACCAATATGAGAGACCCTACAACATGCCGCGACCTTTCCTAGCATGGCTATATCCCAGGCCACTACCCCTTTTAAAGAAAATGAAGACAATTACATGAAGTTACTGCCACTTCATGATACAATGGCTTTTTATTATAGAGATATTAGGGATGTTTCATAGTCCCATAACTTTGTGTTATAGAAAGATTGTGAAACATTATAGAGATTTGACTATTTCTTAGAGTTTCTATCTCTGGCTTAAGAGACGAAGGTTAAAGTTATAACTTTTTAAAAAAAAATCATGACTTCATACTTAGAGTAATATAAAATTTATCAAGTATAAAAAGTGAAAGATAAAGAAATTTGAGAAAAAAAAAATTATTCTTCCTCTCTCTCCACTCAATAAGCAAAGATATGGTATAAATAACAAACCCTAAGTATAAATTTCACACTTTCTAGGGGTTCCAAAAGCAAGCGAGAGATATAAGATTTAATACAATCCATAGAGTTGGAGGCATTGCTCTAAAATCCGACTTGCTTAGGGTAAATTTGAAAATTTTTAGCAAAATAGCATGTAGTTAAGGATTTGTTTAACTTGATTTATGTAATGTAAAAGTAGTTTTTTAGTATTAATGAATGTGTTTAATTTATAATATATTAATGTATATTGATGTATGATAATTAAATAGAACTTGAACTTGATTTCAACATTTGGTTGGTTTGAATGACATTGTCATGGTGGATGATGATAGTTAAACAACAAGGTTCACTTGAGTATATGGTAGGAAATAACTTACAGAATACTTTTTTCAATATTTAATTTATCGAATATTCTTATTTATTATATTGGTTAATAATGATGATGTAGACATAAAAATGGGGCTAATATGTATTGATTTTATAATTTCTGATATTTTAGAGAACTTTGATAAATATTAATGAAATCAATTAGTTTTTGGATGTGTTTAGCATAGGAGTTAGATTAGTAAGTCTCATAAAGTTTTGACATCCATTTTAGCTAACACTCTACCTAAATAGTCGATAAAAATTCTTAACACCATGATCCTACCAACTCATTAGCATAATTTTTATATTATGCGACATATTCTCAATGGTTATGATATTATCATGCAATCATATCCATATTTATCTCGGAGGATATTAATAGCTATGATATTAATTCTCCATCATAGTAACTAAGTACTAAATTGATGCTCAAACTCTTAGCCAATTCCATAGAGCCATGAATTTATATTTATATTGCTTAATAATCTCAAATTAGAACTATAAAAATTTTACTAATCCATGAATTTTGAACTACAAAAAATTACATAGTCAAAAATACTCATGCCAAATTCATGAAAATTATTCAAAGCCATGACTTTTAGTACACTAAATATTATAGAGAATATTACTTGAGTACGGTCATTTCCAAGGTTGCAACCTTTATCATCAATGGAAGGTATAACCATGACTTATATGCACTAGATAAGTGTAAAATACTATGACATTCTAATAATATAATGATAATAAATTATATGAGAGAAGAAAAACTAATATCACAGCTACTAAGAGCACTGCAAACACTTAAGATAATTGAAAGGTTATTTTGTATCATGGTCCTATATGGACCACAAATGATGAAGGCATGAAGCAGAGATAATTTTATAATGCCCTCATTTTGTGTTATAGAAAGATTAGACCTAGGTCATAGTCAATGCCAATGCCATGACTTTGTATTATAGAAAGAATAAGATCTTGAATAGAGTAATGACTATTTTCCAGAGTCACGACTTCAAGCTAAAAAGATAAAATTATTATTATAATTTTTTTTTAAAAGTTTTGACTTTTTACTTTAGTAATACAAAGCCACCTGAGAATAAAAGTAGAATTTAGAGAATTTTCAAAAATTCTTTCTATTTCTTCTCATTCTCCCTCATACACCAAGCAAAGCCATAGAAACAAGAAATCCTAATTTTGTACTCCCAAGTAGGGGTGTTCACAAATAATAAAAAACTACCCAGACTGATTGAAATAAATCGAACTAAACCAAAACCATGGTTTTAAAAGTTCATAGGTTTGGATCAGTTTAAAATTTTGTAAAAACCAACGTGTTGGTTCGGTTCGTGGTTCAACATGAGTTGATATAATTATCATTTTAAAAGGATAATTCCTTTTTAGTAATTTAAATAGAATTGATTTTGATAAATTTTTTTGAATCTAAATGCTAACTCTTGTTAATTTGTTTGTAAAGTGGATAGTTGTATCTTTGATTTTGAACATATCTTTTTCTTTTTTAGCCACCAATTTACAAATCAAAATGTTTAGTCAAACTCTACATGAATACTTAATTGATTATCTTAAGGAGCTATGAGAAAAGAATAAAGATGTTGAAATTCATAATGAAAATGTGAGATAAAAGTGATCGAGATTTCAAATAATAATTACAGTGAGGCTTATTATGCTCAAGGTAGTAGCTTTTACTATGAACCTTATAAAAACCAATCTCAACCCTATTAGCAACAAAAAAAGTGTTGTGGGACTAGGGAAATAGATGCCACAAAGTGTGGATATTTAATGATTCTCAATCATCTTCAAAATTATATTTGTCAGCTGAAATTAAAGAAATGATGTAATAATTGTGAAGAGTTAATACTCTGGAGGAAGTGAAGTTGAGACAATTAAAGAATAAATATAAAGTTATGGATTTGGTTAAGTCCAAATAATGTATTTCATTAGAAATGTTTTTAGCTCATAAGAAAATAATTATGCTTGAGAATTGAGAAGAAGAAATCGAGGATATGGCCTTAATTATTCAAGAAGAAGAAAATAAAGTGAGTGATGAGATATTCATAGCTAATAAGGAGACATTTGTGAAAGAGAATCTAAATAAAGAATTTCAAGATAAAATATCAAAATCTCAATTATTTAAAAGGAAAAAGATGAAATACATGATAAAATCTCCATGACTAATATGGAGACATTTGTCATAGAAAATATTGAAAATAAAATTGAAGATATGTTCTCAATTACTCAAGAAAAAAAAGATGAAATGGAACACAAAAATTTTATAGTTGAAATGGAGAAAGTTGTGGAGGATAGGTTTGCACAAAATGATAAAAAAGTCAAGACAATTTGTAATTTCAAGGCTAAGGAGAAAAAAAATAAAAGGAGTTCAACCTAAACTATCTTCAAAAATGAGAATATGGATGCGATCATTCATACAACATTTACTACTAATTTCAAAAGTACATGAAATAAATAAGTTAAACTCTATACTAAGAAGCTAGTTTTGACACCATAGATCTTCAATTGAGGAAAAGAAGTTTTAATGGTCACAGATATTAAACATAACACTGCTTGGGAGGTAACCCAGATTTTTTGTATGTTGCTTGTTAGATGAAGTGTGTTTATTGTGAGAATAAATATTACATGTACATATTAATATTTAAATCTCCCAGACAAACAAATCAAACTAGCTGTGATTCTGAATTTTTTTCTAAAGCCGCCATAATTTTTTAGAGCCATGACTATAGTGTTAAAGAAAGAAAAAAACTACCAAAAGTTTAATGATAATGCCATAATAGTTTTTCAAAACCTTGACTCTTTGGTTACTGAAGAAAAAAAGTATTATTAAATCTATATGGAAAAACTTGGCTTTGATCCAATGACATGACTTTAAATGAACTACTTGATATAATACCATGATTTTTCATATAGAAAAGAAAAACAAACCCATATAGTCATGAGTCTCATTTACTAGGTCATGACTTCAAATACATGACCCTCAAATCTCCTCCACAAAGAAATCCTAATCTTCTACATACACCTTGACAATCCATCCTAAATTATCTTAGTTTGTTGAATCGATAATGGAAGAGAGAATATCATCAAAAAATATATATCATGAAAATGATTCATAAGAAGAAATGGGAAAGATAGAGCTTAGCACCATAGAAAGGCCATCCAAAGTCATGGTGCCCATGGTGACTTTTGTTACATAAATTGAGTAAAGTTAAATGAATTTGTTGTACAAAAAAAGGTTTATTAGAGAGATGATATTTAGCAAATTCATTCCTTCCATAGAGGATATTATTAGGAGGAATTGGATATTATTTTGTATGCATAGAGAATAGAGGAATGTCTCAGTTGTGAAGGATTTCTATCCAAATTTGGAGGATAGTTGAAGGAAGACATGCTATGTGAGAGGTACTTGGATTCTCTTGGATAGGAGAATCATCAATAAGATGATTGAATTCTCAAACATCATAGATAGCATGGATTTTAAATCTATCTATGGACAACCCAATTTTTTAGCTATCACCAAATTGTTAACGGATAGAAATAGCACATGGAGGGTAATGTCAAAGAGAGTATATAGATTTTTGATGAGGTGAGAACTCATGGAGGTTAGTAAAGATTAGTCATATTTCATATGCTCATTTATATTACTGGCTCTCTATATTTCTATGATCATTCTAGAAAGATTGATTATGCTATATATCATCCTCCTTGAGTATGAATTTTAAATTCCCATTTTGATGTGGGAAAGATTTTGGAGAAATTGATTGTTAGATTTCTTGAGGATTAATTTTTTTGGTCAACTAATTCACTCTTCCCTTGTTACTTTGTATGTCCAACCGAGAGAGTCCCTACAAATGAACAAGTCAAAGAAATGTGTCTAAAGGTATCTCTCCTAACATTATTAGGCATAAAAAGAAAAAATAGAAGTAGATAAAAAAGAAAAAAAGTCGATGTTTGAAGGAGAAAGATCAGTAGAAATTTGAGAAGAAGACCCATCTTTCACTGCAGTTAGCTTACTTAAGATGAAAAAAACAGAAAAAATATGAGAAGATGAGATCACCCACATTAAGAACTCCCTAGCTGCACTTGGTATATTTTTGAATATTATATGTATTTTGGAAATAATGCAGTGAAATGCTGAAAAAGAGCAAAAATTAAAGATCTATTCCCTATGCACAATAGTAGCATAATAAGTTGGAAAATATAATATGATATGGGAAAAAACCATCTCTAACAAAAAGGGTTGTCTTTTATTAATAATGCAAGAGAAGTTTGAAGATATGATCTACAAACTCTTGGAGGAAGGAATGAGATGCATAGATATTGGATTGATGGAGAGTGTTGAATCATTTGGAATGCTATACAAGGCCATTGCAATGGATTGAAAAAGAGTAATGAAGAAAAGAGACAAAATGAATGGGAATGAAACAACATATTAGAAGTTCTAGTGGATAGAAAAAATGGGAAAGCCCAGTGCAAATCAAAAAGACTTGTATTTTGCGATGAGATATTTTGAAGGTACACTAAAATTGATATGGTGAAGTCAAAATATGCTTTATGACATTTTGATAAAGATATTGGATGAGTTAGCTACATAGAAGAGAGATTCAGGGGGGCCATAAACTTTTCTACCATAATTTGAGCACTCAATGTCATATTTTACCTTTAAGAAGTATGATCCTAAAGGGAAATCACACATGCCACCCCCATCACTACATCAATTTGTATTTTTGTTATTTATTTTTATATTATGATGTTATACCCATTGTGTAGAATTGATTTGAGATGTTGAATTATTATTGTTTTTTGGAGGAGAAAGTTATTACTCGGGGATGAACTATTATTTTAATATGTGAGTTTGTTTGATGTATAATTACCAAACATTCTTATGTATTTTGATGATTTATAATTATGTGTACACATATAAATGGAGTAGTTATAGATTGATTTCATGACATTTGAGATTTAATGATTTTTGATAAATAATCATGAAATTGATAAGATATTGGAGGTATTTAGATGAGATGGTCGAATCTAAATTCTTGCATAATTCTGGCATCCATTCTTGGTTGAAACTTTATTTAATTAGCCATGTTAATCTTTGTGTATCATGATCATATCAACTTGTTATCACAATTCTTCTAAATAATATCATTATTTAGCTACGACCATGTCAACTTATTAGGCATGATAATCTTTATATGTCATGACTATATCAATAAGACATTCTAGAGTTATGATTATTTTATAAAGTTATGACCTCAAGCTCAAGAGATAAAGGCTAAAGTAGTAACTTTCTTCTAAAATTCATGACTTCTTGCTTAGAGTAATATAGAATTGTCTAAGTATAAAAGTGAAAGATAGAGAAATTCAAGAAAAAAACCATCTTCTTCTTCATCTCACTCCATGTAAAAAGCAAAATCATAGCTCAACTACCAAACCATAGAAGTGAATTTCAAATTCTTTAGGAGTTCCATGGACAAGCAAAGGATGAAAGATTTAATGGAATCTCTAGAGTTGGGAGCATGGCTCTCAAACCCTTTCTATATGGAAAAATCAATAATTTTTACCAAAATAACATGCAGTTTAAGGTTTTTATAAATTGATTTATATTATATGACAATGATTTTTTTAATTAATGAAATTGATTAATTTATTTTGTGCTAAGGATATTGATTGATGAGTGATTATATAGAACTTTAACTAGAATTTTGACTATTAGTAAGTTTATATGAGTTTGTCATGGTAGATAGTGATAGATAAATCATGAGGCTCACTCGTATGTATGATAGAAAAAAGTAACATCCCTTTTGATTATGATACATGAGATAAACCTATATGTTAAAACTTGAAATTTTAGTATATTAATCATTATGAATATGATACTTATGAAGATATAGTGAATATTTTTATATGTTAATCTATTGTATATATTTTAGAAGAACTAGTTCTCATTTGGAATTAATATTATATAAAATATTTTTTTAAGTATTTTACCTATAGTGTGGAAGTCTCATTATTACTAAGGATGTTGGTATGTAATCATTGGGACATTTATGAGTATGTTGTGACTTACAAGGTAGTGATGAT
This sequence comes from Sapria himalayana, assembly GCA_029783825.1. Taxonomy (NCBI): domain Eukaryota; kingdom Viridiplantae; phylum Streptophyta; class Magnoliopsida; order Malpighiales; family Rafflesiaceae; genus Sapria; species Sapria himalayana. Next base: position 2,530,587 of record JAREIK010001563.1, on the reverse strand, counting down.
CCTTGTGAGTTTCTTTCATTCCCATGGTTCCCATTAAATAAAAATTGAGAAAATCATATATTAATATTTTGAGTATGATGCTTTCAAAACTGAAAGTACAAATGCATAAAAATAATATCAATCCTTGGTATTTATGACACCTTAGGCTTGAGAAAATCATCCTTCATTCCATCCTAGTTAGACCACCATTAGGATGGGCTGAATGATGATAACTACCATATATATTGTTAGGGTAAATAGTCATTATGCAAACACCAAAACTTTCATTTTGTGCCTAGACATAATATATGTCTAGCTAATTTAAACATACATCATTAGATTAAATGAATAAATCGATTAACTTAAGATTATTTAATTATCTGAATATCTATTTTATTAGAAATGAGATATCTCACTATTAAATAATTAAACTACCAATATAATTTTCTTGGGATCGATATCTAGATGAAAATCCTTTTCATTACTTATATGACCCATATACTTGTGAATCTCTATTGACAAGATAGTCTCATTGATAAAAATTTGGGATATTTTCTAATTGATAAAATTATGCAGCATAACGAAGTCATAATACTTAGACATCAAAGTGAGAATCTTGGATTTAAAATATAATTCTCCATGCTATTTCAATTAATTTCTTGAATTACCCTAGAGAGAATTTGAAAGTTATCCCCCCAACTCAAAGATTTAACCTTGATCTTATGTCTCTTGGTTGTTCGTGGATCCCCTAGATAATGTAAAAATGATCAATAGACTTGTTGTTGCACCTGGTTGAAGGTCAAGTAGAGAGAGGTCGACTAGTTTTACCCATTTTTTTACTCTTCACTTTTACAATGCCTTTTATACTTAAGTATTTTCCAGGTAGAAAGTCATAGATTTAGAATTATGCCATGAATTTGGTCTTTAGTCTCTTGAGCTGTAGGTCTTGAAACTATGAGGTGGTCATGGCTTTGAAATGCTTTTAAAACTTTCTATACCTTAAAAGTTATGGTACTTGGAAATGACATTTGCTTTGGAATGTTTTTGAGCTCTTTGTATCCCAAAAGTTATGGCATTGGAAAATAGTATTGGCCCGTATATTAAAGTCATGACACTAGGACATAGAAGCACTTTTTCCTTATAATAAGGACAAAAAGTCGTAACCTTGAAAATGACTACAACTTGAGAAATGCCCTTTTTAAATATCAATAATTAAGAGTCACGACACTGAAAAATGACCATAGTTCTTGACATATGAATATTAAGCATTTGGTAAAGATAAAGTTTTGGTACTAAAGAACAGTCATGATTTTTAGTATTCATAGGATACTTGGGTACTACGATATAAATTTAATATTGTAGTCCATTAAATATTATGAGATAAGTGTGATTGTGAGTCTAGGATAATATTGTAGCCAAAAAAAATATGTTGTAGAGTAAAAGAATTGTGTTAATGAGATGATAGAGTTATAATATTAAAAAATGTCATGACTAATTATATTGAGTTTCTACCAATGATGAATGTCAAAACTACTTGATAGGACCAATCTTCACATAGTCAACACAATTAGCTCAAAAAACACAATAATATCAATATTATCATCAAAATTTATGAAATTATTCTAATTATCACACTTTTTCATACTTGCACATCATTAAAAACCACCCAAACATAGTAAAATATTTAATTTTTAAAATCTCTCACAATAAAACTATTGCTCTTACTTGAGCAATGACATCAAAGTTCAACCTCCATAAAAAAAGAGAGGAAATACATCCATATCATTACAAACAATATTTTTCAACAAAAATCAAGTTCAATAAAAAATAAAATATCACAATACAATCTAATGAAGAGAGGAATGATAGTTGTAGGCTTTTGTTTTGAATGAAACTCCATGAAATGAAACTAGCCCTAGAGTGCTCCAATGGTGGGCTTGATGTGGGTGGATATTCTTTCTATATCTTTGTTACATTTACCTATCCAATCAAACATCTATGCAAGTAGGTTGAACAATGGCATTTTGTCTTACCCTATTGGAGTTCAATGGCCCTTCAAAAGATCTCAAAGCATAGTAAAAATGCATATATTTTTCACTATTTTAAACTAATTTTTCAATCCATTCATTCTCTCAAATATGCATCTCATCTCCAATCTCCACATCTTTATGTGCTACCATGTTCTTCCACTATGCTACCATAGAGTTATAGATGGATCCAAATGACTACACTTCCTCTAATGTTAGTTTCAACTCACTTCATTTCTTTCAAAAGTTTGTAGATTTTATCTTCAAACTTTTCTTGAGATGTAATAAATAGTATCTCTTTTTTTTGAAGATGTACCTCTCACAATGTATCTTGCTTTTTGGTTGTCTCTGTTAAAGCCTTGTGGAGGGATTAGACTTTCTTTTTCCCATTTTCTTTCCATGTCCATCTTTCAGTTTGATGCTCTCCAAAATATGATAATATTGCCAAGTGCACTACTTTTTCCACCCAATGAATGCTCCATATGGGGCTCCTCTTCTTCTCATTTTCTCCCCCTTTATTTTATCATTATTTTGTTAGCCCCAATGAAGGATAGTCATTCTTCCCAAATTTCAATCAATTCTTCTTCTTCAAGAATTGACTTCTTTTTCTTTCTATCTTCTTCAATTATCTATTTAATGTTCAACAGTGTAATGGGGCCATTTTTGGACATATTTCATCAAATTGCTCATTCATAGGCATTCTCTTAGCTAGACATAACAAAGTAATTAGGGAATGATAAATTATTTGTCAAAAAAATGTAGCTGAGACTATTAATGAAGTGTTTCATGTGAAAAACTTGTTATCGCATCAAAATTATGGTAATGGCTTAACAATATTTTTAAGAATGGAACTAGACATCAAGATATCAAAAATGTGATCTCAATTTTAAAGAAATGTCCATGTTTGTATGTTCTTTCTCTTTTTTTTTGAATGACATTGTGACTACACCATTGTTGTCATATCGTGTAAAAGAAAACTCAATGCATACCACAAGTTGTGACTAATTTGTGTGCGATTGAGAATCATAATACAATAACTATATAAATTTGTGGTAGAGATTCCTATTACTTTTATTAGGACTTCAAATCTAGTTTATTGTTTTTGGGTGGCCTTTCAAGAAGAGTTTTGTTTAATGTCATCAGCTTGATCAATATTGATTCATCTCTCATGCTTAGTCATTCTCAAAAAAATATATGTTTTTCTATATATTAAATTCTTTTTCCACATTATGATTTCCTTGATAATGTTTAAGTCTTTGTTCATTAATCTTGAACTCTTTCCCATCATTAGATTTCAAAATGATTGCCCCATATGGAGTTTTAGAGGTCAAAGTAAATAGTACGGACCTTCAGGATCTCAGTTTTCCTGAATAAAATTTTAGTCTAAAGTTGAACATCAACATCTTATCTCCCACTTCAAATTCCCTCCTCAACAAATTTTTGTTTTGTCATTATAAATTCTGGCACACTCATAGGCATCATTCCTATGTTCTTCTAGTCATTTAGTTGGAGAAACATTTTCTATTTCACACTGTCTACTTCATAATTTATTTGTTTTACAACCCATGTTTTATGTTTCAACTCCATAAGTAGATGGACGGCTTTTCCAAATATCAACATATAAGGTGACATTATGATGAGTGTTTTGAAAATTATTATGTATGCCCATAATCAATGTCTCATGCATAAAATACTTCAACTTCCAAAATATTGGTTAGAGGCATTTCATATCTTTTTGAAATATTTCTAATTGTTTGACATCTATCATAACTCGACACTATTTTTAGTAGTCTTTATATAGTGTAGGCCATATACATCTAGTTATAAGACTTTTTGAGTTGTTCTACTTCTTCTCATTATTCTCATTATTTCCAGTTGATCCTTTTGTGGTACAATATCTTCTTCTCATATGATCGATACACCTTCTAAAAAATAAAGGGCCATTCCATATATAGCTTCGCACATCATGTAGAAAATGTTCTTTTGCGGATAATTAATAGGAGTAAATATGTTAACAAGCTAGATAATTTACATGATTGGCTTAGTAAGGCCATTGTGTTCTTAACAATATTAGTTGTTCATATTTGAATTCTTCTAATATTTCAGTGGCAATATTGCTATTTTTTCTATCTCCAAGCAAGATAAGTGGTTAATTATTACATTTTTTGCTACCCTCATTGTCTATGATCTTTATATTAAATATTTGAAAGGACCCCCAGCTGATCGACCATGGTTTCATAGCCTTTTATTCATTAAATACCAAATTACTAAATGATCCATATAAATGATTTCCTTTGTTCCAATTATATAGGATCTGAACTTGTCACATGAGAATACCATGACTATCATTTCTTTTTTAGTTGTAAAGTAGTTCTCTAGTGCTTTGTTCAAATTCTTAATTACATGATATATTGCTTGAAACATCTTATATCTTTTCTACCCTAAATATCTCCTATAGCATAATCACTTGCATCACATATATTTTCATATGATTCACCCCATAATGGTACAGTCATGATCGATGTAGCCATCAAATTTTTTTTAGCTCTTGAAAAGCAACCAAACACTCTTTTTTGAACATAAATCTATTATTCTTCTCTAGTAGATTGCATAAGGTTTAACTATCTTTGAAATTTTTTGAATGAATCTTCAATATAACTTAGTATGCCCAAGAACACTTTTCATGCCTTTTTAGTTGTGTATAGAACTAGAGTCTATGTTATATTTATTTTGGTTTTATCCACTTTTAAGCCTTTGGAGAATACAAAATATTCCAAGATTACTCCTTTAGATACCATTAAATGGCATTTATTATAGTTAAGCATTGTTGTGAGTTTGTGAGAGTATCAAATCTTTTTGTGGATTGACATGATCTGAAAACCTTATTGGTAATTAATTTTTTTCCAACATAGTTTCACAAGCATATGGGTGACACACATAGTAAAATGAAAGTAAGAACAAATATCGATCCCACATGAATTAAGTTTATAATTCTATTAACTAATATTTAATCAACTACTGCTCAAGTGGAGTTGATAAATTTGAGTTTTTTCCAAGATACTTAAACTCTAAGTTAGCTTCATTTCCTAGTGTGATATTTATCTAGTATTTGGTCAATTTAATGTTTGATTATTTAACTAATGGTAGATTAGTATGAAAATTCCCAAAGTGTTCTTTTGATATATAAGGCGGATGTCATCTTTGGATTATCACAACAAAGGATGATCCCCTCATAGTTGTCCTCTTAATATTTCACCACTAAAGCAATAAATTATTCTATTTGTGGGTTATTTATATGTCCACTTCTTTTAAATAAATCATTAACTATCCTTGATGATTTCTTCGAATATGCATTGTATTCTAGAGGTTAGGGCCTTTGTATAGGATTAGGGATTATCATAGCTAGGTTTTGACGCCATGACTTCATTTGATATAAAATAAAATTTTTTTGGGTTTGAGTGTCATGACTTCTCTTGAGGGTAAACATATATAGGTATCTAGGTGTATATGTATACATAAATCAAAAAAATAAAATCATATATTATATCACACAATGAAAAAAAACATCTTGGATTACCTCCTAAGAAGTCTATGTTTAACATCTCTAAATAGACATTTATTAGATCTTTAAATTGGTATGTGATCTTAGCAATCCAAGTAAGATTGTTTATATACTATTTGATCTCCATTCACCTTGTATTATTTCTATCATTCAATGATGCTAAGTAGAAGATAGCCACAATTTCTTTCAATTCTAGGCCATTATCTTTCCAAAATGTCTCAATAAAAAATTGATCATCCAATGCCTTCTTTCATCTTGGATAAATGACTTTTAATATCAATACTTTATTCAATGACATGATATTATTTTGTTTTGTATCTTCCAGTGATATCACAACCATAAAAATTGTCTCGACTTATTTTATCATGAATTTGAAAGATACCATGTATTTCCCTTATTTTTATTTCTTTACTTAGGCCACAACATTGGGAATTTCGTGATTTCTTTTTAGCTTTTGTATGATAATGGCATGGCTTCTTCAACTTATGTCAAAAATTTGTTCTTTGTTAATTTGATCATGATATTTATGATCTTTTTAGAAACCTCTATTTTTTCATACACAACCACACACATATTCTCAAATCTCATTTCTATTAGTCTTATCCAGGCTTCTTCTACTTCATTAGCTCATCTTTTCTCCATGAGTAAACTAAGAATTTTTTCTTCAAATGATAACTGTTATTGAATATGAATCTTAGTATTGTGATGGTTGCTCTAGAATCCCTTAAAATAAACTTTTATAATTTTAAACATATGGATGATGATATAGAAATAAGTCACTACTCGGTCTGAAATAATATTTGCTATTTCGTAGTGAGTTAATTTCTTCCATTTGGATGGTTTAGTTGGAGTAGATCAACTCCCTAATTTCTCTGAACTTTCTATCTTAGTAGTACTCACACAAATCCCTCTCTCTCTCATTCATATACTCTCTATTTATGGGTCTATAAGTATTAACTCAATCCTAGAATTTCTACTCATTAGGTGTGATGGCTACAAAATAAAAATACAAAAAAATATAAAACAAATACCAAGCAATAATTATACCTAATTAACTAGAAATAGAACGAATTTTTTTGTAAGAATGATTATGTCAATTAAAGTTGATTAATCAAACTATAATCAAATAATTAATTTCTGAAAATAACATCAAAAAACTTACTTGCAACTTTGTGAGGGTTCTAATTCTTTTAAAATATTGAAATAATTTCAAAACCTCATTGGACAAGTTTTTCTCATTCAATATAGTTTTGCAATTATATGAATCATACAAGTAGTAAAATAGATGTAAGTCCATATAATAATCTCATAACAATTGAGTTGATTTTTAAGTAATCAATAATGAATCGATTACCTGCTCAAGTCGAGTCTATCAACTTGGGTTTTTAGCAAGATAAATAGACTCTATGCTTGTTTCACTTCCTTATGTGTGAGGATACTTCTCTAATTATTAGTCAATGTTAAGTTTGATTATTGAATGAAATGGTGATTAGTATGCAAATACCAAAATGCTCTCTTGGCATATAAGGTGGTTGTTATTCTTAGACTATCACTACCAAGGATGATCTCCTCATAGTTGTTCCCTCGATAATTCTATATAAAAAAAATACATTACTGCATTCATAGCTCATTAGCACATCTATTCTATTTAAGAAAATTATCAATTACCCATGATGATTCCTTTAAACATGTACTTTCATTCTATGATCTTCTAATCTCTTGAATATTCAAGATAATGTGGTAAAAATGTATTAGTGCTTTCAACTTCATAAGCACTCTACTCATGATAATTTATATATGTTTTTCTATGAATCTTACCTATTGAAATCATACAAGAAAATTTGACATTTAGAATTATCACCACCACATAAGTCACTCCTCTTGCATGTGCCATACAACTTGTCATTATCCACCATAGAGGATTTATGACTCTCACACTATGATAAAACTCTTAGGTTAGATATTCTACTTGATTCACATATTATTAGATGCTAGTTCTCATAGAATATAAATAATGAATTGATCATATGTGTATTCCTAATTTTAGCTTTATAAGTATCATACTTATAATAATTAAACTTATCTTAATCATAGATTTTAACTTATAGAATTATTTTAAGTATTAAAGTTAGAAGAGCTTTCATCACCTTATTACCATACTACATGAGCTTATCATGAGATATACCTGTTATGATCCATCATTTCTAACACACAAAAACTTATTATATAGCAAAACCCTTGAATTTTAGTTATATAATATATTCATATCCATCAATATTCTATAATACAACATGAACATAAATATTCAATAATATAATAGTATCATTATTTGGTATTTAATTTACTAAATAATCTTGTGTATTTTGATAGTTAATTTTTAGGTGTCAAACGGGCGGATTCAAATCGGTCGGCCCATTTTTTGGGTCCAATCGGGCTGGCATGTCGTGCCTGGCACGACATAGTTTTTTGGAGGGTAGACCCATCATGGCCTATGGCCTGGAATCTGCCCAGGTTTGGGCCAATTCAGGCCAGGTCAGTCAAAGCGGTTCAATTGGGTCGGGTATTTTTAAAAAAATTAGTGTTTCGAATGGTGAGCTGTCACACCGCTGTCGCTCATCGGGCATGCCGAACCAACACCCATCGGGCATCACCACATCATCCTTCCATTGGGCGTCACTCAGTGCAACATCTTTCGTGTCGTGCCCACGTGCCAGGCACCCGTGTTGTGCCTGGCACAATATGTGGGCCAAAAATCATCGGAACGACATGACATGATACGTGTTGAGGGTTCATCCGGCACGGGCTCTAGCACGACACTATAGCATGTCGTGCTAGGCTTTGGGCTGCCTGACCCCTTCGACACCAATAAGTTGATTATAAGACGTAGATGTGAAAATAATACTAAAATGTATTGATTTCATGATTTTTGGTATTTTTGAAGAACTTTGATGAAGTCATGAAATCAATTAGTTTTTGGAGGTCTTTAGCAGAGGAGATAGATCAATAATTCTAACGTAGTTTCAAAATCTATTTTTGGACGAAACTATATCTAAATGGTTGGTGGTAATTTTTATATGCCATGACCCTGCCAACTTATCAGCATAATTTTTCCATTGTGTAACTCATTCTCAATGGCTATGATATTATCACGGAGTCACAACTATACTTAACTAAAAAATTTTTAATAGTTGTGATATTAATTTTCTGTCATAGAAACCATGCACCTAACTAGTAGTTAAGAGCATCGTCAATTTTATAAAGACGTAACTTTATTTTTAATTAGCTCGCTAGTCTTAAGTCAGAGTCATAATTGTTTATAAAGACTTGAATTTTGAGCTACAAAAAATTATGGAATCATAAATACTCATGTTAAAGCTATGATAATTATTCAAAACTATGAATTTTGAGATATTAAATATTACTCAGGTCATTGCTTGAGAATTACTATTTCTAAGGCTACGAATTTTACCCTCAAAAAAAGGCATATCTATGATTTGTTATTGTAATCCAAGTGCAAATGCCACAACATCCTTATAATGCCATTGCAATATGTTATTTGAAAGAAGAAGTTTTTAGTGTTGCGGACACTCACTATGTCATAGACACTTAAGAGAATAAACTATAATTGATGAAGGCATGAAGCCATGATCATTTCATAGTGCCATAACTTTTCGTGGTATAAAGATTAGACCCAAGTCATGATCATTTTCAATATCATGACTTTGTATTATAGAAAGATTAAAATGTTGAACAAAGTCACATCCATTTTTTAGAATTAAGATCTCAAGATAAAGAGATAAATATAGAAGTTGACTTTCTTCTAAAAATAATGACCTTTTACTTAAGGGAAAGCCGCCTGTGTTTAAAAGTTGAAATTAGAAAAAATTTGAGGAATATCTATATTTTTTTCTCTTTCTTTCTCACACAACAAGAAAAAGCACAATAACTAGAAACCTAGGGGTGAATTTCTCACTCTTTAGAAGTTCCATAAGCAAGAAAAAGATGCATGACATATAGAAATACCTTGAGTTGGGGGGCATGGCTCTCAAACCCCTTCATCTATGAATATATTTGGAAATTTATATGAAATTAGTATGGTTTAGGGTAGAGGTTTCAAATAAGTCATGTCATTTTAGTGTGCCATGGTCATGCCATAGTGCCATGCTAGACACGACATGGTTTGATTATCGTGTCTTGCTCAGCATTACATGGGAATTAGGTGGCTAGGCCATGTCAAGCCTAGAGCATGCCCTCATAATGCATGGCCACCCTATTCTTACCATAATATGATTATTTATTTTTATTCTAATAAAAAGATTAAAAATGTTATATTATTTCAATAAAGTATTAATAGAACAAATACATAATATAAATAATTCATTAATCAAATTGACCAAAAAACCATCAAAACATAAAATGATTAAAACTACAAAGTGCAATCTAATCTAATATCCAATATAATTCATACCAAAAACATCAAAAGATGATAGTACTTGAATCAAAATAAATAAATGATAGTAAAATAAACAACCACTAGTATTATAACATAATAAAAGTATCACTTGAATCAAGAATCATCAATGATCAATTAATATTTATAGTATGGCACTATGGATAGAGATGTAGATCATCATCATCATCATGAATGAATCTTAAGATGTCGCTAGTGCCCTCAATATCTTCGATCTCTACATCATATAGATAATCATTTACAATTATATTTTATGCCTTATCCTAAATGTCCAACCTCAAATCTTCTTAGTCCTTCACGCATGTAAGTGTCTTTATGATATCTATTCATAATCTTGTTCTCATATATGAAATGATATTAGCTTCCATACTATGCTAGACACCAATTGTACTATAACAAAAAGTAGACTCCGATACTATGCTAAACACCAAAGGAGTCATTAGATTATGTGTTATATTGATAGCACGAGATGAGTGGATTCATATGATTTATATTATAACAAAATATTTAAATTCTGATTATCATCATGTAATAGGATAAAGTAGTAATTTATATATATGTAGTGAGATAGCTCACTTCTATTGATGGATCACCCTATCATTTATCCCTAGCTAATTGAATGGAGAAGTTATCATCTCCAAATATGATGTCCATGACCATACTTGGGCATGGCAAATAACTATCTTACCTAGTATCATAATATAAAAAGAAGTCAGCTAATTTTTTTTAATGAACCCTTCAAGTTGATGTACCTAGTTTATACACAATAATATATTTATCAAAATATTTTTTATCTCTTCCACCTTAATCTTAGGATCCATATATAAAGCCAGATAATATAGGGTTGGAATAAAAGACTAGTATTTCAAATACATGATTTCTATCTCAACAACCATGATACTAAATTCAAAATGACTTCTATACTTACTAAACATGCTGCTAATATTACATATACACCTAAGTACAATGCAAGTGATAAAAGTGTTAATAGACAAACACATGTTCATCATATCATTGAAAATCTCTAGGAATTTTTTAAATAAAATTTTTGTATTCGAGTTTAAATCATTAATAATAAGCTCATCACTCTTACTATTGACATAGTTGGATATCTTATGTTCATATGAAACACAAGACTCCAACATAAGGTAAGTGTAATTCCAATTGTGTCTCACATTTGCTTAAATTCTTTTTCTTTTTTAGCCATGTCGACAAACATAGGCTGCTAAACTTTTATTGTCTACTAAGTGTCCTAAGTTATTATAGTAAATTTCTTATTTTTTAATGTGAGAGAAATAATTTTCTTTCTTTCCTATACTATAATGTTAAATATGTGACACATGCACCTAATGTAAAATATCTTACCTAATGATTCTTTTCTAATTGTCTTAACAAACATACTAATAGCTTCTTAATTTATAGAAGTATTATCAAAAGTGATACTAAATATTTTAATTTAAATTTCTTATTCCCTAAAGATTCATGTCATATACACATATATGGTAGGACCATCATGAGGATAAAAATCTTAGGAAATCCTAATATTTATTTATTATATTTCCATTTAAAGTCTATGTAGTGAGAAATGAGACATGCAAATGATACATCATCGCAAATAGATCATATATTGTACATCACGGATACCACTCCAATTGTATTTTTAAAATTCATTACTTATTAATAATTTTTTTAACTTATAATATTTTATTATGTCATTCCAACTTATGAACCTAAGAATCCTATGATAAGTAGGTTGAAAGTAGGTCTGTATAATACTGACTAATATAAGATCCTCTAAAAATCTACTTGGAAGAATAATGATTGTAATCAGTTTAGTCATGTCTTCCCTTCTAAAATCATTATGATATACGAAGAGGGTTAATGAAGCTAAACTAGATCTAACTTTAAAGACCCCACCACTAAGTTGGGTTTGCCTTGGATCTAATGTACCATATTTTTTAGTATATTAATTGGCATACCTCTTTAGGTGCCTAATCTAACACATACTTATACATGTATATATAGATTTATAGTATATACATTGTGCCAATTTTTCATTGATATCCTTAGAATTTTTAATTTTTCATTGTATATATATTTTTATAGTTTTTTTTGTTTTTTAGGTGGTATATATGTTTTGGTCGATGCCATTGGAAAAAACATAATTTTATTCTCAGACCTTTTGGTCGGGTTATCTTTATTATCTATATCTATGTCAATATAATACTAATTATTATTAAATTCACTATATGATATTTTTTAACTATTTGTATTTTTTAAATAAATTAAAAAATTAAAAGAAAAAATACTTACAAATACATAATTAACTAAAAAACTAATACCGTATTGCAAACTTCTTTGTTATAAATTCTAACCTCAAGACAAGTTGCATTATTGTACAAGGACACCAACACCACTATTTATCCATATGTGCAAGCATGAACCATAAATTGAATTTTTCAAAAAATAGTATATGTCATATTTATATTACGAAAAAGTGACCAGAAAAAAGAATAAAAACTAAGAGAGTCAGAGAGAATAAAAGAAATTGAAAATATAATTCTAAATTTCTTCTTTTCTATTTATATAGAAAAAGACAATTCAAAAATTTTGGAACAATATTTTCTTTATTTTTTTTGGTTTTATTTTAATTAAAAAAAAGATCAAAATGATGACAACAATCAGATTCTAATCACTGTATCCACTGGAATCCATCTGACATCTACTATAAACTTACATTAAATATAAATTTTTTTTATTAAGTGAGCCGAAAAGGATAGCGATAGGCACAACCTATCATTGTCTCTATTGGAGCCAATAGCATGAAAATGCAATGGGCAACAAGAAAGGCATGGCCACCCAATTGCAAATAGCCATGTAAGCAATATTTGGCTTACATGACTAGTTTTTTAAAAAACCTGCCCCATCGAGTGATCATCCAATGGGACTTCACTAGTGTCCAATGACTAGGCCATTATTGGTATTAGGTCCCTAGGGTGATGGACCATACCATCAGGCTAGGCACGTGGGTCATGCTTAACCCAACATGAGGCATGGATTACACCAAACTAACATGACGTGTTATACCATGGGCCACATGCTCCAGGGCCAAGCATGATGTTGGACCGTGCTATGTTGAGGGTCGTGCCCAGGCTTCCCAGCCAAGTTGACACTTTTAGTCTAAGGTTTTTGTAATTAAATTATATGATATAATTAATATTAATTATGAATGCATTAATAACTTCAGTTATTTTATGTTATGGATTGGCGAATGATAATTAAATATAACTTAAATTAGGGTTTTGACTAATGTTAGTTTTGTGTGATATTATCATGGTGGATGTTCATATGTAAACTATGAGACTCACTCATACATATGATAGGAGGGTAGTAATGACTCTTCTAATTGCAATGCATAAGAGAAACCTATACATTGAATGATGAATCCCAAAACTCGGATATATTATTTATCATTAATATGATGCATATAAAGTCAAAAGTAAAAATACTTTTACATAACATTCTAGTATACACATCTTAGAGAGACTAATTCTCAATTAGGATGTTATATAAAATATTTTTTAAGGGGTTCACCTATAGTGTATTGTTGCATCATAATCGAAGAAGATGATGGTAGGCAATCCTATGGATATGTGTGAGTATGTTGTGACTTATAAGATAGTGACAATCCTTGCAGGCTACTTTTGCTCCTAAGGTTCCCACCAGTATAACTCAAGGGTTATGAGATGATGCTTATGAGATGAAAGTTCCAACCTTTATAAACTATTTATATAACAAATGGTTGACCCCATTCAACCTCAATCCCAGGATTGACCCCTCCATGTGTTAACTAGTTTTATGGCCTTATTGGGCATGCCCATATTGTTTGCTTTGCCTATTATGACATATGATTTTATACATGAGTCAGAAATTATTTTCTACCTCTCATGTCGTATTTTCTAGGATTTGAACTTCCGACCTCTTATCTATATTACAAAATTTTAGCACAAGAGTACTAGTTGAGCCAAAATTTAATTTCTACCTCTCAAGTTGCATCCCCTATGACTTGAACCCAAGTCCTAATATTCTCACAACAAATTACTATTTGACCTACCAAGCCCAACTGATAATCTATTATGACAATATTAGTAATTGGGTTTAAGTCTTAAAGGACGTGACATGTGAGGTAGAAAATAAGTTCTAACCGATGTGTAAAACCATGTCATAATGGGCAAAGCAAATAATATGAGTATACATGATGGGTTCGGGAAACTAGTTATCACTAGGATGAGCTACTTGGGACCTGAGTTCGTGGAACCCACATGTTGTCACATATAAATGCCATCTAGTAATCTATTGTGGGAATACTAGGACTTAGTTTCAAATCCTAGGAGATGTGACATGGGAGGCAAAAATTATATCAGGACCCATATGTAAAATTGTGTGCCATAATAGGTAAAGTTGACAATATTATTATACCCAATGAAAGACATGGAAATCAGTTAACACTCGGGTGAGCTGCTCGGGGACTGAAATTGAATGGTGCCCACCATTTGTTACAATGTTAAGCATTAATTTTTATGATAATAGATATCAGATAATAAGAGTGTTCATATAAAATAATTGTCAAAGGTAGTTGACAAAGTTTCCTAAAAGATATGAGATTGTGAATGACCTTATGTAGTGATGAATTTTTGTCTTAGTGGTGATATATTGAGAATATAGATTTATAGGGGACCACCATTAGGAAAGGCTTAATATTAAAAACTATTATGTATGCCATTAGAGAAAGAGGTCATTGCACAATATCTAACTTTATTATGTGTATAACATAGAATATGTTATGTATCTTAATGGTATCATATAAATTAAATGAACAAACCATGAACTTAAGACTGTTTAACTATCAGAGTAACAAGTTTAGTGAAAATGAGTTGTCTCTTATTAAATAACTGAATTGTTGATACAATTTTTATAGAATCAAAATCTAGATAAAATTTTATAATACTACTTGTATGACTCATGCACTTGCAGATCTCTTTTGATGAGATATCCTCAATAGTGATCTTTTGAAAGATTTTTTGTGACATTACCAAGGATATTTTTGTTTAATTAGTTTATATGAGTCAATATAATTATTCATGTAAAAAGAATAATTCCTATTTAGTAGTTTGGATAACATTATATTTGATAAATATTTCTGAATCTAAATACTAATTCATGCTAAATTATTTTAATGTGAATAGTTATCTTTTGGATTTGTTTGTTTTTTTTCTTCTCTTTTTCATTTCATTCTTTCTAGCCACCCATATATATAATTTGATTGTCTTGTTATTCTTACCAAGGCTTTCAAGCAATTTTCTTAAAATGCTACAGAAAGATATTGAAGTATATGCAAGAAATTTTTAGAAAATTATACCAATGAGTGAGAATGTCACAAACTACAATTATAATGAAACTTATCATGCTCGAGGAAGTTCTTTCTATTTCGAACCTTATGACAACCATTTTGAACTCTGGTATCACCAAGAAGAGAAGTATGGACATGAGGGGTATGGATTCCATGAGGAGATGTTATAGTATGGGTCTCAGGCATTTGTAGTATCTTATTGGACAACTAAACTTAATGAATCACTGAGAGACTTGAGGAGCGTCAATGCTCATGAAGAGGAATGAATGAAACAATAGAGAGAAAAATAGAAAAAGTCATGAATTGGTTTGGAAGAAAGTTCTTCATTTGAAATCCCTATACCAGTGGTGTAAATAGTTATGGTTGAAAGTTTAGAAGAGGAGATGAAAGCTTTAGTCTCAATTATTCAAAGAGAAGAGGAAGAAGTGACCAAGAAAACTTATGGTCCAACATAGAGATAATTGTGAATAGAAAGCTTGAAGAGGAAATAGATGACACAACCTCAATTATCCAAGGTAAATTTGAAATAAAAGACACAATCTTCATAGTTAATATATATATATGTATAATTTAAATAGAAAAACTTGATGAGAAACTCAAAGACATGACCTCAACTATTCTAGAGGAAGAAGTGAATGTGGATTATAAAGCCTTGGTAGATAAATTGGAGTAAGTTGATGAATTGTGTGTGAGTGCAAATGAAAAAGCCAAGTTTTTCATGATGATATGGCTAAAGGAGAAAATATGAATGGAGAGAAATGTGATACTTAATGGAATGGATGAAAGAATATAGATAAATATTCTTCCATCATTAAAAAATGATACAAAAAGTGCAAGGGATAAGTAAGTAGGGTAGTATAATGAATAACACTCTTGGAAAGAAGAGATTTTCGATAAATAGAAAGTGGTTTTGAAGATCTAACTATGGATGTAAAACTTAACACTATTTGGAAGTTAATCCAAGAAATTTTTATTTTTGTGTGATTAATTGTGATATTGAAGGAATAAAAATTGCATGAATATAATTACACTTTCACCCCCTACTATATACATAAAAAATAGCATATTCAAATTGAATACTATTCAGATTAATTTTCCCCAATGTCATGATAGTTTTTTTAAAGTCGTGGCTTTGTTATGACAAAAAGAAAAAGCCAATTAGAAGCTATACGATAAGACTATGATAGTTTTTTAAAGTCATGACTTTGTAGATATAAAAAGAAAATAAAAAATAACAAGTCCAATAAAAAGTGTGAGTTCAATAGTGGCTATGAATTTGGAACCACGAAAAGATAAAAAATAAAAGAAAGGCTTAATGGCACGGTCATGAAAGTAAATAACACCATGACACTTAAGGTCCAGATGAAAAAGGGACACTAAAGTAGAGAAGAATGAGTCATGTCATTCACTAAAGTCATGATATCAATGAAAAAATAACCTCAGATAAAAATATAACTAAATAAAGGTAGAAGGAAGAGACCAACAAGAAAGAAGTGAAGCAACATAGTTAAAAGATCACTTGGATATCTGAGATCTCCAAATGAGTTAAAGAGGTTTTAATAACCTAGATATGGTTGTTAAAATGTAGCGTTGCTTGGGAGGCAAGCCAATACTTTTTTTTATGTATGTTATGTAATAAATACCTATATCTACTACATAAACAAATACATACATCCATGACCTACAAGAATAGTCATGGAACTCAAACTCCATCATGACTATAGATTTATCCATTTGAAATTGATCCACTATTTATAAATCCTATGATACCCAAACTTAGTCATACCAATTCATTGTGATGATGCATATTTATTTTTATTGGAGGATAAAGTTGTTGCTAGGGGATAAATAATTATTTTTGTATATGAGCTTGTCTGGCATTTAATTTACTGAACATTCTTGTATATTTTGGTGGTTGATAATGAGGCATAGACATAGAAGTGATGTTAATATGTATTGATATGACAATTTTTAGTATTTTAGAGAACTTTGATAAATAGTCATAAAATAAACTAGTTTTTGGAAGTGTTTAGTAGAGGAGGTAGATCAATAAGTCTTACATAATTTTGGCATCTATTCGTATTTGAAATTCTATATAAATTCTTGTATGTCATGACCCAACAACTCATTAGCATAATTTTTTCACTATGTAATACATTCTCAATGGTTGGAATATTATCATGGAGTCACAACTATACTTTGCTCATAAAATTTTAATAGTGTGACAAAAATTATTGGCAAAGAAACCAAATACAACACTAGTGATCAAGGTCAAAACTAATTTCATGGAGCCGCAACTTATGGCTTGGTAGTCTCAATTCAAAGCCATGATATTTTTATAAAGTTATAACTTTTGAGCTATAAAAAATTAAAGAGCCATGAGTACTCATGACAACATTATGGTGATTATTCAGAACTATAACTTTTGGGATACTAAATATTATAGAGGACATTATTTGAGTATGGCTATTTTCGAAGCCATGACTACTCTCCTCAATGGAAGGAAAAACCATGACATGTATGCACAAGCTAAGTGAAATTGTCATGGAATCCTAATAACACCATGAAAATATGTTATACGAGAGAAAACAGGATATCATGGAGACTATCAGTGTTGTGGACACTTCATAGAATAAATTACAAATAATGAAGACATATAGTTGTAGGCATTTCATAATGTTATAACTTTGTGTTATGGAAAGATTAGGCCTAAGTAGTAGTCATTTCTAGTAGCATAAATTTTATTACATAAAGATTAAAATGTTGAGCATCATCATGATCATTTTTTAGAGTCACGACCTTAAAACTAAAGAGATGAAGGCCAACATTTCAACATTGTCCTTTATCTCTTCATTTCTTCCCATTTTTCCTCATTCAATAAACAAAGTCATGATAACTACAAACCCTAAAAGAGAATTTCATACTATATAAGTGTTCCAAAAGCAAGAAAGGGTTGCACAACTTATGTCAATCCCTAAAGTTGGGGGGCATATCTTTCAAACCCCTCTCCTCTATGAATTGATTCAAGAATTTATATAAAATTAGCATGATCTAGGGTTTGTGTAATTTGAATTATGTGATATAATTGGTTTGGATTATGAATGAATTAATGGTTTGATTTATTGTATGTTTTGAATTAATAGTTAGTGGTTAAATAGAACTTAAATTAGAGTTTTGACTAAAGGTGAGATTGTGCGAGATGGTCATGGTTGAAGATGATAAGTAAAATATGAGGCTCACTCATGAATATAATAGGAAGATTGTAAGAACCCTTTCAATTTCAATGCATGAGATAAATCTACATGTTTAATCTTAAAATTTAAGTATGTTAATCATCATGAGTATAGTGCTTATGAAATTGAAAGTGTGAATATTTTTCATTTCAATCAATTATACACATCTTAGAAGGGATTTATTTTTGATTGAAATGGATGTTTTATAGAATAATTTTCCAAGGAGTTTAGTTTTAGTGTGTGAGCCACATCATTACCAAGAAGTATGGTGACGGCAATCCTTGGGACACGTGTGAGTAATTTGTACCTCATAAAGTGGTGACAACCATTGTGAGCTACTTTGACATTTTGGTTATCATTACTAAAATAGGATAACATAGTTAATTATGTGAGTATGACAATTATGAAGTTAAAAGTACAAATACTTATAAACCATGCTAATCATTAGACTTTATGAAAATGGAGGCTAAAGAATAATAGTGTGCATATGAAGCAACCATCAAGGATAGTTGATAAAGTTGCCTATAAGGTATTTGATTATTAATGAGCCTCATGTAAGGTTGAATCATTATCTCAATGGTAACATATCGAGAGATAACTATGAGGGGACCACTATCGGAAATGACTCAATGATGACAACCACCTTGTATTCTTTTAGGGCAAGGAATCATTGCAAAATATAACTTTCATTATGTGTATAACATAAAATATCTCAAGCGACTTAGTGCCATCATATAAATTAAAATGAAAAAACTATTGACCTAAAGATTGTTTAACAATGTGAATATCCATTTTACTGAAAATGGGTTGTCTCTTATTAAATAGTCAAACTGATAATATAATTTTTATGAAATTGATACCTAGATAATAGAGCTCGGAATTTTATGATTGTTCATGTTAAGAATTTAAAGTACCTTATAAATGAACTTATCTTGGATAGAAACCACTTCCTAATGTCCATTTGAATATTTCTCATACCAAGAATCAACTTTCTTAGGTCCAATCCTTTGGTAGGGAAATATTTATTCAGCAGTTTTTCAGCCTATCAATTATGTTAGGTTTCTTGCGACTAATCATTGATATAGAGTGGTAGGATTTTAAAGTAATCTCCAAAAAAAAATTTCACAAAAATGCAAAGAACAGAAGTTGTCTTGTCACAACTGTATATCCCTATAGCTAACTAGAATTTCATGTATTGTTTAT
Source organism: Sapria himalayana (assembly GCA_029783825.1). Lineage (NCBI taxonomy): Eukaryota > Viridiplantae > Streptophyta > Magnoliopsida > Malpighiales > Rafflesiaceae > Sapria > Sapria himalayana. The sequence continues at coordinate 2,510,702 of JAREIK010001563.1, read as the reverse complement.
TTGGCACCTATTTCAAGACATAAAATTTTTCTTTAATCTACAAACACAATCCTCCACTTTACTTATCTATAATTTATCTAGCTACTCAAAGTTTATGTCTTCCTCCATGTCACCATGAGAAAAATTAATATTCACATCAAAATGCTTCATCTTTAAGTCTAAATGAGTCATGACGCCCATGACTATTAATTTAGTCATATATCTTTGGCATGAAGTGTATTTTTAATTCTTTCTTTACCTGGCACATATATTTGTTCTTCATGGTTCTGTTTTCATTAGATAGCTTTATGAAATCCATCTTGCATAGCCTTAATCCACCCTCTTTTGTACTCACTCTATTTCTCCCTCATTAATAAACATGATATACACTTATGATAAATATCTTATGAAATGTTGACTATCAATGATAGATCATCTATGAATGATTATAATAGCAATATGTGATCCTTGTGGTTGATTCAAAATATCATTAGTGTTTCCAATCTGTATAGATTTTGAATCATATTTTACTCCTTGATAGTCAATTTATCCAACAACATCAAGTTGATCTAGCATTGGTGTTAGGGAAAATCTTCTAAATAAGTCAACTTATCATTGTATTTATATTTTGTTTGCTCAACTTCAAATATGAATAAATTGCTTGAACACATTTTATACAGTTAACTTTGCCTCAAAGTATATGAATAAATCTTTCTTTAATTACAATTAATAAATTTTTTGAAAAAAAAGTGAACCTTTGAGTAATTTTACCTTCATTGGGTTCATATAAATAAGGGTGGATTGAGTCAAGTAAGTTCTCCATTCTTGGAAAAAATAATGTGTCTTAATTGCTACTATTTTTTATTTTCTAGGCAAGTTATGAGCCCACGAAGTATAGTGATTCATCTGGGATGATAGTTTTATTTTTTTTCTAAGTTATGTGACAAAATATCGTATGCCATATTTCAATTGCAAATTGATTATTGGTTGAATTGCTGAAACTTTTATTATAGTCTTCATCATCAAGCTAACAGTTAGATATGAGTTCAAATGAATATCTAAAATATGTTTTACATTTTTGAAAAATAGTTTCACATCATTATGGCATTTCCATCAAATATTATGCATGCCTACAAAATTAACTCTCATTTTTTAGTCTTCTTATGGCTCTATCTAGGTTATTGTAACTTCTAACAGACCAACAATTAGCTCAATCAAATCACATATCAAGATTAACTTCTTTGATCAAACTCCTTATATGTTATTTATATATCTTCTAATTCTTTTCATGATAAAAAAACATGTAGCCCTTTATGTTTCTTTCTTTCCATTATATAGGTCAACCCCATTGAAAAATTACATGTATTTTTGTGGGTGGGTGTGTGTGTATTTTTGTGGGTGGGAGGAGGAATAGTTGGGCTTGACACCTAGACCATGTTCATCATAAGAAAAAAATTCAACACTAAACACTAAAGATAAGAAGTCAAATTACAACATCAAAAGTGGGTGTTTTCCTTGAAAAAAAAAATAAGGGAGAATTATGTGTTGGTGCATCTATCCAAAACTAATAAAAAAAAAGTTAAGTTAAATTTAAATATTTAAAAATAGGTGCACCAACCTCTTAAATAATTAAGTTTTGGTGCACTAATTAATGATGATACGAAATTACCCTTTTTTTTAACTAACAAACCTAACTAAAAAAAACTATCTACGAAGGAGAGAGCTAGCTAGAGCTCCAACGAGGAGCTCCATTGAGCTATTTGGTGATGAGCTAGTGGAGCTCCTCAAGCTCCATTGAGGAGTTCCTAGAGCTCCATCTAACATGGATTGCTTATGTTAAATCCATAAGGTCATTGATGATGTTGAGATTTAAGCATGAACTACAATAGAGAAAACAAGCATAACCACCATACACAAATAAATTCAAACAAAAGAGGATGAGTGGGGAAGAGAAACCACACTGTAAATTCCACATTAAATTAATCTAGATTTTATTCTTACCGTGTGTATGTCACATTACAATACTTTTATATTTCATCATGTTCATAGGTTCTTACGGACTCACATGTGTTCACACTCTCTCATATTATCACACATTCATGATTTTTGAATAATCATTGATTGTGTTGTGTTGTATGTTGTGTTATAGTATTCATTTACTTATCACTTAAATACAAACCACGAATGAAAATAAATGATGTAGCGAAAACATGTTTAGTTTTGCACTAATACTGAAGATAACTATGTAGTATTTCAGTAACAAATAGAGTCATGATGACATGTTTCACATGTGAGACCATTTTAGTCACAACATGTTTCACATTGCGAGACCATTTTAGTCACAACATGTTTCACATTGTGTGACCATTCAGTCTTGGCAATGTGTTTCACATCATGACAACCTGTATTGCAGTCCAACAAATAAAGTCACGACTATCACAAATTAATAGAAATGCTGACATAGTCATGACACAAAAAAAACCATGTCACAACCTCAACTTCTCACAACACTTATTATCCACCTTGCGACTTCCTTCTCCATAGTAACTACCTTCCATTGTTCCAGATGATATATGAGTCAATCTTAATATTCTTCAATATAGCGAATACTTCATCAATCAAGTCTTTCATGTATACCACCTGATATTCTAAATGCCCACTAACTTCAACAAATAGTCCACATGGTTCTCCCTTGTATTAACATTCCCCAACCAAACAAAGTTCCACTCGACTTATTCTCTGATAAAATAATGCTGAATATCAATGTGATTTATTTGTGCATGAAACATTGAATTCTTCTCTAAGTGAAAAGTATTTTGACTATCACATCCGAACCTAATGTTATGTTGCTCAAAAGCATATCATCCGCATAAAGAGTAAAAATCACAAAATCAATGCTTAACCTTTTTGTGTGTATGCATTGATCCACTTTGCTTCTTCTAACCTAAAGGTTTCAATTCAACTGATTGGGCAGCCTAAGCATGACATAAGGCACACCCCAATTCAGCCATGCCATGCCCATGTGACATGTTCTAGAATCATGCTTAGTCTCTGGGTCATATTCAAGCCAGCTCATGGCATGGCTTGTGCCATGTCGAACTATGTCCACATGGGTTTTGTGTCATGCTAGGCATGGCCCGCATGCCTAGCATGTCATCATGGCCCATGGCATGGATGGTTTTTAAAAAAACTTAATTTTTGTTGCCTTGTCTACCATCACTGACATGATAGTAATAGGACAATGCATGTCGCCCTACTATCAATTATAATTTTTAAAAAAACTTTTTAATTTTTTTTAGCTATTAAATTGCATTCAATGGCTCAATGGTAGATATCTAATGGATGTTAAAAATCTATTTTAAAAATTTTTAAAAATAATTTTTGTTAAAAAAAATTAATAATAACATATTGATATATTTAGTTTTTTATATTTTATTTTTAATCTCCTCTACTCTCCTCTACTCTCCTCTCTTGGATGTTGAAAATCATAACTAGTTAATATTATTGAAACCTACTTCCAACCTAGTTATCATATAATTCTATGTCCACTAGTAGGAATTAATAATTAAAGAACTTAAGAAATATTGTTGAATGGTCTCCATGAAATATGATATCTAGACTAGTTATTATGACACTCCATTGGCATGCATCACCATCGACTTAGTCGATTCTATCTAGAAACTATTTAAAACTAATATAAAATTTATTGATTTCCTTCAACCTTATAATGGCTCCAACATAAATAAGTGTTTGACAAAGATATTCATGAAATATGATATTCAAAAATAAATTTATTATCACATTCAATAACATTTTAGATAAAATTTTACCAGAACCATTAGAGATAGGCCATTAGATGAGATTTTTTTATGTTAGGTTTATGTGTCAAAGAATTAAACTAGTTGTATTAGTATGAATTAAAATAGTTTTCCTCATACTAGAAAACTTTAATAAATTCACTAAAATACCCTAACACATTTAGCAAACAATACAAGTTCAATACTATATATTTGTTAGAGAGCCTAAAAAATAAAAAATTCTAAATGGATATTATACACCATTAGAATTATAGTTACCTGATGTTATAGTCATATGTTAGTTATCAATACATGATATATGACTATATCAATAATAAAAATAAGACTGGGAGACATAAATTTTTTTTAAAAAATTTCTGAAGATTATATATGATATGATAACTATATGTTTGTCTATATACACTCCCATGATATGTATTATACTTAGGTATACATGCAACATTATTAATATATTTAGTAAGTATAAAAGGTACCATAGTTTTGGTATCATGACTATTGAAATGGAAATCAAGTTTTTAAAATACTACTCAATTTTATGTTTATTACTTGGCTGCCTATATGGATCGCATAGTCAAAATGAAAGAGATAGAAAACATATTAAAATATCAATCAATCTACATGAATGATGTAGAAAAATCAAATGGTAGGATTCATGAATAATTAGATAACATGCTTAAGTATTATGACACAAAATGTAATAGTTTTAGTGAGCATTTAGGTACAGATATGGATACCAAATCTAGACATGATGACTATCCTACTCAGTTAGCTATGGACAGATGATGAGGTATCTATCAATTAGGAGTGATATATCTTAATACTTAGATACTAATTACTACTTCATCCTATCATATGATAATAATAAGAATTTACTATTTAGATATATTGAGTTGGTAGAAATCATATGAATTCATCTATCTCATGTTATCTTAGATCACAAATAATTTATTGACCCCTATAATATATAGCATAGCATTTGATTTTATTTTTTCTATGGCTGTAAATATTATTTTAGATATGAGATTGAAACTACAACTAAATATCATAAATTTACTTTCAAGCTTAAATGACAATAAGAGTTCAAAGATAAATATTCAAGGTAGTGTGAAAGAGTTACTAATAGATAATGACTCATACAACATTGAGGATATTGAGGCTACCACTAGCTTTGAAAGTAGACATGATGATTCGTACCATACTATAGACATAAACTAATCATGAATATTAGAGTATTGATATACATGTCGATGATTTTGTTGCTATTTTTTATTTATTTTTAATTTATTATTGTTTATCATATCATCATAAAACTAAAACTAGAGAAAAAATATTTTTTTATTAAATTTTAAATTTTATTCATTTTTATTTATAATGCATTGTATTTTACTTTTAATATTTTATTTTTAAAAATTAATATTATACTTCAAGTTAAATATAAAAGTCAATTCAACGACAGCAATGAAAATTGACATGGACACAAGCACAACATTACGTAGTTTCCACTACTTAGTGGCACATTATAGCCACTACATTGAGTAGTAATGTAGTAGCGGTGAGATAATGGCCACTACCCAACCTGCCACATCATCCAATGGTAGTGGGTAATGGATTGAGCTTGTCCATTATCATTGGGTAGTGGCTAAATGGCACTGCCAGTGCCATTATACTATTTTGACCACTAGTCAGTGGTAGTGGCACTATTGACTACCATGCCATTGCTAGACTAACTCGCCATGAAGTGGTCTGACCTGGCATAATGTGACACTACTCAACATGCCTGGATGAGCTAGACAAGCTATTGAATCCATGTCAGCACAAGGCATGACTCAGCATTACTCAACACGGCTTCCCATGAAACTATGCTGGTATGACATGACTTGAGTACCCAATCCATGTTGTGTTTGGCATGAAGTGGTGGCCCAACTGGGCTGCCATAATTTGGGATGTGTTAGTTCAGCACACCCTATTTGACACCTTTATATGAACCCTAGTTGAGATATGTAAACATCAAATTTTTAGTACCACATCCTTGGAGATTACTTTAGACCATACATGTATTTTTTAGCTTGCATACCAAATCTTCCTACCCCCCCTTATCTCTTTCTTCATGTCACCGTGAATATATGCTATCTTCACATCTAGTTGCTCTACCTCTAAATCATATTGAGCTATTACAAGTAGAACTACTCATATAGATGTCATCTTGGCCACCAAAAAAACTTTATCATAATCTACAACCTCAATTTGAGTGTATTCCTTGGCCACCAACCATGCCTTGTGCTTATTAATATTACTATCATAAGTAATCTTCTGCTTGAAATCTCACATGTATCTTATTTCTTTTCAACCCTTTGGTAACTCTACAAATTTATAGGTGTTATTATCCCCCAAAGTCTACACCTCATTAATGGGTTTCCATCCAATGTTGAAAATGAATTAATTCTATTTATTTCTTCTTCATGATTATAATCATGACTTCATCATCTCCTATTGAAAATCATCTGAGTCATGATGCCATAACTCCTTATCATGTATTCCTTTCTTCATGTTATGCCTTTGAGGGGAGTCATGACTAACAAGTTTCATGTCATGATATTGAGTTGATTCGTGATGATCTTTCTTCATGTCACCCCTTTGAAGAAAGGTGCAACAACCAAGTTTAACATCATTATGTTAAGTTGAGTCAAGGTAGCTTAACTTCATGCCACCCCTTTGAGAAGAGTCGTGACATCCTTGTTTCATGTGATGATGTTGAGTCAAGTCATGATAATATTTCATGTTGCCCCTAAAAGAAAAGTCATGAAAAACAAGTTTCACATCATGATATTGAGTTGAGTCATGATGTCTTGACTTCATAATGTGACTTTAAAAAGAGTCATAACAACTAATTTCTCCTCAGACTATGAGAAATATTAAACTTCTTCCAATATGTGTTTGTGGATGCAGTCACAAAACTTTTTCACTTATATGCCCAAGTCTTCCAATGACACAACATTGTTGAGTATTCAACCATAGCTTTCTTCTCACATGTTGTAGTCTTTCTAGAAAACAAATTTACTGCTCTAGTATTCTAAGTCATGATAGAATCTAAGTCATGATGCCACTTGATACTATCATGACTTCCAATAGTATTTACCTTATATTCTCTTGAGTTCACATGCTTTCTATGGAATGTTCTCATCTTAGTGGTATCCTTCTTCTCTATAATGAAGAAGCCACTATCATAACTTGGGATGGTGATAGCCATTAGCCAGTACAATAATCTAGTCCTCATTCATTGAGTAATAACCTTTTTTCTATGAGTTACTCTACATGACTTATCATTACAAGTGAAAATCAAGCTATCAACTATAATTACCCGAACCGAGATAAAATTTTTACTGAGGACTAGAACATGCATTACATTTGGGAGCTTCATCACAGTCTCATCATGCATTCTTAACTATACTCTCCCATGACCTACAATATTAATAGCAGAGTCATTGCCCATACACACCCTTACACCATCATGGATTTGAAACTCAAAACCTTTCTTGATTTATATTCATATGACATGAGGAACCAGAATCAATGAACCATGTGTCCTCATAAGTATGAGTGACACATGTAGTTACAAAGTGGGTGTTTCCCCTAGACTCCACTTTGTTCATTGAGCTACTTCTATCATTTTTAGCCTTGGAAAATTTTTTTTGCTAATTCTTTGTAAAGTGCCCTAGCTAGTTACGTTTCCAATACCCTTGGAATCTTTCATGCTCTTCGACCTTCCACTAATTCATGGTTTGCTTGCTGACAATGTAGAGCTATTTTTATTAGTTCTATCTCTAAAAATAAACACTTCACTTGAGGATAGTTTCATATTATATTTCTTCATATCATAATAAATAAGAGCTACAATTACATCCATGTATATAAGCTTCATCAAAATTCTACTATTGGTGACAATTAAATTGTCACATGAATCTTGTAGTAAACAAAGTATCATCACCGCCCTATCATCATCACTATTTTTATAGCTAGTAGATGCAAGCTGATTGATCATGTGTTGAACTCATGTAGTTGACTGAAGAAAGATAATATATCCCTCATACATAACTTGAAACTCAATAATATATGGTCGACTAACAACTTATTGTGAAAGAGATTCTCCGGTGTCAATTATAATCCTTTTTTCCATTTCATTGCTTGTTAACATTCACAAGAAATGAAACCAACCAAGCATAGCCAAATCAAGCATATAGTTATTCAGGCTAGTTCTCTCATTTACCAATGATAGTTGACTTTGATTTTTATTTATCACTGACATATGACTTTGGATTCTCGATCACATACCACAAATCTCTATCTATTAACAAGTCATCCCTAAAAGTTTTTCTATCTCCAATCTTATTAACCCATCTATTTACATAGTCTTACCTAATAAATTTTGCAGACAACGCTTCATGGTAATGTCCCTCTAATACCAAATGTTAGAGTGAGATTAAAATTTGCTATGAAACTAATTGTTAGGAATAAATTTTGATATAACAAAATGTTAGGTTCAGTTTTGATACCAAATGTAATGATTGATACTATGTGTAACCTATGATACCAATGTCAAGAAGCAAATGTTACACCTAGTATTAGTGCTTATATTTGGTATTATAATTGAATCTAATATTTGCTTATATCAGAGCTAATTTTTGACATTTGATATCAAAGTTGATTTTACCCTCACTTTGGCATTTTGTATTAGAGGGAATTTATCTAGAGGGTTTGTCTACAAGATATGTTGGGCGAGACTATGTAAATGACTAGGTCAATGAGATTAGAAACAAATAAATTGTTAGGCAAGATTTTTGAACTTTGGTAGCTGAAAATGGAAAACTTATTAGCAGAAAGGGATTTATGTTCAATGAATGAGAATCCAAATTTATTTGTCAATGGTAAAAAATGATAAAAGTCAATTTTCATTGGTGCATGAAAAAAGTTAGACCAAAGAGCTAGCAGTTTGATTCAGCTATGCTTGGATGACTCCATACTTGTGAATGCCATCAGAGAGAAAATGAGAAAGAAATTGCAGTTGACACTTGAGAATCTCCATCATAACAACAAGCTTTCCATTTCAACTTTTAGAGTTTGAAACCTTTGTCTAAATATTTTTTTATCTCTAATCTCATTGAACTAGCTATTTATAGAGTATTTCCTAACATATCTTATATAAAAACCTTTGAGGTAACCTTCATCTGATACCAAATGTTAGAGTGAAAGTAAAATTAGCTTTGACATCAAATGTCAAAAACTAATAATGCTAATAAGCATTCTAAATCCAAATCATGATTGGAACCAAATTTTAGGTTTTGATACCAATGTGAACAACAAATGAATTGCCTTGAGATTATGTCATTGGTTCACCAAATCTTCTTTGGCTTCAATTATTTAACAGAGAATGTAAATAGATTCAGATAGAATAGAAGGAGTAGTGGGAAGAAAGAGCACACATAGTAAATTACACTTGAATTAATATAGGTTTTATTTTCACATTGTATATTACATTACAAGGCTCTCATATTTTATCATGTTTTTATGTTCTCATATACTCACAAATATTTGCACTCTCTCATGTTTTGACACATTCATAATTCATGATTGATCATTGATTGAGTTGTGTTGTGTGTTATGTCATAGTCCTCATTTAATAATTACATAAATACAAAGAATGCATTCAAACAAAAGATTTCATGATAAAACAAATAGTGTCATGGAAATGTCAAAAGACCACAATGCAGTGTCACGATAACAAATGTAGTTGGGATGACATATTTTATATCATGAGACCATTTCAGTCATGACAACATATTTCACATCACAAGAATATTTCAATAATGATAACTTGTTTCACATCACAAAATATTTTCAATCATGCCCTTGAGTATGATATTGTGATCTGAAAAGAATGTCATGACATATTGCAACATGAAAAATACTTTATAACTTGATATTATCATTCAACATTATCACGACTTCATTTCAATGTCATGACTAAGAGTTAATGCTTTGGCTGTCATGACATGATAATAATATCATGGATGAAAAGATATTTTAAAGTAAATACATCCGTGACTTAGAAATATTATCATAGTCAAGAAGAAAGTATTACAACATCAAAAGATATTGCGATTGTATGATAGAGTCATGAGACATAATGAATATAATGTCTACTACGTAGAGTCATGACCAAGAAAGTATCACAATGACTACTTTAAAGGTGTGTGCTAGTATTAATACTATCATGACATTAAAAATCTAACAGCGTCATTTCTTTCCTCTGCATTTCAAAACTACTATTCACTAAGTCTATCTTTTGTACTCAATTTATATTTGATTTCACTACTTTTCATCAAAACTCATCATTAATTCATTTTTATGAATAACTTGTCTTTAATGCCCCATTATAGTATAAAAATTACATGAAAAAAAGCCAATGATATACATAAAAAACATATTACTTTTAGTATTGAACAAACATCCATACTTAAATATTTTCTCAAACCTGAGTAAAGAGAATTTTTGTCTATTTTAGTTGCTCTTTATTTCTTTAAAGAGGTGGAAAAAATCAAAATATGTGACATTATGTTGGTGAAGAAAGCTATTAGGATGCTTGTGACATAGCATCAAACTTTTTTAGGGGAAACTATGCTTTATATGGCTCAAATCGTGATATTGATATAGCATGCTTCTTTGTTTCTCTCTTGTTGTTCACTACCAAATCCATCATTATGAAAATGATGCAGCATAAATCTTCATTTTTTTCCAATTAAGTTGAGGATCTTCTCAAATGACCTATGTGCAAAATAAATGTTTTTATGATTCATGTTGCACATCTCTAAATCTTCTATCCATAGTTTCTCTCTAAAGTTGACAACTTCTTTTATCTTTTCATCTATTTTTTGTATCATCCACTGCCATTCAATATACATGAAACTATAGTGTTCCATAGGCTTCAACACGGCCCATCATACCTATCTTTATCCTTTTCATCATCTCCTCCAAGGTCATGATCACTCATTCTTTAAATTTCTCATGGTTGGTTACTAATAGACTTTTCTATCTTCTACATTATTGTTCTTCACATATTATTCCCACCGGCTATCTTTTCATTTCACCTATGTTACAAAATAGCTATGCATACTTTTATTTTAGTCAGCTTGATCTATCATTGGCCTCCAATTTCATGTTCTTCAATAGGATTATGACTTATTTCCCAAGTTTTCTGCCCGTGTCTCCTTATTATTTACACCCTTGGGGGTGATTCTTCCTCTAAATTATCATCTCCAACAATTTTTATTTTAGCTTTGACATAAGGGAAGGTTGGCCCTTCTTCTCCAAATTTATCTAGTTATTCTCTTTCAAGAATCAACTTTCTCATATTATTTCCTTCAAGTCCTTTTTTTATATTAGCCAATATTATGGGCACATTCATTTGTATAATTTATCTTCACCTTCATATGTTAGGACTCCTTCAATATGTCATAGTAGTGTGATAAAGTGAGGATGAATAATATGACCCAAGAATCCTACTGCTTGGTAATCTAAAATATACTTATCAAATAACTTACTAACATTCATCTAATATCTCTTCAATAGGAAAAATAGTAAGATTGTCCTATCTTGATTAATAATAGAGTGATAGAAGGTAGGCTAGAAGACTGAACATTGAAAATAAAACCAAACATTGCTTTCTTCAATCATTTCTCCCCTCAGTATGTGTCCACAAGAAATCTTTGTTATTCCTCTCCATTTTTTTTTGCCACCCTTCAACATTCTAGTGATCATGTTGTAGTTGGATTGCATTTTTGGGATTTTGAAATTTGTATTGTTCGAAACCCCTTTCAATTGTAAGGCTTTGTTGATAATATATGTATCAAAACATACCCATACTCCTCATACATAGACTTCTTCTCTTGCATGTTATAAAGGTTCAAGTAGAACTCTCTTTTGACTATCATTTTGCTCCATTCAAAATGTCAACATAGATTCATGTAGTTTCTTTTCTCAATTATCTTCTAAAATGGTGGGATTATCTCTTTGAATTTGTATTCACCCATGAAATCTTTCTATACAATGGTATTGGACCTCCAATTTTTTTTCTTTCTCCAAAAATATCATGTCACATGATGGCAGTTGAGTTTCTATCGAGGCTTGCTTTGCTTTGTTTCTCTTTTACCTTATGACTAGTTTTAGGATTGTGGCTTTTTATAGAGTATTGCATTGGTATCATGACATTAAAAATTAATCACATCAGAGTACATAAAATCACACAAGACAAGCTACAATGTGAAAATATTATCATGAATTTTTCTTATAGTGCCACAACTAGGTATGATATTATGATGTGATGTATATTCATTTTAATAAAAAATTATCACAACTATGTTTGAGTGTTATGACTTATTTAATTAGATGAGAAGTCATGTATAATATTGTGATTTGGTTTTATATCACAATGTCCTTTAGTTTATGGACTTTTGTGTTTCAGTTGGTAGAATGTATAAAAAAAGTTATAATCACACCAGCATAAAAATAAATGCTTGTATTACTTCCCAAGAAGTATTATAATTAACATCCTTAGCTAGAATAAGCTTCAGGTCTAGTATCTCTAATGTTGATTTAGACAACCAATCAATCTTCTTAGTATAATATATGATCTCACTCTATCTTATATTCTCCATATCTTTCATCAATGATTTTGGACAGAAAATCATCTTTGTTTCATTTTTTCATGGCCAAAGTATATTGATCATGTATTTCCTTCAAAATATGGCTCTGTATCACCTTCTTTTTTCTTAGATGTATATCTTTGGATGTTGTAACTTTATTAATTAGCATGATATCATTTTCTATTATCTTATTTCTAATCAAAGTCATGACATTAAAGTATGTCACAATATCATTTTGTGTTTCTTTCTATCATGGTATCACAATGTTAAAATGCATTGAAACTTTCTATTCTATTATCTCTTCTTTTATCAATGTCATGACTCCTTCAGATTTTATCATGAATTCTTCCTTCATTGATCTAGCTATTATAGTCATGACTTTTTTAGATGTCATGACTTTTTTAGATGTCATGACTTTTTTTTATAGTTCAATCTAGACTTTTTTCCATTTCTAATTTTTTCTCTCTCTCACCCTCTGTGTCCTTAATGTCTTCATCAAAAGTTCTCAAAACTTCTTCTACTTTATTTGACACCTAATCAAGTAGTGGTGCCACTTTCTTGGGTCATGCTGTGTACATATTTAATGGAGTCTCCGTGCATAAGAATGTTGCAGCTTCAGCCAAGTTAGTCATGAATTCATCATATCAATTTTCACTTTCTTTTTCAGTCATGACATTGAAAATTTTCATGACATCTTAACATGTATTTTTATCCAAGTGTGTTGCAACTTTACTATGTTATAGAATGTCATATAATTTAAATATTTTTTTTAATTTATTTGGGCCAATAACCATCTAAAAAAATTGTCAATATGAACTTCACATTATGGTTTTTGGTTGTGTGGATTAAGCTATCGATTCTCAAGTATATTTTTTTAACATCTAGAATTTGCAGGCTTTTATATAGGTTGAACTTCACTTATTGTTTACCCACTTGAAAACTCAATTTACTTTTTATGATGTCAATCAATGCTCGTCTAATGTTCTTCCTAAGATAAATAGTGCATAAGAATCTTTTTCTATATCCAACACCACAAAATCAATAGAGATGAAACTTTTTCTGACACTCACTAGTAGAGATTTTCAATGATCATTTTGGAAATTTAATCAATCTCTTAGTCATTTGTAAAGAAATAAAAGTTAGAATAATCTCGACAAGATTAATCATCATTACTATGGATAACAACATTAAGTTGATACTTACTCTCCAGTCACACGAAAGTTTGCTCAGATTTTTAAGTTTGCTCGAAAGTTTTCATTGAATTATTATACTATTTTTCTCTCTCATATTCATCATTCCATTAACTTCTAAATTCTTGCTATTCATTATGACTTTCATGAATTTCACATAGTATGACATTTAAGATGGGGCTTCTGCAAAGGGTATATTAATTTCCAATTTTTTAAAAATATTGAGAAATATGTTAAACTTTTCATCCATCTTTTCATTTCTAAACCACTATGAAAAAACAATTTTGAGGTGAAGAGTTGAGATTATCAATAAATTCTTTATTCTTTACATTCTCTTTTTATGTGTTGCCATAGGTCATTTGTATCTCTTACTTCCTTTTGACTTTGACATGTTTTTCTTTTAGTGGAATAGGTTAGGTAGTAAGGTTGGGAAGCATATGGGATCATTGGATGTCACAACTTTAGATGTTGTAACATTGGATGTTACTTTATTTATGACCACATGCTATTCTACTTTAGCTCTTGCTTTAAATATTTCTTCTATTTTTTTCCTTTTACTTATTTGTCACTCATCTATATTATAGATATACATTACTTTGTATTTGTCTTGATATCACTAGAAAATCTATTGATATTCTTCTCCTTCATCATGAGTACAAACTATTCAATTTTATTCTCATTAGTTTTTATCATCACTTTAGTGTGATCCAGCCTCATTTCTATCAACTCATTCAGGCTTTTTGTATATCATTTCTCCTCTTTGTCTCTATTATTAGTGAAATGATGCTATCATCAAATAATGAGTTCACTACTACCTTCTACTAGTTATAACTAGACTCAAATATAATAAGCTATCTTGATTTCTCATAATTGGATAAACGTGTTTAGGGATGTTATTGGGTCTAAAAAAAACACCCTCTATTCTATAGTATATTGACTTTTTCATTTGATAAATTAAGTGAAAATTCTCACTTCTTGGTGTTCAAGCCTGCCATTCTTCAACACCTTGTGTTTTTTTCTTTTGGGCTGAAAATTATTTGAAGAACATGTCCATCTTAGCCTAGATAGTAGTTAATCTATCAAACTTTAAAATTTCAACTCACTTCCTTTCACTTACTATTTCATTTTAAGTTTGATAGTTATTTTTCATCACCTCTTCAAATAAGAAATATGCCTCATCAGGTGATTTCTTCATTATGGAACTACTCGATACTATATCCACTTTTCACCTCATTATATAATTCAGAGCATTTTAGAATATGTTTGCTTGAAACCAAAGCTTAAATCCATATTGTAAGGTATTGTGACATTGTTATGAAACCAAATTCTTAGGATTAGGCAATGACCCAAAGCTCATTAGGTAAGAATTTTTAATCCAAATAATCTCACAAGAATATGAGTCATATAATTAGTAAAATGGGCTTTTGTCTAGATATCGATCTCATAGGAATTATGTAGGCAGCTCGATCAAATAATAATCATTCAATTATTTCTCTAGTTAAAAAGATAAAATATGATTTTTAGCAAGACCCTTAGATTCTATGATCAATCTATTTTAGTATGTATGATGGATTATCTAGATTGTTTGACTGTTATTATACTTGGTTATAAAATAAAGGTTTGATTATTATAAAAATATTTTAGTGCCCTACTGGTATATAACTTGATTGTCAACTATTAGATTCTCCCCAATGATAGTCCTTATATAGTTATCATCTCATAGTCATTCTCTCAGTACTTTACCATCAAAATAAAAAATTATTCATGCTCGAGGGTACTTTATAAGTCCATACCTTTTAATCAACTTATCAACTGCCTTTGATAGTTTCTTCATATATGTATTTTTATTTTCCAATCTCATGTGTCATAAAGATGTAAATTGATATAGTATTAAAAAATTTGTAATTTTGCCTTAGTAAATTTCATACTAACACAATTTAACATGTTCATTCCCTCATATTTTGTAGGTAGGAAACATATGATAGAAAATAACTCATAGGACAATCATCGCCTTGTAAGTTACCTCTACTTATGTGTGTCTCATGGCTTACCTATTACTATATTCTATGATGACATATGACTCACACACTAAAAATAAAATCATTAGGATAATATTCTATAAAACTAATACATCAATTGAGGGTTGGTTCATCAAAGAAATTCTCAATAAATTGAATTATAAAAGTATTTATGTTTTTGACTTCATGTGCACCATACTTGCATGATTATAACTTTTCTAAATGTCGGGCTTTGATGCATAGGTGATTTTATGATTAGAAACATGATTACTTTCTTCCTAACATTATGCATGAGTATGCTTCATGACTTATCTTTCACTATCCACTATGATAATACTCACAAACTTACTAATAGTAAAACTTTAATTTTAGTTTTAAATAAATACCACATCAACTAGTAACTAGGCTATAACACAATCTAAAAATAAAATTCATTAATTAAGTATCCATCACACAAAAATAAATACACTAGCCATAAACCTCAATTTAGCCTAATATTATGAAAGAATTTACATGAGATAGGTCTAAATACATCTCATGGAATTTTAGGTTTCTAATAATAACCCTCAATGATATCTTGGAATCAATCCATAAATCCATAATTATCATTCATGCACCTTGGATTTGCCCCTAGATGGATGTCAAAATTCATGTCCCCCTAGGATTTATGCTTGTGCCTTGTGTGGACTTTTTGCTCATAGATCTCCCATAAGTTTTAGCCAATTTGTGCTCCTCAAACCCTCATTTTTTCATTATTTTTTTTGTGGTCTAACTTTTCATTTCTTTTCTCCCCGAATTTTCACTTTTATACATGAGTAGTTTTGTATGATATTTAAGTAGAAAGTCATAATGTTGAAAATCAGCTAAAGCTTTGGACTCTTTCTTACTTTAGATTGTCAAGACACTGAGAATAGTCATAAATTGTGCATTTCATTTCTATAGCACAAAGTTACTATGCTGGGAATGAGTCATATCTTTGGTCATTCTTTTGTATTAGATTGTCATGATGTTGGAAATAATCATGACTTGTGCATTTCATCTCAATAATATAAAATCATGGTACTAGGAATTGTTGTCATTTATGAATGTCGTTTCTATAATGTAGTATTGGTGGATGGGTGCAACTATAGTCATTTCTTGACAAAAAAAAGGTCAAGGCCATGTAAATGGCTGTGACTCGAGTAAATACTTTCTGAAACTTTTTGTAGCCAAAAAGTATTACTTTTTTCTTAGTCTTTGTGGCTATGTAATGAAAAAGTTATATATTAGAGGATACCATGATTTTAGTACTAATGAGATATTTGGTTGCTACAACATAAAATTAATTTTATAGCCAGAAAAATATTATGAACTAGCATGGCTATGACTTTAAAAAAATTTCATAACCAAAAAAAAATATTACATAGTGAAATAATTATATCTATGAGATGGTAGAGTCAAAGTATATAAAGATTGTTATGACTATTTGTGTTGAGCTTCTGCTAATAATGAATGCCGAAACTATCTTTTAAGATTATAGAGGGGTAACAAAATCATAATACAAAAAATTATATGATTTTTTGCTTTCCTCCTACTCAACAAATACAACAAAGCTCATATTTCACAGAAAACTACCCAATTTCACTACTATAATAATCTATCAAAACGATAATTTAGTGAAACAATTCGATGTAAAGTTTTTTTCCATGCAAAAATTTCATATATAATTACCAAAATAACTAGAATTAATTGGTATTTGACATACCAAATAAACTCGTATACTAAAATGATTGCTCATCTATAAGCAATTAATCCTTCTCAAAAAATATGCAACTTTCTATCTTTCAAAAACAACATCATTACAATGAAGATTATAATACCATAATATCCATGATGATAAAATATGAGTTTATCCATGGTGAGGAAGGTTAGTCGTATGACTTTTTCTTAAGATTAAACTCTTTAAAGGGGAAATCTACTATGAATTGCTCAAATAGTATCATATAAGTGAATGATTTCTCTAAATATTCCTTGTTGTTTGTGGTGCAATTTAATATCTTCGCCAAAATATTACGTAATGCCTCTTGTCTTTTTCTGATAGAGTTTAGTGAACATTTAAAGGGTCCCATTATAAAGGAAAATTGTTTTTTTTTCTTATTGCATTTTCCCAATATCTCTTTCCACTAGTTCACTTGATATTGTGTGTCATCTCCAATTCATTCATCTCTTATTTCTACTATTTTTTTTCATTTCATTGTGATGGCCTCATAAAGCCTTCCAAATGATTCAACAATGTCTATCACCCATGTCTTAACTCATTTCATCTATTCTTACAAATGTTTATAATTTTTATTTTCAAACTTCTCTTAGGTCACAACAAATAATATCTCTTTCTTATGGAGGTTCACTTCCCATATTGCAAATCATTTTTTAGCTTCCTCTAGTTTTTCTCTATGGAAGGATAGTATCACCCTTTTCAAATATTCCTCTCTTTTTTCATCTTCCAGCTTTATATTTTCCAAAATACAAAAAAAAAATGTCACTCATCATATCTCAATATGCAGCCAGAGAATGGTCAATGTGTGTTTCATCTTCTTCTCATATTCTACCACTTATTTTTATAACTTCTATGTTAGCTTCGAGAAATGATGGTCCATCTTGATCAATATCTATCAATTCTTCCATTTGAGATTGGCTTTTTTATTTTTTTATTTTCTTCAAACCCTCTTTTAATGCCCAACTATGTCAGAAGGACACCCTCAAGCACCATTCATCAATATCTCATCCATCATGACTTCTCTTGGCTTGGCATAATAATGTAATTAAGGAGGAGTGAATAATTAGGCTAGAAAATTTACACTCTTGATTTTAAAGAATGGACTCCTCAAGTATTTTTCCAAAATTTGAATCTATAACTAATCATGAGTGCATAAAAAAGATTTATCATATCGTGTGTGATGGTTGAGACTTGGAATGTCAATATATTTGTGATTACTTTGAAATTGTGTTGTATTTTAAGGGATATAAAGGATGTGATATCTCTTGCTTCTTGCAATCCTAGTAGTTTATTAAAAATTTTCCTATCAAAATATATCTAAATTCCTCTCAAGTAATATTTCATTTTCTATCAATCCTCTTGATTGGCATAGAATTTTTTTATAACCAAAGCATTTCCTATTTCTCGGTGGGCACAAATTAATTGGCATATTTCACTTTCTATTAGTTTTTATATGAAAAGTCACCCCAGGAAGCACAAATTCCTACAAAACTTCATTAGTGTTCGATCATGCCCACTTACGCCCTACCTTCCTACTCATCTTTACAAGATCACCCTTCTCTTAGCTTCAAATGTGAGCTTTCTTCCATGGTGGCACTCAAATCTTGGGTTGTTTTGAGCAAAAATTTTTGGTATAAGAAGTGGGAGAAAAGATTGGGATTTTTGGGTTTCTCCTTTGTTGTTCTACTTAAATAGCCATGTAGAGTAATAATTTCATGTATTTATTTTGGAAAGTCACAACACTAGCTAATAGCTATATAATTTAGTATGATTTGGTCATAATCATAGAAAATTTGAATATAAGACCCATTTTTGTGTGGGGGTAGGGGGGGGGGGTGCGTTTATGATGTATCAGTATTCACGTGTGATACATATACAATAAACTATAGAAGAGGCCCTATTTAATCATATAATAAACAAACTTTTTTGGTTTCTCCCAAATAATTTTATGCTTGAGGTCTATAGCTAGATCTTCATTTAAGTATTCCCTTCATCTATAATTTCTACATTCCATGCAAATTGCATAGTCTTTTATTTTCTTTTTCCTTTAATTTTTCATGTCAGTCAATAATATTATATTGAAGACTACCTTAATGATAATTTCCACATAGATTAATGGTATTGAATGTCTTTTTTCTATTTTGGCAATGATATTATGATTTGTTGTAACACTTTCAGCTTCCTTGCCCTACTTCTCATAATTGATCATATTCATTTTAATCATTAAAAATTTTGATGTAGTACTTTTTTTAAGCATGAATTTCTTGATATTTTTGAATTCATTTGAACACTTTATGAACCAACTTTTTTGAGTTGCTAGGTATGTATTTCTTGATGTTTTGTATTGATTTGTGATTTAAATGAAAACATTTCACTAAATCATGGTTTTAATGGAGTTGTATGAATAGTATTTATTCGGATATGTTTTGTGTAAAATTAGTGAACTTAGTGGAATGATGATTTTGAGGGTAGAAAAGCAATAGAAAGTCTTGATATTTTATTATTATGATTGGTTACATAATCTACAAGCCTATTGAGAGGCCATAGTAGCCTTTCTTGTTTGTGACTCAACAAGATATGTTATGGAAATCTTTCTATATCATGACTCTACCATCGAGTTGTCATAATTTTTTACGGTACAATACAATGTTAGTGGTCACAATATTTTTTGGAGTCATGTCTACAATATTTCTAAAATATAATGATAGCTGTTAATTGTATTTTTATGTCATAGAAGATATTTTCTAACATTAAGACTTAATTGATACAGAGCTAAAAATTGCATGACACTAAGTGATTTTAAGTTGCAGAAATCTTTTATTCTCATGAATTTATATTTCAAGTAATTTTTATCTTAATCATGACAATTCTTTCTATCATAACTTTTTGCTCCAGAGAATAATAATCTTAGTCGAGGCATTCAGACTAACATAGTAATGTGTTTTAGAGAGTAAATGTAGTAGTCATGGTTAATTCTCACAACCATGACTTTGCATTTCAGAGTATATTTATCTCAGTCACAACTTTTCTACCATTGTGACTTTGTGCTATGGAGAAAAATTACCTTAATAATAGCATCTTTGCCACCTTGCCTATGAGTTACAGGGAAGAAATACCAAAATCATGTTGTTCCTTTGCTACCACAACTTCAATACTCTAGAAAAGATTTAAAGATATGACCAAGTTACAACTTTGACCTAGTGTGATGATTTCTAACTTTAAGATTTACATGAAACCATAATGAATAAAAGGAAGATTTATAGTTTTTCACAATATGAGAGAAAGAATTGAATTTCAAGCCTAAGAGCATACAAAACCCTAGGTAGCATGAAAGATTGGGATTAGGTTTTGATACTTAAATTCTTCCTAGAGTTATCATTAGAAATCATCGATTTTATAAGATGTCGCACCAAACATCTTACACAAATTCTTTTTTAATAGCAAGCTAAATTGGGTTCTAGGGTTAGTTTAATATACTTATTGTTTTGATGATGTGAATATAATATATTTATATTTGTGGTAATGTTGTTGTTTGAATATTAAAATATGTGGATGCTATTTAGAATTAAAGTTTAAGGTTTTTACTATATCATAGGTTTATGTGTGTTGGTCATAATAGATGATAATAGTAATTCATAGGACACACTCATGAGATATGAAACAAAGAAAGTAATAGATCTTTTAATTGTATCATATGAGATAAACTTATGTGTGGAAACTCAAGATTGATATAAGTTTAATTGTTAAAAGTGTGATACTCACAAAGCTGAAAGAGAAAACATATGTATTAGCAATTCATTATACATATTCAAGAAAAACTTACATTTAAATGATGTGAGAGTTATGTAGAATATTTAACTATGGGTTTGACATAATATGAGAGTCATGTATTAGTCATGGTGAATGATGACAAGTAAGTCATGGGACACACTCAGGTGGAGGTATATCATATGGTGTTGACAACCCTATGAGTTATTTCCTATTGTATGATTTTCATATGTGAGATTCATGAAAAGTCATATGTTAATTGAAGTAATTATGTTACTTATGAAACCAATTGCATAAATATAATTATTAGCACATCATTTATATCTTTATAATATTAGTGGTCATAGAATAGAAATCCATAATTAAATTAGTTATAAAGTATAGTTGACATACAACCTAAAAAATAGTACACTTTTGAATGAATCATCAATGCAACAAATACTATTTTGGTGGTTAAATAGTAAATACTGAATGGACAACTATGAGTTGACCATCCCTAGTAGTGAGAGTCCAATGAAGATAACCACCTTCTATGCCCAGAGGGAACTAGGACATTTCCACATCAATCTGCCCTTAGTTTGACAAACAAACATAATATTTTTCAAATACAAAAATAAAAATCTCATGATACACAAAGAATTGAGTCAATTCTAGAGCTTAAGTATTTTTCGAAACTCAAGTCTATCTACTCAACTCAAACAATAGTTAGTTAACTATTAGTTGATCAAATAGCCAATAAAATCCCAATTAGATCGATATATGAACTTATGTTTATTTTTAATACTTGTATGATCCGAATACTTGTGAAACATCATTGAATTAAAATCATCTCTCAATTATTTTTTGTGATAATCTCACAAATGATAAGATTTGGTATGTAACAAAGTCATAACATAGTCCTATCCTCATAAAACAAAAACAATAGTTTGTTATGTAGAATGAATAGAGTTTATATTTTTGGTAGTACTGTTGAATGCTTCTATATTAATAATTTCATGGTTATTTTTTTGATCCTCTGAAGTGCATCTCTAATATATAAAAGAATCACATTTAACAGAGAAAATTGATAAAACTTATATTTCGAGAATAGCAATTTGATTTAGAGAGAGAGAGAGAGAGATGAATTTATATTATTTGAATATGCAAATTTGACACCCTCGGGTATGTTTTACATCATAAAATTTCAAGTTTAGTAAGCTAGGTTTTATTAGTATGTTTCATTTGGATTTTCAAGGATAAAGATTGATTTAAAGAGGGATGAATTTATATTATTTAAATTTATGATATATTAGATTGACACATATAAATGAATAAATTTAAAACATATTGTTATAATAATCATAAAATTATGAAAAACTATACTCAATAACTAAGACACCTCTTATTAGCATCATTATACACACAATTATGTTGACAACAACCAAATCACATAATGATGCCTATTATAAGCATCATAAAATAAAAAAAAATTACACACAACAATGACATTCTAATAAGCATCATTGTATTCCCTTTTATTTTATTTTATTTTTCTTTTTACTTTTGTTTACCCTATTATGAGTTCAGTATAATTTGCATGTAGAAATCTCTTGTTCTTACTTTTAATTTATAATGTCTAAATCAAATGGAAGATAAAAATATTTATACTAATCATAGATACTTTTCCACCATTCAAAAATTTACCACACAACTAACATTAAAGTAATAATTAATGTGGTATTCAAACCCTAAAAGATTCTTGATAGTGATAAACTTCCAGTTCAGTTTGTGAATGAGCTCCATCAAGTTAATGATAGAACAATTCAAACTCATAAACTAT
Organism: Sapria himalayana; assembly: GCA_029783825.1. Lineage (NCBI taxonomy): Eukaryota > Viridiplantae > Streptophyta > Magnoliopsida > Malpighiales > Rafflesiaceae > Sapria > Sapria himalayana. Next base: position 2,487,658 of record JAREIK010001563.1, on the reverse strand, counting down.
TAAATTTTACACCAATAAGTCATTATTTAATTTATCTAGTGGTTAAATAGGAGAAAGATTGAATGGATACAAAAAAAAAACTATCATTTTTATATTTTCCTACCCCCCACCAAATTGGGTTTAATCTTATTTGAAATGCCCTTTTTTTTCTCACTTTTTGGTTATGGTAATCAGAAAATTGCACTCTCCATACATCTCTCCTTCCCTATTTATCTTCTTCCCTCTTAAAATTTAGAAATTTTTCTTCTCTCATGCCACTGAATAATAGCAAAGATATAAAAATGGGTTCACTTTGGAATTTTTAAACTTTTCTTTCTTCTACCCTCTTTGCAGAGTTTTTTACTTTCCCAAGAGCATATGTTGTAGATTTTATAAGCAGGCTATGTGTGTTCTTTATCATTGTCATGTATGTTCAGGAATACAATTTATTCTTCACTTTCCCTCCCCTCTTCCAATTCTATATCTAAGATTGTCATTCTATCATTACAAAAATTATCTTCCTTATTTTTACATTTATCCTTATATCCTTAGCATTTTCATGATTCATACACACATATACATACATACACACACAAACACATCGAGAAATTTAGTTATTGTATCCCATTAGTAGAAGATGCTTAAATGAGCTTCCTAACTTGTTATACTTGTAAATATGTGAGTATGTACAAGCATATATAGGTAAAATAAATGGTGGCAAAGATCAAAAACGATGATGAGAAGGAAAATATGGATGGAACAAAGGATTGGGAATGAAAATCCCCAAGCAAAGCAAACGATGGGAAATGGGATACAGGAATAATCATTCTCTGTAAGCATTGTGCTGAATTTTATTTGATTCATCAATGTGTGTGTATTTCTGTGTTTTTTTTTGTGTGTAACACTTTCTTAGAATACACGAAATTAGAAAATAACAACACGAGTAGAAGACAAGAATTATATGAAAGTTATGTTTCTATGTTTAATAAGGAAAGAGAAATAAGATGGTTATGTAAAGGGTGGTGGATGGGATTAATGACTGTTGGAAAGATCAGTCAGTCAAGGTTAATCCAATAACATTGAAAAATATCAAAAAACAATCATATTTGGTGCATTCGAAACTTTTAAAATAAAAACTCAATTGAGATTTAAATTAGTATTTTGAAAATACTAAGTTTTAATTAAATAAAATTCAGTCTAGAAACTTTATTTAAATAAAAACTAATAAAGCATATTATGAATTTAAATGCACAATTCTGAATTTAATTAATCACGCTCACAATTCAAAATACCAAAAATCCATTATGCATATTAACCCCCAGAGTCTTAATTAAATAAAATTTAGTCCAAAAACTTTATTTGAATTAAAACTGATAAATTATATTTTGAATTTAAATGCACAATTCCACAATTCTAAATTTAATTAACCATACTCACAATTCAAAATATTAAAAATCCAATATGCATAGTAATCCAATATACAATCTAAATATGAACAACATGTACTAATGACTTCTTCATGTGCACAAAAATACATAAAATATATAACACCCAAATTGTATGCATTTAACTAAAATTATTTTTCTAGAATATAAAACCTAGAAATTAGAAATTCAAAACAATAACATAAACGTGATTTTTTTGGCAGAACGTTCTGAAAATTATTCTGTGTTTTTTATGTTAATTGTTCTGTTCAACAGCTCCACAATGAAAACTTGTCTATTCTTCAAATTTTGGATTTTGGATAGAAGAGGAGCTTGTCAAGAAATTCCTATAAGTAACTATGCTTAGAGGAATAACTATGCTTTGAGGAATAACGTTCTGAAAATCAAAAAACACCTTTCTAAAAATGAGCACCTATAGCTCAACAATAACTATGATTGATAGTCTTGAAGTTTTTTTATTGATGAAAAAACTTTGAGAACTTTGTGCTCTAAGAGAATTTGAAGAATAATTGAGAGTAAAAAAAATGGAACTACATGTTTTGTTTTTTAAAAATCATCCAGAGCAATATCATACTATCACATTAATTACATAATCAAAAATGAAGTAAAATAAAAGAAAATAAAAAAAACAATAATGTGAGATTGTCACATGCACACATATGCATGAGTTGATACATAACATTTTAAATAAAAGTTTTTTTAGATATATTACTTTATCTACAATATTTTATCTCCTTTAATATAATATTCTTCAAATCAAAGTAGCATTTTAAATAGATATACTTCCTCTTTGGCTGGGCTTTAATAAATATATCGACAACTTGTTCATATATGTTGTAGTGAGTTTAACATATCTTCTTTTGTTCCATGGCTTCCTTTTGAAATGATAATTTAGAGCTATGTATTTTGTTCTAATGTGAAGAACATAATATTTAGAAATGGCTATTGTAGACTAGTTGGCACAATAGATCTTTGTAGCTTTAGCTTACTTTTCATTCATATAACATGGCATTCTCCTCATCCAGATAGCTTGAGAAATGGAAAGTGAGATAAAAATATATTATTCCTCAATAGCTGATAAGGCTTTAGTGGCTTGTTTCATTAAGCCTATAATATGGCTACTAACCCAACAAAGATTACATATCTATATGTACTTTTATAGTGTTCTAGACATCCCCCCAATCACTATCTTAGTGACCATATAGTTTTATATTAATAGATATGATATATATAAATCCAAGATTTATAGTGCCTTAAGATATCTAAAAATTCACTTAGCAATTCGAAGGTGGTAGTGATTCAGAAAATGTATAAAATTAGATAAAGCATTTACTAGAAAAAAAAATGTTTGGATTGGTTGTAGCATTCTACAAAAGACTACCAATCATACTTCTATATAAACTCCCAAGTCATTGGTATCCCTTTACAAGCTTTCAATTTTTGATTTATGATTAATATAGTAGATATTGGCTTGTATTTATCCATTCCAAACATTTTCAAAACTACTTGAATATGTCTACTTTGAGTAATGAGTAACCAACTATTCTATTGGAATATATTGATCCCCAACAAATAATGGAGAAGTCTCATATCAAATATTTTCTGCTTATCTATCATATCTTTCTATAAAAAGCTAGATCACATGAAAGCTATTGCCTGAAAACATCATATCATCAACAAACAACACCACTATTATAATTCTTGGAGCACAATAATCTTTAATATATAGTGTGACTTCACAGAGACTTTTATTGAACTTTTGATTCAAAAGGTATGAATGTATTTTTGTATATCAATCATGTGGTGCTTGCTTCAGCTCATACAAGACTTTGTTTAACTTGCATACATGATTTTCTTGTCATCCTACTACAAAACTAAAAGATTGTTGGACATAGATTTCTTCTTATAAATTAATCATTCAAGAATGCATATTTAACATTAAGTTGATATAAAGATCATCCATTAAGTGTAGTCAGTGCAATCACCAGCCTCACAATTTCGACTCTAGCTACTAGAGCAATGATTTTATAAAAATCTAAACTAGCTAGTTGGGAGTTGCCTTAAACTAGAAATCGAGCTTTGTATATTGATTTATTACTTGTTGTGACTTTATTACTCCATTTAATTTTATCAGTTAGGTGATGTCCAAAAAACTCATTAATGAGACTGTCTCACTAATAGAGATTGATAAGCGAATGAGTTATATAAGTAGTAAAAAGAAATTTTATCCAAATATCAATCACATATGGATTCTCTCAGTAGTTCAATCATTAATGATTAGACAACTTATTTTTAGTAAAATGAATATTTAGTTGATAAATAACTTTAGATCCATGGGTTTGTTCAATTAATCTATGTGAAGTATATTTATGTTTCTAGATTTATATTATATTTGGACACATGATGAAGGTTGAAATATTTTGAAATGACTTTTTCCCTAGTAGCATACAAGGTGATTATTACTATAGAAATCATCCCAATGTTAGTCTTTTTATAGGTGTCCCTTTGAAACATCACCACCAAAATAATAAATAATTTCTACCCAAGAGTCATTCACAATCTCATACCTTTTATACAATTATGTTAACTACCCTTGATTGTTATTTTGTATACACTCTCTTATTCTCTTGTCCCATATATCATGAAGAACAAAGATTGATATGGTTTATAAGTATTTTGACTTTTGACTTTTTAAGTGTCGTACTCATATAATTAACATCTGTTTTTTAAAGTTTCATTGGTGGGAGTATATATTTTCCTTAAGTTTTACTTTTTAGGAAACTTTACAATGGTTATCTGTACCTTATGAGTCACAACATAGACACACATTTCTCAATAATTGCCTATTAGCTTCATCCTCTGTGATGAAATAACTCACACTAAAAGTAAATCACTTAGAAGAATATTTTACATAGCATCCATCCAAATCAAAAACCAATTCTAAAAGAGGTGTAAAATGGATTGGGGCATAAAACATTTATACTTATTAAAACCCAATACTTCAAAAGGAGTACAATGGATTGGGGTGTAAAATATTTATAATTTCAACATTGTATGGAACATACTCATGATGAATAATATATCTAGGTTTTGAGTTTCAACATATAGGTTTATCTCATGCATTATAGTCAGAATGACTATCACTTCTTTTCTACCATATATGCTAGTAAGTCATGTGGTTTATCTATCACCATCCACGATTACAATCTTGCACAAACCCAAAAATAATCAAAATTTTAGTTTAAGTTCTATTTTATTTTCATACATCATTTTCTATAATACAAAATAAATCATATATATTCATTAATAAAAAAAAATCATTATCACATCAAATATATCAATTTACACAAATCATAGATCACACCTTATTTTGGTAAAAAATTCCTAATCTACAATAGAAAGTAGAGTTTAAAAGCTACACCTCTCAACTCAATGAATGATTCATTAATATTAATCTTGGGTCCCTTGCTTACTTGTGAAATACCTAGGAGGTGCAAAATTTTATATAGTATTTGGTAGATGTAAGTGACATCGCTTTTTGCTAGAGGGAGAAAGAAAAATTAGATCGATTTTTTTTGTGAAGTTCTCAATCTTTCACTTTTATAGTTGGGTAACTCTACATTATTTTATGTATGAAATAGTGGTTTTCAGAACTTAGGTCTTAATTTGTAATGACCCGTACTAAATAATATGAGTTTTAACTAAGTTTGACGAAGTTGACCAAGTTTGACTTTTCGAGGAGAAATAGTTTTAGGTTAACTAAAGCACCAACTCGTTGGCATCATCGATACAAGTTTATAGATGGGTGGAATGTCCTACTCCGACTTATGGATAAAAAGTTACGGCTATGAGAAGTTCAACAATAGTACTTTATCGGTGTCCAAGTTCTGTCTAAGATTTTTACATGAAAGTGACCCTAGACCCTATATAATAATAGCTTGGTATGTCAAATGAAACTTTAGCCCCCAAAACATTTTCTTGAGTTCCAAAACCCTAGGAAAAGCTCTTCGACCCATGAACACAAGTTGGGTCCGTTTAATCTTTTGCGTGCTCCGTGGAAGATTGGACCAGAGGAGGCACCTCCGACCAACCACCAGCTACACGCACTAGACCATGAGGTTCTCCACAACTGGACGATGATGACCGTAAAATTTCATGGCTAATAGCCACCGGACTCGCCAGGATCTGGCCGGAGAACCCGACGGTGACTATACCGTCTTGTCACCAGATTTTTGTGATTTTCGGCTACTTCCAACCACCCCATACCTTTCTCTCACCTTTTTTGGACCTACCCAAATGCATTTCTGTGGTCTCATTTTGCAGATTCCTCATCGTTTGAAAGATACAACGAAAATAAAGTTGACCTACGGTTGGATTAAGTTTTTCGGCCACCACAATGCCTATTGGACCAAGATAATGTTACTAATAAGTTTCTGGTCTCTTAGGCTTTCCATTTATATGTGATCTGTAAATTTTGGATATTATTTGATTGATTTTCTTATTTTGGGTCATTTTGGGTAATTACCGTGAAGTTTGGGTTAAAATTGGATACCAATTGATCAAGTTAGGCAAAATTGAAGTTGTATTAGTGAAATTAGATATTTTTATGAATTATTAGATGGTTCAATTTTAGAAAATTTACTCCCAGATGAAAACCCCCATTTTGAGTACCGAGTATATAGGGCAGTGCACTTTATAATTGAGCTGGTCAGAATTAAGTTTAGGGGGCTTTATAGGTCTAATAAGTATACTAAGGCCTTAGGGGCATCCCAATGCCATTGGTTCAATTATTGGAGCCTAAATGGTACTTCATTTATATTATAGACATGCACGTCAGGTCGGGAGACGATCCTACGGAAGAACAAGACTGAGCGCCTATAGTCTGTGAGTGGTTTATATGCTTTTAAATAATTTTGGGTATTATGTTAATATATCTATTATGATTTAATACTATTTTGATCAGATGGTTGGTTGCATTCAAACATGATTTTTGGTTTCATATAAAATAAGTTATCATTTCATATGAGTTTTATCAGCATTTTTAAAATTTGAAAGTTTTACTGTGTTCATGGGTGAGTCGGTGGTATTTGGATATTTTGGGTATATAGATTGAAGTTGTAAACAATCTTGAAAAACTATTGTTTCAAATAGGTGGATCTTGAGATTTTGTGGACTGACTCTAATACGATATTGTTGGGAAGAGTATATGTGAGGAAGGGTTATATTGGTTTCCACGTGATGGCCGAGTGTATCCAGATATTTATTAGTTGCCACGTGATGGTCAGATTAACCCAGAGGTTCATTAGAGGACACGTGATGGACAAGTTTGCTAGGAGGTTTATTAGGTGTCACGTGATGATCAGGTTTACCCGGAGGTTTGTTAGTGCCACGTGATGGCCAAGTTTACTCGGAGGTTTGTTAGTGCCACGTGATGGCCAGGTTTACCCAGAGGTTTATTAGGTGCCACGTGATGGCTGGGCTTGCCCTGAGGTTTGTTAGTACCACGTGATGGTTTGGTCTACCTGAAGGTTTGTTAATTGTCACGTAATGGCCAAGTCTACTTGGAGATTTGTTAGTTGCCACGTGATGGCTGGGTCTACCTGTAGGCTTGTTAGTTGCTACATGATGGCCGGGTGTAACCACATGTTCATTAGTTGTCATGGTGTCGTGAGGTCGGGCTTATCGATGGATTATTATGGGTATGTGGTATGGACATTGTTGGTTTTTCTAAATATGGTATAACTATTTTAATACTCATGGTTTTGGTATATTTCAAGGTTATTTTATTAAATTATGGCTATACATGTATTGTGCTTGGTTTTATGTTTTGTACAGTTCAAGTTATGTTTTTTTTCTTCTTAACATTGTGTCGACTAATTGGTTGGGCATGATTTGTATATGTTAGACTTGGGGTAAAGTTGGGTTTTGTAAAATATTTATAAACGAGGGACTTTACAAAGGAGTCAATGGAAGGTTTTGAGAGAAGAAATCTTTAAAAAATCAAAATATTAGTTTCCTTATAAACTATGCCACTCACTGAGATTAATTTATTATCTCACATTTTTGTTTTAAATCGGTCCCCTAGGTCCAGACAGTTCGTAGGGCCCATTTCACGCCAGAGTTGACATCGCTCTCCCCACCACAGCTGTTGTACTCTATCATATTTATCTATTGTGTTTGTCGTATTGGACTTATTCATTTCTACTTGTAACCTTAAATTTAGAATACTCTTAGAATGCTTTGATGATTCGTATCGAACCTGCATTTATATATGTTGTGGATCCTTTATATATAAATGAGATATTAAATTAATTCATGTGTTTACTTCTCTTCTTTAAGGTGGAGTTCCATCATATCTTTCCTAGGGATTGTATAGTAGAACTTAATTAGGTGGGACACCCGGGGAAATCATGGGGGGGTTCCGGGTCGGATTCTATTAGCTTGGTATCAGAGGTCTAGGTTCCTAAATTCCTTGGAGTTGTACATTACTGTGCGACTCATCCAATATTTTTGTATGCCTTTATAACCTTATCCTTCGAAACTGATTTTGTTCATTTACTCTTGGAAATAGTTCCCCTTCCAGATGGCGCCCAAAGGTAGGCGTAGGTACCAGCAGGCTTCAGTGGAAAGTTCAGGTCACTTGCTTATGAGGAAGGTCTTGTCGAGCGCTTAGCTCGATCACTAGAAAGAAGTGGGTTCACTGGCAGTACTGTTGATCATGCTAGTAGACTTGGAGCAGTGGGGTTCGATGACTACACGGATCCCATGGTGGCCCTGCCCTGGCTGGATGACATGGAGAAGATTCTGTCTAGATGAGGACAGAGTCAGGATAGCTAGTTTTTTACTCGGGGGAAATGCAAGGAAGTGGTGGGTGTATGGGAGGACTAGGAAACATCACACTTGGGCATAGTTCAGGGTTGCCTTTCACACTGAGTTTTTTCCCCCAGCCTTTGTTGAAACCAAGAGGCTAGAATTCGAGACACACACACAGGGTAGTATGATAGTTTCGAAGTACGAGCATAGGTTCAGGGGGTTATCAGATTTCTACCCTAAATTGGTGGTGGATGACGTCAACAAGAAGAGGAGGTTTCTCGATGGGTTGGTTGAGCCAATAGATTTGAGCCTCTCAGGGTCCGATCATACCACGTACTAGTCAATGAGAGATGCCGCTCTAGAGGTAGAGAGACAGACTCTAATATGCCAAACTAGGCATCGGTCATATGATGGAGTGTCCTCAGGGAACCCCATTCAGAAATCATCCAAGAGGGGTAGATTCAGCTCTGGGAATCCAAATAGTAGAGGATCCAGTGGGGACAAATGTGGTGTCAGCGATAGCGGGCCCCAGAGAAGTAGACATGCACAGGGCTCTGAATTTTGAACAGTGAGCAGTGACAGTAGCTATTTTTAGGAGTTGGAACACCGAGTCAATTTCTGTTCGCCTTGTGACATATGTGGCAAGGTTCATGATGGACAATGCCAGTGGAGTTATACATGCTTTCAGTGCTGGTAGACATGACATTTCAAGAGGAACTGCCCCTATTTAGGCTCCGGCCAGGCTAAAGTTTCAGAATTAGGCGCTCGATTCCAGCAAGCTAGTGGATATGGGGGACTGGATACGTAGATAGGGTAGACTTCAGGTGGTTCCTTTAGCACAAGACATCAGTCTGTACTAGCAGCTAGAGGCAAGGTTTATGCAATTACCAATCATGAGGCACTGACTAGTCAGGAGTCACTTTTATAGTTGAGTAACTCTACATTACTTTATGTAGGAAGTAGTAGTTTTCATATGAAAGTTGTAACTTCAGTCTTAATCTTTTAAGCTTGAGGTTGTGACTTTAGAAAGTGTTCATGACTCTAGATTGTATTTTGATCTTTTTATAACACAAAATCACAATACTATCAATGAACACGACTTAGGCTTAATGCTTCTATAACATGAATTCATAGTGCTATGAAGTGACTATGGCTTTGTGTCTTTGTCTTCTTGTCTTTAATAAATGGTCACGACACTAAGAAATTGTCATGGCATGATAAAGGGCCTCTAGTTGTTATATGTTCCTAGCACTGTGAAATAATTGTGACATTGATAATGGTCCTTAATTATTATATGGCCACAACACTTGGAAATAATTATGATGTTGGGAAGTTCTCTCTTGTATAACCGAGACCAATTATTGGGAAATGGCCACGGCATATAATTTTTCCTTCATTGATCTCAAGTGTCCACAATATTAAAGATAGTTATGGAACTAGTATTTAGTTCTCTCATATATCATGTTACCAAAGTATTACAAGGATATCATGGCACTGGTAATTAACTAGCGAATAAAAGTCATAGTATTGCATTCCTTTGAGGATAAGAATCATACATAGCCTTGGGAAATAATCATACTCGAGTAATATCCTTTATAACTTTAAGTATCCCAAAATTCATGGCTCTAAATAATTGTCATGATTATAGCCCAAGTGGGTTTTTAATGTAATTTTTGTAGCTCAAAAGTTGTGACTTTGTAAAAAAACTATGGTCTTAACTTCAAACTACTAAGTCATATTAAAGATAAAGTTATAGCATTATAAAATGACTGTGACCTTTAATAATAATGGAATACTTGGTTGGTGTGACATAGAATTAATATCATAGATGCATTTAATTTTATAAAATAAGTATGACTATGACTCTATGATAATTTTATAATCACTAAGATCATGTCACACAGTAAAAGAATTGTACTAATAAGTTGGTAGATTCATGGCATACAAAGATTGTTATAACCTTTTAGGTAGAGTTTCGGCTAAAAATTAAAATTGGGATTTTGCAAGGCTCCATGTTCTACCTATCAGCTCAGCTAAACACCTCTAAAAACACATTAAGTTTATGATTATTCATCAAAACTCACCAACGCGATAGAATCATGAAATTAATTCATAAATTCACTTATTTCATACTTACACATCATCAAAAAGTACCAAATACCTATGAATATTTATTAGTTTGAATACTAAACAAACTTGCGTACTAAAATAATTACTCATACCCAAGTATAGGTGTCAAACGAGGTGAGTCGAGCCATCCCGACCCATTTTTTTCAAGCCCACCCGGGCTCACGTGATGTGCCCATCATGGCTTGCTATAGAATTGTGTCCTGCCTAGCATGGCATAGTTAATTTGAGGGTAGACCCGACATGGCCCGTGGCCCAAAATTAGCCATGGTTCAGGCTGGTTTGGGTCAAATCAGGCTGGGTCGAGATAAATTTAGGTTAAGTTAAAATTTAAAAATTTGGGTTTGAGACCTACGCTGCCATGCCACCATCTCCATCAGGCATGTAGAGCCTTTCGCCCATCGGGTGATGCCACATCGGCCCTTGTTGGGCATCATTTCGTTGGATGTCAGGCACGTCGCCCATGCTGTACCCACTTGCCAACTACTTGGGTCGTGCCTGGCATGGAACATGGGCCGAAGACCCTCGGCCCGGCATGGCATCAGCCATGCAATGAGCCGGCCCAGCATGGGCATGGGTTTGCGCCGTGCCATGCTGGGCCATGCATGACCGAGTCAGGCCATGCCTCGGGTCAAGCCTGGGTTGCCTGGGTTGCCCGGTCCATTTGACACCTCTATCCCCAAGCAAAAAAATCTACCTCCATGATACAAAGTCTTCATCATCTCTATGAGTTACTACAACATGGTTTGAGTATCATAGGTTTTAAAAATAGTAGGACAACTTCAAATAGTGATGTTAGCAGTCATGGAAGGGTTTGAATTTGATGACTATACTTGTAGGTCATTAGACATGTAAATTCATTTATATGGTAAATATATGTGCTTATTACATCACACATATAAGAAATGAATAATTGGATTGCCTTTCAAATAGTATTATATTTAACATCCATAGATAAACCATCAAAATCTCAATTTTTCTACGGAAGATCTTTGATGCCAATAATATCATTTCAGTGTATGGTTTTATATTATAGTTTATTTTGTACATTAGTCTTGCTTCTACTACACTTGTTTTTTAGGTTTTTCTTCATTGGATGAAATGAATTTAGTCAATCTTGAAGGTCTTTCTTCTATGCTAGTTGATCCATTTTCTTTCTAGATTTCCAAAGTTATAGTATTGAGTATAACCAAAACTTTGTCTTTAAGCTTTTTCCTGCTCTTTTCTTTCTATAACTACAAATTCATAGTGGAGAGTGAAGCCATGACATTGTCTTGAGTCTATTCCTTACCCTATTCATTCTATGACTCTAAAGACATGGTACTGTGCATTGTCACACCTTTGTCTTTAAGCTATTGATGAACTAATTCATTCTATATTCCTAAAGTTGTAGTGCTAAGCATATATGTGGCTTTGTCCTCAAACTTTTCTTGGGCATTTTTTTTCTATATCACCAAAATTACAGTGTTGTGCACAATTATTTATTTGTCTTCAAGTAATCCTTGGTTATTTTCATTCTATGACACCAAAGCCATGGTACAGTGCATAGCCATGACTTTGTTTTCAAGTTTTGTTTGCCTATTTTTATTATATAACACCAATGTCATGGTGTTATGCATAATTGTAGACTTGTCTTTATTTGCCTCATCTATGATTTATGTCTCAGTCTTATCTTTCTATGATCTCTCAACTTTCTTAAAGTTGTCAACATAAGATTCCTCAAAGTTCATAGCTTCAAAATATGTTGTGACCTTATAAAAGTCATATTTGCCTTTTTTTTTTATTTTTACAACAAAAATATAATTTTTTTTTTCATATTTCTTATTTTCATCACTATCACAGCTACAAAGTTATTCATCTACTTCATATCATTCATCTCTATCTAGCCATCAATCTTCCATTGAAAATCTACATTTTCTTGTATTGAGGTATGAAAAAGATTGTTGATTATTCAATATCATATTTCATCATTATTTAGACTTCATAAGTCAATATAAAGATTGAACATTACTTGTTTCTTACTGACATTAAGAGTGAAATTTTCTTTCTTAACATCTATAAGACCTTATACCAAGACCAATAATGGTCATCTCAATATTAATGGTACATAATTATCCAAGTTTGTATCCAATATAATAAATTCCGCTAGAAAAAAAATATATCTACTTTGGCCAATACATCTTCACACTACAAAAAAAATCTCATATAGCTAGAGATAATTCCCTAGCTAAATGGGTGTTTTCCATAGCTAAAAGGGATATAGCGATGGATTATTGACGGAATGATTCCGTATCTTAAATGCTCCTCGCTAAAATTTAGCGAGGGAAAGTGTCTATAACTAATAATTTAGCGATGGAAAAATCTCTAGCTAAAAAAAATAATTTCCTAGCTAAATTAGCACGGTAAATGAGATTTTCCATCGCTAAACGGAAATAATGACGGAAGATTTCCCAAGCTAAAGTGCTCTTTGGTAAATATTAGCGACGGAAATAGTCCCTATATAATAAATTTAGAGACGAAAAAATCCATTGCTAAAATAAAAATATCCTTAACTAAATTAGCTAGAGAATTTTCCCTATCTAATTTAACAAGGAAATTTTCGCTAGCAAATTTAGCTATGGAAAATTTGATAAATTAACTGAGAATTTTTCCTAGCTATTTTAATTTAAAAACTATTTTCAGAATTTAATTAATTTTACAATTTTTTAATTGAAAAATGTAATATTTTTATATCAAACTGTATAAAAAAGAAACTATAAATGATAATTTATAATAAACAAAAAATAAAATCATTTAATAGCTTATTTTAATTAAATATTTTACATAATTAAAATAAAAAAATAATAAAATTTAATTACATCGTATTCATCAATGTATCTACCGATAGTGCATAAAGTATAATCTATCAAATCATTGACATTGTTTTCTCTCCATCTGCTCCTCTTATCACTATTTTTCTACTGTGACAAAGCATTCCGAGTCACAGCACGTCATGTCTAGTAAAAAATCTCATCGCGTATATAAGTTTTGTATGGGAAACAATGTGGTATCATATCTATAAGAAATTTAAACCACTCAATCAAATTAAATTAAAAAAGATATTTTTAAAAATATATAATACTATAGTATATATGTAAATATATACTAGCATTTCACTCGTGCATATATTACTATAGTATATGTACATAAAAATTGTAGTATTGTGTGTACATATATACTGAGTACAAATATACTCAGTATATATGTACATATATACTGACTTTATACGTACGTATATATCGCATTTGTTACTGTTTCTGCTGCTCCCATTGCCACTCCTGCCGATGCTGCAGTTGATGCCCCTTCTGCCACCAAAGTCGCCTCTGACTTTGCTACTACTATCGTCGCTACCGCCACCACTGTTGTCACTATCACCGTTGCCGTCACTGCCATGGCTGCCACCACTGGCCTCTACCACCGATGGCACTGCATGAAGCAGCTGCCGTAGCTACTGTTGTTGCCGCCACCACCACTATCATAGTTTTCGCCTCTGCCGCTGCTGCCACTTCTTCCGGTGCTGTCGCTACTACCGCCACTAAGCCCCTGCCACTATTGCTGCCGCTGACCTCTGCTACTGATGCCGCTGCATGCCACAGCTGCCGCTGCTACCGTTGTTGTCGCCGCCATCACTGCTGTTGCCACCACTGCTACTGCCACTACCGCCACTGTCGCTGCTGCCACTACTTTCGATGCTGCAGGTGCTGCCACCGCTACTGCCACCGCTGTCGCTATCGCTGCCATCGCCGCCTCTGCCACTACTTTCGATGCTGCAGGTGCTGCCACCGCTGTCGCTATCGCTGCCATCGCCGCCTCTGCCACTACTTCCAGTGCTGTCGATGCTGCCACCGTTGCCACCACCAACACCGCTGCTGCTGCTGCAGATGCTGCCACCTCTGCCGTCGCTGCCACTACTACTGTTGCTGATAATAAAAGTATGGTGGGCGATGATGCTAGACTAATAAACTTGAGATTGAGCGAGTTTTTGATGAGGCGGTGAGCTGCTTCTCCCAAAATAGGACCCGATATTCCTCCTGGACCAGTATTACACAACACTACATGAGCTTCATCATCAACATCATTCTAAGACCTAGTACACTTAAAACCAATCCTTGCATAATCTAGAGCAACAAAACTTATTTATTCATACATTCGCTTTATACAATATGATAATTGCGTATCAATACAATTACTAAGATTTGTATGCCCAACTTTTATCTGTCTGGCTGGCCTGGACCAGAAATATCATACCACAGCTTTAAGAAAATTTATTCTAATATCCATTACTTTTATTACCTACATCAGTGAGTAATGCACAATGATAACCAGACCAGCCCGAACAATTATATATTCAAAAGTGTGTCTGTGTGTAAATAGGTGTGTACGAATGACAATATATACATGTATACAAATAAATATATGCACCCACTTATGTATATACTCAGTATATACTTACGGATATACTATAGTATAAAATCACATATATACCCAGTATATACGTACATATATACTATTGTATAAAAGTACATATATACCGAGTATACACATACGTATATACTGCAATATATAAGTTTGTATATACTGAGTATATATATACAAATATATTCAATATATATGAACATATATAATCGTTATATACGTACTTATAATCTCAGTATATACGTATATATCTACTCAATATATACGTACATTTATACCAAGTATATATGTACATATATACTGCAGTATTATATGTACGTATATATAATCACATAGCCTTAGATGACACACACACTTGTACTTTAATACAAATACACATTCCATCAAAGACAAAAAAAGAAATTAATATAGGACTTAAAAAATACGCATATAGGTCTTTCAGGCATGGTCATCATTTTACGTTCTTTTTCTTCTAGTACTCTACACAGATAGAGAATATTTTACACTTGCACATGGAGCATAATATACTACATTTACAAACAAAAAACCGATAACAAGCAGTCGCATATCTAAACTATGACGACGGATATCTGCACAAAATAAGAGTGTCAAGAACAAACTTGCATTTGCATGGAATTAATTTTTTTGGTTCATCTCACTGCTTCTGAAAATAAGGCATTGTTCCCATCACCATGGAGGCCCCGCCATGGCTTTTACATACCTATAATAGACAAACTCTACCCAAAAATTTTGAGGACACACAAACATATTCACAGATATATAAAAACAATTATTATAGACATGAACAAACAATAATTAAAGTTGATTATCATATAGCTTCAACAGAAATTTAATTTAATAATTTAATATTTTTATATTAAATTGAATAAAGACAAACTGTAAATGATAATTTTTAATTAAAAAAATTCATTTAATAACTTATTCTAATATAATATTTTATATAACTAAAACAAAAAAAATAACAAAAGTATATTACATCTTATTAATCAATGTATCTACTAATAGTACATAAAGTATAATCTTTCCATGCATTGACATTATTTTCTCTTCCCCTATTCCTCAGATCACCAACTTTCTACTGCGAAAAAGCTGGTCGAGTCACGGTGCATCATGTTTATTGAAAAATTCTCACTTATACAAGCTTCGTATGATAAACAATGAGGTACCATATCTGTAAGAAATTTAAACCACTCGATTAAATCAAAATAAATAAATAAAAGCTATGTTTTGATAAATATATATTATTGTAGTATATATGTATATATATACTAATATTTCACTCGTACATATATTACTGTAGTATATGTACATATAAGCTACAGTATTATGCATACATATATACTGAGTGCATATATACTTAGTATATATTTACATAAAATACTGTAGTATTATATGCAAGTATATACTGATTATATACATAAGTATATACCACATTTGTTACCGTTGTTGCTGCTCCTGCTGCCACTGCCGCTCCTGTTCTTGTTTTTGTTGCCACTATTTCGACTATCACTACTGTGGCTGCCATTGCCGCTGACGATGTTGTGGCTACCGCTGCCCCGACCACTATTGTGGCTGCCGCTGCCACTACTACCACCACTGATGCCACTACTGCCAGTGTTGCCACTGCTACCGCCACTACTGCCACTACTGTCAGTGTTCCCGTTGCTGCCGGTGCTGCTGGTGTCATAGCCGCTGCTAGTGTTGTCGCTGCTGCCGGTGTTGTAGCCGCTGCCGGTGCTGCTAGTGCTGTCATCGCTGCCACCGCTGTCGCCGCTGCCATCGTTGTCGCCACTGCCACCATTGCCGCCACTACCACTACTGCCCCTACTATTGCCGCCGTCGCTATTGCTACTGCTACCGCCGCTGCCGCTGATGCCGCCACTGCCTATGCTGTCGCTGCTACTAGTGATGCTACCGCAGCCTCCATTGCCACTGCAACTACTGATGTCGCTACTGCTGCCACTACTGTCACTACTACTACCACTTCCGCCCCTACAGCCGTTGCTTCCACTGTCGCCGCTGCCGCTGCTGCCACTCCTACTACTGCTTCCGCCGCTACTGTCACTACCACCACTGCTGCTGCTGCTACCCCGTTGCCGCCGCCATCGCTGCTGCTACCACTATCGTTGCTATCATCGCTGAAAATAGGCTTTTACATATCTATAATATGCTAAAATTCTACCCTAAAAATTCGGAGACACACAAACATATTCACAGATATATAAAAATAATTATTAATGACATGAACAAACACAAATTAAAGTTGATTGTTATACAGCTTCAATAAAAATCCAAAAGATATCCAGTAATTATGTTTAGAGAGAAAGAAAGTGCAAAAATAAAATATTTTAGGAATAATAAAGATAAAATAAGTTAGCCCTTCTTTTGATAAAGCTGAAATCTATAAATATGAGACCCATGCATTGGAAGGATTGTGAAAATGTTTGAATTCTTTGAATCAGAATTTTTTCGTGTGTCTCACATAATGTGTCCTGCAAAGATTCATAATTAGGTTAATTGAAAAAGCAAAGAACAAACCAAAATAAAAAAAATTGAAACCTACCAAAAAAATCATAATTATTTGCTACATATACACAAAAATAAATAACAGTTTAGAAATAATTCTCATATGAAATCATCCTCATAATTAGTAGACAATTTTGTGCTAGCCTCTCCAGCGAAACCTCGCAGGATAGGTTAGCACATATAGTTATGAGCCTTATTTGTATTATATGAGCCTGACCAACAAACACTTTCATGCTATGTGCTTACATATTGTTGATATTATATCTTTTACCATTTAATTTCAAGTTAGTGTAACAAATTAGTATTATTCTATTTATAATTACATGTTACTATACATATAGTATATGTGCTTATAAATAGTTATATATAGTTAAACATATAGTTATATATTGATATATGCATACAAGTAGTTATACATAAATGCATACAAAGTTATAAACAATTATATAGATTTACATATATGTATACATATATGTATACATCATTAAAAATAAAGTTATATTTATTTTTATAGAGTTTTTTATAGTTATACAAATATTTATATATAGTTATACACATATAGTTAAACATTATGTTGTATGTTTTTATACATATAATTAAAATATAGTTACATGTGGTTATACATATAGTTACACGTATAGTTAACCTTATATTTATACATGTATGTATATATATTTTTTCATATAATTTCATATATTTATACATATAGTTATGTATAGGTATAGATATACTAAATTACATTTTTTATACTAATATATAAAAATATATATTAAATATATGTTGTTAATTATAAATTTAAATATAGTTATGTATAAAGTTTTTATAGTTATACATATAGTAAGATAAAATTATTTATAATTATATGTTATTATACATATTATATATATATATATATATAGTTATTTGAAGGGCAAATTAGAGTGAGTATCTCATATTTCGATTGCTCTTGTCCATAATAAAATTAATATAAAATAAAAACAAGGTGTGAACTAGAAACAAGCTAAAATTATAATATATTTTTTAAATGCTGATGCATAGAGTTCCATGACATACAGCTTAGATGAAACAAGGTATAAACTAGGAATGTTGATGTGTCCAGTGGGTTAGGCGACATAGGCACGACATGATTCATCAATGTCTGGCACAGTATGATTCATCCATGTTTGGCCTGGATCGTAATAATGTCGAGCTAGGTGGGTCCGACCATGCCTTGTGTTAGGCTTGGCATGGCTCATGTGCCTAACATTGTAGCATGATCCATTAGCACGAGGGTTTTAGAAAAAGTAGTTATTTTTTTTTGATGGTTGTTGTTGCCTTGTTAGCTAAAATATTTATACCAATTATAGGTGAAAATATGTTTGAGCCATTGAATTGCATTCGACCGCTTATTTATAAAAATTTGATAGCTATCGAGTTTCTGCCCTAAAATATGTGAAAAATAAAAAAAAATAATTTTTAATTTAAAAATTTTTCTATAAATACTTAATTGATATATTTTTATTTCTATAGTTATGTTATACTTTTTTTTTCTCTTTTCGTTATTTTTAAATTCATATTGCATCCTATTTATTCTATTTTGTTAAATAATTTATAATTTTAACATGTCTTGTATGTCATGTTTGTGGTAGTTTCGTGAGCAGTTGACTTTCATGCACAAAAATATGAGGTACATATCTAAAGTATTTAATACACACATAAAGTTAAGGTATACATTGTAATTATGTTTAAATAATTAATTTTATTTAGTATATTTTAGATTAATATTATATTTTAAAAATGTAAATAATTTAAAATTATTATTATTTTTCTCCTATTTTCAATTCAATCTCATACATAAAAAAATGATAAATGTTGAATAATAACAATAACTTGACAGAAAGGTTCATATTCGAAACTAGGTTATCTCTTATCTTTTTCACTCATTTGCCTAAGAAACATAAAAATAAGCAAAATTTAGTAATATGTATGTACTTAACAAAATCAAAAAAAAAATATTTGGATTGTCGAAGAAGATTTTATAAAGTATATATTATAAAAAAATATATACATGTAGGAGTACTTGTGATATTGCTCACCTTAAGAGATATGTTGATCAATATACCAAAAGACATGATGCATTAGATTTCAGGTAAAAATAACAGAGCTATAAGATCTTTGAAGTTGGATCAACATCAGGTTAATTGACCATCTTCATTTATCGCAGTGAATTTGTGAGAGAAGATGTGGCGAAATTGATTATTAACTCGAGTATTCTGGTTAGATTTTTGGAAGATTCTAAAATAATTTCTATTATGCAAATTTACTTTCGATCTAATTATCATAGAATTCTTAGTCTTATGTCAACTAATAGGAATAACATAATAAAATATTTAAATTAAAAAAAATAATTAGTATTTAAGAACATAGCAAATAGAATGGAGTGTTATCCTTGAAGTCCGACTTCTAGACTCGACATGAATCATGATGATATTTTATTTGCATGTCTCAACATTATGTCAATTTTTAAGTAGAAACTTAATAATTTTTTTCTAGCCAGTCAGTAGATCAGAAAATTAAGATTAGAGTCACTGGCCATATTATCTAACTTTTTGGAAGATATTATTTGCTTTAAATATGCTGCAACTACATATGTCATTTTCTCCTAGTATAAACTCTAATTCTTAGGCAGTCAAATATCCTAATTTTTGGATCATCATGATCAAGAAATAAAATATATTTGCGTGGTCTATTGAATCATCTAAACTCAAAGTAAATTTTCTCTCATGGAAAGTTAGACTCTCTTTGGAGTCAATCTGATTTATACTTTTTGATACATATAATGACTCAATACGAAATTAATCATAATTTAAACAAATAAGTTCCGTTGTAGCTAATACATGTCCATGTCACTTAACTAGAGGTCCAATCAAAGTTGGTTAATAGAAGAGTAAGTAAAAGTAATGGATCCAAATATGTTTTATGGATTCTTATTATTCAGACTTGCTAAAAAATAAATTATGCTTTAAAAAATAATGTTAGTACTCCCTAATATTATATCAAACTCTTATAAAAAAATGTGGATACTTTTTATACAAAAAGTAACCAAGAAAGATTAAACTCGAAGTTTTTGGTTTCATCATATGTTTTGTGGAGAGATTATGAAAAAATAAATATTTTTAAAAATTATGAGGAAAGTTAAATGTTGTATCTCCATTATGCATGATCTGAAAGAGTATAATGTAAGAAAGAATATAATAGGGTAACCATTTGATGAGTTAATTTTTGGTTGATTTATAGATTATCTAAAATATTTCAATTAAATATTTATTCTTTCATTTTAATAATCCTATTTTTGTGAAAGATTATAATATAGGAAGTCTACTGTATGATTTTATGATTCAAATAGTAAATGGTATAATTGTTTGATACATATATTTTAATATATGATTATTTTTTAAATATTTGTATTAAATTAATTATTTTACTATTTTATAAAATAATGTTAAAAAGTATGATATAGAATGAAATAGAAATAATTCCTACATGATGCACATGTTTCTTTTTCTTAGCATAAATTCTAAATTATGAGTCGTAAATTATCTAGTTTTCAACTCATCGTGACTAGGAACTATAGTAAATTCCTAGACTATTTATTGTGTCATCTGGACTCAAGATAAAGTACCTCTTCGTGGAAATCTCACTTTATTCAGAGTTGATATGATTTATATTTTTCAAAGCAAATGATGATCCCATACTCATAGGAGGGTAATCATAATTTGAACCAATAAGTTCAGATGTAGTTGGTGGTGATCCTTTCTAGTCTCTTATAACTAGAAAGTTAAGTGGGGTTATAGGGGAATGAGGAAAAATAATGAGTCTAATTAAATCTTTAGATTATTATTCTTCCTGAATTCACTAAAAAATGAGTTTTGCTTTAAAAATATTTCATCACTCTCTAATATTATCCTAGACATTTATGAAAAATACTTTTACTTTTTTATATACTAAAATAATCAATAATAATAAATAAAATAATTAATTTTAGAATCTCTAGAAAACATGCTAAATAATTTTTATATGATTCAAAATTTGAAAGGACACAGTCAAAAATGATTGAAGAATACATAGACACTTACACACTGTCACACACTGTCACACACTGTAACATACTTGCGCGCACACTATCATACACTATCACACACTTGCGCACACATGGTCACACACTTGCGCATGAATATGTACATATGCGCATGAAATTGCACACATTGTTACACATTGCACTTTGGACCATCTACATTGATGTAGTTGGCATCAACGTACATCTCATGGAATGGCCATGTGATGGAGATATGAGAGGGCACACATTATGTGTGCCTTCTTTGGAAAGAGGTATTGTACACGCATGCAATGTTACACACCATGCATCTGTGATTGTGATGTTACTATCTACATGCACTTCTCTCTCTACAAATCATAGTATTTGTGCTCTCTAATGTACTGGCTCTAATAACATGATGGAAATAAATTCAAAATATCAATACAACTCATGAAAAATAATGTACAGTGATGTATCCTTATATAATGGGCAATATGAATTGGGACAGCTCATTAGTCGAGTATTCTCATATGTGATAAAATAAACAACAAATAAAAAAAATTTGTAAAACTATAAACAAATGGAAACTATAATAACTATTAAAATAAATATATATTAAATAAATAATGTTGATTTTGATTATTTTTTAGACATTTGCTCATGTCTGGTATTAGATCTCTCTTTGAAATATTTAGTAATATATTTTTTTTGTCCATCAGATCTATGTGAGGAAAGATTCATTCGATCTGATATAAATAGAATTAAATGAAAGCTAACTAGAGATAAAATTAGAAATAAGTTAGGATATTTTATCATATTGATTGATAATTATATAGGTTTTACTTGTTTTTTTAAATTTTAAATTACATTTTTTTTATTTTAAATTATATTTTTTTTATTTTCAGTCATTTCATAAAAAGATATGAAATCATCTTAATGAAAATATAAAAAAAAATAGTAGAAGTAATAATATCAGATAGTTTTCATACTTTATGTATGAATCATGAGGTTATATACCAGACTTCATGTACGGACACATCATCATGGAATGAGATTTTAAAAAGGATGAATAGTTATTTGATTGAGACAACTCAGATTTTTAATCGAAGTATTTTGAAATTGTCTTCCAGAAAAGTATTAATCAAATCTATTTTATCAATTGAATATTTTTTAACATTTCTTATTATATGATTTTTTAAATCATTTATTTTGGAAAAAGAAATTATTTAATATCTCTCAGAGTATTTTAGTGCATTTGTTATGTTCATCTTTTTTTCCTATGAGAAGATAAAGAAATACCTAGTACTTTGAGATTTAATTTTCTTGGTTAATCTAGTATCTAAAAGTATGCTAGTATTCTTAACTAGAATCTGATTGATTTTTAGTAAATATTGATATTTTTTTAAGTTAGACTCATTTTTAAAAGAGCCCAGAACAATAGTCCAGATGATATATGTGAGTAAATTAATTTTCTGTCTTTCCCGAGCCTTCAATGAGGAGGGATGATCACTCATTGGTTATAATTTAATTTGGTACACTTTATGATACTATTTATATGAAATCATCATATTGACCAATAAGTACAGATCAAGTTAACTCTAGAGAGAGTAAAGTTTCACAAGAAAGTAAATATGTCTCGAATCCATACAACTTGGTAATCCTCGAGTCTACTCCAATTCTAGCTCATGATGATTTAGAGACTACAAGACTTGATAGTACAAAACATAGAGTTTGTATTGAGAAGGGACATGCATAGCATGTTCAGAGCATCGAAAAATCTCTCATGTAGCTATGTGTTCTGGTCGCCAATTCCTATGATATTAGTCTTCTAATTACTCTTCAAAATAAATTGAAGATTTCTACCCATCATCTTATTGTATAAGTATTTTTGTACTGTGATACTAATGTTTCATTCTCAAATATTATCTCATTTAAGATGATATCATGTCTTATGATTGCCTCTGTAAGATATTCCATAGGTGGGTGTTCATTGTGAAAACATATCTAGATGAGGAGATAAATTATCATAAGATAACATGTATTGTCAGCAGGCTTACTAATATATTTTATATAGATTATTAAAATATTTTTCTTTCAACTTGATAAAATAGTCATCATAGAGATTTTTATTTCATTGGTGGCCTCTCACAGTTAGAAATAATCTGCAGAGAGATATCCAACAGGCCATGCCGAGTGGGATGTCATATTTTTTAGGCTTAGTCTTGACATTGTATCATGCCTAGTATTACATGACTCTGAAAATGGCAACCTGGTATGGCCTGTCAGCTGCTAAAATCATGTCAGGCCAAACCTTGACATGCTTGCACACAATGCATGAAGCTACTCTAAATTCATTCCAATCTAGCATGTATTCATTTTAGGCTAGCATAACTGCATGAATTCGTTCTAGACTAGTTGGGGTTCATTATAGGCTAGCCTGATTCATTTTGAGTTGGCCCAGGTTCATCCTAGGCTAGCCTGATTCATTTTGAGTTGGCCCAGGTTCATCCTAGGCTAGCTTGGAATAAGGGTGTCGAATGGGTCAGGCGGCCCAGGCATGACCCATATCAGCAGTGCCTGGCCCGGCATGGCATGGTCTAGAACCGTGCCTCGAGCTGAGCCACCCCATGACATGGTTTGTGGCATGCTGGGCCGGCATGAGTCGTGCCTCGTGCCGGGGCCAACGGCACGATAAACCTTTACGGGTAGTTTTATTTTTTTTTAATTTGACCACCCAATCACGGGCCGGTCTAATTTTTAAAAAACATTCGGCCACATGATCGATTTTTTTTCTAATTTTCCTCTCTTCGTCATTCAGCACGGTGAGCACGACCGTGCACTTTGTCGTGCCTATCGGGCTGCTATGCCTGGCATGAAATTGAATTTTAACCATGCCGTTTATGGCATGGTCGTGCTGAGAAAAAGTGGGTCGTGCCAGCACGACATGGCCCGCTTCACACCTCTAGCTCGGATTCATTCCAAGCTAGCTTGGATTCATTCTAGGCCATCTCAACGTCATTCTAGGACACCAATGGTTCATTCTAGGATAGCTCATGTTCATTCTAGGCTATCTCGTATTCATTCCATGCTAGCGTACCATGTTAGCCTAGATTTGTTCCATGCTACTCACATTCTTTCCAAGCTAACTTGGGTTTATTCTAGAATAGCATGCATTCAATTCATACTAGAGGTGTTAAATAAGTCATTTCATGCTGGCATTACTCATTTTTTCACAACATGATGGCGTGGTCCACCGGCCCAGCAAGACACGGTGAGCACAACAAAGTGCACTGCCATGCCCGACCATGCTGAACGGCAATGATGCACAGAAGAAGAAGATTTTAAAGTTTTAAATAATCTAATTTTTTTTATTTTGAATTTTAATTAACTTGTGATTTTAAAATCGTTAATGTTTTGAAATTTTTGCATTAGTTCATCCATTGTTATTCTAATAATAAAAGGTAAATCATGATTACTTTTTAGTTAGGAGATAAAATCATAATTTTTTTTGATTCAATAATTTTGGAAGCAGAAGAGAGAGATTAGAGAAAGAAAATAAATTTTAAAATACATTTAATCACTCAATATGATATATTTGCCAAAAAGAAGAAGAGGTCATTGTGATGATCATCATCACGTGTTTCAGGCCGTTGGATTGAATTTTTTTTGTCCTGGAAGACTTCTTTGATTCACAACCCGCTGGTTCCCACAGATGATAGACCAGATGTTGTTAGCACTTAGAACTTAGCATGGTGGTTATAGCATGTATAATAACTATAATTGATTTTCTTTATCAACCCTATCTTATAATTGTCGCCATTGATATTAAATGTGTTCCATAAATTTAAATGAATTTAGATTATCTTTGTTACATTGTAAAAGTTTTTTTTTATGCTTTTTTTTATTTTTTCTTGTTCTTCTTAAACATTTCCCTCAATTCTTCCTCAACAAAAACATTGAAAAAGTGCTATTAAAAAAATTAGGTTCTTTTTATGTCATCTTTTTTTACAACAAAGAAAAAGAAAACAATTCGTCACATACACTTGTGGTATATGTGTGTTTGTCTGTGTGTGTGTGTGTGTGTGTGTGTGTGAGTGCGCGCGCGCGCGCGTGTGCACGCATGTGTTTCTTATGAAAGTTTTGCAACTTGAAAATAAAACTCAATTCACTTAGGTAGATGTTTTGATGGAAGGAAATATGGATGTATATATATATGCTTACTTATATGCATGCATGCGTGTGTGTGTGTGTGTGTGTGTGTAGGTTTCTCATAGATTTAAGGGGTAATTATGTGTAAATATGAATATAAAGTGCATATACATTTTGTAAGAGTTATGTTTTACAAAAAGAATATTTTTTAAAATATATATATGAAGTGAAAATGTTAACAAATCATTTGGGTAATAATAAATGGGAAATTTATACTTGGGTTGGGAAAATGAATAATTAAAGTTTAGTGGTACTAAGTTAACAATTTATTTTTGTCCCACTCAAACCTAGCTCATATTATCTTTTGGCTCATTTATAAATTTTGAGGACCCGAGGTCGAAGAAGGTAAGATGCTCGTACTAACAATATTGTGTCACAACTAATATAATAAAATTATGTTTATGTATCCCAAATAAAAATTATATTTGTTTTTTAAATTAAGAAAAAATTGATATTTCATACAACAAATTGAAAAAATAATAATATATTGGTCTATTAAAAATAATCAACCTGATTCTATCATTTGTCACAATATATATGTATGTAAGTATGTATGTATGTATGTATGTATCTATAAAAAAAATCAGCAACCCTCTTTTAAAAAAATATATAAAAGAAAGACTATGGATAATGGGTTAGATCAGATAAGAATTCAACTTGCATTTTTATAAAAATCAAAAATATTTTATAATTTATATTTCTTATTTTTAATTATATATATATATATATATATATATACATGTTCTATCTATATATTGTTTATATACAATATATATGTGGTAAGTATATGTATATATATACACTATGGGTCAAATTAAATAGGAATCCAACTTGCATTTTTTATAAAATTCAAAAATATTATTTAATTTTTATTTTCTTTTTTTTATATTATACATATAAATAAATCATATATATACTATATATATAATATACATACATACATACATATATATATATATATATATATATATATATATATTGTGTGCATGTGTATATCTATATATATTGTGTTTGTGTGTACATATTTATTTATTATATAATTATATATACATATATATACACAATATATCTATATGCATACTGTGTGTGTGTGTGTGTGTGTGTGTGTGTGTGTATGAACAATATATATAATGAATGTGTATACAATATATAGACATATCGTGTCTTGGCATGCAATAAGCCCATAGTACAGAGGTTTAAACACTTATATAAAATTGTCTTTTGTTTCCATTTGTGAACCTAAAGTATCCAGATGGATTAAAAATAATAAAACATAAACTAGATTCTGATGTTTTAGTGCTTAATTATAACAATAAGATTTGTTTTTTAGCATGTAAAGTGAGTAGTATTGATTTCATGGGCATAATGCATAAATTAATGTTTTGAGTAGAATAATAATTTTTAGTGGTGTCCATGATCTTTTAGCAAATGTGTCTTGACTATGTTTGGTAAAGAGAAAAATTGAGAACTTAGGGGTCCTAGTAAACCTCAAAATTCTCATGGTAATTTTTTTTTTCATTCAAGATGTAAACTTTTGGTGTGGAAGCATCACTTAGCGTTAGGATATAGCCTTTTTGTCATGATCTATGTGTGAAGACCTCCTTTAATATTAAGTACTGCAATGGTGTTATTAGAAGAGCAGAGACATAATAATTTATAAAGCTCATACAAGCTAATATGTGTGGTTAGGTATGAGGCCAAAATGTATGAGCTGACATAATTTTCTCTTTATATGATTCATACAAACAGCAAGCGAGCTGTTTACTATTTATTATATCACATTGGTGCATAATTACTTTCATAACTCCCTACACCCAAACTTATCTCTCATATAAACAAAAATAAAAACCATCCAGAAACGAAGTAATAGGGCATACTTTTCATTTGATACCCGATAAGAGTTTTGTGTCGCATATGATCAGAATCAAATTAATGGAATGACTTACTAGTAAAAGGCTCCTGCGTTCCAATAAATCTCTTCCTGATCAGCATCACTACCATGCGTGTTGTGGAGAGAGAAGTTTTGTCTTCCAGAGGCCCCCTCAAGAATCAAAGCCCATTGGAGTTGGAGTCTGGAGTTTGAGTCTGGCGAGGGTTCCGATAAATCTCTTCCTGTTTGCTATTAGAGTTGAAATCCATATATTTATAAACTTCATTTTTGTATACATATATGTATAAAAAATCAACTATATATAACTAAATAAACAAAAAATAATATATTTACATAAAGACTAATTTTTCAATTCATTTATTTATACATATATGTTAGATTTGAATTGATGATAAATCTTTTTCTGATATATTTTCAAAGATTTATATATATTTACAAAAGACTCATTTTTTTCAATTCATTTTTTTATACATAGTCATTTTTCAATTAATTTTAGGATTTACATATAGTTATGTATTTTTATACATCTATATTTATTACATATATATATATTTACATATAGTTATATATTTTTATCCATCTATATTTATTATATATATATATAGATTTACATATATATATATAGATAGCTAAATAAACAATAAATAATTAAAATACATAAAGACTCATTTTTTTATTTATTATCAAAATATTTTCAACAAAGTTCATATGTGTGTAACAACGTACACATGGAGAACAAACACCTTGTAATTTTTTATTAATAAAATTAATTAAACAATAAATATATAAACACCTTCAAAAAATAGATGTTTAGCTTTATAACTAGAAAAAAAATCAAATGGCTAGAAAATTTACAAACTTCATATAACAAGACACACATGGAAAGATGATTGGTCTTCTAGTCACACTCCTAAGTATTATAAAATACTTTTTATGTTAAAAAATATATAAATATATATATTTTATGGTGATAAATTTTTAAGAATTCATATTAATTTTTATGAAGATAATATGAAATAATTTTAAAGGCATACAATTTCATATTATTTGATATCATTTATAATTTTAAAATTCTAAAAATTACTTAAAGTGATAAGATAATTAAAAAAAGTTATATTTTTTATTTTAATAAAGACTAAATATTAAAAGCTAAAAGTAAAAATATTACTCAATTATTTAAATCTTATAAATTTTAGTTGGGGCAAACATTTATGTATTTATTTTTAAATATTAATTTATTTTCTTTTAAATTTCATAAAAAATTTAAATTTTAATTATAATTAAAGATTTTCAAATTATGTATTAATTATTTTTTTAAAAATTTCCTATAATCATAAAATTTTTTTTATACTTATAATAATATTAATATTTACTAGTTTATTCGTCAATTCAAATATTTTTAAAAATATTTTCTATTTTATCATACAATGAATTATTTTACATTTATATTAGTAAAAAATTTAATGTATGTTAATTTAATTTTTAAAATATTGAAAAAAATTATTATACTTATTAAATTAATTATTTAAATTTATATTAATACAAATTATTAAGTTTCTTAATTAAAAATTTAGAAAAATTTTGTGTATAATTTTTTAAAAAATTAATACATCATAAAAATAGTTATTTTAGTCCTTATTAATATAATTGTTTTTTATATTTTTATATTTTCTAAATTATTTATTTATATTATCCTTTTTTTATAATTTTACGAGGAGAATGTATCTTTCAAAGATCGCTCATCTATAGACCATTAACATTCATTTAATAAATAAAATTAAATAAAATATTAAAACTAATAATAAATTTAAAAAAAGTAAATAATTATTATTGGCTAGTGAAATTCCATCGCTAAATTCATCCATATGTTCAGGATTTAATTAGCTAGGGAAGTTCCAACACTAAATTCATCGTTATATTCTGGATTTAATTATCTAGAGAAGCTCCATCGATAAATATTCGCTATAATTCGGGATGAAATTAACTAGGAAAATTTCGTCGCTAAAATCCGTTACTATGTTCTGGATGTAATTAGCTAGGGAATTCCGTTGCTAAAATCTGTCGTTATGTTTCAGATGTAATTAGCTAGGGAAATTCCATCGCTAAATCAATCACTAAATTCCGGATTAAATTAGCTAGGGAAATTCCGTCACTAAATCCATCGCTATATTCAGGATTTTATTAGCTAGAAAAAATCTATTACTAGATCTATTGCTAAATTCCTCACTTTTCTTGAGCGGAATTTACGAAAATATTTCGTCACTAATCTGTTACTAAATTCCCCGCTTTTCTTGAGCAGAATTTATAAAAATATTTCGTCACTAATCCGTCTTTAATCCGTTGCTAAATTACCCATTTTCTTTCGTGGAATTTCTGAAAAATATTTCATCGCTATTCCATCGCTAATCTGTTGCAAATTTTTAATTCAATGGAAAATCATAAATCCATTGTTATTCCCTAGCTAATCTCTTGCAATTTAGCTAGGAATTGATCCCTATCTAAAATTTCTTAGCTAAATTAACATTTTGTTGTAGTGTCAATTATTCTAAGTAAGTATTTAATAGTCTAATCTACCTTGTGGAGTGAGAGATATTAGAGTAATTTTGTTGAGATTTAATTTTTTTTTTTTTTTGCATTGACAGTGACATCAAGTTGACACTTGATCTCAAGTCACACAATATATTTCTAAAGGTATGATCTACAATAGTACAAGATATAGTAAAACTTTTGGGGTCATTCAATTTTCTCGAAAGATTTCTTTGAATGATTGCACTTGTTTCTCGCTCATATTTATAGTTTCATATATCTCAAACTTTTTCTTACTACTCATTATGTCTTTTATAAAATTTACATAGTGCAGTATTCAGATTAGAGCTTCAACAAACAAGTTGTTTCCTTTTAGAGTTTAGAATATATTAAGAAACTTTTGTAAGTTTTTGTCTAACTTTTATTTCTATAGCATTGAGGAAACCAAAAATTTGTTGGAAACTTACCCTTAGCATCATTCTATTGAATTTCATTATCTCTACAATTCACTTCTATTGGAGCTATGGCTTCTTAGAAAATTTTAAGCTGAGCTATCACTTTTGAGAAAGTCATGGCATTATTATCCCTAAAAGGTTTAGAATTTTTTTTATTGAGCATACCTTTGTAACTTTTAACCGATGAATTTTGGAAATGTCACAGTGCTTTAACTCCTAAAATTTCTAGAATCTTATTGTTCAAAATGCCTTAATAGCTCATTCCCACTTCTAATTAATATAGATGATCAATTCCTCGGATTTTTTTTTCTCATATCACATGGTAGTTTAATTACTCTTTACTCCATTGATATTACTAATTGCCTAAGTTCATACTTTGTATTTCTCATCATTGAACTCATTTGTTTCATTCTCACTTCAAGCAACCACATCTAACTAAATTGGGGATCATTTTTTTTCAATTATGCTAAGATAGCATCCAATCCTTCTTCTTAAGTTGACTTTTCTTTTCATTGTGATGGTTGACAATTATAACTTTAGTTTCCTTAATTAGTATAAATCACGGAATTATTCATATTATTTTTTGAAGATCGCTCAATGTTCTG
This sequence comes from Sapria himalayana, assembly GCA_029783825.1. Lineage (NCBI taxonomy): Eukaryota > Viridiplantae > Streptophyta > Magnoliopsida > Malpighiales > Rafflesiaceae > Sapria > Sapria himalayana. The sequence goes on along the minus strand of JAREIK010001563.1, from coordinate 2,456,531 downwards.
TGTCTTACTCTTACTCCCATAGCCTTGATTTAATTTTTTTTTTTTTGATTTCACGTGTTTGGATGATAATGCACTAGAACATTATTATTGAGTCAAAATATATACTAATTGCTCTACATTTGATGGGCTTCCTTAAAACATGGAATCTAAGCTCACCAATTCATATGGATGTAAAATGATGGTCTTCCCCAATATTCTTTTCATTTTCTCTTAGGTGTCAAACTTCTTTAAAGGTGCATCCATTTTCACTTTAATTATGGTGAACTAATCCAACCACAATATTCTAGCTTATCTTCTTCCATATGAATGATTTATTAGAGCTTAGTAATTATTTTTTGCTAGGATTTCAAACAAATAATAATACTCATCTCATGATTTTGTTCATGATTAACCTCTAGTAGCTGAATCAGCCACGTATCTTGTTATATAGTTTAGCTGATTGTAGAAGGTTTGGGCTTGGAACCACAACTCAAATCTATGTTAAGGACGTATCCTCATCAACTCCTTTAAAATGTCTCAAGCATCATATATAAAATAGATACTTATCTTGCTAGAATTAGCTTATCTAATTCCGTAATTGAGATATAATTTGTGGTGGTCAAAATTTAGTGTGAAAGTATCTCACTAATCCATTCTAATTCTCAATGGAGCCCTGAGGTAAATAATAGAATCAACTATGTGCTTTATCACTTAATACAAAATGGAAATAAATATATTTCAAAAATATTATAAAATATCCATTAGAATTATCTAATACTTTTTTGTTATACTTGTGTTCTTGTACCATAGCTAAAAGACTTTGCTTTTATTCAAAGTAAATTAGCTTCCGCTATTTTCAAACAAATACCCAGATAATTATCCATTATCTTGGGCCTCTAATATTCTTCCAAAGTATGATAGTGGATAAGATATTTGAAAGATTTCCCATTACTAGCTTATGGATTTCTATTACTATCATTTCCTTCCATAGCTCTTTATCTACTATTTATCTGGTAATCATTCTACGAGTTCTTTTGATTTTTGAGTTTAAAGAGGCTAGCTCAGTCATAAAGTTTCACCTCATAAAAGGGTGCTAAAATAAGAAAAAAATAAGAAAATACAAAGAATATAAGCAAGAACAAAAACATTACTATTTACATTCAAATAAGTTAACAAGATTTAGTATTTAGATTCTGGAAGATTTATCAAACTCAACTCTATCTTAACTACAATAAAGGAATTATCCTTTTATAAAAATATTTATGTCAACTTATATTGACTAAGTAAACTAAATAATTACCAACAAAAATGCCATAACTCATTGTAATTTTATTAAACTACCTAATTTTTTCAGTTAGGCAATATCCTAAAAGTTCATTAATGAGAGTATATCACCAATATAGATATAAAAATGCATGTGTTATATAAGTAGTAAAGAGTTATTTTATCCAAATGTTTTTTGCACAAAGATTGTATCAATAATTTGGTCATTCAATGGTCAGACGACTCATTTTTAGTAAAATAATTATTTGGATTGTGAATAATTTTAAATACATGGGTTTGTTAATTAATCTGTTTGATATATGTTTGAGTTGCTTGACTTATATTATGTTTGAATATATAATAAAGGTTAGAGTATTGTTTTATAACTCATTACTCTATCAGCATACAATGTAAATATCACCATTGAGCCCATCAAAATGATAGTGCTTTCATAACTATTCACTTGATACATCACCATCAAAACAATAAATCATTTCTACTCAAGAGTCATTCATAGTTTCATACCTTTTATATAATTTAAACTATTCTTGATGATTTCTTTGCATACACCATCTATTTCTCTAGCCTAAGATGTCATAAAGACTAATAATTTATATAATTTATAAGTATTTATACTTTTAACTTCATAATCACCACACACAATTAATATATACTTCCATCATGTTTCACTAGTGAATTCCATACGAGCAAAAACAACTTACAAGGCCTATCACCACCTTATGAGTCAATATACTTGCACATATCTCAAGGATTGCATGACACCATCTTCCTCAGTAATGTTGTGACTCTCATACTAAAGGTGTGTAAAATTATTGAATTTTCCCTAGAAATGAGGGAGAGGAGTTTGAGAGTTATTCCCCTTAGTTCTAAGGATTAGTATTAAACTTGTATCCATTGTTTTCTTGTGGAACTCCTAGGAGGGGCAAAATCTGCCTTAATGTTTGGTAGCTGCAAAAGTCTTGCTTATTACATGAAGGAAGAAGAAGAATGAGAGAGATTTTTTGTGAATATCTCTAACTTTCACTTTCATACTCAGGCAACTTTACATTAATCTAAGTAGGATTAACTACTTTCAGAAGAAAGTCATAACCTTGGTATTCATCTTTAAAACTTGAGGTCGTGACTCTATTGTATGTATACTATTCTTGACTACATCCTAATTTTTCTTTACACAAAATCATTGTGTTCACAATGACCACGACTTAGGCCTAATGTCACAACATAGTGAAGGGCCTCTAGTTGTTAGATGGAGGTTGTACAATAAAATAATTTGTGGTATTAGCAATGGTCATTCTTGATTGTTATATAGTTTTAGTACTAAAAATAGCATCACCATTGAGAATATCTCTATTGTGTAACCAATTGCAGGGTGTTGGGGATGGTTGTGGCACTAGCATTCACTTCTCTCATATATCATGTTGTTGTAGCACTACAAGGTTGTTGTGACATTGACAATTAGCTTAAGTGTAAATGTTATGGCATGATCTTCCTTTGATGACAAGAGTCATAATATTGGGAAATGACCATACTCGAGTATTATCCTATATAACTTTTTGTTTCCCAAAAGTCATGGCTCTAAATAATTATCATATTTTTGACATAAGTAGTTTTGACTTTATAATTTTTTATATCTCAAAAGTTATAGCATTGTAAAAAGGCCCTAGCTCTAACTTGAGACTAGAAAGCCATATTAAAGATAAAGTTCTTGTAATATGAAATGACCATGATCTTTGGAATTGATAGGGTACTTGATTATTGTGACATAGAATTAATATCACAACCAAGTTTAAATATTATGAAAGAAGTAAGATTGTAACTCTATGATAATATTGTAGCCACTATGAATATATTACATAGTAAAATGATTATGCTAATGAGTTGGTAAGGTCATGACTTACAAAGATTGTCATGATCTTTGAGGTAGAGTTTCAAACAATAATTGATGAAACTTTGCAAGACTCCATGATATATCATCACAGCTAAATATCTCCAGAAATCTATTAATTTTAATGATTGTTCATCAAAACTCACCCAAAGTCCAAAATCATAAAATCAATTCATAAACTGTTCTATTATATTGTTGCACATGATCATAAAGTATCAAAATATGTATGAATATTTGTTAGTTCACACATCAGACATTACTATCAGACAAATGTTTAATTTTGAATATCTATTTAACTCTCACAGTGTGTCTATCCTTTAGTTTATTAACTAGTGTATAAGTCCTATTTAATTCAATTACTTTTATTTCTAGTTCCATGGTACTTACCCATTCATGGTGTTGTAAAACTTCTTTTGAAATTTGAGGCTCTATAGCCATGAAATTGTTCTTTCATATATGTCTTCAAATATTGTAATTTTGACTAGAGTAGTAAGAGAGGAGGTAGTAGAAGGAGAAAGTGATTTAGAAAAGGAGGAGATGATTTTAGGATTTAGTGTTACTAACCTCGATCTTCTATAACATAAGACATAGAGAAAGTTACATCTTCTTTAGTTTCAATTTGCTTTGAATGTACAAGTAGAGATGTAGGAAGTTGATTTAAATATTTCCAATTTAAATCTTTATCAAATATCTCTATTTATGTGAAACTTGTTATCTTTAAAAGTATATAGTCTATACCCTTTTCAATAAAGATTGTATTCCACTTGAATACATTTTTCGGCATACTTTGTCCAAATTCTTGCTACTCTATTTGGGGATTTGAGAGTAGCACATGCTCCCAAATACTCCTAAATGATGAAAAACATGCCTCTTTCTACTCTATGTTTCAATAAATCTAGATTTTTAAAGTGGAAGTTAGCCTTTTATTTAGTAGATAAATATTAGTGTTAACTACTTTAGTCTAGAAGTATTCTAATCAATTTTTATCTATCATCATTGCTTTGGCCATTTCAATAATTATTTTGTTCTTTCTTTTTGATACACCATTCTATTTATGAATGTAAAGAGTTGTGAGTTGTCTTTGAATCCATTTATCTTCACAGTATTAGGTGGACCATTTAAAAAGCATTTTCTTACTTCTCAGTGTTTTATCATTGTTCTCGATTGACTTTCAACTAAGTTTTAAAACTTCATAAACACATCAAATTCTTTTCATCTATGTTGTAAGAAGTAGACCATATCATTCTTGAGTGATCATGCACAAACAACATAAAATATGTGTTGCTTCTGATGGATGAGATAGACATTGGTCCCAAAATATCTATATGAATAAGTAAAGAACATAAGGGGTCCTCAAGGTAATTCCTTTTACAAAGAACTGCCTAGATTGATTTTCATTGCACACTTATCACAGACTATATTAGGAATTTCAATATTAGAATGAAGACTAGCCACAGTGTATCACTAATTCAAGCTTTTATAATTTAAATGACCCATACTTATGTACCAAAGATTGGACTATTCTATTTATTGTATCTTCAATTCATTTCAATTTTAGAGCTATGATCAAGAGAAAAACTCATATTTCTAGACATCTCTACTTTCCAAGGAATAATTATTAAATCTTTATGATACATATAACATTTGTTCTTTTCAAAAACTAATTTATATCCCTTCTAGAATGGCTGGACAGCACTCAAAAGGTTTTCATCCAGTTTAGGAACTAGTAGCCTCATCAATAAGATTTACTCCATTATGTATATGCAATTTGACTTTACATTTACCATTAACAACTTTTAGTTGCCTATTTTCCATCTTTACCTAAGAACTTACTAAGGAATGCAAGTTCACAAATAGAGCCTTGTTTTCAGTCATGTGATTGGTACACCTACTATCCATGAACAGCATACTGGAATTTTGTTGATTATAAGTGGCAGAGATATAACACATTTTTTCAACAAGATTTTCTTCTATGTAGCTTTATTGTTGAAGACTTTTCTATTTGCATAATGTTGATGGATATCCAAATTTCTTATAATTGAAATATTGTGGCATTGTCTTATAGCAATACTTTTTTTTTTGAATTTATCATTCTTCTTATATATGTTGCAAGTGTGAGATGAATAACTATCATTAATGGATGGAATTCTACTTCTAGTCATTCTATCTCTTCCTTTTCATATTTGTCTTCCTAGGTTGTGTATTTTGAAGGACCTTTAGTTGTCTTACTGGATTTCTTCATGATTCTACATAATTATTAGAAAAATGTGAAGCTTGGATTAGAAAGAAGTTTCTATTTAACTCTCTGAATGCTTTAATAGTTGTTCATAAGGCTTCGGTGAACATAAAAGCTGATACATAATGAGGTGAGTTAGATCTAATATTTTTTCAATTGCTACCACTATTATATCATATTTATCAATGAGATTGATAAGTAATTTCTCTACTAATCTTTTTTTCTGCAATCTCTTTATCATGCATCTTTAATAGGTTAACTATTTTAATAAACTATGTTGAGGCATTACCTAATGCTTCTGATTCTTTCATCTTCAAGTTTTTTAGGTCTTTTTTGAAAGATTAAAGCTTGATTCCTCAAACTCTTTTATCGACCTATAACTCCTTTTTTATTAAATAACGAGCTTCTTTAGCTCTATCAAAACCAATTATTCTAGAAAAGATGATATTGCTTACTCCTTACTAGATAAAAAGTAAGGCTTTAGCATCCATTATATTCAATTTTTTCATCCAAATTTGTTTTGCATCTAGTGATGAAGTCATATGGTTATGCAAACCCATCTCTGACCAATTCTCTAACATCTTATGATATGATTAAAATTTTCATTTTCATACTCTATTAAGTTAGTTGTTCCATCAAAGAATGGAATTGAGGGAGAATTAAAATTAGTACTAGTGGTATTCGAATATGATATTGAGTATAATAGTAGATCTGAGATTTTAAGTTGAATTTAGGGATCTAGGTCATAGTTAGAAGTTTAATTTAGATATACTTAGGATATAACACTATTCTTTCAAATCTTGTAGATCTATGTTGATTTCTTGGTGTCACACTCATTTTCAATGGATATCTACAAATCAAGTATCACTAATGTAATAAAGAATTTGAAAACTCTAATAAAAATTCAAAGAAAAAAAAGAGAACTCTCAAATTTTAGACTGTGTGCTCTAATACCAGATGTTGGAGTTTTTCTATTGATTAAAAAAACTTTGAGAGATTTGCTCTTAGGGAGAAGTTGAATAAATAACAAGAGAAAATAGAAGAAAATTGTGCATTTTATTTTTTAAAAATCATCCATTATGATATTGTACAATCACATTAATTGTAGAAGCAAGAATAGAGTAGAATAAAAAAATAAAATAAAAACAAAAACATGACATTGTCACATGTGCACATATGTGTGGATCAATACAAAATAATTTAAATAAATATATATTTTAAAATATATTACATTAACAATAACTAAGTGAGAGAGAGAGAGAGAGGAATGATTGAGGATAGATGCTTCTTTATTCAATCTTATCTCCCCTTATGTAGAAAAAATATATATAAAGTGCAACACTTTTTATCTAGAAGAAAGAACCACACAAGATAGGAGAAAAAAAATATGCAACACACAACCCACTATTTTTTTTGCTTTGCCAAAAACACACATGTAATTTGCTACTTGTTTTTTTTTCTTTTTGAAAATATTTAATGGAGGCACTCTAATATGCCCAAAATATACCTATATTTTTTGTCTTTTACTAGTATGATTTGAATGTCTCATGTCTAGTGGAAGTGCCAAATATGGAGATAGGAGATTTCATCACAACTTATGTTTTTTTTTTAATATTAAGTAAAGATAAAGAAATAAGTAGTAAAATTAGCCATCATTTGACATCGTGACTCATTGTCTTAGCCTAGCCACAAGCATAATTCATAAAAAAAATTAGTATCATAACTTTGATATAGTGTCAAAACTTATCATTTATGATAAGGTTCCAAAAACTCATTGGATGATTATTTTGATCTAATATAGTTCCATGAGTATATGAATCATACAAATAGTAAAGATAGATATAAGTCCAAATATCAATCTCATAGAGATTGTATACATAATTATACTAACCAATAATAAACTAACTATTAATCAAGTTGAGTAGATAAACTTGGGTTTTAAAAAGATACTTAGACTCAATGGCTGACTCACTTCCTTATGTATGATGAGATTTCTTTAATATTTAGGCAAATTTATGTTTGATTGTGATACAATAGAAAAATTAGTATGAAAATGCCCTATTGCCCACTTGCCATACAAGGTGGTTGTCATCCTTGGACTGTTACTATCAAAGATGGTCTCCTCATAATCATGCCTTCAATATTTCACCATTAAAAGGAGAATTATTCTATTCATGGGTAATTCACATGTCTACTCATTTTAGGTAGTATATCAACTACCCTTAATGACTATTTCAAGTATGCATTTATATTCTTCAACCTCTAATATCATAAAGACAAGAAATGAAGTGGTAATAATTATGTTTATATTTCATCTTCCTAATTGACATACTTACATTAATTAATATATATATCTTCTCATGAATTTCACCAATAGTAATAATATAAGAGCACATAATTCACTAGGTTCTCACCACCATATGAAATACCTTCACTTGTATTTATCTAATGACTTACCTATTATCATTTGTCATGACTAATACTTGACTTCCACATTATGGTAAAATTACTAGGTTAGATGTTCTTGATTAACCTTCACATTATTTGAATGTTAGTTCTTCTAGAATATTTATAATAGATTGGTCATATATATATATATATATGGCTTCATAAGTGTCATACTTGCATCAATTAATTTTAAATCAATCTAGAGTTTTTATGCATAGGTTTATCTCATGTGATAATATTAAAAGGATTATTACTTCCTACATATCATACCTTGTGGGGGTGTACCATGGCTTACATATTAACATCTATCATGGCCAACATGTATAAATATATGATATAGTAAAAATGCTAAATTTTAGTTCTAAATAACATTCATATCTATCAATATTAAAACCATAATATTACCATAAATAAATATTATATAATCAATTCATCATAACACAAGTATAATAAACTATTCATAAATGCTAATTTAGCCTGACAATAGGGAAAATTTTATGTGAGATATTTGGTGTGATATTTCATTATAACAATGAATCCCACTGACAACCCTAGTGAGAGTATAGTCTTAAAATTTAATCTCATCAAATTCTTTGTCATATTTACCTTGGATTTGCCTTTAATTAGGGGTAGAAGTCAAGTTGCCTAGGGTTTTATATGCTCTTGGGCTCAAAATATAGTCCTCTATCTTTTGTGAGAATCTCTAAGTGTTCCTTTTATACATTGATCTCCATGCAAATCTTTAAGCTAGAAGTCACGGTGTTGGGTTGAGGTCATGACTTTATCATATCCTTGAATCATATCTTGAGTACAAAAATTGTGGTGGCAAGAATGTCATAACTAAGATAAATACTCTTTGAGAAAAAATATTTTTATGGAAAGAATGGCCAGAACTAATATATTTACTCTTTTGGATTCAAAGTTTTGGTGTTATGAATGACCAAGACTGAGGTATTTCCTCTCTAGCTGGATCATAAAGTTATGGTGGCAAGAATATCATAATTGAGATAATTATTCTCTATAATACAAAGTCGTGTTGGAAAAGATTACCATGACTAACATATCACTTGGTGCTATGTGGTTTTTGGTTATGTATTTATTATTTCATGGCACTAGAAGTATCAAAACTTCTTATACTATTAGGATACTTGGTGACATGACTCAAAAATAATGTCATAACTATTATTATATTTTAAAAATAGTATATTCACGACTCTGAGAAAATATCATGGCCATGAAGATATTGTTGTATGGTAAAAAAGTATGATAATTTGATAATAGAGTTGTGATATACAAAGATTCTCATGACTTATTTTGTAGAGTCGTAATGAAAAAAGGATGTCTTGACTTCTCAATATACATATAAATAGTGTAAATAAGTTCTCTTGGGAAATGTTATGAGTATCTATTATTTTTCTTTCCTATAAGTCATCACTCCAGTAAATTTACTAATTTTACACAAAAGACATCAGATTTTACTATTATTTATCCAATTCCACCAGAACTATAATCTAATGAAATCTATTTATTAGAAGCTCAAATTAATACGAATACATATAGAAATGAATTTTAAACAACCCAAAAAAGTTATTACATGGAGTACTAAACACTTGACTATAACAAAACAAGTCAAGGGGCCTTAAGTGCCACAACAAGATCTTTGAAAGATATGAAGTAGAGTGAGTAGAAGTGACTCATTTATGATTCCCAATGTTCACATGACGAGATGCCATATTTTCTTGTCATGACTCTTAGAGGAGCTGCCTAGCATTTTGGTTGTCATAACTAGCTTATGTAGTTGCGACCCTACTCTTCAATCACCACATTTGTATTTGTTCATATTCCATTGGAAGCTATGAGACCAATGAGAAATTCAGTAAAATACATGACCCTTCTTTATCACCACCACTCAACTTTCCAATGTTATGGATTTTCACCTTAATAATTGGACTTAAGCTTGACCAAAGATGAGTAGATTTCATCGTGGAGTAATGTTCTCCATAATGTCAAGATTGATGAAAATCTTCTTTCATGCCTAGAGGTGTCAACCAGGCCAGGAGGCTTGAGCATAGCCCACAACATGGCACGTCATGACATAGAATAATTTAGAATCATGCCTAGAAGTGCCATAGGCTAGCATGCAGCATTGATCGAGCCATGCTAGGCCAATCTTTTTTGCATGGAATGCTCGTATGGAATGACCTGGCATGATGACCCATGCAAGCTAGATTTGGTCTAGCTGGCTAAATAGGCTAGCCTAGCTTGACAAGTTAGCCTGGCACTGACCATGCCTGACTTGACTTGGTATGATGAAGCATGACCCGTCATGACCCACCATGACCCATCATTACCCTCCATGACTGAACCAAAAGCAATGCCTATGGGTCATGTTCCATAGTCCTTTTTTTAATTATACCGACATGGCTCGACACATGATTAACACCATGTGGTGTCAAGCATGGAACGGTAGTCTGGATGGGCCAAAAAATGGGCTCTACTAGTATGGCACAATTCATTTGACAACTCTACTCACACCTAGATAGGAATGGGAAAGCACACAGATGCTTTAATTAAACACCATCACTGCCACTTGAATAAGATTTGTATGGCCTTGGAAAAACTTCAGCCTGCTTGAAAGTGATATATCTTTTTTTTACTTTCATGTATCATCCCCAAAGTGATCAAGCAATGAGAGTTGTTGATCTTGTCAAGTGCTTCTTTGAAAAAAAATCATAATCCACTATTGCTTGATGTGAACTAATGAACTAGAGGAAGCCTCCTTTTTTTGACTATGAACATCTACACGCAGTGAGACCACTTTTATCTATAATCAGAAGGTAGGAATGACCTTTACTTATCATGTTCTTGCTTCCCTAAAACAACGTGATGCTTGACACATACGAGTCTCACATTGGAAGTACCTCATATGATGTAACTCTACTTGTTTGTCATGGCTATACTATACAACATGATTCTACTTCCTAGTTACAATGCATCTCATTGGTCATGACTTTAATTTGTCAATTCATACTACTTCGTCACAATGCCATTTCATAGGTCATGACTTCAAATTTTCAATTTTAACTTTTCTCAATCATGACTCCATTTCTTATGTTGAAATGCTATTACCAATGGTGATAACATTTCACACATCAAGGTTCTAATTTTCATTTGTGACAATATTCCACATGTCATAATACTAATTCTCATTAGCAATAGTATTTCATGTGTCATGGTGCTAATTTTTCAGTTGTGATAGTATTTTATGTGTTATGATACTAATTCTTATTGGTGATAGTATTTCATGAAACAAAATTAAAGGGGGAGGAAAAGAGCATCTCGACAAAGATACTCTGACAAAGCTTAGTAGTAAACAACATCACCCGAGGTCTATGGAAAGGGACATATTCCTAGGAGGCTCTACTAGTTGAACTACTTCAAGATACATAGGATTTCAATAGAATTCTATTTTTTTTTAGATCAAGTTTTGAATAAATATTGAATCTGATGATTTATTTTTCATTCTTCCCAATGATAGGTGACATTCTTACCTAGGGTTCACATACAAATTTGTGGATGATCATTATTAAATGAAAACTTTGTGGAAATTTAGTATGAAAAATTTATTGATGTTCTTATGATTTTTTTTAGTACTCAAAGTATTAAATTTTTTGGTAATTTGGTATTAGTTTCATTATGCATTTATATTGAATTTGAGCTTTAAATGAAAGGATTTCATCTAATTATAAATTTTATAAAATTTGATGAATAGTAGTAAAATTGGATATAAATCGAATATAATTGATAGACTTGGTATAAAGGTGATATGAGGGGCCAAACAAACAAAAAATTTGATATTTCCAATGTCATGACTTGGTTATACTATTACATGCCCATTGAAAAGTCATGACAACTTTTCTTTTCCATAACTCTACAAACAAGTCACAATAATCTTTATATACTATGATTCTACTAAATAGTTGTCATAATCTTTCATTATACAATATATTCTTCAGAGCCACGACATTATCTTGGAGTAATGATAGTCAAGGTATTAATTCGAAAATACAATTCCTATATTGACATTATTTTTACATCAACAGCAACCAAGCACCATACTAATATAAGTAGTCAAGGTATATTCCAGTGTCATAACATATTTGTTATAAAGAAAAAATCACATAATACCAAGTGATTTTTAGTCATGAAAAATATTTCTCATCATGACTATTTATTCTAAAGAGGAACATCCTCCATCAAGTCCATTTTTACCACCATAAATTTGTATTCTAGAAAGTAATGTCCTCGGTTGTGGCATTCTTGCCACCACAACAACTTGCTCTAGAGAAAAAGTTCATCAATCATAACATTCTTACTGCAATGACTCTGTGTTTTTTAGGTATCCAAGTACTAATTTGTTGGGTCATTTGACAAGTTTATCTTGTTAAATTTATATATATTCTAGTATTTATTAGAGATATTTTATTGAATTCTCATTTTGAAAGAATTCGATAAATATTAGTGAATTTGTTATGATTTTGAGTATAATGAGTCCATTATGTGGAGCAAAGACATTGTGAGGAGACAGATGATGAAGAGTCATGATAATTCTCTTATAATAACTTGGGTGCACATTATACACTATATCTTGAATAGTTGGGTCATCCTAACTTGGCCATAACTTTATAAAAAATAATCATGACATTTTTTGTATATAATGACTCTTTCACTAAGTTGACAAGAATATTCAAAAAATGTTATTGATAAGTGATCATAATGTTTTGTCCTATCATTTAAACTAGAGTAATAATTGACTAATAATTGGTTGATTGAAATATCTACATACTCTCTATGGGATTTATATCAAGATGAAAAGTCTACTTAATTACTTATATGACTTATATGCATACAGGAATTGTTAGATGAGAGAGTCTCATTGAACAAGGCTTTGAGAATTAGGACACTGCCTAATCTTAAAATATTGGCATCATAACAAAGTCATAATATAGATCAATATCTAAATTAACAACTACTCTATTACTTGTATGACTCATATACTCATTAAACTATATTGGACATGAGATATCACATAGTGAGATTTGTGATCATAATAGTTAATGATAGCTATGGCACTCTCACTAAATCATAACAAGTTTTTGGCTCTATTTTTGGAAAATTTAAAATATATTTTAATTAATTAACTTGAATAGTAATAACTAACCTTTCAAAATGATTGGTCTATTGCTAGTTATGTGGATAAGATTATTTCTTTGTGTTTATATTATATTTTCTTAGTGTTTATATTACCACAACTTACATGAGTAGAGCATATGTGATTGAATTAAACCCTCTGAACCCAAAAATTCAGAAAATAATGAGAACATTTCTATTACAGAGAATTGAGAGAGCACTTATGGAATGAAATGGGTACAATTAAGATCACCAAGATAGTGAAGGATAAGTTGTCCAACAACCCAATCCTTATGATACATTCGGAGATTATTAGTAACCAACTATGATGAAAAGCTTTTCTAGTAATTGAATGCTAACTATGCAAATAATTCATTTGACTTGAAATCTAGTTTCATAGCTATGGTGAAATATCAGTATAGTAGGAGAATTAAAAAAAAAACTAAATATTCATGTTTCAATTATCTTTGAACCATTTAACATGGTGAGAATGCATGAAGTTAATATGAATAGTATAAGGTTAGGACTCTTTCATTTTTCTATGAGAGGCAATGCTCATAATTGATTTTAGTACTTATCTTGTAGTTTGATTGAGAGTTGTGATGGGCCTATATAGTTCTTTCTTATCATGCTCATCATGCCTCAAATCATATCTCAATAAAGGGATTAATAAGCAAATTTTGCTTAGATGAGCAAGAAATATTATTGATACTTGGGACTAATTTAAAGAGATTTTGAGAATGTGTCATCATCATAGATTTGAGTTATGATTTTAAGCATGTACTTTTTACAATAGGTTGAAATATATGACTCAATGCACAATTATATTGGCCTCAGCTACTTTAATTATAAATGAGTCACCCAATGAACCACATTTTTTATTTGAAGGGCTGTCAAAAAATAAATATCAAACTCTGAATGATCATATATTTGGAAGGAATAAAATCAAACTATAAGAGTTGGATAAATTGATTACTATGAAAGAAAAGAAAAATACATTTTTCAATGAATTTGAATCCAAAATGACAAGCAAACAAGTATGTGAGAAACTTCTATATTTTGCAACAACATGATATGACAAATTTTGATCATTAGTATCAATTAGAGAATATATAACATTTTGTAGAGCAAGGGGAATATAATATGACCCAATAATAATGCCCCAACATACTACCATCCAATTGGTAAAAAATACGTAAGCTTGTTATATGGGAGCTCCATGAATGTGAAGTAGAACTTTAGTTAATTTTAAAAGAATTTTAGGAATAACTCGGTGGATTATGAAATGCAAAGAACATGAAGCTTCAATTATATTTACTCAAAATAAGTAGAAAAAACAATCACTTGAATATGATATACTGATTTTTCTCTACTCATGAAGTTGAAAAAATTATATTAAAGAGAATCAGATTGAAGAGATTGAATCGAGGCTACAATACATAAATATGACAACAAAAATTATTAAGAATTCACTTGAACAACTAACAATTTCAATGAAAAAGAAAATAATGAATGGATTACTGAATGAGTGCCAAATGAAGTGAAAGAGTTAGAGGGACAACAAATAATAATAAAATCCAAATGAAGAGTTATCATAGAAAAAGGAGCTATGACTAAAGAAGTCATGTCTTTACATAAAATTACAACACATCCCAATGATGAAGCAGATATCACATCTTTCAAAGCCATGGCATAGCGCGCCTTAGCATTTTCCAAAGTCATGATATTCGCATAATTTATTGCTCAACTCTTACTCCCAACTAAGATAAATAAAAAAATAAAGGAGAGAGAGATAGATATTACCCAAAATTATGATTAGATTGACAAATAATTAAGAAAACATAAAGATTCAAAAAATTTTATATTTCCTTTCATTATTAGGGAGCTATTATAAATGTAATGTTATTATACAGAGTAAAGAAGTTAAATAGTGGTGAGATAATAACATTAATTGAGTAGCAATTGAAAATATAATTTTCAATTAAAAAATTAAGCTTTTGGGATATTTTATTGGAACCAATAGGATTTAAATAAATTAAAAAATTAATTAAGGAATGGCCAACACCAAAGGCCATATCTATGGAAAAGAATAAAATTACATCTTTATCTCCGTGGTTAGGTGAAGCCAAGTCATGAGGACAAAAATATATATAAATTCCACCCTTATCTATAAAAAAACCAATATGTGTTAACAGCCTATATTAAAAAATAACTATATATTATACATACAACCAAAGACATACGATATTATAGATACACTATTTGTAAGGATGTCACATTGGAATATCGGATGGACATTGCTGGCATAATCATGAAGGCCCGCCACTAGAGGTGTGAACCGGGCCGGGCCGGCCCCGTCCGGCATGAGGCACGACACATTTCAGTCGTGCCTGGGCTAGCACGGCATTGGAATTTCTCCTGCGCATGCCCGTGTCGTGCCTGTCCACGGCACCGACTGTGCCGTGCCATGTCGAGGCCAACCGGGCCTCGTGCTGTGCCTGGCTCGGCAATATACCGTGACCCGTTGGTATGGTACCTCGCCATGAGCCGAGAAACCCTACTCTTTAAAAAAAAATTAGGGTTTCGACAGTGTGGCGGTGCGACGGCGCACCCCAAAACCCTAATTTTTTTTTAAATTAGGGGTTCGGTTGCGCGGCGGTGTAACGACACGCGCCAAAACCCTATTTTTTAAAAAATTTGGGGTTCGGTTGCGCTGTGGCACGACTTCGCACGCCGAAACCTAAGGATTCATGTCGCGGGCCAATGCTGGGCTGACCTCCACAGAACTGTGTCGGGCCAGGCACTGCACAAAAGGATGGTCAGGCTGGCTAAAAATGGGCCAGGCCGGCTTGGCACGTCCTATTTGACACCTCTACCTGCCGCAGAAAAAAAATGTAAGTAGTGCTATGAGAAAAATAATTGTTTAGGAGAATTATGTTTTGATGCACTCCCAAGAAAATAATTTAAAGAATGAACTAAATATTTTTAATAATTAAAAAAAAGTGCATTAAACTCATAACTAATTGATTTTTTGTGTACTAAAATTACTAAACCCAAAATACCCTTAGCTTAATCTAAAATACTAAATTAAATAATTATTAATAAATTTTAATCATACTCTCCACTCACCCCTCTTCCCTAGCTCCTTGCCCCTCAGCCCTCACCCCTCTCCCCTATAAATCACCCCTCTCCCATATAAATCACCTCTCTTTCTTTATAAATCATCCCTCTCCCATATAAATCACCCCTCTCCCATATAACTCACCCCATGTCGAACTCCTAGTCGAGCTCTGTAGAGCTTAATGATCTACATCGAGCTCCTGGTCAAGCTCTAGGAGCTCGATCATGGGCACCATGTAGCTCTTCATCGAGCTCCATGGAGTTGGACAAGGTCATGGAGCTCGATGAGCTCATCGAGCTCCATAAAGCAATCTCTTGGAGTTTGACCAAAAATTCCATGGAGTTGGACAAGAGTTTCATGGAGCTCCTATTCAAGTTGCAGGAGCTCCATGGAGCTCGAACAGGTTCTATCGAGCTCCATGGAACTCGAACAAATATTCAACTACAAGCTTGATGCAGCTCCAAGTCGAGCTCCATGGAGTTGAATGAGTTCGTAGAGTTCGACGAGCTACATTGAGCTCATGGTCAAGCTCCAAGAACATGACAAGCTCCATGGAGCTTGACCAAGTGCTCTGGGAGCTCAACTAGGAGCTCAAGCGGGAGCTCACCTAGCTCCATTGAGCTTGACCAATAGCTCCAAAAGCTGGATGGAGGTCAATGAGCTCCATCAAACTCCTATTTGATCTCTAGGAACATGACAAGCTTGATGGAACTTGACAAGTTGATGGGGCTCAACGAGAGCTTATCAAGCTCTTAGAGCTCCTGATTGAGCTTCATGGAGCTCAACAATTTTGTGGAGCTTTACAAGAGATCATCTAGCTCCATGGAACTCCTTGTTGATTCCAGGAGCTCCTGGTTGAGCTCCATGTAGATATGTAGTGTTGCAATAAAATAGACTATAATTGAAAAAATAAATCAAGATATAAATTCTACACTATAATTTACCCTTCATTACTGCATTAGCACCTTTTGAAACTTTAATCTGCCTATCTCCACCAGAATAACTGTACACTTGTTTATTGAGAGTACCTAAAGAAATCAAAATTTTTCATAAGGTCATGAACATGCCAAACATTGATTTTTCTAACCATACTATCAAATATTTATCTACACAACCACACACAAAGCTCCTCATCAATAACCAACTTCACACTAGCATTCCATTCCCCAAAGGTAAACAATTTTTTCAAAATCATGTGATGCAGTGTCAATTACCTAAGTATTTGTAGAACCAGTAGTATAGACAATCTAAACATCACTACCCTCACCTTAATTAGAATTATCATGCACTGCACTTAAACTAGCTTTGCCATTTGATTCCTTTTCATTTTCCAAATTTCATTGTGGACATGCTTTCCCAATGTGTCATCTATCTTTACAGTGATATAACTGAGGTCCATTAGCCTTGAATTTCAAACATGAATTATGCTTAATCCTCATTATCTATTAGGCATGAATTTCTTTCCATTTTTTTTCCTGCATAGCATCATTGACATCACTGACAAAAAATAGTCTTTTTTTACAGTGTCTACAAAATTCTCATGAATTAGGCAGACAAATAATTGCTTGATCCTCTATCTATTTTATCCAACGCCTTGAAAATCTAGAATGTTTCAATTAATTTAACTTAATCTTGTGTACTTAAACATCCATAAAGTAAACAAATGCAGCTTCTAATACAAATGGTTAATAATTTCTTTTAATACTTGTTTTCTAATTTCTTTCATAATGATGTAGCACTGGCTTTTTCAACACTCTCCAGACTTTATTAGTCGGACAACAGAATCATGCTAAGCGGTTTTTGCCAAAATCTCAACCTTCTCCTATGCCTTAGACTATCATGCATAGTATAGGCGTGGCTATTGGAATGAGAGGAACAATTATTTGATTTTATAAAACCAATTAAGTCGTTTGATAAGCTGGACTGACACATTAAAGGTTGTCTAACTTGTCCAGGGTGCAAATGTAAATTGTCTCCATTAGTATTTAAAAATAACAAAAGAGTGAAACTCAGAATGAGACGTTGAACCCTAAGAAATCTAATCCAATAGATTTTTTAAAATTAACAAAAACAAATAAGTTACAAATGGTTAATTTGTTGAATAACTATATTTAAGATAGTAATTTATTTTAACAAAGTGAATAAAACCAATGAGAAAAAAAAATGATGAATAAAATAAAAATTTTAAAAAATATACATAAATGCAAGATCAAGATACAAATATATTTTTTATGGTAACTTCAGACATTAACTGCACCATAATGACAAGAACGAAAGGCTATCTTATATAATCTATCAACTTATTTGGGCACTTCTAACAATAATATAACAAAAAACTTTTTTTTGGGTAAAATTGATAAATTATTTGAAGGTTCCATAATAATTGCCTCTTTATTATTAAAAAATTATGAAATATAATTATACCTTTATTATTAAAAAATTCTTAAAGTATAATTACGCCTCTATTATTAAATAATTCTGAAAGATAAACATTGATACATAATTCACATTTATTATTAAAAAATTCTGAAATAATAATTACCCCATTATTATTAAAAAATCAAAAAATAAACATTAATGTATAAATACTTGAAAAATATGCTTTGAGATACTAAAATAAAAATATCTAAGTTTAGTTCCAATTTTTTTAACATTTTTATAAAAAATATACCCAAAACATAAAATAAATATTTATGTTTTATATCTCAAAATCAAAAAACTCCCCATTTTTTGAATTTGGACAGTTTTTTTTTTAAATAACCTAAATCAAAAACCTTTGGTTTTTAAATAATAATGGTTTATAAAAATCATTAGTTTTAAGAAGGGGAAATTATGTTTTTGGGTGTTTCCCAAGAAATTTTTATCATTTAGAAACTAAACTTTTAATATTTTTTAAAAAATCATAAAACTAAAAATAAATTAAAAAATGGGCATCTGAATTAGTAAGTCCTAAACTACCCTCGCCCCTCTCCCCTACCCCTCGCTCCTCCCTCACCCTCTCCCCTCGCCCGTCCCCCCTCTTCCATCTGCCCTCACCTCTTGCCCTTCTTTTTCCACCCTACTCCCCCCCACCCGTCTCCACGGGTTCATTCGTGGAGCTTTGTCGAGCTTCAGCGAGCTCATTGTGGAGCTCCAGTAAGCTCATTCGTGGAGCTCCGTCGAGCTACACGAAGGAGCTCACTGGAGCTCCTCGAGCTCTATCGTGGTGCTCCTCGAGCTCCAAGAAAGAACTAATTGAGTTCTAGTAAACTTGATCATGGAGCTCACTAAAGCTCAACAGAACTCTGCGAGCTCCACGAAGGAGCTCCGTCGAGCTTCACGAAGGAGCTCCGTCGAGCTCCACGGAGGAGCTCCGTCGAGCTCCATGAAGGAGCTCACTGGAGCTCCATCATGGAGCTAGATAGAACTCTACAAGCTCGACGAGGGAGCTCGTCGAGCTCTACTTTGAGCTCGCTGGAGCTCGACGAATCTCCACGAAAGATCTAGTCGAGCTCTAGTGAACTCCAAGATAGAGCTCACTGGAGCACGATGAGCTCCAACGTGGAGCTCATGGAGCTCGAGGAGCTCATGGAGATGGGCTGGCAGAGAAGGGTGGAGAGAGAGCGTCGAAAGGTGAATACAGAAGGGCAAGAGGAGATGGGCGAAGGCGAGAGGCGTGGGCGAGGGTGATGGGTGAGGGCTAGGGGCGAGGGCAAGGGGCGAGGGGCGAGGGGCGAGGGGCTAGGGGCAGGAGAGAGGGGCAAGAGTAGATTAGGATTTATGAATTTAGTGCCCTTATTTTTAATTTATTTTAAGTTTTATGACTTTTTTAAAAATATCAAAAGTTTAGTTTCTAAATATTAAAAATTTATGAGGAGACACTTCAAAACATAATTCCCCCTTTTAAGAAAACCATGTCTTTTTATTTTTGAAAATGAAAAGTAGTTATTGTTTTCGAAATGGCTTTTCATTTTAGAAAATCAATTCCTTTGTGATTTTTTTTTTACATTTTATTATTTATATTTGTGTGTGTGTGATTGTTCAACAAACCCATGAACCCAATAAATCTCAAAAATAGAAAAAACGAATATATATAGGTGAGTTGTGGAATGATTATTTTTCAAATCAAACCTATTTGATTGTGTTTTGGATTATAAATTTATAATTCATTAAAATCCAACCCATACTTGTATGTCTTAATTTTACACACACACACACACACACACACATGATTATTTATGGTATTATAATGTCAAATATATGTTGTAGATTGAAGTTTTTAAATGATGAAAACTTTAAACTAGTTTTAGAATAAAAATATAATGAGTTAGAAACTTTGAATATTTTGAATTTTAAGAATTTATCAAGTTTATTATGTGTAGTTTAATTAAATAAACTTAAAAATATTTTTTTGTTATTTTGGATTTAGTTTATGTTATTTTTTTAAGTATGTTAATATTTTAGGGGTTTAAAATTATTAATTAGGCATGATATGAATTTATATTTAAGATAATCAAATTTAATAATTAGGCATGATATGAATTTATATTAAAAATGATTAAAATTAATATTTGGGCATAACTATAATTTTAGAACCAATTTTTAAATATAATCGTTGTTATAAATCAAATTTGATATCATGCCCAACCCAACCCAACCAAATTCAAGTATTATTGGATTGAGTTGGTTTGGTTTGCAAGGGGCTAAGATTTAATTGGTTTGCAAGGGTAGTTTAGGACTTATGAATTCAAATGCCCTTATTTTTAATTTATTTATAGTTTTGTAACTTTTTTTTTTCAAATGTTAAAAGTTTAGTTTTAAAATTTTTTAAATTTATGGGGAAGAACCCCAAGGCATATTTCTTCCATAATAAAAAGATATTTGTATATTGGTGTATCAAAATACAAAGTAATTTCTAAAAAAAAAAGTTTTTTTTCAAAATTTCAAAAAAAAAAAAACACACCAAAAAAAAAAAGGAAATTAGTATTTTTATGCATTAAATATAATTAATAAAAAAAGAAACTTTTTTTTTTCAAAAATTAAAAAAAAATACATTAAAATATAAAATAATTTTGTTTTCGTACATTTAAAATCAGAAATTCCAGTTTACCCCAACCAATGACACATTAGGGGTTTACAAAAATAAAAAAAAATATAAAAAAACATTTAAATAGCAAGATAAAGTGCTAGACATACAAACACAATTACGTTGAGCTTAAAACTCACATTAGTTTCCTTTCACAAAACACCTCCACCCATCTAGATACATGCTTCAAATTGTAAGTTTGTGGAATCATAATATATTTACATGGATATAAATATAATGATTCCAAAAATCAATGATTTGAAGCATGTATTCGAGTGGCTGAAAATGTTTGGCAAAACAAACTGACATGGGCTTAAAACTCACAGTAATCATATTCTTTTGTCTATCGCATTATCTTGATATTTAAATGTTTTTATTAATTTTTTTTTATTTTTTAATCTGTCGATATGTCATTGTTGGAGGAAAATTGGTTTTCTGATTTTCAGTACACCAAAACATAATTATTTTATGTTTTGGTGTATTTTTAAATTTTTTTTAAAAAAAACTTTTTTATTATTATTTTAAGTTTAGTACCCCAAAACACAAATTCACCTATTATTTAGTATTGTAGATTTGTAGCCCCGGATAATCAATTACTCTCCTTCGATTGCTACAACCTTTTTCTCTTTTATCATTCATCTAACATCAATGTAAGTTAACTTTTTAAAATAATACAAAATTTAATTACAATAATTGGGAAACATGCAAGCATAATTGATAAATGAAGAATGGGAATATTTGTGATGAGTTAAACTAATATAATTGATAATAATTTAAACACTGATGAAATTCATAATATCAAGGACAAATCTCTCAATTTTTAACTCTCATAGCTCAGCTCTCCATTAATATTAAAATAAATGAGGTTCATACAAAGCTACCCATCATAAAAAAAAAAACTAGAAACTATAAAATACCAAATTTTCATGAATAGGATATGAGCAACAACATATTAGGTGACATCACAAGTTCAACAACAATAAACAGACTCAAAATTGTGGGTAGAAAATTGTGGATAAATAATTGTGTTTCATTACACTAATTTTTACCTCTAAACCATAAACCAAACCGGTGTGTTAGTTTTGTAAAATTTCAAACCAATCCAAACATTTGGATTTTAAAAACTTTGGTTTCGGTTTGGTTTGGTTAGATTTCTATGTTGCGCATAGTTTTTTCATGTTTTATGAACACCCATAGTGAATAGGTGCTCACCTTTCATTTATGCTTCATTTTGTATACTTATCTAAACATATGTTGTTTTTGATACTACTCTCAATATCGAGGTTGTTGATTGTCTTATCTATGATGATTCATTCTCGTCATTGTTCCGACACCTTTGGCATTACCAATGAAAAGAATGATAACATATTTCACAATGACTTGAGATTTTTTTCACCTTGGTAAATTAAGCTTGAAGAATATTTGTAGAGAGACACAATGGTGTTCTTTATTTATGGAGGAATATGTTTGTATATTACCCACTTAAAGTGTTACCTTCCAATAACTATCATTGTGTTTGTTAACCTTGCATTTTTTTTTTCCCAGAAGTGAGCCTCTCAAAGCATGCATATATCTCTTTTAGTTTCATAGTGCATCTTCTTTTCTTTTTTGTTTGTTTATTCATCATTATAGTCTGAAGATGAGCAACAAATATATGCAAGGATTATTTTTTGTGAGAGATAAATAATGTAATTATTTTTTTCCCAAGAGTTAGCCTTCCATAGCAAGCCTATACCTCTCATAGCTGTTAGGTTTGACTGATTTTGAGCAGACTAAAATATTATATATTTAGTTTGTTTTTTTTGTGATTTTGTTTTAATTTTTAAATGAGAGTGGGTGATCTCATTTAAAATGAATCTGTATCAAAAAAAATGATTAATTTTTTGGGTATAAAAGATGTGTGTGCACAAAGAAACCAGTACACTAAACTTATACTAAAACAATACGAAAATGATGTGTCTCACACACCACTTGAAAAAGTCATGCGTGGTGACAATTTGTGATAATGAGGTTCATACCGTTTGATTTAGTTTTTCACAAATGTGAGATTTTATCCCATGAAATTGCCTACAATATGTACATGAAACATGGGATAATTCCCATGCTTGCATTAATGTGCAACATGTGTGTTTTTCATTTTTTAATGTGAGATTTTAATGTGAGTATTCAACATGTGAGATTTTAGTTACATGAATCGAAGAGTGATCATGTGTGTTTTTCATGAGTTCGAGAACTATGTGCATTTTTTTAAGTGTTGTGTACATGAACAGTGAAAATGGGAATGCTTGGATTCCCATTTGTGTGCATGCTTGTGTTAAGAAAAATGAGAAATATTCTCATTTTTGTTTTGCACAGTACTTTGGGATCTCATTTTACTCTTCTGGACCATTTATTAAATATTACAAAACTTATTATAAGTTTCAGTAATATTTAAGAAAAGTATTTTACTCTCATTTTATATTTATGTTTATAAGAGTGTTGTATCCGTGCAAAGTTTGTTTCAAGTCTTCTATGGAGTTAGTGTGGTGTTTCAAAGAATCTTGTGATCATGCTATGCTCATGCTATATTTATTGTATGCTCATGTTGTATTTATGCTATGCTCGTATTGTACTTGTATTGTGCTCGTGTGGTGACAAAAGAGCTCAAGTTTCTTCTAAATACTTGGTTTAGAATTAAAACACAATTCTACAAGAGTTTTCAAATACTTTTATATTTCTTCTAATTTGTATAATTTGGACATTGAGACTTTGTATGTATGTAAATATTCTGCTAATTTTGGGGGTATAATACTTGGTTTATTTTTATACTTTATATCATAAGCAAAGAAGTGTGTGTGTGTTGTGTATGTATTCAGACCATTTGAAATATATCTGTTTGTGTAGTTTGATAGCAAATTTTGATAACCAAAAAAGTTATTCTTCTGCTATGCATTTTTGGCGAAATGTTCTTACAAAAATTAAGTAATTTTACGAAAATCAAAAATATCAAATCAGCCAAATAGTTAGACTGAAGAATTTGTTCCATGATTATTCTTGGTTTTGAGTAGTATCTCAGTTTTTCGTCATCAGTGATATCGGAGAAAAAATTTATTTTTGTGGTTTTGATATTTTTATTTTTTAAAAGTTGAATTATTTCTTCAATATGAATGAAGAAAATAATTTATTTAGTATGATTAGATCTAAAGCATCTCGATATTCAACCTAGAAAATAAAAATAATGTATCTTCTAATAATAAGGAATCTTTTGAACTGACTCTCAGTGATCCAGAGCTAGACATTATAGATGAGGCCTAATGAAAAAAGTTAGAATCGATTGATTACAAAGGAAACTTTCCACCACATCTTGACTATTATAAAAGTTAGAATCGATGTATTAGAAAAATACTTGAGAAATAAAACTTTGATAATCCAGCAATTGGTTAAGATGTAATATCAAGGTAAATCTGATATGAATGCTCATTTAAGTATTTTTCAATTGTTAATCAATTAACTAGTATCTATGAAAATAATACTAGATGATAAGGTTTAGACATCTTTACTTCTTAGCTCGATTCCATAGGGTTGGGAAAGCTCATAATCTTCATAAGTATCTTGGCTACAAATAATATAATTATCATGATGATCATTATGAAAGTATGGTAAGTAAGATTGCAAGATTGAGGGAAAAATGGACTTCTCTATACATCATATCTGAGGAACCTCGAAAGGATGTCTAGAAATTTTATCATAGAAATGACATTGCATTTTTGGGAAAAATTATGTCATACGATAAAATTATTGAGAAAATGATTGAGTAGCATATACGATTGCAACCTTACATGTCATATTGAACCCAAACTTGTTTGTGACTTTTTTATCTGGGGACTACGGAATAGTCAGGATGGGCGATAGAAGAACTTCAAAAATATTCGGTATCAATGGTGTTTGTCTATAGACAAACATGGGATACCAACTATTTCTTAGCGATGTCTAATATATCCCAAAGGTTCGGATGAACTTAATGTCAAAAGAAATATTGGATAACATGGGTTATGTGGGTTAGTTTCAAAAAATTTAATGGAACTTATCTAAATGATTACTGATTATAGAAAGGGATATAAGAGTAGATTCCTTCTATATTATCTTAGTTAGGGTTAGTTTGGATCAAATAAATACTTAGTTGGAAAATACTAATATTGACTATGAGTTATAATGACCTGAGAACTTAATATGACTAATGTACATTTCACAAGAAAGAAATCTACACACTATTCAATAGTCACCTAGTAATGGTAGGATAGTTAGTATGACTAGAAAAAATGATATTACTATGAAACTTATTTCAAGGAGATAAAAAGTAATCAATCTAGATTCATTGTGTATTTATTTCAAGACAAACAAGAATATCAAAGGAATCCCTAATAATATGAATTTTACTTCAACCGCTTCTAGGATTCACACTAATTAAAGGGGAGCTTATGAGTAAAATATAAATGTTTTTACTTCAGCTACTCTCCAAGATCAATTGGATTAAAGGGGAGTTGATGGCTTGAAGAGAAAAGTTAAGTTCTCGGGATGTTAAAATTTCTAAAAAACTATTTTTCATGAGGAATGAGAAATAATTTTTAGTGTAAAAAATTTTCTATGACTTGCATTCACTAAGTCCAAACCAATAATATATCTTGAACTTTCCAAATAGGGCAAAGGGAGAAATTGTTACATCTATCCAGTTTTGGGCAGACCAAAATATTATATGTTTGGTTTGTTTGTTTATTTTTTTGGGTTTGTTTTAATTTTTAAATAAAATTGGGTTCTCTAATTTAAAATGAATCAATATAAAAAACATTTTGCTTTTGTGTAATATAAGATGTGTGTGCGTAAAGAAATTATGATACTAAAATTACACTAAAATGAAAAGAAAATGGAGAGTCTCATGCACCATGCAAAAAAGTCATGCATGGTGACTATTTGTCAAAATGATAATCATCCCATTTGATTTAGTTTTTTGCAAAGTGAGATTTTTTCCCGTGAAAGTGCCTACGGTGTATGTGTGAAACATGTGATAATTCCTATGCTTGTATGACTGTGCATATTTAATGCATGAGATTTTCATTGGAATAACGTAAGGGTGGTTGTGTGCATTTTTTATTAGTTCAAGAATGGTGTAAATTTTGTTTAAGTGTTATTTGCATGAAAAGTAAAAATAAGAATACTTGGATTTTCATTTTCGCATGTGCTTGTGTTAAGAAAAATAGGAATTGTTCTCATTTTTTGTTTTACATTGTACTCTGAGCTCCTGTATCACTCTACTAAACTTTTTGTTAAATTTTACAAAACCTATTCTAAGTTTTAGTAATATTTAAGAAAGTAGTTTACTCTCATTTTCTATTTATGTTTATGAGGGTGTTGGATTTGTGCAAAGTTTGTGTCAAAACCATGTGAAGTTAGTACAGTGTTCGAAAGATTATTGTGATCGTGATGTGCTTGGTGTTGTATCCATGCAATACTTGTGTTGTGCTTGTTTTGTGATATTAGTGCTTAAATTTTTTCTAAAATATTGATTTTAGACTTAAAACATAATTATAGATATATTTTCAAATACTTTTTTATTTTTTGTGATTTGTATAATTTGAACATTGTGACTTTGTATATATGTAAATATTCTTCTAATTTTGGGGGTAAAATATTTATTGTGATTGTGTAATATTAATGGTAGTTTATTTGTATACTTTCCAATATATGCAAAGAAGCATAAAGATATATATTTCAGACAGTTTAAAATATATTTTTTTGCATATTTTGATACAAAATTTTGGCAAATAGAAAAGTTATTTTCCGCAAAGCATTTTTGGATAACATTTCTAACAAAAATTAAATAGTTTTAATAAGATCAAAAATATTTAATAAATCTATTTGTTAGGCCAAGAATCTATTCAGTGACTATTCTTAGTTTCGGGCAATATCTAAATCGATCCCCATCATGTTTTGATATTACCAATTTAAAGTGTTATCTTCTAATACTGCCATTGTGCTTGTTACCCTGCATTTTTGCTCAAGAGTGAGCCTCTCACAGCATGCCTATACCTCTTTTAGTTTCTTATTGCATCTTCTTGACTATTTTTTGTTGTTTCTTCATCTTCTTGACTATTTTCTTTAAATTAGTTACACAATTTATCCAATTTTACTTATTTAGTTACACAATTTTATAAAATAATAATACAAAATTTTATCCAAATTTTAATATTAAATAAATATTATACTAAAACATAAATATTTTGTGTTTTGATTCACTTTGAATGGAAAACCATATTGCATTAACCCCTTTACTTATTGTCTTTCAAAAAAACATTTTTTTTTTGAAAATAATAATTTTTGAATTTGAAAACACACACACACATACACACACATACTATTCAGTTTTACAAGATGGAGTCTCTCTTGAATCCAAATTTAGAACTTTTCCAATACATACAACTAGGTTAATTATTATTTCTCATGATGATTTAAACCTTTTAATTATCCTTTTAAATATATTATCGAACATAGAAGAAATCACAAAATATTTTTTGATTTTCCAAAATATTAATCTTTGTTTGTTATAAATGAAAATGAAAATTTAGTTTTAATTTAAATTTTAATTTCCAAATGTGATAGATTTTAATTTTTAGATCAAATGAATTTCGAAATTACATTTTAAATTTTTGAAAACCCAAAAATTTTAATTATAATGTTGGCTAGCTAATTAATCTCTTTTTAAAATTAAAAAGTTTCCATTTTGTAGTCACAAAAAATATATATATTTTTATTCCAAAATATATATAATATCAATTCTCAAAATAAATATTCAAACTATTTTAAGAATATATTCTCATTCATTCAAAACATATTCTTTAAATGCTTGGCAAAATACCCACCCAAATATAATTTAGGACATCATCCAAACAATAAATATGTACACTCTAATACAACCTAAGGTCATAAATTTAACAAAAAATAATTATAATAGAAAATACCTAATAATATTCAGACATTATAATTTTATTTAGGCATAATGATATTTCTACTCATTCTTTAGTACCATCATATTTCTGACCACTAGAGTTGAGTAGAGCTCGTTCAAAGCACAAGCATTTACATGATCCCATACATGATCATCCAAATAATCCAAGATATAACAACAAAAATTAGGGAAAGAAAAATGAAATTCTCTTTCAACAAGTTACAAAAGTTTTTTTAGAATAATAGTTATCTAAAAATGCTATTTTCAAATCTTGTTTCTAGAAGAAGGTTTTTGAAAAAAATTTTCCCTGAGTGAGAAGATGGGTTTTCTTGTTCATGCACAATAATACTTTTCGAAAAATGGAATTGCCCATTTTTATCCTTTTTGAAAAATAGAGGTTTCCCCTTTTTTGTAAGCCTCACTTTTGAAAAAATGTACAATCAATTTTTCTCCTTATTTTCAAAAAACAAGGTTGCCTCTCTCCTTTTCAAAATCATGCGCCTCTTATTTTTTTAGAGATATTTGTGTTTAGATGCAACAAAAACAAAATTATTAAAAAAAAAATTTTTTTTTAAAAATAAAAAAAAATACACCAAAATTTAAAATTATTAATTTTTAGTTCACTAAAACAAATAATTCAAAGTTTTCCATGCAAATTATAAAATAGGGGGAATTGTGTTTCAGGATGCTCCCCTAGAAATATTTAAATATATGAAACTAATCTTTTAATATTTAAATATCAATTACCAAACTCTTAAGAAATTGAAATTTAAGGCACTCTATTACATTAATCTTATATTACACTTTAATAAATCCCATCAGCCCTCGCCCTCTCCCATCGGTCTTCTCCATTCGGCCCTTGCCCTCTCCCATCGAGAGCTCGATGGAGCTTGTGGTTGAGCTCCTCAAGCTCATCGTCGAGCTCCTAGAGCTCTAGGGCTCGATGTCAAGTTCCAAGAGTTGACGAGAGCTCATCGAGCTCGACCACGAGCACCATCGAGCTTGACCATGAGTTCCATCGAGTTTGATCATGAGCTCCATCGAGCTCGTCGATGAAAGAGGGCAAGGACTGATGGTTTAATGAAGGGCAATCTAGGATTAACTTAATAGAGTGCCCTAAATTTTAATTTCTTAAGAGTTTGGTAACTTTTTTTATATATTAAAAGATTAGTTAAATATTTTTAAATATTTTTGGGGGGGCACCCCAAAACACAATTCCTCCTATAAAAAATTACAATTAATTTTGGAAATTTCTTTTCAATTGAAAAGTAGTTTCCAAAAAATGGAAACCTCTTGTAATGATTTTGATGTATTTTTTCTTTTAAATGCCAAACCATTTTTCATATTAAAAAGTAGTTTTCGAAAAATGATTTTTATTTTGTTAAATCAAAATTATATATATATATATATATATATTAGTGTGTGTGTGTGTGTGTGTATGTGTGTGTCTGTGTGTTTATTATATACATATATATATGTTACAAATCTTCTTAAAAAGTAACAAGGCACTTAGTCAGATTTAGTCACCAAGACCATTCTACAATCATATATGTAAGAAAATATCTTAACTCATTGCATAAGCAAAAACAAGAACTTCAATATGGCGATAATGCGATGAACAATTATGAATAATTAATTGGTAATTCTTAGATGCATGTGACATTAAATCTTGATAGGTCAAAAATTTCTTAAAAAATCAAATAGCCTACTTCCACTAGAAAATTATTTTCTTATTATATTGGACAAAATGATATATAAAGAGTATTTGAGGTATACCCTCAAACTAGATAATAAATGCAAAAATTAATAATTGTAATAATATAATAAAAATAAAAATAAAATAAAAATACTTATAATCATTATTATCAGTCAAAATAAAAATAATATACTTATATTTTCTCAGAATGTTCTCGCATATGTCAACACATTATCCATAATCATCAACAATTATAATGATTGGATTTGGGCTCTTAAAACCAAAGTAAGACACAAACATTTATGATTCAGTCCATAATTGTCATTGCTCTTGGAATAGGCTCGGCTACTATACGTAATAAGCATTTAAAATATTAACTCTTGATACATATTATATTCTCTCTCCAAAAGGATTCATATCCTTTAGACCAGTCAAATTTAAATCATTGCTTCATTTATAAAAGTTTACTTTGTGTTTAATTCTTCTAACACATGGTACTCCAACAATAAGGAAGAATACATGTGGCATTTAGATTTTTCATTATGTAAACAAACTACTTTGTGAGAAAATACAAATGAGAAATTATTTTCAAAAAAATTGTGCTTTGGTGCAACAAACACAAAATATTTGTGCTTTGGACCGTTTTGGTGTTCCAAACTTTTTATAATTAATAAAAATACCCAATTTTTAATTAATTAAGTTTTGGTACATCAAACTTTTTATAATTAAAAAAAATACATCTGATATTAAAATAATTAAGTTTTGTTGCACTAAAATTTATTAACTCGATCTTGCCCTTGGAATTCAGGAAAAAAAATAAAATTTAATTTAATTATTTGATTAACATACATTGGAATGCATGAAACTATTTAATCCTGTAGCAAGAGCAACATGAGATTAGAACCCACATTCTCAACTTATCAAAACTGAGTAAACAACTCAATTGTATGTATGTCATCAGATGACAAGTAAATTAAAATACTTATATATACATAAAAAGTATATGAAAATATATAGATAAGTATGCATAAATATATATAGATATAAAAACATATATAATCATCAAATATGGTATATATACACTTAAATAAACACACACACACACACACACACACACACATATATATAACTATACATACCTATATAAATGTAATTATATATCAATAAAATAATAAATATATATATATATATATATGTGTGTGTGTGTGTGTGTGTGTACATATAAATAGGCACACACACACACACACACACAAATATGTACACATATAAACACACACTTACACACATACAAATAAATAGGCACACACACCCACACACAAATATATACACATATAAACACACACATACACACATACACATATACAAATAAACACACACACATACAAATAAATAAATAAGCAAATATTTGTTGATTTATATATGTTTTTATATCTATATATATATTTATGTATACTTGTATATTTGTTTCCATATATTTTTTATTTATATGTAAGTATTTTAATTTGCTTATCAAGTGATAATATACGTGTGAGTGTGACCGAGTGGTTTGCTTGGTTTTGGCAAGTAGAGGATGTGGGTTCAAATTCCATGTTGTCCATGCTACATGATTAAATAGTTTCATGCATTCCAAAATTTGTTAATCAAATAATTAAATTAAATTTTATTTTTTTTTCGAATTTTGGAGGGCAAAATTGAGTTAATGAATTTTAGTGCACGAAGGCTTAAATATTTTAGAATTTATTATATTTTTTATAATTATAAAAAGTTTGTTGCACTAAAAATGAGAGTAAGTTTCAAACTAAGTTGTGATTTTGACCAAATCATACTCAAAGCTATGACTATCAGCTAGGGGCATGCATTTTCAAAAAGACTTGAAGTCATGAAAATAACTACTGCCACACTTTTATAAAAAATTGGTGAAGTCGCAACTCTTTGCGTCTATATAAATATAGCTAAACAAGTGAGGGAACCTTAAAATCCCATATCACTCCCCCCTCTTGATTCCAAGATCATCACCCTAAATTCCAAGCTCAACCATCTTAAAACTTCAACATAACCATGGAAGAAGGCTTGAGATCAAAGCAACGAGGAAAGGGAAGTACTGCAGAGATAAGTAGTTTATCATAAATTACAATGCACATAGTGATTTTTCTATCATAAATTAATAGAAAATTGACGGTTTTAGTTGTCTCCATAAAAATGATAATAGGAAAGTAATATTTCATGGAGTTTATCCCCTCTTTCTAGTATATTATCAAAAAGAAGGATTGTAGTTTATTTTGTGGCAACATAGAAAGGCAAAACACATTGGGTATTAGGGAATTTTATGCCAATCTTAAAGATTAAGAAGAAATAAGACGTTATGTGAGAGGAATTTGTGTAGATTTTGGTAGATAAATTCTTAAAGAGTTAGATTTCAAGGGGCTAGAGATAACTCAAGCTTCATATGGCTAAAAACATGACCTAATTTAAAAGTAATTGTGAATATTTTGACAGATGAAAAGGGATAATGGAAAGTAACATCGAAATATGCATGTTGATTTTTGATGCATGGGGAATTCATGGAGGTGAGCTAAGTGAGATTTTATTTCAATTACTCATGTTCATTACCAACATTCCATATCTTAACTATCACATAAGAAAGTGCAATTTTGCTTTATGTCTTCTTACATGCTGAAGAATTGATGCGTGAAAAATATTTTAAAGTCTATTCACAAATATCAAGAGAATGAATTTTCTAGCCTAATAATTTATCCTTTTTTTAATTATCTTATTATGCTGAGCTAAGAGCATCCCAATGAATGATGATAGTGATGAAATTTACCCGAGGACATCCCCTCTAACATTGTTGAGCATTAAAAGAGGGTTGGAAAAAGTTAAAAAAGAAAAATCATTAAATCTAGAAGGGGGAAGAATTAATGAATATTAGATAAGAAGGACCATTCTTCATAGAAACCAACATAGAAACTATGGAAAGAAGAGAAATATGAGAGGAAAGATAAAGTTCACATTGAGCACTCTTTAGAAGTATAAGTAGGTATGTTAGGTGATATTTTTTGTATTTGGAAAATTTATAGCTAGAAATCAAGAAAAAGGAGGAATTAGAGGTGTCAAACAGGCCGGCCCGGCACGGCCCGGCCGGTTTTTTTCGGGCACGAACGTGCTACCGTGCCGGGTTGGGTACGGCACGATTTAAAAACATCCGGGCACGGCACGGCCCGTAGGCACGGCAGGTCGTGCTGTGCCGGGTCGGGAGTTGGGACCGCGGGTCGGGATCCAATCAGACCCGACCCGCGGTCTTTTTTTTTGGGAGGGTTGGGTCACGCCCACGCGTGCCCGCGTGAAACGGCACGGGAAGAACCCGTGCCGCCGTGCTGGGCCAGGCACGGCACGGCATGTTCCAACCCCGGGCACGGCACGGGCCCGGGCACGGTTTAAAAACCTGTCGGGCCGGCCCAGGCACGGCCGAACCTTGCCGTGCCTCGTGCAGGGCCGGGCCGGCCCGGCCCGATTGACACCTCTAGGAGGAATGCTTGAAAAATGAGATCCAATCCTTCTATATAGTGATAGTAGAGGAAGAGAAAAAAATGTGATGCAATGTGGGAGGTACATCTTAAAAAGCACAAGAAGTTTTCCTTGGTAACCCAAAAAAAATTTGAAGATAAAATTTATAAACTTTTGAAATAAATGATGAAATGAGTTGAAAGCAAGGTGAAAAGAAGTGCTGAATCATTTTAGAAGCTTTATTAGGCCATCACAATGAATTTGAAGAAAATGGTGGTTATGAAAGATGAAAGAATTAGTGAAGATATACAATATCAAGAGAACTAGTTGATATAGGAATTATACTTAGCAATGGGTTCTTTTTTACGGTACATTAAATTCTATTAGGAGAAAAAAAGAAGCATTGCATGATATTATAGAAAAGATATTTGATTGAAGAGCTACCAATAATGTAGATTCAGAGATAACATCCACTTATATGCAACTATTTGAGTACTCGATAGTATATTTTTTTAAGGAGTTTGATCCTAAAAGTAAGTAATACTACCAATCTTCTTCACCTCATTGACTTGTATTTTTTTGTTTGTTTTTATATTGTGGTATTGTAATCAAATTTGTGTTGAAGTTCTATGTAGTAAAAGTAATGTATATTTTTTTATTGATGGAAATAAATTCCTTGATGATGAGCAATCACTTTTGTGTTGAAGACTATTTGGTATGCCAAATACTAAATAAAACTAGTTATTTTGGTAATTATGTATATTGTGTTTGTATAAGAATAAGCTCTAAAAATAAACACTTTCACTAAATTGTAGTACTTGATGGACTATGATGAATAATAATGAATCGGGTGATTTTTATGTGAAATAAATATTTGGTAGGTTATTAAGAAGGATGAGAGCAAAAAGTTATATAAAGTCATAATATTATGTGTTATGACTTTATTACATCTCATGAGCTAAAGAATAGTTGTGAGATTTATTATTGGCCAAAACTCTCTACAAATAGTCTTGGAAATTTTCGTACATCATGACTCTTCCATCTCATTGACATTATCATTTTACGGTGTAAATTTTTTTTGGTTATTAAACTTTCTTAGAATCACAGCTACACTAGCTCATAATAATTTATATGGATCTGAAATTAATTCTATGTAATAATAATCAAGTACTTAATTAGTACTTAAAGTATTGGCAAGTCTCTATGACCATGACTTTTTCAATATAGTGCCATCAAGTTTAAGAAAAAAACCAAGGCATTATTCCTAGTACCACTACATTTTGCTACATAATGTTCCAAAGAGAAATACTCAAGCTTGAGTCATTTCTAGGACTACGACTCTTTACTTTAGTGAAATGTTATAACTTATTCCTAGTATCATGATTTTGTCTTCAAATGATGAAATTTTTAGCTGCACCCCAATTCTAATAATGTAGCATTCTAAAGCTTGAAAGAGAATAAAGGGGCAACTCTTTGTTAGAAGTCATGACTTTCAACATAAATTTCTCACCTTGCACTTAAAGTATAAAAAGAAAAATATGAATTTTAAAAGATTTTTTTAGAACCTGAGAAAAGACAAAAAATAGGGTTTTGGAAGCTAAATTTCACCAAAACCAAGAGAAGATTCATAAGAAAAGGAGTGATGCAAAATACAAGCAAAAACCATAAGGAGGGGTGACATAAAATTTTTTTCTCCCTAGAAAAATTCTGAAGAATATGACTATTATGACTTTGTTACTCTATCTAATTTAAACAGTTAAGTGACATCTCAAAAATTCACTAATGGAAGTATCTCATCAATTGAGATCCACAAATATATGAGTCATACAAGTAATATAATATACCTTTTGTCTAGATATCAATCTTATTGGGTTTTTATCACTAGTTTGGTTATTCTATAATGAGATAATATATTTTTAGTAAAGTAGATACTCAAATTGTTAAATAATCTTAAGTCTATGGTTTATTCATTTAATATATGTGATGACATTAAGTTGCTCAATATATATTATGTTGGATAAATTATAAAGGTTAATGTTTTGTGCAACTATCCATTGTATTAATAGCATACAAGGTGATTGTCATAATTAAATCCATCATAATAGTGATCTTCTTGTAGCTACCCTCTTGGTACATTACTACCAAGATAATAATTCATCACTGTATGAGTGTTATTCATAATTATATACATTTTAGGCAACTTTATCAACTATCATTGATAGTTACTTTGTATACACACTCTTATTGATAGTTACTTTGTATACACATTCTTATATATTATGATTGATATGGTTTTTAAGTATTTATTCTTTTAGCTTTCTACGCATTATACTCATATAATTAACATATGCTTTCCTTGAGTTTCACTACTAAGAAATATACTACTAAAAGTAGCTCACAATGGCTGTCACTATATATTGTGAGACACAACATACATGTGCATGTCCTAAGGATTATCTACCATTATTCTTTTCGGTGATGATGCGACTCTCACTCTAAAGATGAATCTCTTTAGAAAATATTCTATATAATATCTAGCATAATCAAAATCAATTACTTTTGAGGTTTAACTTTGTAAGTTCAATACTCAAGATGATTGACATATAAAAATATTCTTACTTTCAACTTTGTAAGCATCATATTCATGATGATTAACATACCTAAATTTTGGGGTTCAACTTATGTGTTTTCTCATGCATGACAATCAAAAGGGTTTTCAGTTCCTTTCTATTATATGCATGAGTAAGTCTCATAAATTACATATTATCATTCATAATAATAATATCAAACAAATCTACTAAAAGTCAAAATCCTAATTTGAGTTCTATTTAGCTACCATCCATTAGTATCCATACATAAAATAAAGCAACCCATTCATGCATTCATAATTAAAACTTATTACATCACAAAACTCAAATTAAACAAACGTAAATGCTAGTTTGATACAAATTCCAGCATCTATCACTAGAGGAGAGGGACTTGACAGATATACCTCCAACTCTATGGATTGGCAAAAATTATATCTCTTAATTATTTGTGGAACCCCTAGGGAGTGCAACCATAGGATTTTATTTGCCACGACTTTGCTTATTGCATGAGAGAGAAGGAAAAAATGAGTATTTTTTTTTGAAAATTTTCAATCTTACATTTTTACACTCGAGAGGGTTTGCATTACTCTAAGTAAAAAGTTGTGACTTTCATAAGAAAGTCACAACTTTGACATTCATCTCTTTTGCTTGAATTTGCAACTCTAGAAAATTGCTGAGACTCTATTTAATATTTTGATTTTTTTTTGTAACACAAAGTTATGGTACTGCATTAAGTATGATTTTGATCTAATCTATTTGTAATACAAAGTTGTGGCATTATGAAATAGCTACAGCTTCATGCCTTTATCCATATGTAGTCTAGTAGAGGCACATGGCATTGTGAAGTGTCTACAAAGTTGAGTAGGCTTTTATATTGTTATATAGCCATGACATTGTGTGGCGGCCATGATGTAGGCAAATGGTCTTTGTAGATATGAATATGGCTATGGCACCAATAGGTTTCTATAGTACTGAGAAGGTCTTTCATGTTCAAGGCATGGCTATCTTATTGGAATTGGGAAAGTTGGACATTTATTACTGGTTGTGGCCATGATGCTAAGAACTTTTCATGGCAAAAAAGTATTCCTTCATATCTATTAAGAGTCTGTGGCACTATGAGTGACCATGCTACTACATTTTCATCTCTCATATAACATATTGTTGTGATGCTATTAAGATGCTATAACATTGAAACTTAGCTTTCATGTATAAGTCGTGGCTATGCTTTTTTTTAAGGAGAAGAGCCACGACCTTAGAAATGGCTTTACTCAAGAAATATCCTTTATAACATTTAGAATTCCAAAATTCATGGTTTTGAATAATTGTCATTACTTTGACATGAGTAGTTGTGACTCTATCATTTTCTATAGCTCAAAAATTCTGGTACTATAAAAATGGCATGACTCTAAATTGGGACTACCAAGTAGATAAATATAAAATTCTAATATTATGAAATTGGTTGTGACCTTAAGCATCAATGAGATATTTGGTTGTTGTGGTAGAGAATTAATATCACAAATATTAAATTTTCTAAGCTATGGATGTGACTCCATCATAATATCGCATCCATTGAAAATATGTAGCATAATGGAAATATTGTGCTAATAAGTTGTTAGGGTCATGACATATAAGAATTATCTCTGATCTTTTTGGTAGAATTTCAACCAAGAATACATTCTTACACTATGTGAGACTCACTGATCTATCCCTCTATTAAGTAACTAAAAAATTTTTTTAATTTCATGATTATTTATCAAAACCCTCCAAAATATCAAAAATCATAAAATCAATACATATTAGCTCTATTTCTATGTCTACATATTATTATCAACCACCAAAATATATAATAATGTTGGTATTTTGAATACCAAATAATTGAACATTCCTGAACAATAACTTTTTCGAGCAATAACTCACCCCTCCAAAATTAATTAAACATACAGAAACAATTGAATGTTCCAAGAAATAACTGCGGCCTCCAAAAAAAGATTCATCATCACCATGAATTCCTATGACAAGGTTTGAATGTCTAGAGACTATAATTAGCATAGCAGCTCCAATAGTCATATTGATAGTCATGATAGAGTTTGAGTTCCATGACTATACTTGTGAGTTATTATTAGATATATATATTTGTTTATGTGGTGGATATAGGTGTGTATTACATTACACATGTAGAATACTAAAATTATTTTATTGTCTCCTAAATAGTGTTACATTTAATGTCAATAGCTAGACCATCAAAAATTTTTTAACTTCATCAAAAATCTCTAATATCTATGAGATCTTTTTAGTATGCTGCTTCACTTCCTTCATGGTGGTCTTTTCATTCAATCTTTCTTTAGTTACACTTATCTCTATAGCTATTTTCTCATTTGATGCCATAACTATAGTAAAAGTCACGGCTCATTCTTCTCCACTCAAATGACCATTTTCATTTTGGATCCCCAAAGTTGTAAAATTGAGTACTACCTTGATTTTACCTTTAAACCTTTCTTTTCTTTTTCTTTTTGTATCTCCAAAGTTGTAGCTATTATTGAAGTTGTGACTTTGATTTGCACTTTTTCATTGCCTTTTTTTTTCTATAGCTCCAAATTCAAGGCACCATGCATAACCATGATTTTGTCCTTAGGCTTTTGATGGACTAACTAATTATGTTTCACCAAAGTCATAATGCTAGCATAGATGTGGCTTTGTCTTCAATTTTTCCTTGGTCATTTTCATTATGGAATGCCAAATCTATGATACTAGGCACAACTATGACTTTTCTTTGGTTTTTCCTTCCATGATTTTAGTCATAACTTTGTCTTTTTTCTTAGGTGCCTTTTCTTCCTTTGAATAATATTGAAACAGCATAGCAATCATCTTCATCTATGTCCTCATTTTTGGAACTCTAATATAATTCTTCATAATTTTCATTTTTTTTGAAATCACATCTCCAAAGTTGTTCTTCCATTTCATTTACTATATTTCTCTCACATTTCCAAAGTTATTCTTTTATTTCACATACTTCATCCCTATCACAACTCCAATGTTTTTTTGTTCATACATTTCATCTTCATCAATCTAGTAATCTTCCGCAGAGTCTTACTACTAGAATCTACTTTTTGTTGCAATTAAGTATTCTTCATTATCATCTAGATCTCATAAGATATTATAAAAATTAAGCATTACTTATTCCTTGCCAACCTAGAGATTATGTTACCTTTCTTAATGTCGATGTGGGCTTATCCAATGACCAAAAAATGTCATCCCAAAATTAACATTATATTTTGCGGATCCTCCAATTCCTATAGAATAAAATCTATTAGAAAAATAAAAATACCAAACTTGATCAATACATTTTTGGTGATTCTATCTAGGTGCTTGATAGTCTTATTTAGATGTGTCAAATGGGTTGGGCAGCTTAGACATGGCCTAGAATTCAACCTGATTTAGGCATGCCCAGCTTGACACATAATGGTTCAGAATCATGTTGTGGGCTAGGCTGAGCCTACCCTTGGCATAGTTTGTGCCATGCTGGGTCCTACCTAACAACACGGTAAACTATCCTAGAAACTTAGTTAGATTTTTAAAAAAAAAATATAAGTAAGACCCTGGTACGACCTTGTCTGAACCGCATATGTCTCTGGTCGGCGGGCCATATTGGGCCGGTGGTCCCCAATTCATGTCGTGCATGGCATGACATGGTTATTATATTGGGTTGTGCTAGGCATGTCATGGTGACCCAATTGAGCCATAAAAATAGGGCCAGCCCATTTCATTTGGTATCTCTAGTCTAATTCACCATTTAGAGTAATATAGAAATTAGACTAATTTTATTGAGATTCAATCTTAATACATTGGACATGGGTATCAAGTTGATACTTGATATAAAGTCATGTAATACCATATGAAATGTGTAATTTCCATTCGTATAAGATAATAAAGCTACTAGGGTCTTTCAATTTTTTTAGAAGTTTTCTTTGAATAGTGGTACTACATATCTCGACCATACTCATGGTTTCATACGTTTGTAACTTATTACAACTACTCATTATATCTTTCATAAATTCAATATTGTTTTATATTTGGGCTAGATTTTTAGCAAATAATATGATCATTTCTAACTTCCAGAATATATTAAAAAAAATATTTGAAGTGTTTATCCAATTTCTCTTTTCTAAATCATTGCATAAATAAAAGAATCATTAGAAGCTTATCTTTAAATTTAGTTTAATCTATTTCTTTCTCTCCATGGGTTCTAGTAATCTTTATTTTCTCTTCTAATTCTTCATCTTCCTCTTTCTTATCTTTATGTAAAACTTAGTTTTTCACTTCTTTTTGAGTAGTAGCTTCATAGTTAGGTTTTATGGTTTCATAGTTATCATTTCTCTAGTTCTCTTTTGTTGATGCCCAAACTTCTTGGATAATTTTAGGTTAAGTAGCTTTTGAGGAAGATGTGGTCTTGCTACCCCCAAAAACTCTAGAATCCTTTTTTTTAAGTCTTATAGCTATGAAGTGGTAGCTCTTGGAAGATTTGTGATACTTTTAACATCAAAATGTTCAGAATTGTTATGTTTAGAGTATCTCTGTAGCTTCTTCACACTTCTAAGCATTATTGACACCTATTCATTAAAAATGCTAGCTGATCAATATGATGCTCTATGTTCCTTGTAAGAATTATCTATCCATATATTTATAGTAATTATGATGAATGTAACATTAATGGTTTGAGTAGAAATTAACACAATATCATAAGGAATGAGAAGAATATAACACAAACAAAACAAATATCAATTTTAACATGGTTTACTAGCCAATCAATACGACTAGGTAGGTCCACTAGAAAAGCACAATTTACTTGTAAATTTATTAACTTAAAATATTTCAATACATAATCAAGAGAGAGAAGAAGAACATAACACACATTTGTAATTATGGATATATATATATATAGACTAATTAGGGTTCTACATAAAATAGAAACAAGTTGGATCTTTAGAGTGGACTAGGTCATACTCCAAATATTTCCTCAGCCCGTTGACCAGGTAGCTAGACCCCATAATTGTCTTAATATCACATATCCAATCTCTCAACATATTAGTACCTATACCTATAAATAAAATAAAAAAATATAACAGGGGTTAAGGAAACAAATAACAAAACAAATTATATACGATAATATCCACATTAAGTTGTTTTATATATAGATAAAGAGACACTCTCTATAATTATTCCTAAAAGGACTACATATGTTTGATATATTTAGTAAGTCAAGATAGTATCTAAACTTATTTAGAGCGAAAGGTTTGGTAAACATGTCAGCTGGATTATTAGAGGTTTTAATTTTCTTCACTTGCACCCTCTTCTTAGATTGAAAGAATGATACCATGCATCAATGTATTTTGTACTCTCATGTGTACTTGGTCTTTTACTAAACAAATAACACTAAGGTTATCACAAATTACTGTTGCAACCTCTTGGTAAAGACCAAGTTCCTTGAGAAAACCCTTCTCTAGATTCCTTCTTTCATAACTTCTATTAGAGCCATATACTCTACTTTAGTATATGATAGAGTGACAGAAGATTGAAGATTTAAGAGTGGGTAACTATAGAGCTACATACAGTGAAGACATAGCCAATCATAGACTATCTATTATCAACATCTCCTGCATAGCCAAAATTAGAATATTTGGCTAGCATGAGTTCATATTCATTACCAAATATTAAACCTACATAAAATGTCCCTTTGAGATACATAAGTATCCTCTTTATAACTTTCCATTGTTTTTGACTAGGGTTTATCATAAACCTACTCACTACACTCACTGCATTAAGAATATTAGGTCGGGTGCAAACCATTAGATACATGAGGCTCCAGAAAGCATTAGTTAAAGGAACCCTAGACATTTGTTCCTTATCAAGTTCATATTGAGGACAGAATTCCAATGACAAATGGAGGTTAGAAGCATGTGGCGTGGACAAAGGTTTACAAGAAGTCATTCTAAATCTAGATAGAATTTTTTGAATTTATTGTTTATGTGATAGAAATAATTTTCTTTTAGTTCTATCTCTAAATATTTCCATGCATAGAATTTTTTTTGTTCATCCTAGATTTTTTATTTCAAATTCAGAAATTAAGAGATTTTTCAATTCCTAAATGTCAGATTTATTTCTAATAGTGATAAGCATATCATCTACATATAATATTAAGTAGATATATGACTCATCCTTTATTTTATGAAATAAATATAGTAGTCATGATCACACCTACTATATTCATGACTATGTCATGAAATAGTCAAAATTCTTGTACCACAAACAAAGAGACTATTTAAGTCCATACAAGGACTTCAAAATCTTATATAAATGAGTTTCTTTACCTAATACCTCAAAACCCTTTGGCTGGCTCATTTAAATTTCTTCATTTAGATCTCCATTAAAAAAAGTAGTTTTGATATCTAGTTGTGTAAGTTCAAGATTCTAATGTACCACTAATGCTAGAAGTATTCTGATTGAGGTATGTATGACTGCAAGAGAAAATATCTCACTATAATTAACAAACTCTTTCTGACTGAATCCACTTACAACTAGATGTGCCTTGAATTTTGCACCACCAACAACTGAGGAATCTTTTTTATTCTTCAAAACCCATTAGCGAGAAACAATCTTTCTCTCATTTGGTAAAACCTGGTATCATTCTTATAATTAAAGAGATTCAATCCCTTCATTTATGAAAACTAATCATGACTCAAATTTAGAACATTTAAAAATATCCCTGAATGAGAATGATTTAGGAATGTCAATTTTTTCAACAACTTATAGGGTAAATCCTACAAATTCATCAAGGTCAAATCTTAGAGGAGGACCTATATTTATCCTCCTAGGTCTATCCGTATTAAGATAATAAATAATAGACACTTCATGTATATGTTTAAGATTTGGTTTAAAAACAAATTCAAAATTAGATTCATGATCATCTAAACAAATTCAAAGATCATTTTTAGAGCCACAAAATCAAATTTTATCATCACCTTAAGTTTAGATTGAGGAACTTCAGATGACTAAATAGGACTATGTACTTATTTTAGGATGATACTTTCATCAAAGGTAACACTTCTAGAGAAGATCACTCTCCTTTCAATGGTGACTTAATATAGAATTTCTTGACTCAATCAGCATAACCAACAAATATTTCTATTTTTACTAGTGGTTCAAACTTACCATCATTTATATAAAAGTAGGCAACATAGCCAAATACTTTTAGACTGACATAATCTATATGTTTACTAGGCCATACCTTAAATGGAATTTTGAAATCAATTTCTCTATGTGGTGATCTATTTATAAGATGACATGTTAGTTTAACAACTTCATCCCAAAATTCTTTGCCTAAGCTTGATTGAGAGTGCATACATCTAGTTATCTCTAAAAGAGTTTAGTTTATTCTTTCAGCAATATCATTTTGCTGAGGAGTGTCTCTAACTATTTTATGTTTAGGCATATCTCAAATAGAATTTTGAAATCAATTTATCAGATGTCATGATGTATAAAAGCTTAAACCCGTTACTCTTTTCCTAAGCCTGATTAAAAGAGCATATACCTTGATCTCTCAAAAATAGTTTGGTTTATTCTTTCAGTAATACCTTTTTGCTGAGAATTATCTCTAACTATTTTATGTTTAGCTATACCTTTGTCCCTACAGAATTCCTCAAATTTAGACGAACAGAATTCTAGACCATTGTCTGTTTGTAGCAGTTTAACCTTCTTAAGTGTTTGGTTTTCTACTAAGCTAACTCACTTTCTTAACTTTCCAAAATTTTTAGATTTATGTTTCATCATTAATTTTCAGGACATCCAAGAGTAGTCATCTACTAGACATATATAGAATCATATACCACCAAGAGATCGGACCCTAGAAGGGCCCCAATA
Source organism: Sapria himalayana (assembly GCA_029783825.1). Lineage (NCBI taxonomy): Eukaryota > Viridiplantae > Streptophyta > Magnoliopsida > Malpighiales > Rafflesiaceae > Sapria > Sapria himalayana. The sequence goes on along the minus strand of JAREIK010001563.1, from coordinate 2,412,642 downwards.
GTCAGCATGGATATAATCCAAAGTTTTTTTTGTCTAGTGTACAACTTTATTAAACGTAGTTGTATGTTTCATATCAAAAACATAATGATCACATTAATCTAGTTTATAAATTTTATGGCCAACAAGAAGGCGACAATTGGAAAGGATTTTCATACATTTTTCATGCATATGTGTGAGCAGCATGTGACATAATCTTATAAAATTAGCTTCAGCTTCAAATGCATACTCTCTGGATGTGATAGTAGCAGCCCTTATCACCATAGAACAACTCAATGTGTATAGCATTCAAATCTTCTGCCCCTTCAGTATGATGTCATCTTTTTGGTAAATATTTAGTATTCTCTCTTTATCACTAATGGTATAATTTTGATCATCCAGAATGCATAATGAGATCAGATTCATTGTCATCTTTAGAATGTCTTACATTTGATAGGGAGATGATCTGACCATTATATGTCCTCATCCTAATTATGTCAACTCCAACAACTTTACATAGTTGGTTGTTGCCCACAATAACATGACCAGCTTCCTTCATATCGTATCAATTGAATCATTCCAAATATATACTAATGTAAAAGGAAGCACCACTATCTAGGATATGGGAGTCATATTTTGCAATAATAGCAGAGGTGACCATAACATGGTCACCTCCATCCATGACAACACATGTTGCACCAGTAGCAGGTGGGGGAATAGGCTGACCTAGCTGATCAAATCTCATCTTCTTCGTTAGGCATCCAATTTTTCAATGCCTTTATATTTGCAACAGTGATTGGTGTCGCCCTCCTTGGACCTTTTCTGAAATTTGTTCCCATTTTTTTAAATGGAGTAGGTTGAGACCTTTTGATCATTTCCACAAATCCAGTAGCCTATTGCTTGGGCCATTTAACATGTGTCTTCTACCTCATTTTTCTAGAGTATAGAGCAGACTAAATATCCTCCAGAGTAATTTTATTCTTCCCCACTATCAATGATTCCATAAAGATTTCATATGATGCTAGAAGAAAGACCAATCGCATAAGTGCAGCATCCTTATTTTCTACTTTGGCATCTATATTCTTCACGTCCATAAGAATGCTATTCAAATCAACCAAGTGCTTCTTTAATTGAGTCCCTTCTTGCATCATCAGTTTAAAAAGTCTCCTTTTTAATAAAAGGTTATTCATGAGTGACTTTTTCATATATAGCAACTCCAACTTGATCCACAAACTTATAGTAGTCTCCTCATCTACTAGCTTAGATATCACCTCATTAGTTACCCTCAAGAGAATCATAGAGTGGGCCTTCTCTTCATGCCTTTGTGCCTCGGCCTCTGTTATCTTAACAGTAGTAGCAGTAGCACCACAACCATCTACTATAAAGCTTCATATATCAAAGTTATTCATACGTGTCAACATCTTTATTTGCCACATTATAAAACCATTCATATCATTAAATTTCTCAATAGTGGCGTTCAATATTCCAGTTTTTTCAACAAAATTCACAGATTGCTAAACCAGAATAACAATACAAGCAACATAATAAGAAATTTGTCAATTAATAGAAACTATGACATAATCAAACCCTCCGATACCAATTATTAATTTGTTATGCAAGTATATATAGTGATTATGCTGAACTAATATTATGGGTTGTGCAAAACATAACGCATCACAAGGAACAAGAATATTATAACACAACCAAAACAAACATTGATCTTAATGTGGTTCACTAGCCATTCAATTTCGCTAGCTATGTCCACTAACAAATTATGTAGAGCTTGTAGATTTATTAATCTAAAATGTATTAATACATAATTGAGATAGAGAGAACAAGAATATCGCACACATTTATGATTAGCCCACTGATCTAGTAGTGGGACCCTCATTATTGTCCCAATGTCACATATCCAATTTCTCAACATATCAGTACCTATATCTATAAATAAAATAAAGAAACATAATAGAGAGTTAAGGAAACAGATAACATAATTAAATTATATATTATATTCCTCATCACTTAATTCCTTTCTTTCTTATTCACTTCAAGAAATCCCATTTGATTATTTTGATCATTATTCTTTCTCTTCAGTTTTAATATGATAGCTTGTACCCTTTCATCTAAAATTAGCTTTTCTTTCTTTCATGATGGTTAGCAATTAACATTTGAGCCACTTAATTTCATGTTTTCTACCACATTATCCCTTATGTTTCTAAAGAATTTTCTGATATACTATAGCCCACTTTGATAGCTTCTATACGAAAAAAGTTTATGATTTCTCATTTTCAAATGATAATGCATTGTGACATTGTTGTTGAGTTGAAATATATACTCTTCACTCTGCATTTGATTGGCTTCTTCTATTTGATAAATATCTAAGTTTACCAATTCATGTGGATGTAAAGTAGTAATCTTCCTAACATTTTATTTTTCTTTTTGGGCATAAAAAATGATTAATAGGGCTTCCATCTTTGCTTAAATGGTGGTGAACCTATCTAGCTCTAATACTCTAGCTTATCTTCTATCAAATGAATGATCAATTAGATTTTAGTAGTTATTTTTCGCTAGCTCCTAAAACAAATGATATGCCTCCTTTGGTAATTTATTTTTAATAGATTCTCTAATAGCTACATTAACATGAACCTTGTCATGTAGTTCAACCTATTGCAAAAGTGTTGAGCTTAGAACTATAACTATCAAATAAGTTATTGTGTTCCTCTTATCAAAATTGACTTATCTCACTCCATAATTGAGAATCATAACTCAAATCCCAGAATAATTTTTTATTACTATTGGCTTCCAATAATCTTTCTAAGTATGGAAGTGAATGAGCTATCATATATCTTTCCTTTCACTTCTTTGGGTCTCTATGTTACTTATGTTACTCTTTATAATATCCTTGTCGGCTCTTTGTTTGGCAAGAGTTCTAGCTCTTTGATTTCTAGGTCCATAGGGTTTCGCTCACTCACAAAATATTGGCTCATCAAAAGTTGCTAAAAAAGAAAATAGAATACAAGAATGCAAACAAAACCAAATATAACTATCCAAGTTCAAACAAATTAATATGACATAACTTTTTGATCTATGAATATTTATCAAACTTAATGATATCTAAAGTACTAAAAAAGAATTATCCTTTTATAAGAATAATTATGTTGACTAATATTGACTAATTTAATTAAATAATATTTGGCAATGATAACAAAAACTTTTTGTGACTATGTTACTCTACCTATATTAATTGGTTAGGTAATATTCCAAAAGCATATTAATAAGATTATCTTGTCAACTGAGATCAACAAGTATATGATTCATATAAGTAGTATATCATACCTTCATCTATATATCAATACCATATATTATGTTGGACACAAAATGAATGTTGGAGTGTTGTACAATGACCTATAGTCCTAAAGGCATACAAGGTACTTGTCACTATTTAACCTTCTAATTGGTAGTTCCTTCATAGTTATCTTCTTAGTATGTACTTATTGAGATAATAATTCATCTTTATACAAGAGTCATTCACAATTCTATACCTCTTAGTAAACTTTTTTAATTATCTTAATGTTTACTTCCCATGCACATCTAGTATTATTTTAGTCTTCATTGTCATAAAGACCAATGAATGACATAGTTTGTAAGCATTTTTACTTTTGACTTCATAAGTGCCATACACATTTATTAATATATACTTCCCTCAATTTTCACCGGTAGAAACTATATATGTAAAAGTAGCTCACAAGAGCTTTCACCACCATGCAAGTCACAACATTTTTATTCATACCATGAGGATTACCTATCACCATCCTACTCAGTGACAAAACAACTATCACATTAAAGGTGAACTCCTTGGAAGAATATTAGATATAATATTTATCCCATTTGAAAACTAATTCTTTTAAGATGTGTACAATGAATTTGCATGTAAATATATTTGTACTTTTAGCTTTATAAGTGACACACCCATGATGATTAACATAAATAAATTTTAGGATATAATGTATAGTTTTTTCTTATATATCATAATCGGGATGGATGTTACTTCCTTCCTATCATTTGCATAAGTGAGTCTCATGGTTTACCTATCACCATCCACCACAAAAACCTCACCCAAACTTATTAATAGTTGAAATCATAAAACAAGTTTGCTATTTAGTCTCCATCCATTAGTATTCATATATAAAATAAATTAAACTATTCATGCATTAATAATTAAAACTTATTATATTACATAAACTAAATTACACAAATCCTAGACCATACTAATTTGGTATAAATTTTAGAATATTTCATAAAGAGATGGGTTTGAGAGCTATGCCCCAAACTCAAGGAATTGAAATAAACCATACATCCTTTCTTTCTTAAAGAACTCATAGGAAGGGTGAAATTTTCCTCATAGGTTTTGTAGTTATTATAGCTTTACTTGTTGTGTAAGAGAGAAAGATAAGAAATGAGAGATTTATTTCGAAAATTATTGAACTTCCACTTTTATACTCAGGCTTCCTTGCATTACTCTAAGTTGAAAGTTATAACTTAGAGTAACTTTAGTCTTCATCTCATTAACTTGAGGTTGAGACTCTAAAAAATGATTGTTATTTGTTTAATATCTTTATTTTTCTAGAATACAAAGTCACAATGCTGGCAATAACCATAACTTGGTCATAATCTCTTTATAATATAAAGTCATAGTACAGTGAAATAGTTATAACTTCATGCCTTAATCTATTTGTTATCCATAGAAGGTTATAGTTCTATGAAGTAGATATATATTAGAGTTGACTTCTTATATTATTATATAGCCACAATGTTGTGTGAAGACTATGACATTAATAAATATTCTTTCTTGATATGTATGAGGTTATAGAACAAAGAAATTGCTAGGGTGCTACGAAGGTTTTTTATGTGTTAGTTATGGTCATGACATTCAAAACTTGCCATGGCACAAACATAAATGTTCATATCTCAAAAGTGTCCAAGACATTTTGAGTCATCATGCCATGAAGCTTTGTTTTAGCATATAACATATGGGATTTTTTTTTCTCATATTTTTATATTGCAATTAGGATTCTACAACATCAACGCTTAGCTTGCTCATATAAGTCAAGACTATGCTTTTTTTTGAGGATAAAAGTCATAGTCATATAAAGTCATACTCGAGTAATATACTTTATAATATTTAGAAGCTTAAAAGTCATAGCTTTAACTAATTTTCATGGCTTTAGAATGAGTAGTTGTGGCTCTATAATTTTTTATAGTTCAAAATTCATGGTGCTATAAAACTTTCATGACTCTGACTTTAGACTATTGAGTCATATAAAGTTAAAGTCATAATACTATGAAATTGGTCATGACCTTGAGCACCAAACAAGTACTTAGTTGCTATGATAAAAAATTAATGTCATAACTATTAAAATTTTTAAAGCTAAGTATAACTATGACTCCATGATAATATCATAGTTATTGAGAATATATTTCATAATGAAAAGATTGTACTAATGAGTTGGTAAGATGGTGACATACAAGAATTTCCCCCGATCGATTTGGTAGAGTTTAGATAAAGAATAAATGTTGAAACTACTTGAGACTCATTGATCTATCCCCTTTAGTAAACACCTCCAAAAATTCATTAATTTTATGACTATTCATCAAAATTCTATAAAATACCAAAAATTATAAAATTAATACATATTATCTCTACCTCCAGGCCTATTCTTTATTATCAACCATCAATATATACAAGAATGTTCAGTAATCTGAACACCAAATAATAAATAAGTATTATAGATTTACGGATTGATTTCTAGATACTTTTGAGGACTATCATTGAAAACTTGAAATTATAAAAGTTGTTTCTCCAATTATATCCTATGTATTCCTCCTTAATATTTGATTAAATCAAGGTATAATATTGTTGCATTTCATTATGAATGATGGAAGCTTAATGGATAAATTTTTTATTTAGATTTTGTTGTAGTTTGGATATTAATTGGATGTTGTATTTATGTAGAACTAAAATTATAGTTTTACTATTAGTGGGTTTGTTCATGCTATTGTGATGGATGGTGAAAGGCAGGCTGGTAAGTACACTCATGCATAATGGTAGACTAGAAAAAATAAACTCTCATTGTAACACTTGAGATAAACCTATATGACAATACTTGATGATGAGGTATGTAAATCATGTGAGTATAGTAATTCTACGAAGCCAAAAGCTTTAACACTTTTATAAAATAATTGTTTGTACATATCTTAGAAGAATTTATCCTCAATTGATGTGGATGTTTTATATAATATTTTTATAAGGGGTTCACTTTAGTATGAGTGTCACATGTTATCATGGTAGATGATGATAAGTAAGCCATGAGACATGCATAGAGGTGTCAAATGGGCCGGACCGGGCCGGCCGGCCCATTTTTTTGGAGCACGATCGTGCTTTCGTGGCGGGCCCACTCGGGCCCGGCTTGGTCGTTCGTGGCAGAATTTTTTTTTAAATATTTAAAAATATTTAAAATTTTAGATATTGTATAGTATTATATATTTATAATTTTAAAAATGTTAAAATTAAAAATTTATTATAAAAACAAAGTTTAAAATTTTTTTTTGTAATATCAAATTAGTTTAAATTTTATTATAATTATTTATTATATAATAAAGTTATTAATTTTTAAATGAAAAATAAAAACAAAAAAAATAAATCAATACATTATGTTAGTAAAAATAAAAATTAAAAAAACATAAACAACACAAATGAAAAATTACCAATCATCCATTTGAAATCGAAAGTCCGAACCAAACAAATTATAGTTTCAACACAACGTACAACAAAGCGTACAATCAATAAAAAAAACATCGAAAACAAAAAATGGTAGATCATCATCAATTTTCAATCGGCATATCATGAGAATCATCAGCCGGAACATAAAGATCAGTATCATATGGATCATCATCATAAGCAATCAACTCCTCCGCCATCATAGTGGATACGACTGTAGTCCCTGTCCCAGTCCCAGCTCCAGCATGATCATGGATGCTAAACCTCGAATCCTCCCAATCCTTCAAACAAGCCAAGGCCTCAACAATATCTGGACGTAATCTCGATCTTTTATCCGAAATCACGTTCACTGCAACAGAAAAAGTAGACTCCGATGCTATGCTCGACACCTGAGGAGTCAGTAGATTTCGTGTCATTCTAGATAACACGGGAAAGGTGGACTCATATGATTTCACCACTGTAATAAATCAAGATTCTTAGTATTAGAATATGATAGGATTGAGCAGTAATCGGTATCTAAGTACCAAGATAGCTCACTGCTATGTGATGGTCCACCCCTACGTTTCCCCCTCGCTAGCTGAATGGAAAAATTGTCATCTCCGAATAAGGTATCAATGTATGTAATCACAGTCTTACTACCACCACCACCATACCTAGTATCGTAGTAGGTGAAAAGGTCAGTCAACTTCTCATGAATGAACCCTTCAGGTGGGTCTTCCATGTTCATGCACTAGGAAATGTAAGTCAATGTGTTTTCTACCCTTTCCACCTTAACCCTAGGGTCCATGCATGTAGAGAGGCAATAAAGAGATGAAACGTCGGACCAGTACTTCAAGTACTTGGTTTCCATCTCTGCAACCATATGGTTAAGTATCAGGCCAGCTCGATACTTCTTAAACATGCTACTAATGTTGCATATGCACCGGAGTGCAATGCAAGTGGTGGGCATATAAACCGACGAACACATGTTCGTCGTGTCATAAAAAATCTTCTGGAATTTCATAAATGAAATTCCTGAAGCACAGTCAGTGTCGTCAATAATAAGTTCGTCACTCTTACTATTGACGTAATCGAATATCACGTGTTCTTATCCAACACATGATTCTAACATCAGGTACGTGTAATTCCAACGATGTCTCACATCCGATTAGAATTTCTTCTTCTTAAGATTCGCAGACAAACAGAGACTACCAAACTCTTGTTGTCTGCGAGGAGTGCGAATATATTTTAGTGCATTACGTATATTATCTAACGTGGAGTAACACACCTTCATACCCGCTTGAACAATCAGATTAATCACGTGACACATACATCTGACATGAAAGATCTCTCTTAATGGTGCGTCTCTAATATTCCTAACAAACATGTTGATCGCTACTCCATTATTAGATGCGTTATCGAAGTGACACTAAAAATTTTAATTTGAATTTTATATTCCCTAAAGATTTTCATCATACACTCAAAAATGGCCGGGCCATCATGAGGATGAAGAATCTCAGAGAATCCTAAGATTTTTTTATTGATTATCCAGTTTTAATCTACATAGTGGCTAGTGAGACATGCATAAGAAGATTCATCATGACTAGTCCAGATATCGGACGTCATGGACACCACTCCACTATATGCCATAAATTCCTTAATTATTTTTTGTTTTTCTAACTTATATATATTTAGTATATCATTCCTAGATGTGGACCTAGGAATCCTATGATAGGCAGACTGAAAATATGTCTGCATGATGCGCACTACCCTTGGATCTTCTGAAAATCTGATCGAAAGACCCATCAATGTGATAAGTCTGGCCATGCCGTCCTTACCCAACTCGCTGGAGTATATGAAGGGAGTAAACTTTGAGACTGTACTCGATCCAGTCTCAAAAAATTTAGTGCCAAGTTGGGTTTTCCTAGGATCTAATGGTCCATATTTTTTGGTGCATAATTCGGCATGCCTCTTAAGGTGCTCAGTCCCAAACGAATTCTTACATGTTAAAAGTCTCATACAATATTTGCACTGTATCATTTCTTGTTCCTCACCCCTAACATTTTTTTTGTGTTATTGAATTAAAATGAGTCCAAACTACAGAAGTCCTCCTAGTTTTTTGTTTTTTAGAAGTTTGGGTTGAGACGACTGAAGAAACCAAAGATTCAGCAGCCTCAGACTTCTGTGTAATATTTTCATTTTCTAAATTTAAATATGTTTCAGTTGTATTTGTCATTTTTTATGATTTTTGTTTCTAAGAATAGTTTAATAAAGACTAGATGACTGATTTTTATTTTTCTTAATTTTGATCTAGAGAGAGAAACTATAGAGTGAGAAAGTTAAAAAACCATAAAATAAATTACCCGGTAAAAGCAGTGAGGTCGGTCACGTGCATGGTGCACCACAGTCAAGCTCTAATGTTCAAAACTCAAGTCGAGATTCACGAAAATCCAAGTCGAATGCCAAAATCTCGAGGCCCGAGAGAAAGAAGCAAGATTTTTGAGAGAGAAATAGAACGATTTGAAAGAATTTATGTTTTTGAAAAACATAAATATTAAAGGGAGGGGGGTAGAATTTATAGATTAAAGATATTAATTTTTTATAAAAAAAATATTTTTTTAAATTTTTTTTGAATTTTTTATAATTTTTTAGGGGGCAGAATCATGAGGACCGTTGGATTCTACCCCCTAGCCGTTGTAGGCGAGATCCAACGGCTGAAAATATATTTTTATATTAAATTTTTTTTTCTCGTTGGGGGATCTTGGTCGGCTCGGGCCTCGTGGAAGTGGGACCACAGGTCGGGTCCAATCAGACTCGACCTTTGGTCTTTTTTGCGGGAGGGGCGTGGGTCTTTCGCGGGGTAGCCTGTAGGTAGTAGGCTCAAGTGACACCCGGCACGGGATGAACCCGTGCCGGTGTGCCATGCCACGGGCTGAACCATGCCGGGTCAGGCACGGCATGGCACGACACGGCTCGTGCCTAACCCAGGCACGGCACGGGCACGGTTTTTTCTCGTGTCGGGCCGGGCTGGCCCGGCCCGGTTGACACCTCTAGACATGCATGATTAGAAGTGACTCATAAGCTAGTGACCATTATACTAGTTACTTTTTATCATATAACTACCACTAGTGAGGTTTAAAAGAAAATATATGTTAATTATGCAAGTATGATACTTATGAAGTTGAAATTATAAATATATTTTCTAATACATCATTTATGTCTATATGATACATGAGGTTAGAGAACAAGAATATACATACAAAACAATTATCTAAAAAAAATAACAAGTTGTCTAAAAGATAAGGATTTTTTACTAACTCTTGAGCAATGATGATGTGTCATTTTGATAGTAAAGTACCAAGAGTACAACTACAAAGGGACCATCATTGAGGAGGGCCCAATAGTTGATAATCACCTTAAATACCTATAGGGTACTAGAGTATTTCAAAAATAATCTTATATTCATTTTGTAACCAAGAATAATAATATTCAAACTATTTAGAAACTTCATTATGTATAATGTAAAGAACCAACCCTATAAATTAAGAATCTTTCAAAAACCTAGTCTTATCTTTTTAACTAGAGTATCATTTGGTTGATAGTTGGTTGATTGAACTACCTACATAATTCTTATGATATCAATATCTAGATAAAAAGTATACTCTACTACTTATATGACCCATATGCTTGTGGGGCTAGTTGGATGAGAGAATATTGCGCAGTGAGGTTCTAAGATCTTACATAGTTTTAAAAATTTGGAATCATAACAAAGTCAATATAAGTATTAAAAATATTTGCACTTTCAGCTTTGTAAGGATCATAGTCACAAAAATTAACATACTTCATCTCTCAAATCTCTTTGATAACTTTCATACAATAGAAAGTAACTCACAAGGCTATCATCACCTTATGAGTTACTTCTGCTCATATGTGTCACCTGGCTTACCTATCACCATACACTACAATACCATGTGACTTACACACTAAAGGTGAAACCCTTGGAAAAATATTCTATAAAACTTTCACAACTATTAAGGGTTAATTCATATAAGATATGCACAATGGATTGACTTGTAAAATCATTTGTACTTTTACCTTCATAATACCATACTCATAATGATTAAATATATCTCAATTTTAAGTTTTGATGTATAGGTTTATCTCACACATCATGATCGAAAAGGCCATAACTTTGTTCATATTATTATGCATGAGTATGTCTCATGGATTACTTGTCACTATCCACTACAAAGATATTCATTAACCTACCAATAGTAAAACAATATATAAAGTTTATCATTTATATATCCATCTACTTTAACTTTGTTAAGCAACCTAATTTTATTAGTTAGGTCATGACTGATGTCTCAAAAGCTCATTAGTAAGAGTGTATCATCAATATAAATTCATAAGTACACGAGTCATACAAGTACTAAAATATAATTTTGTTTACATATCAATCCAAAAGAAATTGTATCGATAGTTTAGTTATTCAACAATGAGATAACTTATTTTTAGTAAAGTTGATATTTTGATTGTTAGGAAATCTTAGATCCATGATTTATTTATTTAATCTATGTGATGATGTTTAATTTTCTCAATTTATATTTTATTGGACATAAAATGAATGTTGGGTGTTGTTCAATAACTTTTTTTTCCTAATGGAATACAAAGTGATTATTACCATTGAGTTCAACATAATGGTGGTCCACTTATAGTTGTCATCTCATTACATCACATACAAGACGACAAATCATCTCTATGTGAGAGTCATTCACAATCTCATATCTTTTAGGGAAACTTCATCGACTATCCTTGATTGTTGCTTTGTATGTATAGTCTTTTTTCTTTAACCTCAAATATCATAAATACAAAACATTGAAATGGTTTGTAAGTATTTATATTTTTGGCTTCATAATTATTATAATTCCACAATTAATATATGCAATATATTTCTTTCAAGTTTCATCGGTAAGAACCATATAAGTATAAGTAACATACAAGAGCTATCACAATATGATAAGTCACAATATACTTATGCATGTCTCGTAGATTACTTGTCATCAACCTCTTTAGTGGTGATGCGGCTCCCACACAAAAAATGTATCCCTTGGGAGAATATTTTATATGGCATCCAACCTAATTGAGAACTAGTTATTATAAAATGTATACAATGGATTGTTATATAAAAGTATTTATGCTTTTAGTTTCATAAGCATCATACTCATGATAATTAAAATATCCAAATTTTAGGTTTCAACATATAGGTTTATCTTATGTATCATAGTTGGAACGACATTATTTTTCTACCATTTGCATGAGTGAATTTCTAGAAAAATCATGTTTTGAGGTTATATGAGAATTAGCATTTTAAGAACTTTCAAAATCAAGACAGCACACATAGATAAAATGCTTGTACAAGTCCATGCCACACATTTCATAATCAACATATTGACTATTACACTTAGGTGGGATTTGATTCAATGGTTGTAAACTTATGTGCATGTATGCTAAGGATTTCACCAAGTTCAAGTAACACTACTAGAATTTACAGAATTAGCGACTAATTATTTGGTTGGTAATTCGGTGTTTTTTGGTCGGTGAACCTAATACCGACCATTTACCAACCAAAATATTTGGTCACAATTTTGCTTGTTGGTAATTTTTTTACCGACAAAAAATCATTCGGTATGTAAATTACCGATCATTTACCGACTCTCTGTCGACTAACAATTACCGATTATATTCCAACAATTTTCCGACCAAAATAATTAGGTCGGTACATGGTCTCCAAATGGTCGGTAATCTTTCGGTAATATTTTTTCACTAATTCCCTCCTAATTTACAAACTAATTCCAGACCACAAATATTTGGTCGTTAATATATGGTTGGTATTTGGTCGAAAATTTGGTCAGAAATATTTTTTTTTGATGCCCCTCTTTGGGTCTCCAAATGGCCGTGAATTGGTCAGTAATTATTGACCTATATATTTGGTTGGTAAATGGTCGACAAGTATGAAGTTATAAATAATTTGAAAATTCACTCTACCGATCAATTTTAAAGGTAATATATTTTTGGTCATTAAATGGTCGGTAACTTGTTGGCAATTTGTATTCGATAATTTCATCATAATTTACAGACTAATTTCCTACCAAAAATATTTGGTCGGTAATTATGGTCAGTGTTTGATCAGAAATTTGGTCGTAAATAATTTTTTTTTCAATACCCTTTTTTTGTTTCTAAATGGTCGTGATTTGGTCAAAAATTACCGACCTAATTTTTAGGTCGATAATTTGGTCGGTATTCTCGTTATTTTTAGTAGGGTAATTAGAAAGTATGATTTAGAAAAAGAAAACTACATTTAAAATATTTGTAAGAATTATTAAATAAATAATATTATTAAAACACAAATGAAATCTGTTTTGTGAGATGAAGATGTGTTACTCAAGAAAAGCATATTTACTTAGCCAAATGTTGAAGATAAAGAGGGCCACTAAACGAAGGAGATGTTGTGCTTACACAACTCATTTATGATGAGTAGAAGCGTATGTTATATTTGAACTCAATTAAACTAGAAACTAATAAAAATAATATAAAGTTAACTAATTAGACCCATGCTATTTGACTTTTTAATTTGATTATTGTTGTGTTTGGCATAATTTAGAGTGCATATATTTGCATTCATCATTTTTATGTGTTAATTACAAATTTCAAGTAAGTTAATTGTAAAAAACATAATCTGTCAAGAATTATATATACTTTAAATGTGTTATAAGTTAGAGTTTTAAAACAAAATTTATCAATTTATTTGTAAATAAATGATATGCAATAAGTATAATAGTAATGATATATATAAATTAAAATCAACTAAAATATTCACATGCAAATAATTTAATGAGTTTTTAATCAACAATGAGAAAATTGCAAATTATTAAACAATACAAATAGATATATATACATTACATACATATAGATATAGTCATAAGAAAATAAAATTGGATATTGTCATACATGAGACAATGTTTAATGGTAATCATATTCTCAAAACATAATGTCTATCATGACTTTTGTTGTGATGGCAGGTCCCAATCCAACATAAAAAAAAAAGATAGTTGATGTTAGGCGTATTACTGCCAATCATAAAAATATTTATTACATATAAATTTTAATTCAAATCGATTTATGCAATTCATCTTGGGACTTTGACTGCTATATCCACATTGGAATGCAGTGAAAAATAAGCTAGGTTTGTAATGTGACTTAAATTGGCATCCAATATCAAATGAGCATGTAAGGAAATTTAATTTGCGAAACATGTATCCAAAATTTTTGGAAGTGATCTTAATATAATTTTTAGTGATATAAACTACAACGTGTTTTTCAAAGACAGGAGTTGCACGATCACATTGTGGTTGTTTACAGACAAGAATTCTCCGCGATCAGTCTTGAAACGTGGCGCGAAGAGGAACCTAAGAGGCGGGAATCTGTAACCGTCTTAGACCACGAATCTGCTACAAAGCCAACACCCAAAGGAATAAGAGAACAGATATAGCAGAACAAAAACTACGCCGAGAGGTAAGAAAGAAATGAAAGAAAATGCAAGGGCACCTAATTCCTCCATCCCAATGCCCACCAGGCTGGATCATTTGGATGGAATAGTAAGTATAATAGAAACCAAATGTTTACGTAATTGGGCAATCGATGTTTCCATTTGCGATTCGTGCTTGACTTTCGTTTTCTGAAAATGAAGATGAAGTATTTAGAAGGAAAGCAAAATCTTCCAAAATGGGATAATAGCGGCCCGCTTCGTGGTGCCGATGACACTCAATCCGTACCAATAGAACTAGCAGTTCGCGAGGGCTATTTCAAAGGAACTATCATTGATAGGGTAACTTCCCTTGAACAGAGACTTTTTCAGGTGAACACAAATCTTTATTCCAAATTTGTGTCAGATGGAGAGTATATACACGAATGTGTATATGAAAGTGCATGGGTGGATATACGTACAAAGTGAATATGTTGGGTTTTGATGATGTGTTATATTGAAAATTTCAGCTTCGACTAGAAATGGAATCAAGAGGGGGGTCAAGCACACCAGGAACTTCATCGCATTCAAGGGCATCTGGGTATGCATCCTCAAGCCAAGGATGGAAGAGTGAACCATCATCGCACTCCCTTCCAACTTTCAAGGCTCCGACAGAAGGCTTAAAAGAAGTGCCCATACTCCCCCCTAGAGAACCTGAAATTCAAGTGAATTGATCTTCCTTTATTTCACGTTGATTTATAATCGGATGAGTTCATATGCGGTCCTTCTTATCTTTATTATTATTTCATATTGATTCCTTGCAGGAAGAGCCTTCTCCTGTCGAGAATAAGAAGCAACGACAAGGGAAGCACATGCAAATTGAGGATGATAAAACATGCAAAAGTGGGAAGAAGAAGATGACTTCGAAATGGCCGCACTTGAAAATTCTTGGGTGTTAATTAAATGATATTTCCATGGAGACTGTTTTTCTTATTCTTTTTTTTTTCCAAATGACATCTTTTCATTACCGTGGACATTCCCTCATTCCTCCAACAATAACTAATTATTTATGTTATAGCTTGCAAGATGTTGTGATTCACAAATGAATCTCTTTAAAAAAAATAAAATAAAAAAAATACTTTGCCAAGCAGAAGGTTTTTGTTTGAGATAATTAGGGAGATAATCACACGTTTGAAAAGTGATAATCACCCACATAATCTTGAGTGATTTTATTTTATCACTATGTATTTATTAAATAAGTAATACAACAAACCAAATAAAGTTAAATAATTACACATAATGAACTATCACATGTGCACATATGTGCGGATCTAACAATCATAATTTAATTTAACTTAAATAAAAAAGGAACAATTGTTTTAATTATAATAGTTTATCTCTCTTAATGTAATAGTAATAAAATCCAAACCATCTTTTAAAGTAGGCTTACTTCATTTTGGGCAAGGTTTTAGTTAACATGTCAGGAACTTGTTCTTCAATAGTGCAAAATGAAAAGCAGATTTCTTTTCTTTCAATGTCTTCCTTGATGAAGTGGAACTTAAGAATGATATATATGATTGGTTCTGCTGTGGAGGATTGCTTCTTTGGAAATTCCAATTGGTGATTTATTGTTACAAAATATTAATGTGGTTTCATAGTTTTTTTTCATTCATATAATAAAACAATATTCCCATTCATAACTGTTTAAGAGATAACAAGTGGGGCAGAAACATATTATGTCTCACAACCTCAACAATAGATAGGGCCATAGTAGAATATTATTTTTAACTCAAGAAATGGTTGTTGAACCAATAAAAAAACACACCAGAATGTATTTTTAAAAATATTTTAGACGACCTTTCTAATTCCTATTATGGCAACCAAATAGTTTTTTATTCATAGTTTTGAAATATTTAATCCAAGGTACAAGGAACCTTGAGGTGTCTCATAACTCTCTTAGCAGATCCAAAATGGTATTAATTTGGAGAATGAATAAAATGAGATAACATGTTCTTTGACTAGACAAATCTTAGGTCATGTTGTATAAATATATAGAAGACTTCCAATAAGACTTCTATAAAGTCCTCTATTTACTAATTTTCCTTCATTTTCTTTTCTAGTTTTTGGTTTATAATTATGGAGTGTACGTAGACTGATTTATAGTCACACATTCCAATTTTTTCAAGAAGTTGTTTAACAAATTTGGATTGATCATGAATACTTCATTACTATCCTGGAGTAAATTAATTCTCAGAAAATGATGGAGAAGTCTCATATCATACATCTAATATTTCTCCATTGTATTTCTCAAAAAAAAAAAATCAAATAATTTCACATTGTTACCTGAAAATACATGGGCATCAACATATAACGCCATTAACATTATTTCAAATGCATAATTCACTTTGACATACATAGTAGGTTTACTTAGATTTCTTATGAATCCTTTATTATAGATATCAAATGGGCTAAGCAGCCTTAGCACAACTCATCACAAAAAATGTTGTGCATTTGACGACATGAAAATGTCATGTCTTGCTTGACATGACCCGATTCAGAGTAATTTTTAGACCATTGTTATGCTTGCCTATGGTACATGTTGGGCCATGTTGGGCCATGTTGGGAAAGGGTTCCTAGCCAATGTGCCGTGGGAATGCAGCATAGCTGGCTAAACTAGGCTAGCCTAGAATGACCAAGCTAACCTAGATTTGACCCAAGGTAGCTTGGTTCATTCCAGGCTAGCCTAAAATGAACTAGGCTAGCTTAGACCTGACTTAGGCTAGCCTAGAGTGAGCTAGAATAGCATAGAGTGAAAAAGGCTAGCCTAGAATTGATCCTATCTAACATGACTATGTTTGACCCAACTTGGCATGATCCAAAATGACCTGACATGACCCAGTATGACTCGGGCAAATAGTGGGCCAATAAGTCATGCTAGGCTACTTATTTTTATAGCCATGTTGGCTGACATGGTCAATGCTAAAATCCATTATGTATTGAGCACAACAATGGCTAGGATGGGCCTAAAAAAAATGTCATATTGAATTGGCATGACCTATTTGATACATCTACCCTTAATCAAGAAGATAAGATTTTATTTGGGTATATCAAGCATGAGGTGGTTATTTCATCTCATATTGTGATTTGGTTATACTATTCACAAGCCTATTAAGAAGTCATGATATATTTTATTAGCCACGACTCCTACAACATATGTTATGATAATTTTTCTACATCATATCTTTTACTATTCAACACTATTTTTAGGGTCGTGATATTTTATTAGAGTCATGGTCATACTATTTTTTATATATACTGATGGCCATAACATTACTTTTACATCACAGAAACCAAGTACCTGATTGGTAAAATAATTTGTGATATTTTCCTACATTGTGACTTAATCAATACAAACCCAAAAATCACATCATACCAAATGATTTTTATTCATGACAATCTTTTTTATTATAACTTTGTCTTCCAAAAAATATTTATCTTATTCACAACATTCTTTTCACAATGACTTTATGATCTAGAGAGAAAAAACCTCAGTCATGATCATTCTTTTTGGGCAATTTTGTATTCTAGAGAAAAAATATAGCTGTCATAACTATTCTTGCCACAATGACTTTGCATTTAAGAGAATATTTATCTTAGTGACAACATCCTACTACCATGACTTAGTATTTTAGAGGGGAGTTACTTTAGTTGTGGTATTTTTCTTGTCATCATGACTTTTGTACTCCAAGAGGATTCAAAGATATGATAAAGTCGGGATGTCAACTCAAAGCCATAACTTCTAGCTTGAAAATATGCACTGATATATAAAAGAAAAAACTTAGAGTTTTTCACAAAAAAAAAGAAAAGAAATAATCATATTTGAGCCCAAGAGTAAGCAAATCCCTAGGCGGCATGACTTTCATTACCTACTTAGGGTTATATCCAAGGACTTATTCTCAAGCCTCCCATGTCGGGTCTCTAGGACATGAACGTAAGTCCTTACATTCTCAAAATAGAATACTAGTTGACCTAGAGGACTGAGAAATCGGTCAACACTCAGGGATAACATGGTGACTGAGATTAAGTAGGGCCCACATTTGTTGCATATAAATGTGTTTATATGTAAAAAATGGTGGGCACCACTCAACCTCAATCTTTGGGAAGTCCTAGAATATTACCTTGTTGCCCATCCCCAACTAGGTAAACTCATATTGTTTGCTTTATCCATCAAGATGCACAATTGTATATATGGGTCAGAATTTATTCTTATGTCTCTCATTGAACCCAGGTACTTACCTCCCACAACAAAATATCAATTGACTTACCTGGTTCAGCTAGTATTCTATTTTAGGAAAGTTAGGAATTGGGATCAAGTCGTAGAAATGGGATATGGGGGGGGGGGGTATTTTTGGTGGGGGCCGGGCAACCAGTTAACATTCGGTGACTACTTAGGGACCATGGTCAAGTGGGCTCACCATTTGTTACATGAGTTACGTAAAATATATAACCTAAGGGTTTTATCATAGTTTGTAAGTTATGTATTGGTCATGATTGATAGTAATATCTAAGTCATGAGACACACATAAGTGGAAGTATTTTGTATGATAATAGCCTTGTGAGTTATTTTCTCTTATATGACTTACATAAGAAACATTGATGGAATATATATATTAATTGAAATGAGTATGGTACTTACAAAGCTAAAAATATAAATATAATTAGTATAGTATTATTTCATGTCTTTTGATATTAGAAGATGAAGAATAAATTATATATTAAAATTAGTCATCAGGGAAATTGGCATATTTCCCAAATGCTATAAATATGCAAATAATTCATGAATGAAATAATTATGATTTTACTAGTTAAATACCAAAGGAAAAACTATAATGAAACCATTCTTGGTAGTGATAGATCAAGAATGACAACTACCTTATATGTCATGTGGTTATATTCGACACTTAGCATAATAACTTTGTTTATTCATATGGTGCGTTTATCATATTGTGTGTGCACTTATCAGTGTTTATTGAAGATATTTCACTAAATTATTATTTGGAGAGAATTTGATAAATATTAGAAAAATTATAGCGATTTTGAGTAAAATTAGTAGACTCGATAGTACAAATGTTTTGAGATGAGAAAAATAATGGATAGTCATGATAATTACCTAGTCATTATTTGGGTACAATTTTATAATATTTATTTAGTTGTTGGAATATCTATTCTCTGTAGTAACTCTATAAAGAATACTTATGATATTCTTTGTATGTCATAACTCTACCACTAAGATGACACAATTATTTTACTATGCAATATAATCATAATGGTCATGAGATTTTTATGGAGTCATGGCTACACTATCTTTAAAATACTTAATAGTCATGATATTATTTTTTCATTATGACAACCAAGTACGCCATTAATACAAATAGTCACGATAATTTCCAAAGCTATCACTTATTCAATATAGAGACAAAATATTAAGCATTTAGAGTCATGACATTATTTCATGGCATGACTTTTCATTCTAGAGAATACTTATTCTGGTTATAGCTTTTCAAGCATTGTGACTTTTGCTTCATAGAAAAAAAAAATATCAAAGCCATAACTAATTGCACAGTCACAATTATCCTAGTGCCATGACACTTTAATTAGAAAGATAAGACTAGGACCATGGCCAATTCCAATTCTATGACTTTGTTTTATAGAAATCAATTATCTCAATCATAATAATATAAGCACCATGACACTTAGCTCAAAAAGTCATTACCAAACTGAATCAATCCCATCATCATGCCATTTTCTATGTCATGATTTCTAATTAGGAATATCACATACCTCTCCAAAGTATAAAAGTGACACTTAGAAGAATTGAAGAAAAGAGAGAGGTAGTTGGAGAAAATATAAACACACATGATGAAAATCCTAAGCAATGCAATTCTAACTCCCTCTTATGTCAAATCAAAGGCAAACACAAGTAATCTTCAATCGGGAGCAAGATTTTTTACTTACATTTTTACTTTGACATTTATTGGGAACCCTCGAATCCATGAGATATATCTCAATACATCTTGGATGATTTCTTCCCTAATGTCCAGCTAAATTAAGATTTAGGATTGGTCAATGTACTTTTGTTGTGATGAATTCATGAATTTATAATTTAATGTTTGTGTTTGGATGTTAATGGATATTGATGTAAATTAGAACTATAATTTATAATTTTTATGAATATATAGGTATATGCATGTCATCCATGAAGATGGTGATTGATAAGTCATGAGACAGACTTATGTGATATGATAAAAAGCAACTAATAATCATTCTAATGTTAATGTGTGAGATAAATTAATATGTAAAGACTTAAAGTTTAGGTAATTTTAATCATTGTGAATAATATAATTTTGAAGTCAAAAGTATGAGCATATTTAAGATAAATTCATTGTTTAATTTCTAAAATAACTAACATTGAAGTAATGTGAGGGTTAAGTAGAATATCTAACATATGAGTTTCATCATTCTATGGGAGTCATGTGTCGGTCATGATAGATGATAATAGGTATGTCATAGAACACACATAATTGAGAAAATTAGTATGGTGGTGACAACTCTACAAGTCTTTCCCTTTTGTATGACTTTCAAAAATAAGAGTCATGATAAGATATATTATTTATCATGAATATGATACTTGCAATGCCAAAAGTATAAATATATTTTGTATCATATTATTTCACATTTTAAACATAATTAGATGTTGGAGAATAAAATTACATATTCAAAGTCATCATCAATGGTAGTTGACATATTACTTAAAAGGTATATATATATGAGAAAAACTATTGCAATAAATATCAAGTTGCTTTTATGTTACATATCAAGAGGACACTTATGAGGAGACCATCCTTTATTGTGACAATCCAAGGATAATGGCTACCTTGTATGCCAAAATCATACGGTCATTTTCACACCAATTTACCCTTCATCCAACAACCAGACATGATATTGACCAAAAACTAGAGAAACATCATCAAACCAAAAGAAGTGAGCAAACTTAGAGTCTAAATATTTTTTTCAGAGACCAAAAATAAATATTGGCTGATTGAACTATCTACACAATTTCTTTGAGTTTGATATATACACTCATATCTACTTTATTACTTGTATAACTGATATACTTGCAAAGCTATATTATATGAGAGAACCTCACCTAATAGGGCTTTGTGATCATGAAAACTATGATAGTTTTGGTGCACTCATAAAGTTGCAACAAGATTTTTGTGGCGCTACTAGGGATTATTTTGTTAAAGCTTGAATAGTCAACTTGATTTGATGTACCTATCCTTGTTAAAAGATATTTATATTTCTAGTTGTGTGGATATGATTAATTACTTTGTATTTATATTGCATTAGTATTTTATTTTGTACTTTTTTATCAATTTTGTAGCCATAACTACTCACATAAGTAGATTTTCTAGGATTGAGTTAAATATTTTGGACCTAGAAATTGAAAGAAAAGAAGAGTGCTTGTGAGATAGGGAGTTGAGAAAGAAACTATAAAAGGAAATGAAAGTAATGAAGACTACCAAGGTAGTGAAGGATAAGCTATCCAATTACCAATGCTCACTGTATATGAAAAAATTATTAGCTATATACTTTTATTGATAGATTTTCTAAAATCAGATGCAACCCATGCAAGTGAATTACTTTGAGTTGAATTAGAGTTTGATAGCTATGATCCAACAACATCAGTATAGTGGAAGAAATTTAGAAGATCTAAATAGCCATATAATAATTTTTTTAAAGCTGTGCTACATGATGAAGATCCATAAAGTTAGCTCGGATGCTATATAAGGTTATGACTTCCTTTTTCTTTGAGTGATGAAACCATAGTTTGTTCTAGTGATTATCTTGAGGTTCAATTGAGAGTTACAATGAACTTACACAGGACTTTCTTAGCAAGTTCTTCTCACCTCAAATTACCTCTCAACTAGGGGAGAGATAAGTCAACTTCACTAAGATGAGCAAGAGATGCTATAAAATACTTAGGATTATTTTAAACAACCTTTTAAAAGGTACCCTCAACATGGATTTGAGTTTGTTCCAAGCACATACTCTCTAAAATGGGTTAAATTATATGACTTGGTGCACAATTGATGTAGCCTTGGGTGATTTCATTTTGAACAACTCACTTGAAGAAGTATATTTTCTATTTGAAGAGCTAGCAAAGAATTACTATAAAACTTTGAATGACCAAGTATTTAAAAGAAAGCAATCCAAATTATTGGAGTTGGTTATATTGAACACTATGGAGTTGAAGATGAATGTGTTCTTCAATAAGTTTGGATTTCAAAATGACAAGCAAACAAGTGTGGGAGAAGCTTTTATTTTTTATTAGTTTGAAAAAAAAATTTTGACCATTTGTATTAAGTGAAAGAATAACTTTTTTTTTGTTGAGCAAGGGATATATGTTCCGACCCAAAAAAAAAATTTCCATGCACATTTTCTATAATACTTGGTGCCCTCAACATGGATATGAGTTTGTTCTAAGCATAAACTTTCTATAATGGGCAAAATTATATGACTTTGTGCACAATTGATGTAGCCTTAGGCGGTATCATTTTGAACAACTCACTTAAATTAGTATGTTTTCTATTTTAAGAACTAACAAAGATCAATTGTAGAACTTTGAATGACCAAGTATTTGGAAGGAAGCAATCCAAATTATTGGAGTTGGTTATATTGAACACTATGGAGTTGAAGATGAATGTGTTTTTCAACAAGTTTAGATTTCAAAATGACAAACAAACAAGTGTGGGAAAAGTTTCTATTTTTTAAAAGTATGAAATAGAAAATTTTTGCCACTTTTATTAAGTGGAAGAAGTAATTATTTTGTAGAGCAAGGGGTGTGTGTTCCAACCCAAAAACAATCCCCATGCAAAGTTTCATCAAAAAGTAAGAAATCACAAAATTCGACAATATGTGAGCTCTATGAATGTGTAGTAGAATATATTATCCTCACTCTTGTAGATGAAGAAAAAATGATCTTCAAATGAACTAATTGGAACAAATTGAAGTAAGAGCAAAACACATGAATATGATAATAAAAATCAATAAGAATCAACTTGGACAACTAGTAATCTTATTAAAAGAAGAGTATGAATGAACTTTTATATGATACCCAAGGCAAAACCAAAGAAGTGTCTATTCATTACATTGAGAAATGACAAAGAGTTATGACTAAAGAACTAAAAGTTATGACTAAAGAAATTGTGACTTTACTTAAAGTTACAAGGAAACCAAGCAATGCAACACAAGATGTCATGACATCTTCCAAAGTAATGACTAAAGAAATTGTGACTTTACTTAAAGTTACAAGGAAACCAAGCAATGCAACACAAGATGTCATGACATCTTCCAAAGCCATGACACAACATGTCATGTCATTCTCCAAAGTCATGAGATTTGTATAATCTATTGCCAACTCTCACACCAAGCTAAGATAAATGAAAAAATAGAAAAGGTGAAGGAGATACAGATTACTTGAAGTAATGATCAGAAAAATATACAACAAAAAAGCCTATTCTAATGGTAAAATATTTTCTTCTAAATCTTTCTTTTCCACAATGTTTTAGAAAGGGAAAAATGGAAGAGTAATTTTTAAAATTCTTCAATATGTTTTAAAGTTAGAAGTGAACATTCCATCAGCCAAAAAAATATTGCAAATTCTAAACTACGTGAAGTTCATGAAAGATATAATGAGTAGCAAAAAGAAATTGGAAACTTATGAAACTTTGAAAATTATCGATAAGTGTAGCACTATCATCCAAAGTAAACTCCCAAGAAAACTAAAAGATCCAAAATACTTTATAATAATATGAATTATTGGGAGCACACTTTTTGAGAGGTGTTTTATGAATATGGATCACATGAGAATTTGAAGTTATTGTCCATAGTCCAAAGGTTAATGCTTAAAAAGATAACTCCAACCATTCTTTCACATCAAATGGCCAATTCCTCAATCAAAATTTCAAATGGTATTATTGAAGATATTTTGGTGAAGGCTAATAAAGTTATTTTTCTTATTTATTTTATTGTGCTTGACTTAGAGAAAGATCAATATGTGTTTTTGATCTTGGGAAGACTATTTGTAATCACTATAGATATATTGATTGATATCAAGAATGGTTAATTACTAGAGAATTGATATCCTCTTACTCACCACAATGAGACAAAAGGTAGACTTCAAATAAAAAGATTTTTTAGAAAAGTATTGGCTTGAAAAAATAGAGAAAATGACAAAGTATATGCGCTATAACTTGAAGAAAATAATAAAATAAAATAAAAAAAGAAGACTACTATAATGTTGCAATATTCTTTCAAGTCATAACTTCTAGAGAATCCGAGTCATTCAAATGCAAAGATGAGAAGGAAGAGGAGGGGACGATGAAATTCTTGATTTAATAAGATATAGAAATTATTAAGATTTTTGAGATTATGACAGAGGTACAAGTAAAAGAAATGCTTAAACAGATCATTGACATGCTACAAGAGAAAGGTATGGTAGAAATAATATTTATGGAATATCAAAAGACAAATAAAAAAAAGGTAGGCATAATAAAGAAAGTCATGGCTTCCATTAATGACATGACTTTACCTACTGAAATAATGATGAAAGCACAATAGGAGGCAAAGCCACGTCTAATATGATCCATAGAGTAATTACACAAGCTATGATTGCACAAAGTTATTGCATTCATCAAAGAAACCATAGACAATGATACTATAGTATTTTCAAAAGTCATAATATCCATAGTAGAATCCTTCAAAGAAGATATGCTGATGAATTATATAATGTTGAAGGAGAAATTGAGAAGACAATTTGAAGAGAAAGATTATTGAAAAAAGTTAGCATGGATAGTTAACGTTGCTGGCCAAATTAGAGATCTAGTGAATGTCTAGCTATGAATGTTAAATATAGTACTATTTGGAAGCCTATCCATGATTTTTTTTCATATTTTGATCAATAAATATGTTATACCATAACCCATACACTTCAGAATAAATATCAAAATTCTAGACCTCATTTCCAAAATTAAGTCCACCACGTCACTCAAACTTATTCATGGTTATCCTATATGTATATTTCTTCTTTTGGTATGTATGTTTGGAGAGAGATTTATTTCTTTAAGATAAGTAATACCTTTAGTGTATGAGTTTGTGTGGAACTTCACGTACCAATATTTTTGGGTTATTTGATGAGTTTATCTTATTTCATGTGCACACATTCTAGTATTTATTGATGAGATTTAACTAAATTCTAGTTTTGAGAGAATTTGACAAATATTAATAATACTATAGTGATTTTGGGTGAAATTAATAGACTTTTTTGGAGCAAAGATTTGGAGGGGAGAGAAGTGATGGGGATTCATGATAATTTTATTTTCATAATTTAGGTATATCTTCTACAATATTTTTTGAATAGTTATGACAACTTTTCTTAGTCATAACTTAAAAAAAATAGTCATGACATTCTTTGTATGTCATTACCCTACCACCGAGTTGACATAATAATTTCACTATATAACACAATCATCATAGTTATGATGTATTATTAAAGTTACAACCATACTATCTCTGAATTACGTAATGACCATATATTATTTGTTTTATTATGATAGCCAAGTACCCTACTAGTACAAATAGTCTTGGAAACCCCCAGAGCCATGACTTATTCAATGTAGAGCCAAAAAACTAAGTGTTTTGAGTCAGAACATTATTTTTCATTGTGACTTTTTATTCCTAGAGCACTTACTCTAGTCACTACTTTTAAGTGTCATTTTTTTTGCTTTATAAAGAATAACATCAAAGTCATTGCTAATTCTAAAGTCATGACTTTGAATTACAAAGAGTATATATCTTAGTCATGTTAATCTAAGTATCATAATACTTTGCTTAGAAAGCCAAGATCAAATTCATGATCAATTTAGAGGTGGCAAGTGGGTCGGGCGGCTCAAGCAAATCATGATGCACGACCCAACTGAGATGTGCATAGTCTAGTACAACATGGTCTAGAATTATCCCCAAGCCTAGGTCATGCCAGCTTGAGGCATGACCTATGCCATACTGGGCTAGGGGGTGTCGGGCCTCATGCTGAGCTAGGCACGACCTAGGTGCCTAGCTTATAGGCATGGTCGAGTGGCATGGGCCCCATGACTCGGGACCTTGGAGCAGGTAATGGGTGCAGTCAAATTGGACTGTGTCTACCTGCTTGGTCATTTTAAATTAGAAAATTATTAAATAACATATAATAAAAAGCTTGCCCTGACATTCATGGTACATGTGGTATACGTCTGCATGGCATGACCCAGGCGCATGTGGATGCCACCCCCCCCCCCCCCCCCCCTAAGCATTATAACAATCTTATGGGTGATTTTTGTACTTCTTAATGGATCCACATGCAAGCAAGGGATGCAAGGCAATGGATAAACCTTAGAGTTTGGGGGCATGACCATCAAACCACCCATTTTAGGGTGAAATTTGTGAATTTAATGAAATTATTATAAGATTTAAAGTTTAAATCCTATATTCTAATGAGAGCTATCATTGGGAAACTTAGATTCACAAAATTTCTTTTTTTTATTTCTCATATGAATCTCACTTTAATGTAAACTAAATTAAAGTATAGGGGTTTTTTTTTTGATTTATATGTATATGGATACTTTGATATTTAATTATGAAATTTGATATATGTTTTGGAATATATATTGATAGAATTGGTGATTATATAAAATTAAAATTAGAGTTTTACTATTAGTGAGCTTGTGCATGTTTTCATAGTGGGTGGTGATAAATAAATAATGAGGCTCACTCATGCATATGGTAGGAAAGAACTGATAGTCCTTTCAACCATAATGTGTTAGATAAACCTATTCATCAAAATCTAAAATTGAGATATGTTAATCATTATGAGTGTGTCGTTTATGAAGCTAAAAATATGAATATTTTTTTATGTCAATCCATTATATATGTCTTAGAAGAATGACCCTTAATTGATATGGATATTTTATTGAATATTCTCCTAAGAGTTTCACCTTTAGTATAAGAATCATATCATCACTATGGAAAATGATGATAGGTAATCCATATGACAAATATGAATGGTGATAACTCATAAAGTGGTGATAGCCCTTTGAGTTGCTTTCACTCATATAATTTCCATTTGTGGGATTTGAGGGAATGTATATGTTAATTGTAAAAGTATAGTACTTTTGAAGTCAAACGTGCAAATATTATTAAGACCATATTAGTTCAAAGTCATTAAGATATTAGAGGCCCTAGAATAATAATGTACGTATGAAGCAACCATCAAGGGTAATTGACAAGTTGCCTAAAAGGTTTGGACTTATGAATGACTTTCAAGTAGTAATGATTTGTTACTTCGGTGGTAAATATCAAGAAAATAACAAAGAGGAGACCATCATTGAGATGAGTTCAATGATGATAACTACCTTATAAGCTATTAAGTGCAATAGAGATTCTGAAAATAATCCAACTTTTGTTCTATTTCCAAACTGAACATGAACTAACCTATATTATATAAACATGTATCATGAATTAAAATGGAAAAACAATAAGATCTAAGAATCTCACCAAAATCTAAAATTATCTTCTCGACTAGAATAGTATTGTCTCATTGTTAGTTTACTATACTACTGATACATTCTCTTTGGGATTGATATGTGGATGAAAGTCATGTTTACTACTTGTATGACTTGTATACTTATTATCTTTATTGATGAGAGATCATTGTCAACAAACTTTTAGGAAACTATTTAATCAATAAAATTAGGTAATATAATAAAATTGTAATATATTTTCAATATTGTTGTGGGGGATTGTTTAGTTTGATTAATTAATAAGATTTAACATAATTATCCTTGAAATGTTATTTTTGTTTAGTAGTTTGATTGTTTTCCTAAATTCTCATAGTTTGTCTTATTTTTTTGTTTGGATTGTGGATGGCTATGCTTTGTGTTTTCTTTGTTTTTTTGGTTAACCTTATATAAGAAGAAAATCTAGGGTTAGTTAATACCTTTGGATCTAAAAATTAATAAAACCAAAAGAGTAATTTTGAGATAAAAAGCTAAGAAAAAGAATACAAAGTTAACTAACAAAAATAGAGAGCCCCAAGATAGCCCAATCACCACCACACATTGGGAGATTATTGGTGACTAATAATAATTGATAGTTATTTGGGTATTTGGATATAATTAGTAGATGTGAATTACTATGAGTTGAAGTTGAGTCTGATAGTGATGATATAGTAGTATTAGTACAATGATAAGATATCATAGGATCTACATGGACATGTCATAATATTTAAAGAGCTAGCAAAGAATAACTACCAAACTCCAACCAATTACAATTTTGAAAGAAAATAGATCAAAGTATTATAGATAGACTAATTTATTGTATTTGTAACAATGATGGAGGCTTTTCTAAAGCAACTTGATATCCAAGAGGAGAAGAGCATAAGATCGGTTGAAGTTGTCATTTTAAATAACATAAAATGGAAAATTTAAATCTTGTTTATCAAATGGAGTGGTCCAATGGGTTGTAAAGCAACATGGTATTCATTTTGACCCATTAATAATGTTCTCATGCTTTACCGTTTGAATGCCAAAAACAAAAAATAACTTATATGGAGACTGTGAAAACGGACAACATAATTTTAGGCAAGCTCTGAAGAACTCTGGGAATAATTCAATAAATTACAATATTTAAGGAGGATTAGGCTTAAATTATTAACCTTAAAGGGAAGAAAAAGAATTTGAATATAGAGAAAAATCTGAGTATGGTACTAATAGAAATGAATAGAAAAATTAACTATAAAGATAATCAAATATAAAGACATGAAATGAGACTGGATCACATGAGTTTGATAATATGAAATATAGAGAATCAATTTGGATAACTTGCATTATCAATGAAAGAGAAAGGAGTTAATGAATATCCATATGATATTGAGATAACCTCAAGGAAGTAACTATCGAAATTACTTCAAGGTAGAAAAATGTTAGAGAGGAAATGACTAGAGTAAGTTGAATCTGAAGGGTCTAGAACTTATAGTACCACAACTTTTCCAAAAAGACCTAGCACCCACTTGATTTTCCTAAAATTCAAGGGTCCCACTAGCACTTTCTATAGAGAAAATGACTTTAGTTCCATGACATCTTCCAATTCCTTAGCTTATAGAATTACATGCCTAGCTCTCACACTCAACTATATATGAAGGAAGCAAAGAAAAAAATGAGTGAATTGAGATTACTCAAAGCTATGTATGAACTAGAATAAAACTAAAGATAGGTTTCTGATAAATCTTTTATTTCTGCAATATTTTACAAAGTGAAAATTAGATGAACAATTTGAAAACTTTCTCAATATTTCATGGCAACTAGAAGTAAATATATATTTTGTTGAAGCATTATATCAGATGTTGAATTATGTAAACTTTATAAAGTATATTATGAGTAGTAAGAAAAAGATAAAGATATATGAGAGAATAAATATGATTTTGAAATATAGTGTAGTTATTCAATGAATACTTTTGAAAAAAATTAAAGTATCCGAAAAAATTTATTTTCCTTTGTATAATAGGAGATCACATATTTTGGAAGGTATTATGTAACTTAGGATTAAGTATCAACTTGATGTCATTATCAATTATATGAAAATTAAATCTCAAGAAAATCACTCCAACATCTCTCTCACTCCAAATGGCTGATCGAACATTCAAGTACCCTAATGGTATTATTGATCATGTTTTGGTTTAAGGTAGATATCTTCCATATAGAAATGAAACAAAAGTCAACTTTATATTGAAAGATTTTTTAGAAAACTACTATTATAATGAAGATAACGAAGATTATGTAGAAAAAAAACTTTAGAGTTGTGAAAGTGATGAATTGGAAGATGAGAAAGATGACTCATATGAGATCGCACCATTCTTCGAAGCCATGACTTTAGAAGATTATAATGAAGAAAACTTTAAGAAAACCAAGAAAGAAAATTAAAATGCCCGAACTTCATATACAATTATATAGAGAAAATGATGAGGAACATTTGGAGACTAAATGTGTGGTGAAAAAAAATGGTAGAATCCCATCTGTGTGAAAAAAATAAATGAGGAAGCCATGGCTAAGATATAAATTCTAGAAGATAATGAATTAAGGTTATATTTAAATTTTGCTAGAGTCAAAATTCATGACTCTTAACAACATCATGACTATGGTATTACTGAAAGAAAATGTCCATCATAAATTTAATAACAAAGCTTTAGTTGTTCTTAGCACTATGAATTTGGTGTTACAAAAAAAATATTTATTAGAAACCTAATGAAAAAGTCATGATCATTCCCAATGTCATGACTTTGGTGTTACATAAATAAAAGACCCAAAAGAAGCTCAATAACAAAGTCATGGTCATGCTTAGTGCCACATCTTTGGAATTATAGAAAGAAAATTATTAGACTAGAAATAAAGAAGAAACTATGATATTCCTCAATGTTATGGTATCCAAAGATATGATACTAAAAAAAGATAAAAGAAGAAAAAAATGATAGATATACTAAAAAATTAGAATGGATAGGAAAGATCACTAATGGAGGTGAGAAATTATTCATGGTATAGCTATATAAGTTAAACATAGCATTGTTTGGAAGGCAGCTCATGATTTTTTTTTTTCACATGGTGTGATCTCATAAATACAATGTACCCCTCATGTGAATCATTGTATACATTTAACTCACATATAGATATAGTCACAAAACGAAAATCTCACCATGAATCTTAATCTGTCTACAACAAGAAGTTGCTCCACTACCTTAAAATACTAACACTCAAACTAGTCATAGAAAAACATATGTTATTTGTGATGAAACATAATATATTTTTTTTCTGTTGAGGAGGAAGTCATTGTTTGAGATTGAGTAATAGTTTTAGTATAAGAGCTTATCCGATATATAAAATAACAAATACTCAATTATATTTTGGTGATTTTTGATGATGTTTAAGTATGGAAACATATGATAATTGGAATAATTTTATAAAATTGAAATTTTGATGGATTGTGATGAAAAATAGTACAATCATTTTGTTTTTAGAGGTAATTGGTGACTTGGTGATAATTAGTTCTCTTAAGTAGTTTCGGTATCCATTCTTTACTAAAACTCTACATAATAAGTCATATTAA
Organism: Sapria himalayana; assembly: GCA_029783825.1. NCBI lineage: Eukaryota > Viridiplantae > Streptophyta > Magnoliopsida > Malpighiales > Rafflesiaceae > Sapria > Sapria himalayana. The sequence goes on along the minus strand of JAREIK010001563.1, from coordinate 2,381,134 downwards.
TCTTTATATGTCATCACTCTACCAATTCATAAGTATAATTATTTTACAAAATAATTTATTCTTTTTGGGTGTGATATTATCTTAGAGTTATAACCAAATATTTCTCATAACATTTAAATGATAGTGATATTAATTCTATGTCGTAATAACTAAGTACCTCACTAGTGCTAAAAGTCATGATTATTTCTCATCTTCATAGTTTTATCTTTACCAAGGCTTATATTCCTAAGTCTAGAGCCATGGCCATTTCCCAAGCATAGTAATTCTTGGCTATAAAGAGTTATAAAGGAAAAAATTAAAACTTGAGTTATGGTCATTTCCAAGACCACAACTTTTTTCCTTCAATATAAAGTGAACCCATAGCCATGATCTGATGCCATGACTTTGATATATGGGCTAATTGTAAAAGCCACAGCCACTTCCAAGCTCAACGACTTTGATCTCAAGAAACAAAAGGCCAGGGCCACATCATCATTACAAAGCCATGATTTTTCACTTGGAAAACACCCAAAATTAATGAAGAATAAAAAAATATAGACAAAAGGGAGATTAGTTATCTTTTCGAAGCATCGCAATAATCTTATAACCACCCACCTCTTCGCTAGGGTAGAATTTGGGAATTAAATGAAAATGTCATGAGATTTAAGCTCTAGGATTTATTTATTTTTATTTATGTGATGTATGGATACTTTGATATTTAATTATGATGTTTGATTTTTATTATGGAATATATATTGATGGAATTACTAATTATATAAAATTTAAATTATTATTTTATTATTTGTGGGTTTGTACATGTTATTATGGTAGAAGATAATAGATAACCCATAAGGCTCACTCAACATATAATAAGAAATAAGTGATAGTCATTTTGACCATGAATTATATGATAGACCTATATATTGACGTACAAAATTGAGGTATATTAATCATTATGAGTATTGTACTTATGAAGCTAATATCATAAATACTTTTATATGTCAATATGTTAAACATGTCTTAGAAGAAGTGACCCTCAATTGATATGGATATTTAATAGAATATTATTCTAAGAGATTTACCTTTAGTGTGAGAGTCACAATGTCACTATGGAGGATAGTGAAAGGTAATTCATATGACATGCATGAGTGGTAGTGACTCATGAGGTAATGATAGCCCTTTGAGTTTCTTTCACTCATATGGTTCCTACTGGTGAGATTTGAGAGAAGTCATTTGTTATTCGTGTGAGTATACTACATATAATGTCAAAAAATATAAACACATTTTTAAACCACATCAGTTCAAAGTCATTAAGACACCTAAAAAAAATCTACCATGTAACGCAAATCTCCCATTTATGGCAAATCCAAGGCAAATGGAAGTAATCTTTGATTGATATTAGGTTTTTTTACTTAAATTTTTATTTGAGCATTCTTTAGGAACCCTTGAATCCATGATATGCCTCTCAACATATCTTATAAAATTTTTCCCTGAATATCCAGCTATATTAGCATCTAGGGTTAGTAAATGTACTTATATTATGATAAATTAATAAAATTATGAGTTTAAATTTTTATTTATATGTATTTGAATGTTGATGGATATAGATACAATATCATTTATTCATCCATGTCAGATAAACTAATTTATGAGTTTTAATTTATTCTTTAATTATGTAGATTTATGCATGTCGGGCATGGTGAAAGATAATTTAGAAATATGTTTGAATGTTCTATTAAAAGTTATATGACACACTCATATTGTATGGTTTGAAAAAAGTGATAGCTCTTCTAATTTTAATGTGTCAAATAAACCAATGTATGAAGACTCAAAGTTTAGGTAAATTTAAGTATTATGAGTATGGTGCTTATGAAGTTGAAATCACAAATATATTTATGATAGTTCCATTATATACTTCCTAGAAGAACTAATATTTGAGTAACATGAGGAGTTAATTAGAATATCTAATTTAGAAGTTTTATCATAGTGTGTGAATCATGTATCAGTCATGGTAGATTGTGATAGGTATGTCATGTGACACATGTAAGTAGTAGAGACTAATAGGGTAGTGATAGCCATGTAATTTTGTTCTCTTGTATGACTTCTATAGGTAAGATTCATAAAAAAATATATATATTAATTGTCATTGAATATGCTCCTAATGAAGCCAAAAGCATAAATATATTTTGTATCATTTTATTTATATCTTAAGATAATTAGTGGTTGGAGAAAATAAGTACACTTTCGAAGTAACCATCTAGGGTAGTTGACATATTACCTAACAGATAGAGATTTGAGAATAATTCTTGCACAGAATGATATATTACTTTGGTATTAAAATACTATCGAGACAACTACACGGAGATCATCCTTATTAGTGACAATCCAAGGATGATGGGCACCTTGTTTGCTAAGAGAGTACATGAGTATTTTTATACCAATCTACTCTTCATCCAATAGCTAAACAAGAAATTGACCAAATATTATAGAAACATGATTACACTCAACTAGATGAGCTAACCTGAGAGTCTAAGTATCTTTTCGAAATTCATGTAAATTCATTCAACATGAGTAGTAGTTAATTCACTATTACTTGATCGAACTATCTACATAATCTTTATGGTATTGATATCTTGACTTATACCTACTTTATTACAAGCATGACCCATATATTTGAAGAGCTATTTTGGATAAAAGATTCTTGCCCAATAAAATTTTGAGATCATATGAACTAAAGATAGATTAGGTACCCTCATAAAGTAACAATATGTTTTTGGTGCTACTGTCAAGAATTATTTAGTTATAATTTGATTAGTCGACTTGATTTTACATAACTATCCATGTAAAAAGATATTTCTATTTCTAGTTGTGTGAATGTGATCATTGCATAGTGTTTATATTGCATTTGTATTTTATTTTGTACTTTTCATTTTTTCTATTTGGTAGCCGTCACCACTCACATGAGTAAAAATTTTGGGATTGAATTAAAACATCTCAACCTAAAAATTAAGATAATAAAAGAAATGAATTCGTTTCAAAATAATATGTGGTATTTCAAATTGAGTAATGATTTTATCGGTACTATCATTTTAAAGTTCAAATTCATGATAGTCTATTATATGAAAGTCCAAAGCAATCATCATAACATGAATATTCATACTAGATAGATAAACTATCATTTCAAGATAGTATTTTGGCATTGCTAATGGAGAGGAAGAGGAGTAATGACATAGAAGAAGATTGAATAAGATGGATGGAACAAACCTAAAATATACAAGCATGATTTTAGAAGTAATTCCACTCGAAGCAAAAACAATCTATGAGGAAGGCATGAAGGAAAATGAGAAAAAAATGAGGATGAACAAAATAATGACAAGGTTGAGGTTGGAGTGCTAGAAAAATTTGTGACAACTAAAATAGTCATGACCATCATCACTAGACCTATGAGGAACAAGGCCATAAAAAAAATAAATGAGCCACAATTTTTTTTGATATGGCTACCCAAAGTAAGAAAGGAAGTTTGTATATCATTTACTCAACAACATTGATTCACTTAGAAAGTACTAGGTGAAAGAGAGAGAAAATTATACTAGAAAAATAACATAGACATCTGAAATTGACAATTAAAAAAATTCAACCTAAAAAATATGTTCAGAGTTATGGACATTAAACATGGCACTACTTGGAAAAAAATCCAAGAAATTTTTGTTGTGCTGTTTGATGAAACAATATGTTACACCAAAACCCATATACTTCATAATAAATTGTAAAATTTTGGACCTCATATCCAAAACAAAAGTTCATCATAACACTCAAACCTAGTCATGGTTATCTTATAATTGTACTTTTCATTTGGTGTGAATGTTTGAAAAATTATTTTTTTTCACCCTCTCCCCAATCACCCTCTTACCAACCTCATGGTAGATGCATATGACAAACTTCAACATTGGTCAATCATCTTAGTAGTAATCACGACCAAGCATGCTTAACTTTGGAGTTCTTAAGAGATCCATTGCATTAGCGATAGTTTAAATGCATCTAATGTTTGGAGAAAGAATTATCGCTCAAGGATGAAAAATACCTTTAATATGAGGGTTTATTCAATACTCTATAGTTTAAATAATAATTTTTTTAAGTCATTTACTGAGTTTATCTTGTTGTGTGTGTATTTATTCTAGTGTTTATTAGAGAAATTAACTAAATTTTTGTTTGGTAAGAATTTTATAAATATTAGTAAAATCATAGTGATTTTGAGTGAAATTGGTAGATTATATGGAGCAAAAGCTTGGAGGGGAAAAAAATAATGGATAGTTATAATAATTTTTTTATCATGATTTGGATATATCTTCCATAGTATTTCTTGAGTAGTTGATGAGTCTTTTCTTGGTCATTACTCTTTAAAGAATAGTCATGGCCTTCTTTGTATGCTATGATACTACCACCGAGTTGATACAATGATTTCACTATGTAACATATTCATCATGGACATGACATTTTTTTGGAGTCATGATCATACTATCTTTAAAATATTTAAAGACTATGATATTATTATTTTTTCATGACAGCCAAGTACCTCACTAGGACATCAACACTGAGATAACAATTCAACCTTGCTTGAGAGTCACTCATAATCTCATACTTTTTAAAAAACTTTATCTACTACTCTTGATGATTACTTCATGTGTAGACTCTTATTTTTCACTCTTATTTATCAGAAAGACTAAAGATTGATATGATTTGTAAGAATTTATACTTTTCGCTTAGTAATATACCATATTAATGTGATTAATATATGTTTTCATTATGTTTCACTAATAAGAACCATAATAGTAAAAGAAAATGAACAAGGGTTATCACTACCTTCTGAATCACCACATACTCATGCATATCTTAAAGATTTCTTATTACCTTCTTCCTTAATGATGATGTGACTCCTAAACTAAAAATAAACCACTTAGAAGAATGTTCTATATAACAACCATCCCAATTAAGAATTATTTCTTTTTAAAACATGTACAATTGATGGGCATGTAAAAATACAACCTCTTTCAGTATCATAAGTATATTAATCATGATGATTAACATACCCAAATGTCATGTTTTAACAAACAGATTTATCACGTGCATCATAGTCAAAAGGGTTGTCATTTCCTTCCTGCCATGCTTACAAGTGAACCTCGATATTTTCTTATCAGATCCTATTTAATTACCATCCATCACATATATTCAAATTACTCAAACTCTATCCTAATACTATATTAGAAAAAATTCTTGTACATATCCTAGAGATGAGTGGTTTGAAATACATGCCCTCTAACTCTAAGGATTGCATTAAGTCTTACATCATTTGCTTTCTTTTGGAACTCTTGGGGAGTACAAAATTCACTCATAAGATTTGATAGTCATTGTGACTTTGCTTGTGTCATGGTGAGAGAGGAAAAATAATGAGAAAGATCTCTGAATTTTTTGTTTCTTTTACTTTTATACTTATGTGATTTTACATTACTTCAAGTATAAAGTCATGACTTTAAGAAAAAAGTTATCACTCCAACATTTATCTCTTAAGTTTGCAGTCATTACTCTAGAAAGCGACCATGACTATGGACTACATCTCAATATTTCTATCACACAAAATCATGGTGCTAGAAATGACTATGACTTGGGCCAAATGTCTGTGCAACACAAAGTCATGGCATTGTAATATTATAACTTCATGTGTTTTTCTTATTATCTTTAATAATGAGTTATGGCGCTGAGAAATAGCCGGGGCATTGTGAAGACCTTCTCATATTGATATATGGCAATAACATTGTGATAAAGTTGTGGTATTGGGATTGATCTTTCTTGATAATTATATGCCCACAGTGTAGTGATATAGCCATGATACACATAAGTTCATCTATATCCTATGGTTGTGGCACTAAGAAATGACTTTAGTGTAAAGTTTACCCTTCATTATCTTTATGTGTCCATGGCACTATGGGTGGTCATGGAACTGATCCTGTCTTATTTCATATATTATGTTACCATGGTGCTACAAAAAATTTCATGACAAAAACAATTAGCTCAAGAGTAAAAGTCACAACTTTGTCTTCCTTTGAGGATAAGAGTCACAACCTTGAAAAATAATCATACTCGAGTAATATCTTCTGTAACTTTAGTATCCCAAAATTAGAGGTGGTAAGTGGGCTAGGTGGCTTGGGCACGGCCTAAGGCATGACCTGACTCAACCATGTCTAGCCCAGCATGGTATGATCTAGAACCGTGTCCGGACTCGGGGCATACCGGCCCGAGGCATGGCTCATGCTTGGCCAGGCAGTGTTGGGCCTCATGTCGGGCTAGGCATGACCTGGGTGCCTAGCCCACATTTACAATCCAATCATATTATGCTCTAGAACTAAGAGCAGTTATCAAGCATAGTCCAATCAGATCATGCATGCCCCTCTCGGTATTGAAAATAAAATATTAAAATATTCATAAAATAGGCATGCCCTACCTAGCACACATGGTTGGTTTTTTCCCTATTTAAATTAAAAAAACATTAAAAAATAAAAAATATATATATTTTTATAAAAAAATCTATATAAATGAAATAAGAGTTTGAGTTTTTCATTCAAATCTCTCAACTCTTCTCTCACTCTCCTCTCTCTCTCTCTTCTCGGTCTAGATTTTTTTCTCTCTAAAGCTAAAATTTATAATTTTAGATTTAAAATATTTTTGTAAAGCTTAAAGAACATGAATGTGGAGGGTAGAAAATTCGAGTGTGGGATGTAGCTTTTTTCTTCCGCTCCATAAACCTAACCAGGTATTATTTTTTATTTAGTTTTTAAAATTTTTTAATATCATTTAATTATTAATTTAGAACATAATTCAAACTAAAAAAAATTATAAATGGATAACAGTAAATTTAATGATAATGAAATAAATATTAATATAGATGTAATTAATATTAATAATGATAACCCTACAGAAAGGTGAAAGGCCAAAACCATGTTTTTTCCCATGGTTTCGACCTAAACTTAAACATCTAAAAAATAAAAAACTAGAAGAACATCTATAGTGTGAATTCACTTTACCATAATACAAAATAAAAATACTAGGGGTATCGATTAAGAATCAGCACAAATGCAAGCATTATAAAAATATAGATACATGTAGGAGTGCATGTGGGACTAGACACTTAAAAAAACATTCCGATCATTGCACCAAAAAATATGGTGCATTAGATCCTAGGCAAGCCCAATTGAGTTGTGGGGTCTTTGAGGCTGGATCTAATTCAATTTCAATGTTGACCTCCTTCATATATTGCAAGGAGTTAGGGATAAAAGGCATGGTCAAATTAATTACCACGATGGGTCTTCTGATTAAATTTTTGGAGAATTATAGGGTAGTCAATATCATGTAGACATATTTTCAGCCTACATATAATAGGATTTCTAGGTCCATATGTAGGAACGATGTACTAAAATAGTATAAGTTAGAAAAACAAATAATAACTAATGAGTTTAGGCAATATAATGGTATGGTATACATAATATCCAATATCTAGACTAGCCCCGATGATGTATCTTTTACATAATATCCAAATAATACATAATATCCTCATAATGGCTCTGTCATATATGAGTGCATGTCTATAAGATGAGAATCTTTAGAGATTATCATATTCAAAATAAAATATTTAGTATCACATTTGATAATGCATCTAATAATGAAGTAGTCATTAACATGTTTGTTTGGACCAATAGAGACATACCATTAAAAAAGATTTTTCACGTTAGATATATGTGTCACACTATTAACTCACTAAAATATCTTTCGACACTTAGTAGACAAGAGGAGTTTGGTAGTCCATATTTGTCTATAGGTCAAAAGAAAAAGAAATTCTAAATGAATGTGAGATACTATTAGAATTACACTTACCTGATGTTGGAGTCTTGTGCTAGATACGAACATGTGAAATCTGACTACATCAATAATTAGAGTGACGAACTTATTATTGATGAAAAAGACTGGGATACAAAAATTTCATAAATGAAAAATTTGAAGATTTTTTATGGCATGATGAACATGTGTTCATCTTTTTATACTCTCGCCACTTGCATTGCACTCAGTGCATATGCAATATTAGTGGCATGTTTAGAAAGTTTGAATATAACCTGACATTTAGTAACATGATTGGTTGAGATAGAAACCAAGTACTTAAAGTATTGGTCCACCATATAATCTATTTATTGTCTGTTCACCTGCTTAGATCCTAGGGTTAAGGTGAGAGGAAATAGAAAATATTTTGACATAAATATCCGCGTGCATCAACCAGGAACACCAACTAAAGGGGTTCATTCAAGAAAAATTGACTAAGTTATTTACATACTACGACACTAGGTATTGTAGTTATTGTAGCTAGGCTCCAAGTACGGACATGGAAACCATATTCGAAGATAATGACTTCTCCATTCAATTAATGAGGGAGAAATAATGGAGTAGACCATCGAATAGAAGCGAGCTATCCTAGTACTAAGATACTAATTACTATTCAATCCTATCACATAATGATAATAAGAACTTTTATATTTTATATTGGTAGAAATTATATGAGTCCACTTATCCCATAATATCTAAGATGACATAGAATCTACTGACTCTTCTAATGTTAAACATAGTATCGAAGTTTTCTTTTTATATTGAAGTCAATATCATTTGGGATAAAAGGTCAGGATAATGGCTAGGTATCATTGAGGCACTATCATGCATAAAGGATTGAGATGATTCGAGGTTGGGCATCCAAGATCAGGCTAGAATAAGAGTGCATGAGTTGCTGGCTCATGGAACTTTGAGAATGTTGAGCCCACCATTAGTGATACTATGATATACTTACATGATGATGATTAGTTGCATACTTACACCAATTGGCATTGGGATTGAGTTTGCATGATTATGATTGATGATTTTTAGTTTATATTATTGTTGTGATGTGTTATATATTTTATTTTATTTTTTTGGATTGGATGATGATTGATGGATATGTTTTTTGATATTTTTTTATTATTAAACTTTGTCATTTGTGTTAATAATTTTATTTTTTTTATGATTTATATGAAGTGAATAAATAATATAATGTTGTAACTCATAATTCTGCCGGTAGGTAACTTAAAATTTACATTTGCAAAAAAAAATTAAAATCATAAACCACAACTAGTGATTGGTATACTATATTGGCTACCTTCGGAAAAGACCAAGCACAAATCTGCCCAGACTTGGGCTGGCTAGGCTGTGCTAGGCCGACCATATTCAAATCGTGCTATGTCAAGCACGCACAACTTATGTACTGGTCCATGCTTGGCACAGCAAGGTTGCCTAACTAGGCCACCAAAATATGGGTCATGCTGACATGACACGACCCATTTGACACCTCTGCTCAAAATTCATAGCTTTAAATAATTTTCACAATTATGACCTAGATAATTTTGGCTTCATAACTTTCTATAGCTCAAAAGATATGACTTTCTAAAAAGACTATGATTCTAATTTGAAAATATTGGGTCGTGTTAAAGATAAAATCATTGCACTTGAACTTGGAAGTAATCTTGAGTACTAGTAGGGTACTTAGTTATTGGGATGTAAATATAATATTATAGTCATTTATATTTCATTAGATAGGTATGGATATAACTTTATGATAATATCATAACAACAAAGAATATGTCACATAATGAAATGATTTTACTAATGAGTTGGTAGGGTCATAGCATATAAAAATTTTCATAACCATTTAGATACAACTTCAGCCAAGAACAAACACAAAAACTATGAAAGACTTATTATTCTACCCCTTCAACTAAATACATCCAAAACCTATTGATTTCATGACTATTTATCAAAACTCACCAAAACTTCTATGCCATAAAATCAATCCATAATTTCTTTTATTTCATGCCTACATAATATCATAAAGCATAAAAATACATATGAATATTAGATAGTTTGAACACCAAACAAATTCCCACATTAAGACAATTATTTTTCCCTAAGAAATAACCTCCTCCTCCATTACAAAGTCTTCATCATCTCTAAAAATTAGTACGACAATGTTTGAGTGTCATATGGTCTAAGAATTAGTAGAGTAATTTCAAGTGGACATCTTGATTGTTATGGCAGGGTTTGAGTTTTGCATCTATACTTGTTGATCATTAGATGTGTACATTGATTTATGTGGTTGATATATATATTTATTACATCACAGATGTGAAAAAACATTCTTTGGGTTGCTTCCCAATTATTGCTATGTTTAATGACTATAGCTAGACTATCAAACCATATTTTTCTCTATTAGAGATCTCTAATGTTCATGTTATTTTCTTAGTATATTTTATCTCTTCTTTTTGTTTCTTCCTTTAGTCTAGCTTTAGTTATACTTGTTTATTAGTTTTTTTCATCATTAGATATCATGACTTTAGTGAATGTCATTACTCATTCTGTACTGATATGTTCCTTAGTAAATTTCTCAATCTCTATCACTATCACAAATCCAAAGTTATTCTCTTACTTCATATCCAACCATTAGAAATCTTCTTTTTGTTGTATTGTATTATGGAAAAGATTATCAATTCTCTAATACCTCATTTCATCATCATAATCATCTAGACCACATAAGTTATTATAAAAATTGAACTTTACTTATTTCTCACCAAGAAAGAGAGTGAACTCCTATTTCATAATGTCGATAGACTTGTCCCATGACCAAAAATAATCATCCCAATACATATTCATTACTTGACCAATACATATTCGATGATTTCATTTGGGTACTTGATAGTCTAATTTTCCATATAGAGTGAAATAAATGTTGGAGTAATTTTGCTGATATTCAATTTTTGTGTAATTGATATGGGCATCAAGTTGACACTTGATCCCAAGTCAACTAGTATCTTTCAAAAGGTATGATCTTCAATATTGTATGATACAGTAAAACATCTATAGTCATTTCATTTCCTTGAAATTTTATTTGAATGTTTGTACTATACTTTTCTACCATATTTAAGATCATGTATATCTCCAATATCCTCTTACTAATTATATTTTTTATAAATTTCATGTAGTTTAGTATTTGGGCTAGAGTTTCAACAAATAGTATGTTCACTTCTAACTTCTAAAATTTATTGATAAATTTATTGAAATATAAGTTTTATCGAAAGCTTACCCTTAGCTTCATTTTGTTTCATTTATTTACCTCCATAACTTTAGGTGACCTCTATTCACTTTTCTATTTCTTTGTTTCCCTTTTCCCATCTTCATCTAAAACTTGAGCTTGGACTTCTTTTGGAGTCATAGTCTTATTAGGTGTCATGATATCATATCCTTCATATTTCTATTCTCTTCAGTTGAGGATATGGCTTCTTGAAAATTTTTTAGCAAAGTCATGACTCTTGAGAAGGTCACGACATTATCACCCCCAAAAGTTTCAGAATCTTCTTATTCAAAATGTATTTGTAGCTCAAGTGCCATAACTTTTAAGAAATTCACAGTGTTATCACCTCCAAAAAATTTAAAAATTTTTTTGTTTAGAATGTCTTGTTAACTTTTTTTTGCTTCAAAGCAATATTTAGAGGCAATTTTTCATATTTGCTTACATATCACTTAGTAGTTCATTTACTTTTTTTTCCCTTCATTAAATAATTCGAATTATTCATGTTGATACTCAATACTCCTATCACCAAACTCATTTGATTCATTCTCGCTTCAAGTACCACATCCACTTATCTTGGGGCATCATTCTTCTTTTTCATCTATACTAAGATTGAATCCATTCTTCCAAACATTGTTTCTCTTCTCTTCATGATGATTGATGATTAAAAATTTGGTTTTTATGATTAGTGTAGCCCATCATCTTATTCCCAATATTTCTAGAAGATTACTTGATATTTTAGCCCACTTCCATAGCTTTTATATGAAGAATTCTTATGATTTCTCACGTTTAGATGCTAATACATTGGAACATTATTATTTGGTCGAAACACATCCTTTGTATTGTATTTGGTTGGCTCTTTCCATTTGGTAAATGGGGTCTAGGTCTATCAATTCATATGGATATAAAATGGTGATTCTCCCTCCTTGGTGGTCCAGCTTCCTTAAAATAGCTTCTATTTTTCTTTAATTATGGTGAAGCGATCCAACTTTGACATTCTAATCTTTCTTCTTTCAAATGAGTGATATATTATAATTTGCTAGTTATTTTTGCTAGCAAATCAAATAATTAATATGCCTCCTATGGTGATTATTTTATAATTGAATGCCTACTGATTTTATCAATCATGTAACTCATCATATAATTCAACTCATTATAGAAGGTTTGGGTTTTCAATCATAACTCATTTTCAACTGAGGATTTCTTGTCAACAACTCTTTAAAATGGTCCTAGACATCATATAGATTCACATATTCGTCTTATCAAAATTAACTTATTTCACTTCATAATTAAGATATAATTTGAGGTGCAAAGAATGTAGTTGTTGTATCAATCGTGTACCTTCACTTATTCATCTCATCTCTCAATAGAGCCCTATGGTATATATTGAAACCAACTACATTATTTATCCCCTAATAAAATGAAAATAGGCATAGACTTATTGTGTCAAGCTAACTTGATTTAATTTTATAGTATTGCATAGCTCCAAAAATATTATGACATATCTATTGGGATCATCTAATTCCTTTCTTCTATTCTGGTATTATTGAACCATAGTTATAAAACTCAACTCCAACTCAAAGTGGTTGGTTTTTATTGGTTATAATTGAATACCCAACTAATTATCAATCATCACGAATTTATAATAGTCTCCCATGGTAAAGTAGTGGATGGACTATTGGATAGTTTTTCCATTACCTCTTTGAAGCTCTCTAAAACTATGAGTGCCCGCCATTGGTTCTTTACAAGTTATTTGTCTAACAATAGTTTTGGTAGTTCTTTCAATTACTTATTCTAGTGGGGTTGACTTGGTCCTTTAGCTTTGGATCATATAAGAGTGGAAAAAAAAGAAAAAAAGTATAAAGAATAAAGTAAAACTAAATTACAAATATCCACTTTCAAACAGATTAATAAGACTTAGGAATTAGATTCGAGAAAGATTATCAAACTCAATGCTATCTAAACTACTAAAAATAAATTGTCCTTTATAAAAGTATAATTACATTGACTAATATTTACGAATCAAACTAAATAATTCCTAGTTATGGTGTCAAAACTATATTGTGACTTTATTACACTACCTAATTTTATTGGTTAGGTGATATCCAAAAAATTCATTAATGAGAGTATCTCATCAATAGAGATTCACAAGTGCATGAGTTATACAAGTAGTAAAATAGACTTTTATCCATATATCAATCTCATAGAAATTATATGGATAGTTTAGTTATTCAATAGTAAGACAACTCATTTTTAGTAAAATGGATATATGGATTATTAGATAATCTTAGATCCATGTGTTTATTTATTTAATCTATGTGATGATGCTTAAGTTATTAGACTTATATTATACTGGACATAGAATGAAAGTTAGGGTATTATGCAATGACACCTTTCATTAATGAGATACAATGTGGTTATCATCATAGAGCTCATCCTAATGGTCATCTCATCATAACTATCTCCTTGATATATCACTATCAAGATAACAATTCATCTTTGCTCGAGACTCATTCACAATTTCATACCTTTTAAATAATTTGGTCAACTTTCCTTGATGGTTGCTTTGTATGTACAGTCTTATTCCCTAGTCTCTGGTGTAATAAAGGCCAAATATTGACACGGTTTATAAGCATTTGGAATTTTGGATTCTTAAGTACTATACTTGTATAATTTAAGTATGCTTCTCTCAAGTTGTACAAGTGAGAACTATATGAGTAAAAATAACTCATAAGGGCTCTTACCACCTTGCAAGTCACCAAATTCTTGGGTATTTCTAAAGATTATATATCATCGTTCTTCTTGATAATGATGCAACTATCACGCTAAAGGTGAACCCCTTAGGAGATCTCTTTAGATAACATTTATCCCAATAGAGAAAAAGTTCTTTTAAGATGTGTATTATGGGTTTGCATGTAAAAGAATTTGTACTTTCAGCTTTACAAGCATCATACTCATGATTATTAATTTACCCAAATTTTAAGTTTTAATATATAGATTTATCTTGTGTATCATAATTGAAAGTATTGTCACTTTCTTTCTACCATATGCACAAGTGAGCCTCATGGGTTACCCATCATCATTCACCATGACAATCTTGCATAAAACTACTAATAGTCGAAACCATAGTTTAAGTATTATTTGATCACCATTTATCAACATCCATAATACAAAATAAATCAAACATATCAATTAATAAATAAAAATTAATATCACATCACATATATTCATATTACATAAACCCCAGGCCCATGATATATTGATAAAAATTATCAAATCTACCTTGGAGATGGGGTATTTGAAAGCTGTGCCCCCCACTCTAAGGATTGCATTAAGTCTCATATTCCTTGCTTGTTTGTGGGATTCTTAAAAAGTTCGAGATTCATCTCTAGGATTTGGTAGTTATGTGGCTATGCTTGTTATATGGAGAGAGAGAGAGAGAGAGAGAGAGAGAGAAGATCGAGAGAGATATCTAAATTTTTTTTTCTTTCGCTTTTATACTCGGTCAATTTTGTATTATTCCAAGTAAGAAGTCATGACTTTCATAAAAAGTCATGAATTTGGTATTCATCTCTTAAGATTGAGATTATAAATTTAAAAAGTATCCATGACTATAGACTACATTCCAATCTATTTATAATATAAAGTCATGGCACTGATAATGATTATGGCTTTAGCCTAATTTCACTTTAACATAAAGTCATAATACTATGGAGTGATTGCAACTTTGGGAATGTGTCTTCTTATCTTTAAATAATTGGCCATGATTCTTGGAAATGGCCATAGTGTTGTGATATAGCTACAATATTGAGAAGGTCTTGTGTATCTTATGATCATTATGTTGGGGAATAACCATGACACAAAATTTTCTCTTCATATGTATTCAAGTGTAGGTGGTGTTGTGGGTAGCAAAAGTATTGGTTTTCTCTTCTCTCATATATTATGTTGCTACAGTACTACAAGAATGTCACAATACTGCCAATTAACTCGAGAGTAAAAGTTATAATTTTTCCTTCATTTGAGGACAAGTATCGCTGCCTTTGGAAATGATCATACTCAAATAATATCCTATAAAACTTTTATTGTCCCAAAAGTTTTGTCATTTTTAAAATTACTCATTTTCGGAATGACATATATATTTTTAAAAAATTGCTCATTTTCAAAAGGCTACAACATTGAATACATAAGCACATATAAACAAGACAAAAATTCTTTATTAAAATTTTTTTACACTTAGAATTTAAATTATTATAACTATTCTAATTATCTTTTTAATAATTATTTATCTTATATCTAATAATTCATTTATTCACTTTTTAGTCACACATGTATTATGTAGTAACAAATTAGTTAATTCTTGAACTAACATAACATAAACTCCTAAGTTTTCTTTAACAAAAAAAAAGTGTACAAAACTTAATTATAGGGAAATAAAAATGATTTAATAAAATTAGTAATTATCAAAAGGATATACCATTAAAGAAATGAGTCAAAATTGAAAAATAAAATTACTTATTTGTAAGTTTTAATACCTAATTTTGTTTCTTAATAATATTTATCTCATATATAATATTTAATTATATATAAAATTACTTACTAGTAATTATCAATAATTGTTTATCTCATTTATAATATTTAATTAATTGATCTTTATCACAAATATAATATAATCAACAACATACATTATACATTAATTGGCATAACATATAATTTATGTCTATCATAACTAAAATAATGAGTATAAAATTTGATTTGAAAGATAAAATAATTTGATAAAATTTACTCATTATGCAAAGTCTATATTATTAAAGAGACAAACAAGGCTTCAAAAATAAATTCTTGTTAGCAAATTTTTATATAGAAATTTTGAATAATGGTAAACATTATAATTATATTTTAAATTATTATTTATGTCATATAATATTTGATTAATTTATTTTTTTTGTCACACATATAATATACATCAATACCTTAGTCAACAGCTAAATTAACATAGTAGACTTTCAGAATGCCAAAATTTTGTATTCTAAGTTTCTTCCACCTTGATTTTTAGTCATTATAAGTATTGCATTTATATTTTTTAATATTATATATCTTATATCTGATATGTAATTAATTAGAGTTTGTGTCACAACTATAATATCCATCAAAAATTAGTCTATACTTTAACTAATATATCATATTATTTATAAGTTTATGTTAACTTAACATTGAGTAAAAAATCCAATTTGATATAAATAAAAATGATTTGATAAATATTTCTTGTTATTTAAAGGCTATAATATAATAGTAAATAAATGAACCACAATTCAAAAA
Organism: Sapria himalayana; assembly: GCA_029783825.1. Taxonomy (NCBI): domain Eukaryota; kingdom Viridiplantae; phylum Streptophyta; class Magnoliopsida; order Malpighiales; family Rafflesiaceae; genus Sapria; species Sapria himalayana. Next base: position 2,364,654 of record JAREIK010001563.1, on the reverse strand, counting down.
AATAATAATTATTATTCCTAGATTTTGAATAATTAAATTTTTTCTAATAAAAAATTTAATAAGTGTTTATCGCATTTCAAATATTTTCATTAATTCATTTTTTTTTAATTACAAATGCAATAGCAATTAAGAAATTAATCTATTCTTGAACTCTTATTGAATATTATTAAATTTTTTTTAACTAAAATATTGAGTATAAAACTTATTTTGAGAGATACACAAAAGACATGTTTCAATTACTAATTTTTGAAAGTGTGTTAACTTTAAGCAAATGAGTAAAAATTCGAAAGAAAAAATTAGTTATTAGTAAGTTAATGATTAATTATGACACATTTAGTAATGATTTCAAATGAGTAAGCAAATGAGTAAAAATTTCGAAAACTCACAATTATATTTTTTAATTATTATTTATGACACATTTAGTATATGATAAATTCATATTTATGTGGGACATTCAAAGTGGTTCAACAAATAATTGTAAACTTTAACTAGTACATTAATAATAAGTTTATTTCAACTAAAATATTGAGTACTATACTACAATCAATAGAGCAAAAAATAATTTGATAAAAATTACTCATTTTGCAAATGATATAACCTTAAGAAATAAGTCAAAATTTAAAAAAAAATACAAAGTTCTTTATTAATAAATTGTTTCGCCAAGTTCTTGAATCATGGTAAGTATTTTAATTATTTTATTAAAAATTATTTTAATCATATAAATATTTTATTAATTTATTTTTTATCACATGCAATATCTATCAACAAATTTATTTATAATTTAACTGGCATCGACATAACATATAACTTAAATTTATTTTTACTAAAATAATAGTACAAATTTAACTTGAGAGAAAAATGATATATTAAGTATTTTATTTATTTTTTTACTAATAATTTATCTTATATCTAAGATTTGATTAATTCATTTTCCATCATATTTGTAATATCCATCAAAATATTAGTCTATAGTTGAACTAACATAGTGTATTATAACAAAAATAATGATTACACAACTTGATTTTGAATGAGATAAATTAATTTGATAAAACATCCTCATTATTGATATATTATAACTTCAAATAAATGAGTCAGAAAACAAAGTAAAAATTCCCTATTAATTTGTTTTTTACTAAGATTTTGAATTATTTTAAGTATTTTAATTAAATCTTTAATAATAATTTATATCATATGAATTATTTTATTAATTTAGTTTATATTTAAACTAATATTCCATATTTTCATCATATATTTTAACTAAAATATTGAGTAAAAAGCTTTATATTTTAAATAGAAAAATGATTTGATAAAAAATATTTATTATCTAATGATTATAAACTTAATGAAATGAACAAAAACCAAAGATCAAAATTCATAATCAATAAGTCTTTTTGCCAAGATTTTGAATCATTATAAGAATTCAAGTTATATTTTGACAATTATATATCTCATACCAAATATTTGATTATTATTATTGTGTCACATATGTAAGATCTATGAAAAAATTAGTCTATATTTGAATTTACATAATGTATTATTAAAATATTTATTTTAACTATAATATTAAGTAAAAAATATAAGTTGAATGATAGAAAAATAATTTGACTAAAATTACTCATTATCAAAAATCTATTACCTTAAAGAAATGTTTTATAATTGGAAAATATTAAATTTTTTATTTATTAGTTTTCCGTCTATATTTTAAATTGTTATTAATTTTATAATTAAATTTTTAATAATTATCTTTTATGTAAATTTAATTAATTCAAATGAAAAAAATTGATATATGATATCTAATATTTTGATAACATTGATCAAACTTAATCTCTAAATGTTTTTACTTTGAAGACATGATAAAATGTTTACAAGAGCAAAATTTTTTATTAGTATATTTGTTTACTAAGATTTTGAATTAATATAAGTATTCTAATATATTTTAAAAAATTATTTATATGTTATCTAATAATTTGTGATTTTGTACCACATATAATACTAATTCAAAGAATTAATTTATACTTGACCTAAGATTACAAGTTATTAATATGTTTTTTTAACTAAGATATAGTGTACACAACTTATTTTGAATGAGAGAAATAATTTGATAAAATATGCTCAGTATTAAGAGGCCATAACCTTAAAGTTATAAGTCAAAATTAAAGAGGAAAACTTTCTTAGTAGAATATTTTTTTTGCCTAGATTATGGATTATAATAAATATTTTAATAAAGTTTATAATAAATATTTATCTCATGTGTAATATTTGATTACTTTTTTTTTGTCATTCATGTAATATCAATCAATAAATTAGCCTATACTTAAAATAACAAAGCATATTATTTATAAGTTTATTTTAACAAAAATATTACGTATCAAACTTAGGTCTCATTTGATAAAACTAAAAAAATTAAGTGCTTAAAAATTAAGGCTGAATTTTATAAGTGATAGATTTGTATTGAAAAATTATTTGATAAATTACTGTTAATTGAGGGTATGTTTGATAAAAAAAAAATTAAGTGCTTAAAAATAAGTGTTAAAAATTTAAGGTTAAATTTTATAAGTTTTAAATTTGTATTAAAAAACTATTTGATAAATTAATGTTAATTGAATACTAAAGATAAATATATTGTTTGATAACTGTAAAAGCTGAATGCTGAAAATAATGTATTTTATATATTTATCCTTATTTCACATATTATCCAAAATTAATAGAATCTTTAATGATTTTTTTTTCATGACAATTATTAATTATTAAAAAAATAAAATCTATAAAAATATATCCATAAATAAATCATAAATCCAAAAAAGAAATAAAAATATGAAAAAAATAACTGTAAATATATTATTTTACAAAGATAAATATATTGTTTGATAATTATAAATGCTGAATGCTGAAAATGATGTATTTTATATATTTACCCTTATTATCATTGTATTACATATTATCCAAAATTAATAGAATTTTTAATGAAATTTTTTGTTCACTACAATTATTAATTATTAAAAAATAAAATCTCTAAAAATATATCTATAAATAAATCATAAATCCAAAACATATCCATAAATAAATCATAAATTCAAAAAAGAAATAAAAATGTTGAAAAAATTAAGTGATTAAAAATAAGTGCTGAAAAATAATATTGAAAATTTTAGACAAAATTTTTAAAGTGTTGAATTTGCATTAAAAAACTATTTGATAAATTACAGTTAATTAAATGCTGAAAATAAATATATTGTTTGATAACTATAATTGCTGAATGTTAAAAATGATGTATTTTATATATTTATTTTTATTATCATTGTATTACATATTATACAAAAATTAATAGAATTTTTAATGAAATTTTTTTTCACTACAATTATTAATTATTATAAAAAATAAAATCTCTAAAAACATATCCATAAATAAATCATAAATTTAAAAAAGAAATAAAAATATTAAAAAAATAACCCAATAAAATCTAAACACTTTAAAACTACCCAAATTTTTAATATAAAAATAAAAATTAATAAACTAGTTGATTTACTATTTCCTCTCTTAAATTAATCATGAAAAAAGATTAGGGTTAGGGTTTGTGATGGTAGAGAAATGAGGAGGAGACAGATTCACAAACTGAACTGTGGCATGAGGGGTGTAACCGAGCCGAGTCAAGCCGAGTCGAGCCGAATCGAGCCGAGTATTAGGCAGACTCGGCTTGGCTCAGTTTTAAAGGAGTAGGCTCGAGCTTGTTCACGAGCCTATTTACGAGCTGACGAGCTAAGTTTGAGGGTGCTCGGGCTCGGCTCCTTTAACTTACGAGCTTGTTCACAAGCTTGATTCACGAGCTTGTTCACGAGCCTGGTTAACGAGCTTGCTCACAAACCTATTCACGAGCCTGTTCACGAGCCTATTTATGAGCTGACGAGCAGAGTTTAAGGGTGCTCGGGCTCGGCTCGTTTAACTTACGAGCCTCAAAATGATGCTCAGGAATTAAAGAAAATGTTCATCTAAAATAGTCAACATACAACTAAATTAAAAAGATAAGATAATAAAAGTTCAATTTACTTGATTGAAGTTCATGAGTTAAAATATTCATCATGTTCATTTGTAGGAAAAATTTATTGTGCATCAAACTTTCTCTATGTTCACGAGCCTGTTCACGAGCTTGGTTCACGAGCTTGTTCACAAACCTGGTTAACGAGCTTGCTCATGAGCCTATTTATGAGTTGATGAGCCGAGTTTGAGGGTGCTCGGGCTTGGCTCATTTAACTTACGAGCCTCAAAATGATGTTCGGGCTAGACTCGTTTAACTTAATAAACGAGTTCGAGCAAGTTTCTAACGAGCCTAATGCCGAGCAGCTTGCGAGAAGCTCGGCTCGGTTACAGCTCTAGGCATGAATGAGAAAATGAAAAAGAAATGGAAAAAAAAAGGACAAAATGATTACTTATAAAAAAAGTTTGTTGAAAATTTTTGTTGAAATATTAAGTCTCTACCTACTTAATATTTTCAAAGCTATTTCACTTAAAATTTTCAATTAACAGGTAAGAAACATTTTTTATCAAACACATTTATTTTTTCAAACGATTGAAAATTTTCATTTTTAATGGTTTGAAAAAATTAAATGGTTTATCAAACAACCTCTTAATTTGTAGAGATAAAAATTATTTGATAAAAATTACTAATAATGCAACTATGCAAAATCTTAAAAGACCAAAATTCTTACCATATGTTTTGTAATAATATTTTGAATCATTAAAAGTATACTAATTAAAATTTTAATAATTATTCATTTATAATCTAGTTTTTGATTAATTCATTTTATCTCACATGTAATATCTAACAAAACTTAGTCTATACATGATTTTTGAACTAATATATCATATTATTTATAAGTTTATTTTAACCAAAATATTTAGAACACAACTTGATTTTAATTAAATAAAAATGATATTTAAAATGTGCTTATTATCGAGATGCTATAACCATAAAAATTAAGACAAAATTCAAAAGTATACATTTTTTATTAGCAAGTTTTATTTCATATATTTTGAATTATTATAACTATTCAAATTATATTTTTAACAATTTTTTATTTAATTAATTTTTTTGTCATACTAATAATATCATTCATGAAATCAATCTATACTCAAACTTACATAAAATATCATTAATAAATATATTTTAATTAAAATGTTGAGTACAAAACTTAATATGAGAGAAATAAAAAAAAAAGATTTGATAAAAAGTATATATTAGCCAAATGCTATGATGACCTAAAAAAAAACCAAAATTGCATAGAATCATTTTTTTTATTCACCAATTATTAATTTATATGTAATGTGGATCAATAAATGAATTTCATGGAGAGAAATAATTTCATAAAAATACTCATTATCTAAAAGTGATAGCCTCAAAGAAACTATAAGATATCCAAATGAAAAAAAAAATACTTATTAGTATGTTTTTATATCTTTATTTTGAATTGTATCCTAATTATATTTTTAATAATTTGTTATTTCACATTTAATATTTAATTATTTTATTTGTTGTTACACATACAATATCAATCAACAAATTAATCTATGCTCAAATTAACATAACATATTATTTAAATCCTTAGTTTAACAAAAATATGGAGTACAACAAAATTTGAGAGAGACAATATTTTCTTATTAGATAGTTTTTAACCTAGATTTTGAAATATTATAATTATTCTAATCATATATTTAATATATTTTCATCTTATATTTCATTTTTTTTTCTCATGCATATAATTATTTTAATAAATTAATCTATACTTGAACTGATATACTATATAATCATAAGTTTATTTTAAATAAATTAATAAGCAAAACATAATTAGATAGAATCAAAAATTATTTGATAAAAAAAGTTCATTATCTAAAGTTTATAACATTAATGAATAGATCCAAAATTTAAAATTACTTATTAGTTAGTTTTTTCATCTATATTTTGAATTATTATAAGTATTCTAATTATATTATTAATATTTTTTTGTCATGTATGTAATATACATTAATATATTTATCAATACTAGAACTAATATAACATATTATTTATGAGCTTATTTTAACTAAAATATTAAATAAACAACTAAATTCAATGAAAAGAAAAATAAATTAATAAGAATTACTAATTATCTATAGATAATACCTTGAATAACTGTGAGACAAAATTCAAATAAAAAAAATTACTTACTAAAAATATATTATACTAAAATCTGAATCATTATTAGTATTCTAATATATTTTTAATAATTTCTTACCTCATATGTAATGTTTGATTAATTTAATAAACCATGCCACATGCAATATTCATCAATACATTAACCTATAATCAAACTAACATAGAAAATTATTAACCTATTTAGTTAAAAAAATATGGAGTCCAACTTAAGATGAGAGAGATGAAAATTCCTCTATAGTCAATTATTTAGCTAAGATTTTAAATTATTATAAATATTCTAATTATATTTTTAATAATTATTTATCATATTTCATTTTTTTATTATCCATGTAATGTTTATTAACAAATTAGTCTATACTACAATTGATATAACATAGAATCATACGTTTATTTTAGCAAAAATAGTGATGGCAAAATATATTTTGAAAGATTCAAAAATGATTTCACAGAAACTACTCATTATGCAAAGACTATGACAATAACAAATTGAGCCAGGATTCAATAATACAAAATTACTTATTACAAAGTTTTTTTAACAAAGATATGAATCATTATAATTATACTAATTATAATGTTAATAATTTGTTATCTCAGATCTAATATTTTGTTAATTTATTTTTTTTTCAAACACACAATAGTTATTAATAAATTATTATATACTTGAACTAACATAATAGATTATTTATTTCTCAAAAATATTAAGTACAAAACATAATTTGTGAGAAAATAATTTGATAAAAATTATTTATTATTCAAATCTGATAACTTTTGAGAAAGGAGAAGAAATTTAAATGACTAAAATTTCTTATCTATTAGTTTTTTTAACTTAGATTTTGAATTATTATAATTATGTAATTATATTTTTAGTAATTATTTATCAAATATCTAATATTTGATTAATTTTTTTTTCATGCAAATACAATATGCATCAATAAATTTGTCTATGCTTGAACTAATATAAGATATTATTCATAATTTTATTTTAACTAAATATTTTATACATGACTAAAATTGATTGAGATGAAAATAATTTTATAAAAAACTAATATTTCATTAGCCTTAAAGAATTGACTTAAATTAGGAAAATATAAAATTTCTTGTTAGTATGTTTTTTCATGAATTATTATAAGTATTCTAATTATATTTTTAATAATTATTTATCTCATATTTATTACCTTATTATCCTATTTCTAGTTAGTATACGTAAAGTAATATGACTTATTTTTAATTAGTTTATTTTAACTAAAATATTAAGTACAAAATTTAATTTCATAGAGACAAATATTTAATTATAAGCATTCATTAACATATAAATTAACATAATTTCTAATAAGTTTATTCATACATTTATTTTATATAATTTTAGTATTATAAGCATTTTAATTATACTTTTTATATTTAAGTATGCCATATCTAAGATTTGATTAATTCATTTTTTTTTTCACTAATGTAATATGCTTCATTAAATTTGTCTATATATGAATTAACATAACATTTTATTTTAACTAAAATATTGAGCAAAAAAACTAAATCTGAAAATAAGAAATATTTTCATAAAAATTACTTATTATCCAAATATTGTAACTTGAAAAATGAGTCAAAATTAAGATGTAAACACTTTTTTATTACTAAGATTTTTGACATACATTTTGATTAATTATAAGAATTTTAATTAGTTATTAAATAATTATTTATCTTATACCAAATATTTGATTAAATTATAAGAATTCTAATTAGTTATTAAATAATTATAACCAGACTAACATAACATATTATGCATAAATTTATTTTAACTAAAATATTGAATATTAAACTTTATCTGAGATATATAAAATTTATTTGATAAAAATTACTTATCAACATTCCTTATTTAAATATTGAATATAATAAGTATAACTTTATCCAAGAGATATAAAGTTTTGTGATATCATAACTTTTTAATAATAATTTATCTAATATCAATAGTTGATTAATTCAAGTTTTTTCCAGACATATAATATCCAATAAAAATATATAATATATATAAACAAACATAATAGATTATTCATAAGTTTATTATAACTAAAATATTGAATATAGTAATTAATTTGACTTCAATAAAAATGATTAGATAAAAAATATTTATTATGAAGTATTATAATTACATCTAAACTAACTAGCCAAAATTGCAAAGAAAAAAATTCTTATTAGTATTTTTTTTTAGGCTTAAATTTTCAATTAGTATTATAATCAGTTAATTTTTTAAAAGTTTTTCTCATATCTAATATTTGATTATTTCAGTTTTTGTAGTATATATATATAATATTAATATATTATAGTTAATTAAATTTAATCATAAGTTAATTAAATTTAATTAAAATAATGAGAACAAAACATTATTTAAGATTGATGAAAATGATTTTATAAATGTTATTCCTTATTAAGAGACTATAATATTAAAGAAATGAGCCAAAATTTAAAATAAAAAATATTTATTAGTAAGTTTGTATACTTAGATTTTGAGCCATTGTAAAATATAATTATAGTTTTGATGATTTTTTCAAATATATAATATTTGATTAATTTAATATTTTATCGTGCATAGAATATGCATCAATAATTTTTTTTATACTTCAGTTGATGTGACATATTATTCAAATGTTTTTATTTTAAGTAATATATTATATACGAAATTTAATTTGAGAGAAAAAATATAAACTGTTAAATTTACTAGTTATATCCAAACACAATAAAATTAAAGAAATATTTTAAATTTCTAAAGGCAAAGAATCCAAATTTTTAGATTTGTTCACTTATATTTTAAATCACAATAAATATTTTAATTATATTTTTAACAATTTTTATATGATATCTAATATTTGATTAGATGATAATTTTGTGCTATATGTAATACCCATCAAAAAATAATTCTATAGGTGAATAAACATTGTAAGTTATTCATAAAATACATTTTAACTAAATTATATTAAATTTGAATAAGACAAAAATAATTTAATAAAATATGCTTATTATCAAGAGACAACCTTAGAAAAATGAATCAAAAATCAAAATGACAAAATTTCTTATTAGTATATTTTTTTCACCTAGATTTTATATCATTGTGAGTATTTAATTAATTTTTCACAAATTATTTATCTCATATTTAATATTTGATTTATTAATTTTTTTCAGACATGCAATATCTGTGGCACCCCAAATCATGAGGATCATTTATTATTATTATTATTATTATTATTATTATTTATAAATTTGTGTACTATCTTTTTTTATGGTAACCATGAATAATACTAATACATTAGATGCTATAAAAATTACCAAAACCTAGGAACAGCCCTACCAAATTTTATTTAGCATTTAAGATCAATACATTAAATGTAAAAAAAAACTAGGTTCTCATAATTTTTCAAAATATAATACAAACCATATCTTGTCTTCTTCACATCAAACCTCAAGGATTATCTTCACTTGGTGTATCTCTAGTGCTTGAAAAATATTTTTTTATGATGAAGTGAGCAATGCCAAGTAGACAAAATTTTTTACCATGCTACTTCCCACCCAAGTGCACATGCATTGCCATAAATTCACACATTCATATAAAAGATGCATGTCTCCATTTGAATGGCTACATGTCATGCCTATATCTTGAGTCTTCAATGCCTTCCTCACACATGTCTATGTCATGTATGAAAACTATTTCAAAACAAAATCTTTTTGTTTTTTTATAGGACATTCTCACATATAATATTAAAGTGGATAACCCTTTGATATGATATCATATTGTATTAGTCATTCTCTGATAGTAGAATATGCTGAGCAATCCTCTGAAATTAAATATAATGTACAATCCTCAATGGGTTAATTTATTCAAAATCCATATCATGTACTCATGCCAAATATATGCGATGTCCCCTTTCATTGGCATAAAATTTCATGTCACATGCATAATAAAAACACATGCAACATGTATATTATCTCATATTTCATCTCAAGCATCATATTAATCATCAAACATGCATGTATCAGCATAGTTAATCATAAATTTTACATATTAATTATTCAAGTAATAACACACCAAACTGAATTCTTTAGTCTCAAATTCTAGAAAATTATGCACATTATTTTTTCAAACGATTTCACCTCAAATTGTAGTTCTATAGTTCTGAAAATTACAGTAAAATAGTTAAAGAACTACAGTTATGTAAATTACAAGGACTCAGAAACATGTCCGAACATCAGCAGTTTATGTACAAACTATTGTATATGAATGTTTGCATGTCATTGCAATAAAATCTCATATTGCATGTATAATACAAACTACATACAAGATATATATTATACTTGTTTCATCTCAAGCATCATGTCAATCAGCAAACATTCACATATCAACACATATACTCACAAATTTTAGATTTTATTCATTCAAATATACCAAACTAGATTTTTCAGTCTCATCTCTAAACCCAGAAAATCTTGCATGTTATTCATTCAAATATACCAAACTAGATTTTTCAGTCTCATCTCTAAACCCAGAAAATCTTGCATGTTATTCATTCAAATGTTCACAACCCAAACTATAGTTGTGTAGTTATGGAAATTAAAGATCTATAGTTCCAGAACTGTAATTTAGAAAATTACAAGGACTTAAAACTAGTCCTAACTTCAACACTTTCCATAGGAATTATTTTTGTTTCAGCACATAACTAGGGTTACGTTTCAGGGCCATTTCATGGCTCTTAATTATGAAATAACTGAGGTAGAAGAAGACCCCTACTTGGAATAAAAGATCAAGTACTTGATCCACCGAACCTGAAAAAATGGAGGAATTTGCATCTCCTCATCTTCTCTTATAATTTCTTATTTTCTCTCTTCATGAATTGACCCAGTAGGAAGGAAAATTCTCTCCTTCCTTAATCAATTCTAGTATTTCCTTTCTTTATTTTTATCTACTGAATTTTTTTCCCATTACACCATACTCAACTTATCTAAGTGGAGAACACTTCTCCAAATCACTCGACATCTAGTAACTATGTGCACCTTACATATTCTCATGCATAATCTTTCTTGGACACCTAGCTTCCACTTAAATATTTTCTCATGTAATTCTAACCCAAGATATTTGGTCTCCAATTGCAAAATGTCACATTGCATTTGACCATGTAGCATAAGTCTTTCGAGACCACATATCCTCTTGTTATTTATTTTATTACCTCAATATATTTGTAAATTCTGACTACCTCATAATTTGATGAAATTCAAATGTGTACCTAGACTTTATGAGATAAATTCAATAGAGTGATCCATGTTGTCATTTGTGATTTAGATAATTTATATATTTGTAACTCATGTCTATACAGTTTACTTTATCTGGGGTCTCACAATATCTATCATGAAATTAGTCTATACTTAAATTAAAATATCAAATTATTCATTTTAACTAAAAAATTGAACATAAAATTAAATTTGAGAGATAAAAATGATTTGTTAAAAATGCTCGATGTATGATGAGAATTTTGATTAGTAAGTTCAACCTTGGGGAAATGAGTACAATTTTAAAAAAAAAAGAGCTAAAATTCAAAATATGTTATAAAATAACTACAGAATTATAACTAAAAACATATATAGGACATATGAGGAAAGGGTGAATAGATAGAATTTAGAGAAAAGTTTTCTTTTGATTTTCATGGCATATATTTTATATGAAATTGAGGCCTTCATATAGTTTTTCGAAAGTATTATTCACACATGTAAACACATTGTTCAACGTGGTGCACTATTCATGTAAACACTATTCACATGATCACAATGCATGCATGATGTACTATTCAACATAGTACACTATTCATTTGCATATTTTATATAATACTCTCCCTTGAATAACATCATAAAATCAAGAAAATTGTTGGCACTGACACATTAAAAATCTTGATTGTAAAATCCTACTGTATATGTAATTTGTTTTTTGATAATATGTTTGTATAATTAAATATTCCTGTTTTAATATTTTCATGTAAGTGCAGGAAAGGAAATATTAAGAGGCTGAGGATACAGCAATAGCACAATAACGGAGGCCCCATTGTCCGGTCAGCGAGCCGAAATTTTTGGAGCAGAGCCTGACTCATCTCATGATCTGACCCGCTCCGGTTAAATGAACCGAGAGAATTTTTTTTAATTATAAATGTTTTGTAATTTTAATTTTGAGTGACTATTTTTGGACCGGGGGGAACTGTTCATCGTCTTCTCTCTCTCTCTCTCTCTCTCTCTCTCTCTGCGCGATTTATCATGACTGCTTTGTGTGTTGCATACAATAAGATTTTTTTGGGTTTAATTTGTAACGCATATGTATTATCTGGTGGATGTAGCTAGTCGTACTGAGCATCTAGCGAACCATGTTATTTCTTGTATTTTATTTCTCATTTTTGATTCTGCCATGGTTGGATTGGATATATATTACTTGTTTTTATTGTTCATGCTGTCTTATGTATCTTAGTATCTCTACCAAAGAAGCACAATTACCCAACAAACCCAATGGGATAAAACTTGAAAGAAGGAATAAAGAGTATAGTGATCTAACTTCAATACTCTCCCTCATGTCAACATACTTAGTCTAACATATTCCAATCTTGTATTTTAACTTATTGAATGTTGAAGTTGGCAATGACTTTATGAACATGTCTTCTACATTATCACTCGAATAAATTTATAGAGCATCAATTTTACATTTCTGCTGAAGCTCATGTGAATAAAAGAATTTTGGTGAAATATGTTTGGTTCTATCTATCTTGATGCAACCCTCCCCAATGTGTGCAATGCATGTTGTATTAACTTCAAATAAAATTGTTTAGGTTATCTTTGAAAGATGAGAGACCATGTGATTCTTGAAAGTGATGGAATATAGATCTTAGCCATATATATTCATAACTTGCCTCATGAATTACAAGAATTTCTGAATGATTTGATGATGTGACCACCATTATCCCCTAACAAACCCCCATGACACCAAAGTCACATTATAACCAAAAACATATCTAATTCTGATATTGCTTTATGTAGATTTGAAAGATAGTCTACATCTGCATATCCGAGTAATTATTACTTTGACTCATTTGAGTTAATTAAGCCCATATTGATAGTTCCATAGAGATAACATAACCCATGTTTTATTTCATTTCGATGCCTTTTGATTGGAGTATAATTGTATCGAGCTAATAAATTAATAGAAAAAGTAATATTTGGATGGGTACAACAAGCAATACACATAAGCACACCAATATACTTTTGGGCCAAGTATTTCTTCATCCTTTTCTCAAGGTCAAAATAAATCTGTTTTCATATCAAGTGATCAAATAACCATTAGATAACATAATGGATGTGCTTTGCCCATATTAAATTGCTTTATAATATTTTAATATATGTTGATTGATGAATCAATACTTTATTTGGAAAATACTCGATCTATATACCAAGACAAAATTTTGATTTCCAAGATTTTTTATTTCAAATTTTTTTTTCAAATATTATACTATTTTTGTGAACTTTTCAGGAATTTTAATAAGATTTAAATCAACATATACAAAAATAATTGTAAATCCAATTTTCATTTTCTTACTGTTAAGATATGGACATAAAATTATTCACATGTCTTTCTCTTAGTAAATATTCACTAAGGTAATTATACCATTTGAATATAATTTGCTTTAGTCCATATAAAGATCATTATAACTTGATTTAGTACATGTTATGAGGTTTTAAACTTTCCGATTTAGGTAGTTTAAATTATTCAAGGATTTTCATGTATATCACTATCTATGGAACCTATATAAATATGTAATGATAATGTTCATGAGATGCATATCACATATTATTCATTAATTTATTTTAACTCAAATATTGAGTAGATAAATAAAATTGAATTAATAAAAATTATTCATTATCTAATTTTGAATAATTATAATGATTCTAATTTTTTTTTTTGAAGAAATGAGCACAAATTTTAAAGTTCACAATTTCTTATTTGTAATTTTTTAGCAAGATTTTGAATAATTATAATGATTATAGTTATTTATCAGATATCTAATATTTCATAGATACATATTGTTATCACAAGTGCATATCAATCATAAAACTAGTACATACTTCAATCAGCAATACAACCATAAAAAATGAGCTAAAATCCAAAAAAAAACATACTTTTTTATTATTATGTTTTTCATATTATTTTTGAATTATTATAAGTACTTTAATTATATTTTTAATAATTACATGTCTCATATATAATATTTGAGGTTTTTTTTTGCACATACAATATGCATCATCAAATTATTCTATACTTGAACTAATGGTGTATATCATTCAATGTTTATTCCATGTAAAATATTGGCTAACAAAAATAATTCGAGAAAAAAAAATAATTTGATAAAACATGCTCATTATGCAAGTTTTATCCTTAAAGAAATGTTATAAAATTCAAAAACACTACTTTATTTATTAAAAAGTCTTTTCAGCAAGGTCAAAAATTATTATAAGTATTCTAATTCTTTTTAAAATGATTATTTATTTCATATTCGATATTTGATTAATTCATTTTTTTATCACAAGTGCAATTTCCATCAATAACAAAATATCTTTTTTAACTAACATAGTATATTAATAATATATTTATTTTAACTAAAATATGAAGTACATAGCTTAATGTAAGAGGGATAAAATAATTAATTAAAATTTGCTCTTCATGTAAAGGCAATAATAACCTTAAAAATAAGCAAAAATTCAAAAGATTGAAATTCTTTGTTTGTAAGCTTTTTCACCAATATTTTAAATCATTATAAATATTCTAATTAAAATTTTAATAATAATTTATTTATTATAAAATATTTGCTTAATTTATTTTTGTATCACATATAGAATCAATCAAAAAATTAGTTTATACTTCGACTAATATAGCATATTATTCATAAATCTATTTTAACTGAAATCTTGAGTACTTAACTAAATTTGAGATAGATAAAGTTGAATTTAAAAAAAAATTCAAAATCCAATTGTTATCACCTTAAAGAAGTGGAATTTTGTACGGGAATAATCCTTTTAAAATAAAAAAATCAAATTAAAATATAGGTTTGAAAAATATAACCAAACAGGTGTATCTGAAAATAGGGTGGCAATGGTCGTCACTGTGAACGATGGCCTTTAGTTTAAATCAAAGGCTGGCATTCACAATGCTTGCTATTGAATTTTAAATCAAAGTCCATCATTTGCATAACATTAAGAGCAAATTTACTATCGAAGTCAGCTCATCTAGGATCAAGACACAAGGATCATGGAGAAGGCTCTAGCCTAGAGAAACTCGCCGTCGTTCTCCACTAGAGAAGCCGCCACCAAGCTGAGCATTAGATAAATTAGTAAGCCATAGCTCATGGATAAGAGACTGCACAACATGTGATATCAAGGCTGACTTCGAACTCAGAAGTTTAGCCATGAAACTGAAGGTTTCGGATACAATGAAAAGTTTGAAGTAGTAGTCATGTTATGGTACATAAGTTGATAGCTTACAAAAGGAAGAAGGTACAATTGGTGTGGAGTTGAGCATGAGGGAGCAAGTCACAGGGGAAATTCGAGCGGCTAAAATGTCCAGGAGAGTTGGTTTTCCTGCTCCACTCAGACCAATGATTGTGAGTATTTCAGATGGATAAGCCATTAGGGATACGTCATTGAGGATGATTGTCGGCGTGTGTTCCCCACAACACCTAAAGAGGTGGCTGATTATGTATGGTATAATGGTGATTGTGCTGGATCTGATGTATGAGATTGAGGGGGCTATTAGCTCGTATGTTTTGGGAGGCGATCGTGGAGATCAGTATTCTTTGGAGGAGATTAAACTTGTGAGAGAAAAAAGTGAAGAAATAGTAGAGCTTGATGAATTAATCTTGTTAGAAGAGCAGTTATCATCATGCGGCTTTTGGTCCAATGTATGGCTAAAATTAAAATAGTAGTTTTTAGTAGCAGTTTTTGAAACTAGCGGTCTATAATAGTATAGCAGTTTTTTTTTTTTTTGCCTATATATATATTCAAAACGATGCAACAAAAAAGTGTAATCTCAAAAGGAAAAAAAATCCTCTCTTAGTTTAGTGTTTTTCAAAGTTTATTACTATCTTTAAATTTTGTTATCTTTAAAGATATCCAACATTTGGTATTAGAGGTAGAGTTAAAGCAATGGCCGGTGTTGAAGGAGATCAATCTAAGACGCGTGCATTCGTCAAATCGATGGCAAGAGGAGCCTCAATCCTAATCCAATATCCAACGTTAAGCAAAATGAATTATGGCATATAAGCTGTCAAGATGAAGATAATCTTGCGTTCGCTAGGGGTATGGTCAATGATCAAAGGTGGGGACACAGACGATGAAAAAGATCAAGGCACCATGGTAGCAATTTCTAAAGCCATGTCAGACGACATGATAATGGCAATTGCGTAAAAGAATACAGCATAGGAGGCTTGGGACGCACTCAGGGAGATGCGGGTTGGTGAAGATCACATCAAGAAGGCACACTTACAGGTACTAAAATGACAACTGAACAAGTTACATATGAAGGATTCAGAGATAATAAATGAGTTCTTCATGAAGCTTACCACGCTGGCGGGTGAGATCCGCTCACTGGGCATGAAGCTCGACGACAACAAAGTTGTTGAAAAATTGTTCAGCACAGTTCCAGACAGATTTCTCCAAATTATCGGGACAATCGAGCAGTTTAGCGATATTGAGAACATGTCGGTCTCGGAAGCAATTGACCACCTCAAAATCTTTGAGGAATGACTTAAAGGACGAGTACACACAAATCACTGTGAAGAATAATGACTTCTTACCCAAACCGAGTGGAAGGTAAGATGCTTTAAGGAAAAGAAAGATGAAGCTTTCAGCAGCATCAAAAGAGAAGGATGTCACAAGAGATTTCATGGCCGCGGGCGTGGATATGGTGAAGGTAGAGGAAATGGTGAATGCACTAACGAAGACTGAAAGCCACGCAACTTCAACAAATTCAGGGTCAAGTGTTTCATTTGTAATGAATATGGTCACTTTGTAAAAGAGTGTCCCAAGCCAAACCGAAGAGAGAGTGCAAATTTTGTTACAACACAAACCGATGATGAACCAACACTGTTGATGGCCGCAACATGCATTCTTAGTCACACAATATAGAACGAACAGATATTACTACTCGAAGAGAAGGTGGTGCCAAAGATTATCAATACCCAAGACAAGGCTTGGTATTTAGATACCGGCACAAGTAATCACATGACCAGTTGTATCGAAGAATTTGCTGAAATTGATACGACCATTAAAGGGTCAGTCAAATTTGGAGATGGCTCGACTGTCGAAATACAAGGAAAATATTCAGTTTTATTTGAATATCACATGTGAACATAGTGTATTGACTATTATCTACTACATCTCGAAGTTAAAGAGCAACATAATAAGCCTTGGTCAGTTAGATGAGAACAAATACAAATTTATAACTGAATGAGGAGTGATGCCTATCTTGGACAGGACACGAAGGCTATCAGCAAAACTGAGCAGGTCATGAAGTTGTTTATATCTGCTGCACATTACTCAGGTCCTACCAAAATGGCTCATGGCTAGAATCAAAGAAAGTGATTGGCGCTGGCATGCAAGATATGAGCATGTGAACTTTCATGCCTTGAAGATTCTAAGTCAGAAACAAATGGTGCACGGACTACCCGTAATCAAAAATAAAGACTACATCCGTGATGGTTGCTTGATTGGAAAGCAACACCGAAATTCATTTCCAACTGTGGCAAAATTCCGAGCAGAATTTTGCCACCGTTCAAATGAGTTCAAGACTTCAACAGTGCCCCTTGAACTATGGCATGGAGATTTGTGCGGGCCAAAAACTCCTACCACACATGGAGGGAAGCATTATTTTCTACTGTTGGTTAATGATTGTACTAGATTCATGTGGCAGGTGCTGATCTGAAACAAAGACGAAGCATTTGAGGGATTCATGAAGATATAAGCAGTAGAAATGGAGAAAATTAGCAAATTGAAGGTTTTTCGCAGAAATCATGGCGGTGAATTCACTTCAAATGAGTTCAAGACTTACTGTGAACTCTTGGGAATTAAGCATTATCTTACGGCGCCTTATTCTCCTCAGCATAATAAAGTTGTTGAACAAAGAAATCAGACGAAGGTCGGCATGGCAAGGAGCCTGTTGAAAAGTATGGGAATCCCAGGTGAATTTTGGGGAGAAGTGGTATCAACTACAATATACTCCTAAATTGAGCACCAACAAAAGGTATCATTGGCAAAACTCCCTATGAAGCACATTACAGCTACAAGCTAACTGTTGATCATTTTCACATCTTTGGATGTGTGAGACACGTAAAAGATGTTACACCTCACCTCTCAAAACTTGCAAACTGAAGCAAGCCAATGGTATTTACAGGTTATGATTCGAATACAAAATACTATTGGATGTTTGATCCAAAGTTAAAATGAGTAGTAGTGACACGGGATGTCGTGTTTGAAGATGAGAAGAAGTGAGAGTGGAGCAAATTTCCAGAAAAAGAAACCGGATCAATAAGGACCACTCTTACAACACACTATTTTACCATTGCAGGAGCATCTGATATGGCAAATCAGAAAAACAAAGAGGGTATCAGCAATTCTAGTATGGATTTCCCATGAGAACAAATTAGTAACCGATACCAGCATGCTACACCAGTGTTGAACACGAGATCCAGAACATCTGTTTCAAACTCACCATATACTCTAGCAGTAAGTTTTGAAGAATCAGTATCAACTGAAACACTACAACCCTCAACATCCGATGAGAGTTCATTAGTAGGACCACGAGGTATGCGTTACATTAGAAGCTTGTACAAAGCAACAGTCCCAATAGAGATGCAGCATTCGGGATTATGTTTGCTAGGAGAAGAAGAGCCATCAAATTTTGAAGAAGTCAAGGTAGATCCGATGTGGAGAAGAGCAATGGAGGAGGAAATTTCCTTTATTCAAAAAAATAAAACTTGGAAGCTCATTCCATTACTTGATAGCCACAAACCCATGGGTCTAAAGTGGGTTTACAAGCTAAAAAAGGACACTCAAGGTAGAATTGTGAAGTACAAAGCGAGATTAGTAGAAAAGGAGTATATTCAACGACAAGGCATAGACGTTGATGAAGTTTTCACTCCGGTTGCTCGGCTGGAAATAGTATGTTTGATGATTTCTATTGTGGCACTTAAAGGATAGAAGGTACATCATATGGATGTGAAATTAGCCTTCCTCAATGATGATTTGGAAGAGGAAGTATATGTCATTCAATCACCGGGTTTTGAAATAAAAAGAAAAGAGCACAGTGTGTTAAAGTTGCATAAAGCATTGTACGCTTTGCGACAAGCACCTAGACCCTAGAACTCAAAACTGGACAAGTCATTAAGGACACTCGGTTTTGAGAAGTTTTCTTTAGAGCATGTCGTACACATGAGAAATTAAGGTAAAAGAAATTTAATTGTTGGAGCCTACGTGGATGATTTAATCATTCCCGGAAAGTGTATTCAAGACATAGACAAGTTCAAATCGCAGATGAATAAATTGTTTAGCATGAGTGATCTTGGGTTACTAAGTTACTATTTGGGAATTGAAGTTTGTCAGAATTCTCAAAGTATTACACTCAACCAATCGGTATTTGCAAGAAAGGTTTTAGACAAATGTGGAATGATCGATTGCAACCCTTCGCAAATCCTGATGGAACCTCGTTTGAAACTGAGCAAGGAAAGCACAAGTCTACCTGTAAACACAACTCTGTACCAAAGTATTGTTGGGAGTTTAAGGTACCTACTGCACACGTGGCCAAATCTGGCATTCTCTTTCGACATGGTTGGTAGATACATGGAGAAGCCCACAACGGAGCACATGGTCGCAGTGAAATACATATTATGGTACGTGATAGGAACTTTAAGCCTTGGTTGCATTTATGAGAAAAAGAAAGGAAGCTTGGAGTTGATCAGTTACTCCGATAGTGATCTAGCTGGTGATACTAATGACAGGAAAAGTACCTTAGGTTTAATATTTTTTCTTAGGTCAAATCCTATTAGTTGGTGTTCACAAAAACAGAAAGTGATTGCATTATCTTCTTGTGAAGTGGAGTACATTGCTACTTGTGCAGCAGCATGATAAGGAGTGTGGCTAAGATGATTGTTGGCAGACTTGTTAAATACCGAGGATAAAAAGATGATTCTAAAAATCAATAATCAATCTGAAATTGCATTGAGTAAGAATTTTGTTCACCATGAGAGGAGCAAACACATCGATACTCGATTCCACTACATTAGAGACTGTGTTGAATCGGGAATAATTGAAATTCAACATGTTTGCACAAAAGATCAGTATGCTGATATTCTAACAAAGTCTCTTGCAAAGATGAAGTTCTTGGAGATGAGAGAAAGGATTGGTGTGCTGATCATCAGTAGAGAACAACAAGCTTAAGGAAAAGATTGATGAATTAATCTTGTTAGAAGAGCAGTTATCATCATGCAGTTTTTGGTCTAATGTGTGGCTAAAATTAAAATAACAGTTTCTAGTAGTAGTTTTTGAAACTAGTTGTCTATAATAGTAGAGCAGTTATTTTTTTTGCCTATATATATTCAAAACTATGCAACAGAAAAGTGTAATCTCAAAAGTAAAAATCCTCTCTTTGTTTAGTGTTTTTCAAAGTTTATTACTATTTTTAATTTTGTTATTTTTAAAGATATCCAACAAAGCTTACTGGGGAGTGAGGATAATCAAATGTAATTGAGAATGGTTTCCATGTTCTGCTAGAAATTCTGATAACATGCAGCATAGGATGTTTTTGGGAGGCCGTCATAGTGAATGTTGACTCATACATTTTCGCCATGGCTCAACTGCATCTTTCCAGATGCCTTTACGAGAATTTTCTCTGTCATTATCATCAAAGTCTTCATCTACAAATCATACAACATAGACAATGAAAAGTTTATCAATTCTCACTTTTCGGAGCAAGACCAAGAAGAAAACAATGAAAAGATTATAACTTTGCCCATGAGTGGTTAGGCTTCAGCAATCTGTGGAAGAGCCATCACTAAGTCATCGAAGTCTTCATCTGCAAATCATACAACATAGACAATGGAAAGTTTCTCAATTCTCACTTGCCGAAGTAAGACCAAGAAGAAAACTATGAAAAGATTATAAATTTGCCCATGAGTTGTTTCTCAATTCTTCAAAACTAATTTTTTACATGCACAGTTGTAAGGCATTGACGATGATGGAAATGGTGGCGAAGGCAGGGACAAAGTGTCGGAACGAACATCATTGATGTAAAATCATTATAGAAAACAATAAATCAAGAGATCATTAGGCATAAACTAAGTTATAATAACCATAAATTACCTTCATGCCTACCACAAATGAAGTTTGTAGAAAAATTGCTGAAGAAGCCATGATTGCTATGGATATGCATAGTCACCAACAATCCTGTGGTAATGCATATTGGCAAAGTCAACAAGAAGGTCGAAATGGGAAATGTGGGTGGCTCAGGCCATTGCAAGACCGGAAATACCCGTTCGTTCACAATGCCAACATTTGATACTCCCAAAACTAAAGGCTGTCATTCACAATCTACATTCATTGTCACTCTATTTTTAAACACACTAGTTTGGTTATATTTTTCAAACCAGCATTTTATGACTTTGTTCTAGAAGAGAGATGTATGAGTCATGATTAATTGCAATGCAGTGACTTCATTTTATAAAAAGAAAATGTATCAGTAATTATAATTCTCAATTTTATGACTTTGTGTTATAGAGAGGAAATGAACGAGCCACAAATAATCTCGGCACCATGGAAATCTAGTACAAGAAAGAGACCAAATACCAAAGCCATGGTCATTCCTAGAGCCATGACTTTGTGTTATAGGATTATAGAAATGAAAAGCTAAAGTAATGGTTATTCCTTTGTGTCATTACTTTCAACTTTAAAAATAGACTCAACCATTTGAGTATTAATGTGCAACTTAGAGAAAAAATAAAATAGAGAGGGGGAGCTATGGTACAAGCAAGGAAGCAAAAAAGGCTAGGGTTTTGTAGAAAAAAATTGACAAATCCTAGAAGATATTCATGAGCAATGAGGTAATGCAAAGCACAAACATAAATCTTAAGGGGAGAGCATGAATTTTAATTTCCCACCTATGGGCAGATGTGAAGCACATGAATGAGAATTGTGGATTTAGTATTTTGATTCCTAGATACTCTTTAGGGCTATCATTAGGAACTCAAAATTTTATGAGATATATTTCAAATTATTTTATATGAATTCCTCCCTAATATTAGGCTAAATTGAAGTTTAGGGTTGGTGTACCTTATTTCAAGTAATGAATATATAATTGGTGGATTTTATGTTTGGTTAGTATTATGATTTGATTACTAATGAATGTGGTATTTATTATTGGTAGGTTTATGCATGTCACCATAGTGGATGTCATTGTGATCTTTACTATATCTAGAACAAAAATTAAGATTTTACTATTGATAGGTTTGTGCATGTCATCATGGTGGATAATGATAGATAATTCATAAGACATACTCATCTATAAATATATGAAGAAAGTGATATC
Organism: Sapria himalayana; assembly: GCA_029783825.1. NCBI lineage: Eukaryota > Viridiplantae > Streptophyta > Magnoliopsida > Malpighiales > Rafflesiaceae > Sapria > Sapria himalayana. Next base: position 2,341,834 of record JAREIK010001563.1, on the reverse strand, counting down.
CTTTCTGATAATGACACAAGTGGCAAACTTATATATCAAAACCTAACATTAAGGTAAGTTTAATCATGCGAGTATAATGCTTATGAAGCTAAAAGCATGAATACTTTAATAAGTCAATCTATTATGTATATCTTAGATGAACTACCCTTAATTCATTTGGGAATTTTTAAAATTATTTTTTAAGAGTTTCACCTTTAATGTGGATGATGTATATGTAATTTGTTATTATTTAATAATTTGTTTGTATAACAAAATATTTTTCTATTTTAATATTTTCATGTGAGTGCAGGAAAGAAAATATTAAATGGCTGAGGATACAGCAGTAGCACAATAACGGAGGTCCCGCTGCGGTTAAATGAACCGAGATGTTTTTATAATATAAAATGATTTGTAATTTTATTTTTTCGGATGGCTATTTTTAACTCGTGGAACTGTTCATCGTCTCTCTCTTCTCTCTGCACGATTTTTTGCCACTGCTCTGTGTGCTGCATACTGTAAGATGTTTCTGTTTTGGTTTTAATCTGTAACGCATAAGCATTTTTTGGTGGATGTAGCTAGTCGTATTAAGCAACTAGCGAACCACGTTATTCTCGGTGTTGATTTCTCATTTTTTGATTATGTCGTGGATGCTTGCTGAATTGGGATATATATTGCTTGTTTTCTGTGTTTCTATTGTTTCTGTTTCTTAATCTCACTATAGTGGAAGCACAATTACCCAATAGTGAAAGCCACATATTATTGTAGTGGACGATGATAGATAAGCCACGGAACATACACAAGTGTAGATGACTCATAAGATAGGGATAGTCCTGTGAGTTACTTTATATCATAGGACTCTTACTAGATAGATTTGAGAAAAAACATATGTTAATTTTCATGAGTATGGTGCTTACAAAGTTAAAAGTATATATATTTTGATACCACATCATTTCATATTATTGTGATATATAAGGTTGGAGCATAAGAATACATATATGAAGTAACCATTAAGAGTAGTTAACAAGTTGCCTAAAATGTATGAACTTGTGAATGATCCTCGAGCATAGATGAATTTTTTTTGAATGGTGAAGTACTAAGGGGGTAGCTATGAGTGGACCATTATTAGGAATAACCTAATAGGTGACAGCCACCTTATATAGAAGTAGGGTACTAGAAAATTTTTATAATAACCTAATATTCATTATATAACAAAACATAATAATAACCATGTATTATAGATAGGCCATTAAACATAATGAAATGCATGCTCTAGAATCTAAGAATCTTACCAAAATTTTAGTTTTATCCTTCCAATTAGAGTAGTAGTTGACTCACTACTGATTGATGTTGGATGAGAGACACTTGCTTAATAAGCTTTTAGGAAATTAAGCATCGTAACAAAGTTGTAATAAATATTGTATATTGTTGCTAGAAATTATTTAGTTTTGATTCGTCAATTTTAGTTCACATAACTATCAATGAAAAAATAGGTCTATTTTAGTTGTTTAGATAATAATATATTATTTTCATACTTTAATTTGTAGTGATTATCTTGTATTACATTTTTATATCTTTTGGTTTAATATTTTTTGTAGCCACCACCTTTATGAGTATTCTAAGACTAAGTTAATACCTCTAGACAAAAAGGTTGAGAGAACTAGAAGAGCAATTTTGAGACAGAACTGAAAAAGAGCAGTTGGAAAGATCTAACAACATAGAACCCAAAGGAGATAATGAGCAAGTTATTCAATAGCCTAATCATCACTGCACCTTGGAATATTATTGGTGAGCTACTCTAATGAATAGATACTTTGGTATTCAGTTACAACCAGTTGAAACTAATAATTTTGAGTTGAAGTCAAGCCAAATAGTGATTTTCAACAATATTAGTATAGTAGAAGATATCAAAAAATCTAAATAGGCATATCATAATATTTTTGGAGTTAGTCTATATGTCATCATGTCACATTTATTCCCTTTTTATTGGGACAAGGCATGGAGTTGGTTCCAATGCTTATCTCGTTGCCTAATTAAGAGTTATGATAAACTTATGTAAGTTTTTCTCACAAAGTTCTTCCTATCTGAAATCATCTCTAGTTATAGAGTGAGATAAGTCAAGTCTTTCAAAATGAGCTAGAGACTTTGTATGATACTTAATTATATTTTAAGAAGTTATTGAGGAGTTGTCCTTATCCTCAACATGGGTTTGGGTTGTGATTCTAAGCCTAAATCTTATATAATTAGTTGGATTACATGAAGAAGTACACCATTGATATGGCCTTGAGTGGGTAAATTATAAATAAGTCACCCATTAAAGCACATTATTTATTTTAAAAGTTAGTAAAAATAATTATAAAACTCCAAACAATTATGCTTTGGAAAAAAAATAAGTCGAAATATTAAAGTTGGACAAATTTTCCATGATGAAAGTAAAGATAGAAGTTTTTTTAAGTTGAAAAGTTAGAAGCAAAGATAGCAAAAAACAACTCTAATGAATAACTACTTTGGGATTCAGATACAACTAGTTAAAACTAATCATTTTAAGTTAGAGTCAAATCTAATAGTAATATTTCAACAATATTGTAGTGGAAGATATCAAAAAATCTGAATGGTCATGTCATAATATCTTTAGAGATTGTCCATATGTCATCATGTCACATTTATTCTCTTTTTTAAAGGCAAGGCGTGGAGTTGATTCCAATACTCATCTCGTTTCCCGATTGATAGTTGGGACAAACTTATGTAAGTTTTCCTTACAAAGTTCTCCCCATCTAAAATCACCTCATAGTTGCAAAGTGAGAAAAGTTAATTCTTTCTAAAGGAGCTAGAGACTTTGTATGATACTTAAAAATATTTTAAATAGTTGTTGAGGAGATGTCCTTGTCTTCAACATGGGTTTGAGTTGTGATTCTAAGCATAAATCTTTTATAATCAATTTGATTACATAATAAAATACATAATTGATATGACCTCGGGTGGGTCAATTATAAACAAGTTACTTGGGGAAGCACATTATTTATCTTAAGAGTTAGCAAAAACAACAATCAAAGTCCAAACAATAATGTTTTTGAAAAATAAAATAATAAGCCAATATATTGGAGTTTGACGTATTTTTCATAATGGAAGCAAAGATAGAAGAATTTTAAAAAAAATTGAAAAGTTGGCAGCAATGATAGTAAAAAAGCTCTAATGAATAGCTACTTTGGGATTCAGATACAACCAATAGAAGCGAATTATTTTAATTTAAAGTGAAATCTGATAGTGATATATCAACAATATTTGTATAGTAGGAAATATTATAAAATCTGAATGGTCATGTCATAATATTTTTGGAGTTAGTCCATATATCATCATGTCGCATTTATTCTCTTTTATTGAGAGACAAAGTATTGAGTTAGATCCAATACTTATCTCATTGCCTGATTGAGAGTTGGGACAAATTATGTAAGTTTTCCTCACGATATTTTTCCCATCTATAATCAACTCACAGTAATAGATAGACTGAGTGAGATAAGTCAATTCTTTCAAAAGAAGCTAGAGACTTTGTATGATACTTGAAAATATTGAAAATATATTAAGAAGTTGTTGAGGAGATGTCCTTGTCCTCAACATATGATTTGAGTTGTGATTCTAAGCCTTAATCTTTTACAATCCGTTGGATTACATGAAGTACACTATTATATTTGGCCTCGAGTAGGTCAATTATTAACAAGTCACCCGAGGGAGCACATTATTTATTTTAGGAGTTAGCAAAAATAACTACCAAACTCCAAACAATAATGTTTTGGAAAAAAAAATATGCCAAAATATTGGAGCTAGATATATTTTTCATGACTGAAGCAAAGATAGAAGTTTTTTTTTTAAGTTGGAAGCACAATAGGAGAAAAAATTGACAAATTTCAATAATATTTATCAAGTTGAGGAGGCTGACGGCTTACAAAGAAAAGGGTATATGTTTCAACTCTATATTGATATCCCCACGTACTATCATCCAAATGTAAGAAATAACAAAATTTTTTTCATATGGAGACTATGGAAATGAGTAGTAGAATATTAAACGAGTCCCAAAGAATTTGAGAATAATTCCATAAGACACAATTTTCAAGGATAATCGAGCTCAAATTATCAATATTTAAAAGATAAAGAAATGTCTTCCAATAATGATAAAATTAATAGCATTACTGACCAAGACAAAAACAAGAAACAATTTTCAGGAGAATCATATGTAGATGCTTGAAAAGAAATTATGACACATGAATACAACAATAGTAATGAAGAATATAAAGAATCAAATTAAATAATTAGTACTATCAATGAAATGAAATATCATCAATGAACAATCAAGTGATACTGAGATAAACTTGAAAAAGTGTTTATCAATTATACATTTAATTAGAATTGAGTTTGAGGGGTAAAAAATAGTTGGAGCTAAAATATTAGGAGCTAGAACTGACAATGTCATGACATTTTCAAAAGTCATCTTCTAAACATGACATTTTCCATTGCCATAGTACCCATTAAATAAAATGCATAGCTTACTCACCTAGTTTTGATAGATGGAGTAAAAGATGAGTAAATAGAGATTACTCAAAGTACTAAAAAGATAAATATGATGGAGAATGATAGTAAACATAATTTTTCTCTAAGTGTTCTTTTTGTATAATATTTTAGAAAAGTAAAATTGAATGAACAACTTGAAATGTTTCTCAATATTTTCTAAAAATTGGAAGTGAATTTCTCATTTACTGATAAATTATCTTAAATGCTGAATTATATGAAATTTGTGATGGATAACATGAGTGGTAAGAGAAAGTTAAAGATGAATGAGAGTATATATATGACCAAGAAATATAGTGTGATTATTCAGTACAAACACTCAAGGATGTTAAAAGATGTAGAAGGCTTTACAACATCATGTATAATTGTGGAGCGTTCAGTTTTTAGACTACTAAACATTCATAGTTATTTTGATATTTTTATGATATTTTGTAGGCATGGAATAAAAGAAAATTTGGATTGTTTTCAATACTTTAGAGTTTTAAAGAATAATGATAAATAATCATAAAATCAATAAGTATTAAAGATATATATATAACAAAGGGGGTAAAATAATGAGTCTTGAATAGTTTTGGTATTCATTCTTAGTTGAAACTCTATCTAATTGATTATGGTAATATTAGTATGTTATTACCATACTAACTCATTAACATAATTTTTTCACTATTTGACACAATTTGAGTGGCAAATTTTTTACCATTGAGTTATAGTCATACCTATCTTATGAAATTTAAATAGCTACAATATTAATTCTATGTAATAGTAACCAAGTACCCCACTTGAGTTAAAGATTGTAGCTAATTCCAAGCGTGATAACTTTATCTTCAATATGACTCTATAGTCTCGAGTCAAAATCATAACCTTTTTATAAAGTGACTTTTGAGCTATAAAAAATTATAGAGCCAACATTACTTAGATCAACATCATGGCTATTATTTAGAACCATGGCTTCTGAGATACCAAAAAAATGGAGGATTTTACCCGAGTATAGTCATCTCTGAAGGCTATGACTCTTTTCCTCAAAAGAAAAAAAACCATAACTTTTAAGTTAAGACTAATTTCTAGTATCATGGTATTCTTGTAGTCATGCAGCACTACATCAACATGATGTATGAAAGAAGAAAAGGGCAATGTTGCGACCACCCACAACAATACTGACACTTGAAGACATATGAAAAATATATTTTGTGTAGTGGTCATTTCCTAGCATAATGACCATAAGATATACAAGACATTCTTTCTACCACATCTATATCACAGTGTAATAGTTGTGTAATAATGAAGAAGGATCAATTCCAATGTCATGGCCATTTCTTAGTATCACTACCCATTTATTAAAGACAAGAAAACAAACACACAAATCTATGGCTACTTCACGTCAATGAAGCTTTATGTTGTAAATATATTTGGTACAAATCATGACTATATGTTATAGAAAGAAAAAGATATAGTCCAAAGTTATAGCCATTTCTTAGAGGCACAACCCTAATATTAATAGATGAAGGTCAAAGTTGTGACTTCCTACTTAGAATAATGAATAATCACCCATGCATAAAAATAAATGATAGAGAAATTCAAGGATCTCTCTCATTCTTCTTTCTCTCCCTCCAAGAAACAAGCAAAGACATAACAATTATCAAACCCTAGGGACAAATTTTAGTCTATCTAAAGGTTCAATAAATAAGCAAGGAATGCAATACTTAATATAATACCTAAAGTTAGGGGCATAAATCTCAAACCTCCCATCTCTAGGATAAATTTGGAAATTTGTATCAAATTAGCATAGTCTAGGATTTGTATAGTTTGAATATATATGATATGAAATTTTGTTTATTTAAAAAAGAATGTGTTTGATTTATTTTGTGTTTTGTATATTTGATGGGTTGTGCGTAAATAGAACTTGAATTAGGGTTTTAACTATTACTAGATTTATTTGAGATTATCATGGTGGATAGTGATAGGTAAACTATGAGTCTCACTCATGAATATGATCATAAATAAGTGACATCCCTTTTGACCGTGATACATGTGATAGACATATATGTTGAACCCCAAAATTTGTGTATGTTATTCATCATTAATATGGTTCTTAAGAAGCAGAAAGTACAAATACTTTTACATGTATATCCATTATACATAGCTTAAAATAATTGGTTCAAAATTGGGATGGACATTATATAGAATATCTTATAAGTGATTCATCTTTAATGTTAGAGACACTTTATTACCAAGGAGGATGGTGACTGTCAATCCTCGTGACATCCTCAAGTATGAGGTAACTAGCAAGATGGTGACATCCCTTGCAAGTTTTTTTATTTATATGGTTCCCACTAGTGAACTCTAAGGAAAGTATATATTAATTATGTGAATATGGTACTTACAAACTCAAAAGTGTAAATGCTTACCAATCATATTAATTCTTGGTTTCATGACACATGAGGCTAGAGAATAAGTGTGTGTGTGTCTGAAGCAAGCATTAAGGGTAGATAAAAGGTATGTGATTACAAATGACTCTCAAGTAAGGATGAATGGTTATCTCGATGGTAATATATCGAGGGGATAGCTATGAGGGGACCATAATTAGGAAGGACTTAATGGTGAAAACTACCTTATATGTCATTAGAGTAAAAAGTCATTGTATAATACTACAACTTTTGTTGTGTTCAATGCAATTATAAAAAAAATTATCATAGGATAGATACCTCTTTCGTACAATAAAGGTAACAAAATGAAGACTTTATATAGAAAGATTTTGTATAAAACTATTGGCCCTCAATCCTCACTAGATACTTGTGACTCTTTAACTTTTTGTAGTTCAAATGTCATAGCTTTGTGAAAAAGCCATGGCTCTGACTTGAGACTACTTATTCTTATAATGATAAAGTCATAGATTTATGAAATTAGCCACAATTTTTAGCATAAGTGTAGTACTTGGTTACTATGATGTAAAATTAATATCATTGTCATTATAATTTATGAGCTAGCTATGGTTGGGACTCCATAATATAAAAGACTTATAAATTTACTTATTATGCTAAACATCTCAAAAAACTAGTTGATTTCATAACTATTAATCAAAGTTCTCCAAAATACCAAAAATTGAGAAATCAACACATATTTTCATTATTTCCACATATACATATCATTCTAAACCACCAAAATATACTAAGATATTCAGTAAATTGAATACCAAATAAGGAGCTAGAACATTAGCAAGGAGGTGAAAAAGGCTAGGTTTTGGAGTAAACATTTGTCAAACCCTATGAGAGATTCACAAGCAAAGAGGTAATGCAAGGAACAGACATAAATCTTAAGGGAAGTGAAAGAATTTCAAATCCCACCTAGGGGAAGATCTAGGCACATTAATGATAATTGTAGGTTTAAGATTTTAATTTATCTACTCTCTTGAGGGTTGTCATTGAGAACCTAAAATTTCATGAGATGTATTTTAAATTATCTCTTGTAAATTTTTCCGCAATTTTAGGCATAATGATATTTAGGAATGGTATGTTATATTTCATGAATGGATATATATAATAATGAATTTTATATTTAGTTTGTGTTGTTATTTGGTTGTTGATGGACAACATTTATTTAGAATTGAAATTAAGATTTTACTATTTATAGGTTTTTGCATATTATTATGGTGGAAGATGATAGGTAAGCCATAAAACATACTCACACATAAATATAGTAAGAAAGTGATAGGCCTTCTGATAGTGATAGGCCTTCTGATAGTGATAGGCTAAATATATATATATGTCAAAACTCAACATTGAAGTAAGTTTAATTGTGTGAGTATGGCACTGACAAAGATGAAAACATAAATACTTTTATAAGTCGATTTATTGTGCATATCATAGATGAATTAGCCCTCAATTGATGCATAGGTTTTATATAATTTTTTCTTAAGAGTTTCTTCTTTAGTGTGAGTCGTATTTTGTCATAGTGAATGATGATAGGTAAACCATAAAACATACAATAGTGGAGATAACTCAAATGGTGATAACAATCCTTTAAGTTACTTTTGATCATATGACTCCTCCCTATGAGATTTGAGGGAATGTATATATTAATTAATATGAGAATGATACCTACAAAGCTAAAAGTATAAATACTTTTAATATCATATCAGTTCACATCTTTATGACACTTGAGATCAAGGAATAAGAATGCATATACAAAGCAACTATCAAATATAGTTAAAAAGTTGCCTAAAAAATGTGGACTTTTGGATGACCTTTGAATAGGGACAATTTGTCATTTTAGGGGAAAAGTATCAAGGGGATAGCTACAAAGTGACCATTATTAAGGAGTGCCGAATATGTGACAATCACCTTGTATGATAGTAGAATGATAAGATATTTTCATAATAATTTAGCTTTCATTATATACCCAAGCATAATAACAACCATGTAATTTTAATAGGTCATTTATGCATAATGAAATATACCAACGCCAACCCGAGAATCTAATAGTCTTACAAAAACCTTGTTTTATTCATCTGATTAGAGTAGTAGTTGACTTACTGTTGGTTGATCGAACTGCTTAAACAATCTCTATGAGATCAATATTTGGACAAATATTTATTTTAATATTTGTATGACTCATATACTTGCAAAACTATATTGAATGAGAAACTCTTGCCCAATGAGTTTTAAGAATATTGACTGTTCCTAAAATTTAGGTATTATAGCAAATTCACAATATCTATACCTATGAGCATGGGGATGGGATAGCTTTGCCCCCACCGAGGGCTCGAATGACTATTCGAGGTGACAATCTAGCTTGAGAAAATACCAAGTTAAAAAGGTGTATTTTAACTAAAATATTGCATATATAACTTAATTTGAGATAGACAAAAAAAATTAAAAATTGTTCATTAATTTGATATCACCCTCAAGAAAAGTGTAAAATTTTAAAAAACCAAATTTTTTATTTGTATATTTTTATCAAGATTTTGAATAATTATAATGATTATAATTATATCTTTAATAATTATTTATTTGGTATATAATATTTTTTTAATTCATATTTTTATCACACATGCAATTTCAATCATAAAACTACTATAAAATTCAAGTGACATAGTATAATATTAATAAGTTCATTTTCACTAAAATAATATGTATAAAAAATAAGTGGTAGATACAAAAAAATTTTAATAAAAATTGATTATTATTTAAAGGTATAGCAATAAAAAAATGAGCTAAACCTTCAAAATATAAAATTTTTTATTTGTATGTTTTTCACTTATATTTTGAATCATTATAAGCATCTAATTATATTTTTAATAATTACTTATCTTATATCTAATAGTTTAGTTTTTTTTTTTTTATGAATACAATATGCATCACAAAATTATTATATACTTGAAAGAATGTTACATATTATTCATAGTTTGTTCTAACAAAAATATTGACTAACAAACATAATTTAAAAGAGAGAAAGAAATGATTTGATAAAATATGCTCATTATACAAGTTCGATCCTTAAAGAAATGTTATAAAATTGAAATTACAATTTTTTTTACTAATAAGTTTTGCATCCAAGAGTTTGAATCATTATAAGTATTATAGTTATTTTTAGAATAATTATATATCTCATATCTAATATTTGATTAATTTATTTTCTGTCACATATACAATTTCCATCAACGACATAGTCTACCCTTAACTAATATAATATGTTATTAATATCTTTATTTTATTTGATATATAAATTACATAATTTAATGAGAAAATTGACAAAATTGAAATTACATAACTTAATTTTAAAAACTAATTTTTTTTATATGCAAGTCTTGTTACCAATATTTTAAATCAATATAAGTTTTTTAATTATAATTTTAATAATTTTTTATATGTTATCAAATATTTGATCAATTCATCTTTCTATCATATATTCAATATCAATAAAAACTTAATCTATTTTTCAGCTAATATAGCATATTATTTATAAGTTTATTTTAACTAAAATATTGAGGATAAAATATAATTTGAGAGAGAGCGTAATAATTTGATAAAAATTACTCATTATCCAAAAGCTATAACATTAAAGAAATAAGTCAAAATTAAAAAGAAAATTTACTTTCTAGTAAGTTTTTACTCATATTTTGAATGATTCAAAATATTTTAATTATATTTTTAATAATTATTTAAGTCACATCTAATATTTGATTAATTAATTTTTTTTGCCAAGCATGTAGGATCCCATAACAAGTTCATTTATGCTCAAACTAACATAACATATTGCTCATAAGTTTATTTTAACTAAAATAATGAGAACAAAACTTAAGTTTTGTTCTCAATATACATGCACATGCTCCTACCCTAGGCCTAGTTGACTTTTCGATGTGCCAATCTGGCTCAAGAAAACATAAGGTTAAAAAATTATTTTAACTAAAATATTAAGCAGAAATAATAATTTGAGATAGACAAAAATGATTGGTTAAATTTTTCTTAATATCAAAAAAAAAAAACTATTACCTAGAAAAAATGAGGAAAATTTCAAAGACTAAAATTCCTTATTTGTAAGGTTTTTACCTAAATTTTGAATTATTATATGTATTCTAATTATATTTTTAATAATTAGTTATGAAATATATGATATTTATTAATTCATAATTTTTTATCACGTGAATTATTAATCAAATAATTTATATATATTTGATCAAACATTATATATTATAACAAGTTTATTATAACTAATGTGTGTGTGTGTGTGTGTGTGTGTGTGTGTGTGTGTGTGTGTAATCTTTTTAATTTGTTTGAGACAAAATGATTTGATAAAATATGTTACTTATCGAGAGTTTATAATACTAAATAAATAGTCAAGATTCAAAAAGATCAACTTTTATTATTAATTATATTTTTATATTATCTGAAATATTAAGAACAAAATATAATTTAGGAGGGACAAAAATAATTAATTAAAAGTTACTTTTTAACCAAAGGTTGATCTTGAAGAAATGAGTAAAACAAAATTCTTCTTTTTTGTAATTTTTTACCTAGGTTATGAATAATTATAAATATTAGAATTATATTTGTAATAATTATTTATATGATATGTAACTTTTAATTAATTCATATATTTGTCCCATATACAAATTAATCAAAAAACTTGCTATCATTGAATTAACATAGTATGTTATTTATTAATTTATTTTAACACAAATATTGAGAACAGAACTTAATTTGAATGAAACAAAAATAATTTGATAAAACATGCTCATTATCAATCAGCTGCAACTCTAAAGAAATGAATCAAAATTCAAAAGTTAAAAGTTCCTTATTTGTATATTTTTTTTCCTAAGTTTTTGAATCATTCTACTTATTTTAAATTTTCATAATAATTTATCTCCAATATTTTATTTTATCAATTCATTTTCTTAATACATACAATATCAATCAACAAATTAGTTTATCTTTGAACTAACTTAATGTGTTATTCATAAGTATATTTAAACTAAAACTTTTGAGTCAAAAACTTAATATTTGATAGTAAAAAATAATTTGATTAAAAATATTTGTATTTGCTGAAGCCTGTAACTTTAAAAAATCAAACAAAAATTCAAAAGGCCAAAATTTTCTATTAGTAAATTTATTTACTTATATTTTCAATCATTACTTAACTTTATTTTTCATAATTACTATATTTTTTTTATAGATTTTGAATCATTATATGTACTATAATTATATCTTTAAATATTATTTATCTCATTCTAATATTCTATTAATTCATTTTTGTCATAATACAATTTCCATGAATTAGTTAGTTTGTCTTTGTACTTGAAATAATATAGCAGAATGAGAATAAGAATATTTTAACTAAAATAGCAAGTATAAAACTTAATTTGAGAGAAACAAAAATGATTAGAAAAAAAAAATTATTCATCATGTAATAGTTATAACCTTGAAAAAAAAACTAAAATTTAGAGGAAAAAACTCTATTAAATAGTTTTTATGTAGAACTTGAATTATAATAAGTATTCAAAATATATTTTTAATAATTACTTCTCATATACATTATTTTATTAATTTTTTTTTTTTTGTAACAATACAATATCATCAAAAATTAGTCTATCATTAAACTAACATTGCATATATTCATAAATTTATTTTAAATAAAATATTGAGTGCATAACTTAATTTGAGAGCAAACTAATTAATTTTATAAAAATTACTCATTATCCAAATGATTTAACCTTATAGAAATGATCAAAAAATCAAAAGACCAAAATTCCATAATTGTAATATCTTTCACTTAGATTTTCATTAATTATGAATATTCTAATTAGCTTTTAATAATTATTTATTTGATATCTAATATCTGATTAATTCATAATTTTCTAACACATATAATATCCACCAAAAGATCCAACAATGATTTGAAATTCAATATGAGAAACACAAACTTTATTTGATAAAATTATTCATTATTCAAATGCAAAAACCTTAGTGAAATTAGCCAAAATTTAAAATGAAAAATTACTTATTTACAAGTTTGCTCCTATATTTTAAATCATTATTGATATTTTATTTTATTTGTATTAATTATTTTTCTATTATATAATATTTGATTTATTTATTTTTTGTTACATATGTAATATCCAACAAAAAAATAGTTTAGCATTTAACTTATATAACACATTAGTCATAAATTTATTTTAACTAAAATAATAAGCATAAAACTTATATAATAGATTGTTTAAATATAATGTTGAAGATTCAAGCCAAAATTCAAAAAAATAATTCCTTATTGGTATTATAAAGAAAGAGGAATAAATAAAAAGAAAAAAATAGGGATCATTATATTTGACTCTGATTAGGCCTATTTATAGGCTTACAAGAAGTCCTAAGGTTATGATTCTAAGAAACCCAAAAGTCATGGTGAAAAAACCTAAGGTCTTAGATAAATGATGATCATTTATTTCAAAGTAATGGTTATTTATGACAAAATATTTATAACACTCCCCCTTGAAAGTTAATAACATTAAAGAATATGTCTCATTAAAATCTTACTAGGAAAAACTCAGTGGAACAAAAACTCTAATGAAGTAAATAAAAGTACATGTACTTTGTTAAGACTACCTCGTTAAAAACCTTGCCAATAAAACCTAGTGGGATAAAATATGGATAAAGGGAAACAGAGTACAATGCACTAACATCTAATCATGCTTCACCTCAAGTCAACATCCTTAGGCTGGCACATTCCAATTTTATATATTAACATCTTGAATATTGAGGTTGGTAATAATTTTGTAAATATATCTGCTAGTTTATCACTTGATCATATTTGTTGGACTTCAATTTCACCATTCGTCTAAAACTAATATGTATAGAAAAATTTTGGTGAAATGTGTTTAGTTCTATATCATTTGATATAGCCTCCTTTGATTTGTGCAATGCATGCAGCATTATCTTCAAATAATATTGTTGGATTATTTTTGACAAAAGAAAGCTCATATGATTCTTGAATATGGTGGATCATCGATCTTAGTCAAATGCATTCATGACTTGCTTTATGAATTACAAAAATCTCTGAATGTTTTGATGATGTAGCTACCATTGTCTACGTGAGAGGTCTTCATGAGATAGTAGTTCCATTGTAGTTAAAGACATACATGTTTGTGATCAAGTTTTATGCATATCTAAAAGATATCCAGCATCTGCATATCCGAGTAGTTTTTTCTTTGACTTCTTCGAGTAGAATAAACTCATATCTATAGTTCCACTGAGAAAATGTAATATATATTTGATACCATTCCAATGTCTTAATGTTGGAACTAAACTGTACATGGCTAATAAGTTAATAGAGAAAGCAATATCTGGTCATGGTACTAAGATATGATACTAAGATACATAAGTGCACTAATGGTACTAAGATATGGTATTTAAGGACCAAATAATTTTTCACCCTTTTCACAAGGTCAAAATATGTCCTTTTATCACATCAAGCAATCAGACAACCATATGGTAGCATAATGGATATACGTTATCCATATTAAAATGCTTCAAGATTTTTTTGATATATGTTGATTGATGAACCAATACTCCATTAGAAAAATATTTGATCTGTAACCTGAGACAAAATTTTATTTTTTTAAGATTTTTCATTTCAAATTATTTATTTTAATATTCTGTTAATTTTGTGAGCTCTTCATGTGTTCCAATAAGATTTTAATCATCAATATAAATAGTAATAATTACTAATCCTATTTCTAATTTCTTGATTAAAATACATGAACATATAGGGTTATTCACATACCCTACTTTTAGCAAATATTCACTAAGATGATTGTACCATATGCGTTTGGATTGTTTTAATTCATACAAAAGATCAATGCAACTTAATTGAGTACATGCTATGAGATTTTGTAGTAATTACTTCAGGTAGTTTAAATCCTTCGAGAATTTTTATGTATATATCAATGTCTATGGACCCATATAAATATGCAGTGATAACATATATTAGATGCATACCTAGTCCTTCAAATACTACTAAGCTTATCAAAAATCAAAATGTGATTCTATCCATAACAGGTGAATATGTTTTTTCATAGTCAATGTTTGGTCTTTGTGAGAAACCTTGGGCTACTAATTGTGTCTTATATCTTATGATATTATTATTCTTATTTCACTTTTATACAAAGAGCTATTTGTACCCAACATGCTTTATACTTATAGCCGTTTGGACTAAAAGCCCAAATACTTCTCATTTCAATAGTGAATGTAATTCTACTTGCATAGTCTCTTTCTATTTTAGCTAATCATTTCTTTTTCTACATTCATCTATATTTTGTGGTTTGGGATCATCATCATTTTGTATGATGACTAAGGCCTTTTGAAAAGCAAAGATATTATCCACAATAAAATTATTCTGATCTAACTTTTCATCTTTGTGCACATAACTTATTGAGATTTCTTAATTTTTAGGTATATTTACCTCTTCTGGAGATATTTGTTCAGTTTGCACTTCTTCGGAAGTTTGTTGTTCAATATGCAAGGGTATTATACTTTGTTTTTGTTCTCTTATTCTGGGAAGCTGCATCTTTTGACCTAACCGGTCTCTCATGCTTCAAGCATATTTTAGATTCATTTGTTTTCAATCCTTCGGATATCTTAATTCATGTTGGAGCATTAACAGCTAGGATATGTGACTATGTTACTTTTTTTACATCCACGAATGTATCTGGTAATTGATTTATAAGATTTTGTAAATGAATGATTCTTTTAACTTCAAGTTCACATTGATTTGTACGAGGATAAAAGTGAGATAATATTGTTGCATTCCAAGTAATTTTTATCATTTTTCTGGAATTGACTTTTCACCTCATAATGGTGGGAATAAAATTTCAATAAAATGATAATCTACAAATCTGGCTCTAAAAATATCTTTTATTAAGGATTTTAAATATCTTATGATAGACAACGAATAAAAACCAACATAAATTACAAGTATATGTTGTGGACCTATTTTGGTATGTTGTGGAGGTATAATTGGTACATGGACTACACTACCAAAAACTCATAAGTGGGAAATATTTGGTTGTCTACGTAGTATAAAGTTGTGAAGAAAAGTATTCATGATAAGATATTAGCATGATTCTTATTAGACTTATAGTATGCATTACAACATGTCCCCAGATAGATGTTGGTAATTTGGTTTTCATGAATAATAGTCTAGCTATTAATTGAAGATGTTTAATCAAAGACTCTACTAAACTATTTTGGTATGAACATAAGCAACATGATGTTCAATATCTATCCCAATTAGCATACAATAATCATTGATAGTTTTTAAAGTAAATTCACCAGCACTATCAAACCATATTGTCTTGATTGGATAATTAGAAAATTATACACTTAATTTGATTATTTGTGCAATGAGGCTAGAAAAAACAATATTTCTTATGAAAAGAAGACATACATATAACCATTTAGTGGATGTATCTATAAGGACCATAAAATAATGAAAAGGTCCACATGGTGGATGAATAGGTCCACATATGTCCTCATTATTATTTCTAAAAAAACTGGTGATTCAGATATGATTTTATTTTATGATAATCTAATTATTAACTTACCTTGTGAACAATGATCACAAAAAAATTCATTGGGCAAAAAAATCTTCTAGTTATTTAATGGATGTCCATGTGATTATTCTATGATTTGGTGCATCATTGAAGATCCATGATGAGCTAGTCTATTATGCCTAAGAGTAAAAATATTTGGGTTATTGAACTTCTAGTTCATTACAGCATATGACACAATTGGATTTATGGTTGTATGGTATAACCAAGAGAAGAATGCTGGAAGCTTTTCTGAAATAATCTTTTTTCCGTAAATTATAGAGTTAATATAAAAACATTATTTATTACCTTCATTCATAATTTCAATATGATATCCATTTTGTGGGTATCTTTAAAACTAAGCAAATTTTTTGTTGATTTGCTAGAATATAATGCATAATTAATATGAAATCTAGTTCTATTTGGTATCATTATATTTGCTCTTCCTGAACCTTCAATTAAATCTGATGTACCAGGGATGATACTTACTAAAATATTTGTTGCTAAAATTTAAAAAAAAAAGTTTTTTCTCAAAGGATTGTATGCGTGGTTGCGCAATCAACAAGGCATATATCACTATCACTCATCTTGAAATTTAATAATACACGAATTTAGATAAATATATAAAAATATAAATAATAAGATGATATTCTTATTAACTCATTATAAAATACATAGAATTATTTTACATTTTCATCTTATACTAAACAATTGAAATTATCATTAGGACCTTAAAAAAATCCATATCGAGATAAAGTAGGCCCAACCCATTTACATCAGCAAAATTAGTTTCTACTCTTTTTCCTTTATCCTTTAATGATGCTAGATATAGATCTACCAGATATTTGGCTATATGACATCTATAAGACCAGTGTATTTCCATTCTGCATATGTAGCAAATCTCTTCAAGAGCCCTGAATGGTTTTTTATGTGCACTCTATTTTTTTTTTTTGTTTTTTATCATCATTATTCCACTTTTTGTGGTGAAACGAGTATTTCTTTTTTAAGGGGTTACAAATATGATTACCATAGTGTCATGAATGCTACATTCGACCACAACCATGGCTATGACCACATCCATGCCCAAATTGTAGGATAAAAATGCATTCACTTTAGGAATTATTCAGATCTAGTTGGATAGGACTTATGTTTTTCATTAGTAACTCATTATTTTGTTCAACTACTAGAGAACATGATATTAACTCTAAATATTTAGTAAATCTATGCTCTCTATATTACTGTTGTAAGATCATATTAGTGGAGTGAAATATTGTGAATATTTTTTCTAGCATGCCTTCATCCGTGATTTTTTCTCCACATAACTTCGATTTGGAGCTTATTTTAATTGTTATATTCACTCACCATTTTAAAATATTGTAACCTCATTTGCATCCATTTATAGTGAGCTTTAGGTAAAATCATAATTTTTTTGTGGCCAAATTTATCTTTCAAGTCATTTCATAAAGTGAAGATTTTTTTTTTATAATGAGATATTCATATTTTTGATTTTCATAGAGATGGTGCCTAAAAAAAATTAGTGTTTTTGCACCGTCCTACTAGGACTCTTCATTTCCTTCATTTATAGTTTCTCCAAGATTCATGGACGTCATATCTATTTCCGCATCAAGAATCCATGAAAAATAATTTTTACCAGAAATATCAAGTGCCACAAACTCAAGTTTTGTAAGATTTGACATTTTGGAAAATTTTTAATATATGAGGGAAAAAATAATGATAATATAATTTTATCTTATTTGGATTAAACTCATGTTGATATTGTGTTATAAAAAAAGAAGAAAAATAAGGATCTTTATATTTGACTCTGATTAGACCTATTTATAGACTTACAAGAATGACAAATGTTATAACTCTGAAAAAACTAAAAATCATGGTGAGAAAGCCAAAGGTTTACATAAATGATATTCATTCATTTTAAAGTAATGGTCATTCTATACAAAGTATTTATAATAATTAGTATATTTTTATATCTATTTTTTCTAAAATTATAACCATTCTAATTGTATTTTTATTATTTATATATATCTCATATACATTTTATTAAATTATTTTTTTGTATCACATAAAATATCAAAGTATATACTTAAAACTAACATAGCTCATTAATTATGAGTTTTTTTTACTGAAATATTAAGTATAGAACTTAATTTTAGAGAGAGAAAATAATTAATTAAAAATTACTTATTATTCAAATATAAAACTTCAGTAAAACATACAAAAATTCAAAATGCCAATATTTGTTATTTGCATTTTTTTGACAAGATTTTAAATAATTATAATTATTTTATTTATATTTAATATATATGATGTTTTAAGTTAAAAAATTAATTCATAATTTTGATATTAATATATGATTATAAGACATAGCATCTAATATATGATGTTTTATTAATTCATAATTTTGTCTCACATGAAATATCTATAAAAAATTAGTTTACATTTTGCATAACATAGCATCTTATTTAAATATTAATTTTAACTAAAATACATAGCACTCAACCTAATTTGAATGACATAAAAATGATTTGATAAAAAATGGCAATTATCAGGAGGCTATAAACAAAAAAAATAAGTTAAAATTCAAAAATCCAATTTTTTTATTAGTATTTTTATTCACTTAGATTTTGATTTATTAAAGAAATGAACACAAATTCAAAATAATTTGTGTTTTGGTGCACCAAAACCAAAGTAATTAAAAAAAGAATTTATTTTTCAAAATTTTATAAAATGCATCAATCTTGAAAATAATTAATTTTTTGATGCACTAAAATATACTAATCTAATTTTCTCCTTCAAATATTTAAAAAACTATCAATTTACAAATTCAGAAGTTAATTTTTCAATTTGGAAATCATTTACTTCTTAGCAAAATATTCTTTAGACCGATGATTATAAGACTAGGGTTCTAACCCATGTCATTCACCATGCAAAAAAATCATTAACCATTCGAACACAAGAAACATTTCAATTATTTTAGGATATATATATATATATATATATCATCATTCAATAATATAATTATATATAAACATATGTAGATATGTTTATATTAATATGTGTGTGTGTGTGTGTGTGTGTATTTATTTATATGTTTATATAAATAAATAGATCTATATGTATCTATATATATTTATTTTTATAAACATATAGATATATATAGACATAAACATGTGTATATAGATATATACATATAGATATTACACACACACACACACATACATACAGACATATATATATATATATATATATATATATATATATATATATATATATATATATATATACACATACATACGTGTGTGTGTGTGTGTGGAGGTTCCCTACTAAATTGGGTTGACGTAGCAAAAAAAAAATTCATATTGCGAGGATGGGGATTACAATCCCCACCCCGTCCCTACCCCATTTAGTATCTAGGCATAGGATCAAGGCAGGCTTGGGGAATATGATCCCTAAGTGGCTGAGCCTCATTTTCATGTTTGGCTGCTAGAGTCGTTGAGCCAAATAGATAAGGTAATAATAGAGGTGTCATATAATCATGTCGTGCCAGCATGACCCATTTTTTGGTGGCCCAATCGAGCCACCATATCATGCCAGGCACGACTTGGTAAGGTAAATATGCCATGTCGTGTATGGCACTGCTTGATTAATGTCAGCCCAGCTATCATGGTTCTGGGAAGATTTTGGCCGAGTTGTGCCGGGTAATGATCGAAGGTTGCATGCAAGCTACTGCCAGCCTGGTCGACCATCAACCAGATACCAATTTTTGATTTTAATTTTCAAATATTAATTGTACATATTAAAAAATTTAAGTTATCCATTGACTATTATAAGTTAGAGTTACCATTACAATATTATTTCATAATTCACATAAATCACAATAAAATAAAATCATTAACATAAATTTTAAATAAATAAAAATAACAAAAAAAATATACAGCATCCAATCCAACCAAAAATAAAATAACAAAAGTACTCTAGTACCCATAATAAAAATCATCAATCATTGTAAAGCTCAATCTCAATGCCAATCGATGTAAGTTTATAACTAATCATTATCACAAAGACGTCTAATTGTATCGCTAGCAATGGGCTCAACATCTACTAGCAACTCATCTGCTCTTGTTTCAACTTGATCCTTGATGCCCAACCTTAAATTCTTTCAATCCTTCATGCATTCTAGTACCTCAACAATATCTGATCATGATCTCAATCTCTTATCCAAAGTGACATTGACTGTAATAGAAAAAATAGACTCCAATACTATGCAAAATACTAGAGGAGTTAGTAGATCATATGACATCTTAGACAACACGAGATAGGGAACTCCTATGATTACCACTATTGTAATATATTAAGGTTTTAATTATCATTATATGATAGGATTGAGTAGTAATTGGTATATATGTACCGAGACAGCTCGCTCCTATTCGACGGTACGTCTGATCATTTTTCCTTCACTAATTAAATGGAGAAGTCATCATCTCATAATACAGTGTCCATGTCCATATTCAAAGCCTGACTACAGCTACTACCATACATATTATTGTAGTATATAAATAACTCAATCAATATTTTATGAATTAACCCATGAGGTTAGTATTATTGGTTCATACACATGGATATGTATATCAAAATATTTTATACCCCTTTCACTTTAATCCTAGGATCCATGCTGGCAGCTAGATAATAAAGAGATAGAATGGTGGACCGGTACTTTAAGTACTTGGTTTCTATCTCAATAGTCATTTCACTAAATGTCAGGTCATCTCTAAACTTCCTAAACATACCACTAGTATTGTATATGCACCTAAGTGCAATGCAAGTGGTGAGAGTATATATAGATGAAAACATGTTCGTCGTATCATAAAAAATACTCAAGAATTTCATATATGAAATTCATGTAACCCAATCTCTTTTGTTAACAATAAGTTTGTCACTCTTATTAATGAAATAGTCAGATATCACATGTTCGTATCCAACACATGACTCCAACATTATGTAAATATAATTCCAACGGTGTCTCACATCCATTTGGAATTTCTTCTTTATTAGACACACGGATAAATATATACTACCAAACTTCTATTATCTGCTAGGCATTCAAATATATTTTAGTGAGTTACGTATTTTTTCTAAAGAGGAGGAAATAACTTTATTCCCCGCTTGTACTATCATGTTAATAATATGATACATATATTTAACGTGAAAAATCACTTCTAATGGCTCATCTTGAATGGTCCTAACAAACGTGTTAATGACTACTTTATTATTAGATACGTTATCAAAAATAATACTAAATATTTTATTTTGAATATGATAATCTCTAAAGATTCTCATCATGCATTCATATTTGGCATGGCTATCACGAGGATGAAGAATCTCTAAAAATCATAAAATTATTTTATTAAGTGTTTCATTTAGAATGTACATAGTGGGTGGTGTGAGGCATGCAAAAGATGCATCATCACGACTAGTCCAGATATCAGACATCATAGATACTACGCCACTATATTATCTAAATTTATTAGTTATTATTAATTTATTTAACATATAATATTTTAGTATGTCGTTCCTACATGCGGACTTAGGAATTCTATGATATGTAGGATGAAAATAAGTGCATGATACTGACTATCATATGATCCTTCAAAATTCTAATTTGAAGACTCATCATGCTGATTAGTTTGGTCATATCTTCTCTCACTAACTCGTTGTAGTATATGAAGGGAGTTAACAAAGAAATTGTACTACATCTAGTTTTAAAGACCCCGCTGTTCAATTGAGTTTACTAATGATCTAATGTATCATATTTTTGAGTAATGATCGGCATGCCTCTTTAAATGCCTAGTCCCACACGTACTCTCACATGTATATATATTTTTTATAATATTTGTATTGTGCTGATGTTTTATCGACACCCCTTGTATTTTTATTTTGTATTATGTTAAAATGAGTCCAAACTATAGATGTTCTTCTATATTTTTATTTTTTAGATGTTTAAATTTGGGTCTAGGCTATGTGAGAAAATATAGTTTCAGCCTTTGACATTTCTTTAGGGTTATCAATATTTATATTATCTATGTGTACATTAATATTTTTTTTATTATCTTTAAATGCATTGTTGGTCATTTTTAATTTTGAATTATGCTCTAACTTAACAATTAAATGCTATTAAAAAAACTAAATAAAACATAATATCGAGACCAATAGGAGGGGGGGGTTTACATGCACCTAGATCATGCCACATGGAGGATGTGCACGGCCAACCACATGGCAAACTAATTAAAAAACCCCACCACATGTACTAGGCTAGGCAAGTTTTCATTATATTTTAATATTATTTTAAATGCCTAGGTGGGGTGGACATGGTCTGATTGGACTACGTTTGATACCCAGTCCGAGGTCTTGAGTCACGAGATTTATGCTACTGATCATGACTATGGGCCAAGCACCAGGGTCGTGCCTAGCCCAACATGAGGCCTACACCCCTTAGCTCAGGATGGTATGAACCATGCCTCAGGCTACCATGACCCAGGTTCGAACATGGTTCTAGACCAAGCGGGGCCAGGCATGACTCAGTTGGATCGTGCCTTGTGTCATGCCTGATCCATCTGCTCACTTGCCACCTTTAGGCAATGGGGGAAGAATGCACCTCCCCGCCCGGCCGCCTCCGTGTCAAAAGTTCTTGTTAGTAATTTTTTTTGCCTACATTATGAAATATTATATATATTCTAATCTAATTTTTAATAATTATTTATCTCATATCTAATAGTTTATTAATTTATTTTTTCTACTTATAAGGTTATAACCTAATTAATCTATAGCTCATATCTAATATAAGACAAATAATCTTGTTTACCTCATTCAAATTAAATTATTATTCAAATTTTTATTAAAATACACTTATTAATAATGTGTTAGTGTTATTTTACTATAAACTAATTTATTGATATATATAACATGAATTACATAAAAAATAAATTAATCTAATATCATATATGAGATAAATAATTATTAAGAATATAATTAAGATACTTATAATGGTTCAACGTTCAAGATCTAGGTAAAAAAAATTTAATGAGGAATTTTATATATTTAAATTTTAGCATAATTCTCTAAGATTATTACATTTGAATATTGATCAAATTTTTATCAAACATTTTACTTTCCTCAAATTAAGTTTTAACTCTGTATTTTAGTTAATTAAAATTTATGAATAATATGTTAAGTTAGTTTAAAGATAGAATAATTTATTGATACATATTATATATATGATAAAAAAAATATGTTATACAAATTCATATATATGCTAATTTTAGTTATTAATAACATGTTAGCCAATTAAAATATAAACTAATTTATTAATGGATATTGCCTATGCCACAAAAAAAGTATTTTTATATAATATATGAGAAAAATAATTATTATTCTAATTAAAATACTTGTAATTGACTAACATATTATTTTAGTTACTGACAAATAATTTTTTCTTTTGAATTTGGTGTGATTGCTACACAATTTTATAATTTGGATAATTATAATTTTTTATCAAATTATTTTTGTATCTCTCAAATTAAATTTGTATCTATGATTTTAGTTTAAATAAATTTTTGTAACCTAGTGTTTCTTCGAGCCAGATTAGCACATCCAACAATTACTAGGCCTCGAGCTAGGTGTAGAGTTATCTTCATACTCGTGCTCAGAGGTGTAGACTATGAGGATAGAACTCATACACCCAATTTGGCTCAGAGGTGTAGAACTATCAACATCCACACCAATAATCAATTGCACTACACCTATCATGAGTTAGTTAAAATAAAGTAAGATTTGTATTTTTGGGCATCAAAATCAAAGTAATTAAAAAAATAAATTTTATTTTTCAAAAATTTAAAAAGTACATCAAACACAAAAATAATTAATTTTTGGTGCACTAAAAATATCAATTTACTTCTCAAATATTAAAAAAAAACTCAGTTTACAAATTCAGAAATCACTTTTTCAATTCAAAATCCATTCAATTTCTAAACAAAGTATTCTTAAAACCAAGGATGACAAGACTAGGGTTAAACCCATGTCATTCACCAAGCAAAAAACTGTTAATCATCCGAACACACACAACACACACACACACACACACACATAAATAAATATATAAATATAAACATATTTACATATCTTTATATATAATTATATTAATATATATATATATATATATATATATATATTTTATTCTAGAATAATTGAAATGTTTGTGTGTGTGTAGATATATATATATATATATATATCTACATATATCTTTATATATATTAATTTATTTATCCAAGATTTTTATATATGTATTTATATATCTACATATATTTATATGTAATTTTGTGTGTGTGTGTGTAGATATATACATATATATATCTACATATATTGTTATATATATTAATTTATTTATCCAAGATTTTTATATATGTATTTATATATCTACATATATTTATATGTAATTTTGTATGTGCATATATGTATATACATATATATATATATATATATGCACATGTTTATATATCTATACACACACATGCTCACATACACACACACAGAGACAGACAGACGTGGGTGTGTGTGTGTGTGTGTGTGTGTGGATAATTATTTCAATTTACTTCTCATATGATAGTAACCTTGTGACTGATTTGTTGTGATTATTGTATGTCGACCTAAATATTTTATATTTTGTACATCAAAATACAAATCTTCCTAAAATATACTAATCTTGTCACTTGTTCAATAACAATTCGATTGCTTATAGAACTACCATTAAATCATGGACATGAAACTTTTCATGTTTAAGTAACTGGTATCGTAACGAAACATTGCACACTCAGTCACTGCCGGCATTTCAATTTGTATTTACTTCAGGAAAGTCAAAAGCAAAATAAAAATTTAGATTAATTAACAATTATGTTTGGTGTACTGAATTATTAACAAAAAATTGAAATTTTTGATATTTTAAAATAACACACTAAATTATTAACTAATCAAGTGCACCAAACCTTTATTAGTTTAGAGTTTGTTGCACCTATTTTAAAATATTAATACTTGAGTTTTTTTTTTTTTTTAAAATATTGCCGTACCAAAACATAATTCGATTAATTAGGAACAGCACTCATGCCGGAGCTGTGTTTAATCATATTCATCAGTTCCTCTATCTGTCCCTGACTGAGATAGTTTTCGAAAAAACTCAACAAATTCATGAATCAATTAGTGACAACAGCTAAGGGGGATAGTTTTCGAAACAACGCAACAAATTCATGAATCAAAATTTACGCACATTGAGTACAGAACATTAGTAGAGATGAGATTTGCAACAGTGGATGAGCACGCAACAAATATTAGAAATCCGCGGAAACCCGGTGGTACCGAGGTCCAAACTTCCTCGCCGGGAGTTCATCGGCAATATTTTCCAAGTCTACGTGATTTCTGTTTGACAAAATTTCATGTGTTTGGATAAGCTTAAATGAGCTGAGGTTACCGTGGCCGGAATTGTCTGCAAGACAAAAAAAAGAAACAAAATTGGATATTCAATGAAGACGATTGAAAATTCACGAGAACGTAAACAATCTAGGACATCAAATCGAGAGAATCAAATCTAGAACAAAAACACGCTGGAAAATTGTCTTGAAGGAGACATTAATGAATTCTGTAGAGTTGCAAAAACAACAATGTAAAAGCAGGATGCATGAAAAGATAAACAATAATTTATTAATAATTTAATCGCACCTACAATATTCGGCGAGTTATTGAGTCTGGTAAAAGGCGCCAAATCTGAGACAAAGCAACGGAAGAACAATGATTCATAATTAACTACGAAATTCACAAAAGAACAACAAAACCGCTAAATCTTGAACCCCGATCGCAATCTTACCTGGTGCATGTGGATTATGAGAAAATAAGTACAGGACAAGAACGCAAAGCAGAGTAATTAACGGAATGATGTGGATAACATGCTCTGATTTCGACAGTGGCGACGAAAAAGAAGAAGAGAAGCGGCGGAGTTTTGCTACTTCGTGATCTTCGGCGTCGGGAACGGGAAGAAGCATCGGAGAAGGCGAAGAAGATTTACGTCTGGAATCACCTGAAGAAGCATACGCTTCGTCTTTGGAATCGCTTCCATTGATTTGGAGCTTTGGTATCGGAGACCCGAGGGATTG
The DNA here is from genome assembly GCA_029783825.1 of Sapria himalayana. Taxonomy (NCBI): domain Eukaryota; kingdom Viridiplantae; phylum Streptophyta; class Magnoliopsida; order Malpighiales; family Rafflesiaceae; genus Sapria; species Sapria himalayana. The sequence continues at coordinate 2,315,014 of JAREIK010001563.1, read as the reverse complement.
TCTGTGCATTGTGAGGCAAAGAGATTGAGCAGGAAAGGTCGGGGGAAGATGACAGCGGAGATAAATGGTGAGCTGGCAGTTTGATGTTTTATTTCTTTTATAAGCTAACTTTTCACTTTCCCAGACACCTACGGCCAGACGTGCCCCCCAGCCCAACCCCAATCAATTAGCTTTTTATTTTTTTTATTTTTAAATTTGAAACAATAATTATAATAATCACAATTAATTACCAATACAGCAAGGCCGATTACCAACCTCATGGTAAATGCCCATGTGAAAAATTATTTAGAAAAATTATATTTTTATAGGCTTGTTTGAAAATACTGAAAAAAATAATAAAAATTTTAATGTTTAGTATAAAATATAATAAAATAAAACATAATCAAATTAAAATCCCAAAAATATAATCACTTGTTGAGATCAACGCAACTGTAGAAAATAAAAATATTTTCTAAAATGTGTATTTAAAGTTTAAACATATGTATGTGTTTAAACGTGTGTGTGTGTGTGTGCGTGTGTGTGAACATATAGGGTTTATATGTGTGTGTGTGTGTGTGTGTACATTTAAACATATGTATGTGTTAAATGTATATGAAAATTTTAAGTCTAAACATTATAACTTAACATCACTTATAAACATATTAAGTATATTAAACTTAAATTACAAGTTACATAATAAGCATAAACTTATAAAACATATTAAACATGCATATACATTTAGTTTGTTCTTGTTTTTTATTGATAAGACATTTATTAACATACATACATACTATATATATATATATATATAAACTTTAAATATAAGCATTTATAATCCTTGTACATATCTATAAACATTTTCTGAAATTTTTTGAAAATGTGGACCTCGTAGATATAAACCTACATATACAAACATAAAAATTCCAATTATTTTGCAAAAATAATTGGCAATTGGCATATTTTATTAAAATAAAACGAAAAAAAAAAAAATACCTCAAAAGAAACGAGAAGCCCGATGAGACAAGGTGAACTCAGTTGCGTATGGAACGAGGTTCTGGATAATTCCGAATGGCTCTGTTTCTCGATTCAATCTTGACATTCTGGAGCCAGGAACATTGTTCCCAACATGAGCTAGCCAGTGGTGAGAACAGGTGCTTATCAGAACCCAGGTTTTCGGGCTTCTGGATGGTTCGGTGATGACTAATTGGGCTCGAGAAACCAGTAGCCTGGTTCACCATTGTCCGTGATTGGAAACCATTTGGCTGGTTGACAGGAGGAGATGAGCCGCGGATTCGAGCAGAAGGTTTCATACGGTCCAACCACAGCAAAACCCGGTTTCCAATATTGCGACCCACCTCCAAATCTCTTTGTTGTATCTTTTGGTGAACTCTACATGCCAGATCGAAAATTGTCCGGGTTCGTCTGTTTCAGCACAAGAAAGCATGATCAACCATTAAATTACTTAGTAATTATAAATTTACTAAATAAACCTATAATTTCATGTAAATGATTCTGCCGAGAGGATTGTTTTTTGAAAACAAAACAAAATCATGAAACAAATCTTTAGGTGTCACGTTAAGAATTCAATTTGAATTAAACTAACTAATTAATTAATTAATAATATTTATGAAAGAAATATAAAACCTGACATTTTTCACAGATAATAGCTGGCAAGAAAAATTACAATGAAATTGACATTGAAAATAATTAAATTTTATATACTTGTCTTACATTTAGTAAAATTAAGAAAAAAAAATCATCCCTTTATCAACATGCCGAGCTGGCACGTACCCAGATACAAACGGCATGATGGCCATTCTGGGTGATCTGACCCCATGGATGCCTATATATGAAGCCCAATGCAGAAGAATTATATGTATAAATAGCTATAATTCAAAATACGCATATCAAATCCAAAAAATAAAACAAGAAAAATTAATATATGACATGATAATTATGTGCCACAGTATGACTATATGCATGAAAAAACTAGTCATAAAAATTAGTTTGTAATATATATTGAAATTAAATATTATAAAAAAGTATATGCATGTGATATAATTAACTAGAATATATGATAAATAATATGTTAGAGCATCTCCAAGAGACTCGCTAAACGCATCTATTTATGTATTTTAACGAGATTTTCCCCAAAAACCAACTCCAACAAGCTCGCCAACTTTCTGGCTATTTTACATTTCATTGGATTCACTAGCTAGATATAGCGATCTTTCCTTTCTCGCCAGACACATCACCATTAGCATATTTTTTGGAACTGTACCTCCGAAATTCAAGTAATCTTCATTTTTTTAGAACATAACCGTTCGCGTTTGTTTAGCTGTTGCGAGAGTTTATTTCGGCAGAAAACAATATGTTTCGGAGTTTTTTTTTTTTTCGTTTTGTCGTTTCAATATTCATGATTCATCTTCAATTTTTGTTTTCCATTTTAATTCCCATCACATTAACTTGATTTGTTGCATGAAAACAAGATTTCGAGCAACGAAATACAGAAATATCGTGCAACAGAAATAATTATTCTATTTATGATAAATGATTTACCACTTATCGTACCACGAAAAAACTTAATTTTGTTCCATGAAAACATGATTTCTTGCAACGAAATCTTGATATATCGTGCAACTGAAAAAAATATCATTCTACTGTATCTTTTTTCTCGATTTTTCATGCAGCATAAACTGATTTTCGTTGCACGAAAACTAGATTTCGTGCAACATATTTTGATATCCAGAAATTTAATAAATTCTTAAACATTTTTTGTTTGTTTTTTCAATTCAGCTCATTTTTTGTAAACAAAAGTTTGAGTTTTCGATTCAGCTCAAATATATTTCTAGTTTTTTTTTAGTATAAATGATGGATATATCCTTAAAATTTAAAATTTATACATCAACAATGTGCCTATGTGTGTGTTGTGTCTTTGTTTTTTTGGGTGTTTTTGTGTGTGATTGTATGTGTGCCTATGTGTGTTCTTGTTTGTGTTCTTATTTGTGTGCTTGTGTGTGTAATTATGTATGTGTGTGAAAGTGTGTGAGATTGTGTGTTGCTTATTTTCTACTTAGTAAATCCAATGAATCATAGTTTAATTGTGTGAGCATTGCTTCGTTACACAAAATATTTGAAATATGTCTATATAATTATAATATATTTACATAAAATTAAATGTAATAATAAGTTTAGGCATTATTTGAAAAAATTATGTAAATATATTTAGTTTTTTAGGATGTCATTTCTATAATGATTTTGATTAATATAATTAAATAGTTTTCGTATTTATTTTACCGTGTTTCCTTATTTATATAAACTTTGTGTTTTTTACATTATCCTAACTAATCTTTTTTATTTAAAAGAATGAACTGGTCATCTAATAGATCCATTCCAGCATGGAGCATACTTCACTAATCTATTAAATGATGAATTACATTTAGATGATGAAGTTATATGTTTATTTTATTCAAAGTCTCATTAAGTAGATTCCACCATCAATAAACAAAGAGGTGGCAATTTTAACTCACTGGAAGACATTATGATAATCTTAGTATGGCTTAATATTAGTTTAGATGATGTACAATGAAATGAGCAAAAATCTAAGACATATTAGTAAAGGATTAGAGAGTTCTTCTACCGATACAAGCCAAAGGGATGCCCAATTCATAGTCAAAATTCTTTAATGAGTCATTTGTCAATAATTCAGCTTGTCCAATAAATTTTGCGGATATTTTGCACAAATATAAAGACTTAATTAAAGTGGATTAACAGAAAATTTTTCTTTTAAAATTTTTTATTTGAAATGATAATAATTATTTTCTTTTAAAATTTTTTAGATATGTGTGCAAAAAACATGTACAAGGAATTCTATAAATTTTTTTTTCCATTTGAATATTGTTGGAATGAATTAAGGTATCAACCAGAATAAATAAAAGAATCTCAAACTAAGAAGAAAAAAATTGAACATTATGATACTCTTCGTAGTTCTTTGTCTTCTTCTACATCAGTCTCTAAAAATTGTAGAGCTAAAGCAAGGTCGTATGGATCCTTAGACAGACCACCGAGTAGGAAAGCTGAGAAAGCACGACTCCGAAAAAATAAGAGCAATGAAACTGAAGGTGATGCCAAAAAACTTGAACTTGTTAATCTTTTAGTTGTAATGCAGGAAGATAAAAAAGTAGCGAATGAGAAAAAATTCGAAATGATGGAAAAATCATATTTTCAAGATCAACATCTACTATAAGAAGAGCAATGTCTACAACAAGAGGAGCAAAGTATACATTAAGAGAAAGATAAAATAAAATTTGAGCAAATAAAAGAGGAAAATCATATAATGTCAATGGATACGAGTTGCATGTCAAAGTTGCAAGCTGAATATTATAAATGCAGCCAAATGAAAATTCTGGTAATGAAGATGTAATCTTTTTTTTATATACAAGTTAATAAATACATGCTGAATTTTAATAATAGTACAAGTAATATAAAAATATTTGCTCAAGTAATGCCTAGTCATTTCCAAGCATATTCCATTGATGTTCAACCAGGTCTTCTTAGAGTTTGGAATGAATTTCTTTATTTCTAATACAATATTGAGTATTAATAAATTTATGAAGTTGTGAACTCCATTCATGTATGACCGTGAGACGCTCATCCATTGCATCATAAGTAAAGTCTAATTCATTATCGTTCCTCTCATCTTCGACAATCATGTTATATAATATTATACGTGCTTTCATAATATCTTTAAGCATTTTAAATTTCCAAAAACGAGATGATCCACACACGATAGAAAATCATGCTTGGAGAACTTCAAATGCTCATTCAACATCCTTTCTTGCCGATTCTTGAGATTTTGCAAAATATATTTGCTTATTGTCTTTTGGACATTGAAAAGAAAATGTTGCCCATTTTGGATATATGTCATCAACAAGGTAATACTTAATTGCTTCCAAAATTAACCGAAGGAGCCTGACTTTTTGAAAAGAAAATAAAAATATTAGAACATTTAGTACGTTGATATCATTATGAGATCCAGGTAACCCAAAAAAAACATGTCAAATTCACAGATCATATGAAGTGATTGCTTCCAAAATTACTGTTAGTTCATTGATGTGACCAGAATACATACCTTTCCATATAGATGTGTCAAACGAGTCGGGCCGGTCCAGCCTGGCATGACACAATTCAGCGGTGCTTGTGCCGGCCAGGCATGGGAATTTCCCGTGCCTAAGCCTGTGACGTGCCCGGCCAAGGCACCTATCATGCCGTGCCGAGGCCAACCGGGCCTCGTACCATGCCTAAAACGGCACAGTTGGGTGGCCCGTGGCATGGCCCGCCGGCACTGAACATGTCCCGCAAACCTACACCCCATGACCCACGTCCCCACCCCATCGCCACGCCAGGGTGCGGATAGGGAAAACACACAGGCACAAGTCCAATCCAACCGACCCATGGTCTCGCCCGACCCAAATCCCCCCCCCCCCAACGGTTAAAAAAAATTTGAATATCAGCCATTGGATTTCGCCTCTAATGGCTAGGAAGCAAAATCTAATTGTGCTCATTATTTTGCCCCCTAAAATTCAATAAAAAATTAAAAAAACATAAAAAATCTATCATCTAGGCTTTACCTCTTATTTAACAAAAATCCTAAAAAATGACTAATACTAATGAAACATATTTAAATTTAAAAAATAAATATCTTACACAGAGATCTGAGACCGCTGAAACTTTGATTTATCCAATCATCTCAACCCAAATATCAAAAAAATAAAAAACTAGGACATATATTTTAGACTCATTTTAATATAATAAAACAAAAAAATATTAGGGGTGAAAAAGAAAAAATAACACAGTACAAATATTGTATGAGAAATTTAACTTGTATGAGTTCGTTTGGGACTGTGCACCTTAAGAGAAATGTCGAATTATGCACCAAAAAACAGTGCATTAGACCCTAAGTAAACCCAAGTTAGCATTGCATTTTTTGAGACTGAATCGAGTTCAATCTCAAAGTTTACTCCCTTTATATATCACAGCGAGTTGGGTAGGGAAGGCGACTTATCACATTGATAGGTCTTCCGATCAGATTTTCAGAAGATCCACTGGTAGCATGCATCATGCAGACATATTTTTAGCCTGCTTATAATAGGATTCCTAAGTCCACATCTAGGAATGACATACTAAAATTGTATAAGTTAGAAAAATAAAAATTAATTAATGAATTTATGCCATATAGTGGAGTAGTGTTCGTGACGTCCGATATATGGACAAGTCACGATGAATCATCTTATGCATGTCTCACCGACCACTATATAGATTTTAACTGCTTAATGAATAAAAAAATTTTAGGATTCTCTGAGATTCTCCATCTTCATGATGGCCCGACCATTTTTGAGTGTGATGAAAATCTTTAAAAAATATAAAATTTAAAATAAAATTTTTAGTATCACATTCGATAACACATCTAATAATGGAGTAGCAATTAACATATTTATTAGGAATATTAGAGATGCACCATTAGGAAAAATCTTTCATGCTAGATGCATGTGTCACGTGATTAACCTGATTGTACAAGCAGGTATGAATGTGTATTCCCCCGTGTTCGATAATATACGTAATGCACTAAAATATATTCACACTCCTCGCAGACAACAGAAGTTTGGTAATCTATGTTTGTTAGCGAATCTTAAGAAAAAGAAAAATCAATCGAATGTGAGATATCATTATAATTACACGTACCTAATATTGGAGTCATGTGTTGGATAGGAACACGTGATATCCGACTACGTCAATAGTAAGAGTGACGAACTTATTATTGATGACTTTAACTGAGCTTCAGAAATTTCATTTATAAAATTCCTGAAGATTTTTTATGGCACGAGGAACTTGTGTTCGTCGGTTTATACTCTCACGACTTGCATTACACTCAGGTGCATATTCAATATTAATAGCATGTTTAGTAAGTATCGGGCTGACCCGACACTTAGCTATATGGGTACAGAGATGAAAACCAAGTACTTAAAGTATTGATCCACTATTTCATCTCTTTATTATCTCACTGCATGTATAGACCCTAGGATTAAGATGAAAGAGATAGATAACACTCTGACTTATATTCCCTCATGCATGAACCTGGAAGACCCACCTTAAAAGTTCATTCATGAAAAATTGACTGACTTGTTCATGTACTATATTACTAGGTGCGGTGGTAGTAGTAGTGAGACTATGATTAAGGCATTGAAACCTTCTTTAAAGATGACGATTTTTTCATTTAATTAGCGAGGAAAAAATGACAGGATAGACCATCACATAGGAGCGAGCTTTCTCGGTACTTAGATATTAATTACTGCTCAATCCTATCACATTCTAATACTAAAAATCTTAATATATTACCGTGGTAGAAATCATATGAGTTCACTTTTCTCATGTTATCTAGGATGGCACGAAATCTATTAACTCCTCTGGTGTCGAGCATAGAATCGGAGTCTATTTTTTTTATTGCAGTGAACGTGATTTCGAATAGGAGCTCGAGATTACGTTCAGATATTGTTGAGGCCTTCGTCTGTTTGAAGAATTGAAAAGATTCGAGGTTTAGTATCCAGGATCGTGCTGGAGCTGAACAGGGACTGCATCCGTTGTGAAAGTGAAGGAGTTAATTGCTGATAATGATGATTCATATGATAGTGATCTTGATGTTATGATTGATGATGCTCATGATATGCCGATTGACGATTGACGTGGTTGCCGATTTCCCTGCCCGTTGCCAGACACCAGTTGCCAATGTCACGCCATGCCAATACGTCACGCCACATTCTATTTGTCATTGCCACTTGATTTTGATTTTTGATACTTCACAGTCACAGACAATTGTTTTTTGTGATTTATTCTTGATTTTGATTTTGATTTTGATATTTTTTTTTGTTAATTGTACGTTTTTTTACGTTACGTTGTAACTTGTATTGCTTTGGTTCGGTATCTATTAGCCGATTGAGCATTTGATTTGCTTTTGTTTTTGTGACTTTGTAATTTCTTTTAAAGAAATTTTTTGTTTAATTTATTGTTGTGTTTAAAACTTTCATTTAAAAATTAAAACTTTATAATTTAAGTCTAATAAATTATAACCTAAATTTATTAAAAATTAATAAAAAAATATAAACTTTATTAATATTTTCAAGTTATAAATTTTTAATAATTTTCAAGTTACCAATTTAAATTTTAACCTTTGTAATATATTAAATTTTTAATTAAAAAAATTTAACTTTGTAATTTATTAAATTTTTAACAATTTTCAAGTTACAAATTTATTATTTTAAACATTATTTATATATAATATAATATATATTTTATATAAAGTTTAATACAATACTTTAAATTTAAAAAAAAATATTTTTTATTTAACCAGGCCCGTACAGGCCTGACCCGGCATGATACTTTTACCATCGGACCGGTGGGCCGTGCCGGGCCTGGCTTTGATAAACTATGCCTGGCCCGGCACGAAAGCACGGGCGTGCTCAAAGAAAATGGGTCGGGCCGGCCATACACGTCCCGTTTAACACCTTTATTTCCATGCTGTTGGACAATTCTTTTATTTCCAATACATATAATCAATGCTACTTAACATCCCAGGAAATCTATGATTTGCACCCATTGATAATAATCTAATAATGTGATCATTATTTGGTGACCTAGGATATTCATCAGAAAAAATTGTTACAACCGGTCTCACAAATCTTTTTGAACTTTCTATTATAGTGATTTCACCAATCCTCACATAATCATCAATAGCATCTGTTACAACTCCATAAATAATCATCCTTATGACGGATGTCATCTTTTGAAGAGAAGACAAATCAATAATTTCAGCAGTATTATTTTTTTGAACAAGATATTGGTCATAATTTTTCACCATCAATAGAATACGAAGAAAAAGAGTTCAACTCATTCGAAACCTTCTTCAAAATAAGTTTGTAGGGATAGATAGATGGTACAACAAAATAATCATGAAATAATTTCTCATGCCCTTGAACTCAATTCCGATAAATTACTGAATAAACTTTAATAGAATCACGACCTATATTAGAGCTTTTCTCACTATTGAGTTGATACATTTCAATAACACAAATTATTATAATCTCCAATTCATCATCCGAGTCTAAATCATTAAGAATCATATTCATAATATGTTGCGGAGCCATAATATTAACACAATAAATAATGTAATACAAATATATATATTGATGATGTATGAAAATAAGAGATGAAAGATACTATTTATATATATATACAAAAACATGAATGTTGTAAATATTACCATGATAAAAATTAGTGTTTAAAATTTTAAATTTTAAATTTAATCATATTGGTGATGATATGGCATTTTATATATTAGTTTAAATTTTATTTTTTAAAAATTAGTTCTAATTTGTTGAAATGGATAGCTAAAATAGATAGCATTGTTGGAGTTAAACTTAAAAAAGTAAGTAGCTAAAATAGATAATACAATATTATAATATTTTTTTATCAGCTATTTTAGAGATTATTATTTGTGGTTCACTTACAAAAAGATTGCATGATTTTCATTCATATTGAGTGTAGACAAGTGCAAATGCATGAATTTCATTTAGATGACATAACCTTGGGGGTTAGAAAGTAGAAAGAACAAAATAATTTATGATATGATATTAATATTTAGCATATCCACTATTAATAAGAGTAAAAATATAAATCTAAATTTAAATACTTCACTAAATTAGCTCATGTTGCCAATGTTTATGTGGCCATGGATATAACCAATGTGACAAGGTTTGAGGATATTTCATAATGGTTCATCAAAGATAAAATTGTGAGAGTATTGCAAGACATCTATTTGATGATCAAGTTGGTCATAGCCATTAAGAAAAAAGTGAACAATGCACATAGGATCAGAGATGCAAATTTAAAAGATAAGAATAAGAATAACTAATTTTCTTCTTTTAACTTAGGGTAGAACAAGAAGCATTAAATAGAAAACATCTACTCTAAGAGAGTTTCAGAGACAATCACAACTATCAAGTGAGAAAAACAAGGCTCCTAGCATGTCATTTGCCAAAGAATAAAACATGCTACTATTTTCACCGGCTTAAACACGTAAAATGAATTCACTCCTAGAGACATGAATCCTAGATTAATGATATATCACATTCCCATTCATCAGCAAGTCGCACGTAGATGCAATTTGTCCCTCCTTACCCCATCTTGGGCTAGAGGAATCAGTATCACACCTAGGGCATACACAAACACCTACTACTATACAAACAAGCTAGAGGGTCCAAATCATAGGTCAAGAACAAGACAATAACTCAAAAGGCAATGACTTCAATGTACGAGGAGCATGTTTACATCATAACACCTCAAACAGTGATTGCAAATCAATCGATTATTCAGGATACATTTCTACTATCTCACATATTGATAAAAATATTTATTTTTAGTGCATCACATTCTTTTATTGCTGCAACTTATGTGAAAGGTTTAAACTTAAGATATTAAAACCTTGAAAAAATTACTGCTTGAGAGTTTTCCCCAAGAAAATAGGATAGTTATTAATTAAAAGTATAGATATTATGAATTAGATATCTCAGAAAGTCTAGTCATTGTAGACATGAAGGTCATGGACATGTTAAAATTCAATATAATCCTTGGGATGAATAAATTGACGATACACTTAGTCATCATTGATTATGATAATAAGATAGTTACTACCAACACATCACAATACTAGTTTATGTTTCAAAAAAAATGATTCTTTACTCCAAACCTTGTGATTATGAGTGCTAGCTTGCATGAGTAGCTTGCATGATAATAAGATATTAAAAACTTGCATGAGTAAATACCGATCATCAATGGGCTGGTGAACAAGTTTTACTATAGAGAACATGGTGAGATAAGACATATCTCTATCTCGAGTAATTTTTGAGTACAAAGATATTTTTTCTGAATGAACTACTAAAAATATCTCCATAGATGGATATGAACTTCACCATAGAATTAAATTCAAGTACGTTGCCTATTTCTATGATTTCTTATAGAATAAAACTAATTGAGTTGCAAAAACTCAAGTCTCAAGGTCAAATAATAATAAATTATCAAACATTGGCTTTATAAGACCGACCACTTCATCTTGAAATGGTTTGATAATTTATTTGAATAAAATTACTATCAAAATAGATATATTTTTCCTATGATTGATAATTTATATGATCAGTTGAAAGTCACACAAGTTTACAAAAAAATAGATCTCTATAACGATCATCATCATGTGAGAGTTAATGAGACAAATATCCCTAAAGCAACAATTAGAACAGAATACGAGCATTTCAAGTTCGCAATGATGCTCTATGAATTGATAAAAACTCCAACAACATTCATGCACATCATGCAAAAGGTGTTCAATTACTATCTAAATCAATCTGTTGTAGTCTTCATTGACAATACATGTATATATTCCAAGTCTAAGATAGAGAATGATGAACACTTGAAAATTATTTTTTAAATTTTGAGAGATCATCAATTAAATGTCAAATTTAGTGAACATGAGTTTTGGCTTATTGTTGTAGAATTCTTGAAATACACAATATTGACTTTTGGTATATCCATGAATCTAAAGAAGATTGAGGTAGTTATGAGTTGTAAATACCGAGGTAAGCCTACAAGAAACAAAATTTCTTAGAATTGATAGAACACTAATTAATGATCATTAATAACTTCTCCCAATTAATGATATCTATGACAGAACTGACTAAAAAGAAAATCAAATTTGAATAAAATGACCTGTACAAGAAGACATTCCATGAGTTAAAAAGTGGTTAATTCAGCTCCTACTTAAATTATTCTTGAGAGAAGACATAAATACACAATGCATTGTAACACCTCTAGGATTAAACTATATTAATATAGTCCAGAAGGATAGTAACTAATAATTCTCAATAGTTAAAAAAACAAGAGCAAAGTTACACATTAAATGGAGTTGTCATCCATTATCTTTGTTTTGAAAATTTAGCACCACAATTTATATGGTAAATAGTTCAAGGTGTTTATGATTCACAACCAACAGAAATATATTTTTACACAACAGAACATCAACATGAAGCAACACAGGTAGATGGAATATCTAGAAGACAATGAATTCACATTAAATTATCATCCCAATAAAAGAAATGTGATGGCCAATGGCTGATGTACTTTATCGAAAGTCACCGGATGCATTGTGTAGAGTGGCTTTTCGAAAGTAGCAAAACTTGAGACTGTGAGATAATTCTGGTTGCATTACAAGGGTCAGGTTCAAGATACATTAAATAATTTGAGCTGCTAAATTGAATAATCGAGTCATAAGAACAGGATACAAAGATAATGTCTATCAAAGACTAGGTATAATCGAATATGAGTGAGGAAGGTTAGGATATTCACATAATAATAGCTTTCAAAATAAAAAAATGGTTATAGTTTACTAGTCAATAAATTTAAAATAGATCCTCAAAAAGTTATATTCTCATTTTTATTGTGCAACCTAATAGCACAAATATAGACTATGATCTTTGTCACTAATACTATTAAAATGAGATAAAAAAATATGTTGGAGACTTTGTCAATTGATGAATCACGTGTCAACAAGTCAAGGTTGGATACTGAACTAAAATAGTATTTCTTACCTAAACTCATATGCATTTTGATACCTATAACAAGTCGTCACTTGGAGATGGCACAAATATAGTAGCAGAAGAAGGGCACGGCTCACGAGATAGGACCAGATCCCACATAACAGCAACAATTAGAGAAGCCTTAAATCGTCATCGGAGTCGATTCGGGAGAAGAGGAAGCTCGAGTGGGAGGTGTAAAAGTCGTCCAAAAAGTCCAACCACAACTCTACTAAACCCCCTTTCTTATTTTTTATTTCCTAATCTATTACATTCTTCCTCAAGTTGGAGCATAGATATCAATCATGCCCAACTTGTTACATAAATAGCTAACCCGATCCACACTTAAAGCTTTTGTGAAATTGTCACCCAACTATTCTCCCGTCTTCACATATCCTGTAGAAATTAAATCAAGTTGTATTTTCTCACGAACAAAGTGACAGTCAAGCTCAATATATTTAGTTCGTTTATAGAATACAGGATTCGAGACAATATGTAAAGCAGCCTAGTTATCACAAAAAAATTTTGCTGGAACCACAGTCTTAATGCCGACTTCCATCAAGAGTTGATGGAGCCGCATGATTTCACACACAAACTATGCCATTGCTCTATATTCTGACTCTGCACTTGAACAAAAAACAACCCATTGCTTCTTACTCTTCCATGAAACTATATTTCCACCAACAAAAACACAGTAACCTAATGTGGATCTCCTATCTTCCTTTGATCCTACCCAATCAGTATCTATGAAGCATTCAACCCTATTATGCTCATGATTACTAGATAGAATACCTCGTCCCTGAGCTCCTTTCAAGTAACATAGAATATGTTCTATAGCTGACCAATTATCAACAGTCAGGAAAGACATATATCGACTTACAACACTGACCGAGTATGCAATATCAGGACGAGTTACTGTAAGGTAGTTCAATTTTCCAACTAGTCTTCTATATCTCTTAGGATTCTTAAACAATTCGCCTTCTTTAGTAAGTTGTACACCCGGAGCCATAGAGGAACTACATGGCTTTGCTCTCAATTTTGCAGTCTCGGACAATAAATCAAGCACATATTTCCTTTGAGATAAGAAGATTCCATGTTTACTCCACATAACTTCGACACCCAATAAATATTTAAGCATCTCTAAGTCCTTTGTATGAAACTGATCGTGACGAAAGGACTTAAGAGATAAGATTCCGGTAGAGTCACTCCCAGTAATGACAATATCATCCACATACACCACCAACAACATGATACATGAACTGGAGTTCCGGTAGAAGACAGAATGATCAGATTTACTCTTCTGCAAGTTAATATATGTCTTCCCTGACTTTGTTTCAAGCCATATAACGACTTCCAAATTCGATAAACCTTCCCAATCTCCCCCTGAGCAACAAACCCTAAAGGTTGCTTCATATATATCTCCTCCTGAAGATCGCCATGAAGAAATGTATTTTTAATATAAAGCTGATGTAAATCCCAATTATATGTGGCAGCTAGAGGTGTCAACCGAGCCGGCCCGGCCCGGCACGAGGCACGGTTCGCCCTGACCCGTGTCGTGCCCGGGCAAGGCACAACCTGTGTCGTGTCGTGCCGAGGCCAACCGGGCCTCATGCCGTGCCTGACCTAACACAGTTTGGTGGCCTGTGTCACGGCCTGTAGGCACAGTCGGGGTCACCATTCACACCCAGCCCCAGCATCCCGCACCCACTGACCTGCAGACCTGGCTTCCTACACCCTCACGAGTCACGGGTCATGGGTGGGTTCACTATGACTCGGGACACTCAGGCCAACGCCAAGCCAAGCTTCCCCTTCCTACAAAAAAGACTGCAGGTCGGGTCCAATCAGACCCGACCCAATTCTCCCTCCAACCCAACGGGCAAAAAAAAAACTAAATTGTTGCCATTGGATCTCGACTCCAATGGCTAGGGGGCAGAATCCAAGGGCCCTCATGATTCTGCCCCCTAAACAATTAAAAAAAAAACAAAAAAATGATTTTTTTTTAAAAAATTAGTTTCTTTAATTTATAAAATTCACCCCCCCCTCTCTATAACATTTTTGTTTTTCATAAATATTTATTCTCTCAAATCTCACATTTTCTCTCTCTCAAAAATCTGGCTCCTTTCTCTCGGGACTCAAAAAGTCAGGATTTTGTCATTTGACTTGACTTTTCAGGAATCTCAACTTGGGTTTTGAATTTTGAGCTAGACTGTGGTGCACCGTGCACGTGATCGACCTAACTACTTTACCAAGTAATTTATTTTAAGCTTTTTTTACTTTCTCTCTTTCTCTCTTTCTAGTCTCTCTCTCTAGACCTAAAATAGTTAAATCTAAAATATATCATCTGGTCTTTAAATAAGTGTCTTGTTTAACCAAAATTCTAAAAAATAACAAATACTAATTAAATATATTTAAATTTAAAAAATAAAAATCTTACACAGAGGTCTGAGGCTGCTAAAATATTGGTTTCTCCAGTCGTCTCAACCCAAACTTCTAAAAAACAAAAAATTAGGAGACCTTCAATAGTTTGGACTCATTAATATAATAAAATAAAAAAATATTAGGGATAAGGAAGAAGAAATGACACAGTACAAATATTATATGAGAATTTTAACATGTAAGAATTCATTTGGGACTGGGCACCTTAATAGACATGTCAAATTATGCACCAAAAAATAGTCCATTAAACCCTAGACAAACCCAACTTGGCACTGTATTTTTTGAGACTGGATCGAGTTCAGTCTCAAAGTTTACTCCCTTCATATACTCCAGCGAGTTGAATAGGGACGACATGGTCAGACTTATCACATTGATAGGTCTTCCGATCAGATTTTCGAAAGATCCAAGGATAGTGCACATAATGCAGACATATTTTCAGCCTGCTTATCGTAGGATTCCTAGGCCCGCATCTAGGAATGACATATTAAAATTATATAAGTTAAAAAAATAATAATTAATAAATTTATGACATATTGTGGAGTGATGGCCGTGATGTCCGATATTTGGACAAGTTACGATGAATCATCTTATGCATGTCTCATCAACCATTATATAGATTCTAACTAGAATATGACTAAAAAAAATTTTAGGATTCTATAAGATTCTTCATACTCATGATAGCCCGACCATTTTTGAGTGTATGATGAAAATCTTTAGGGAATATAAAATTCAAAATAAAACTTTTAGTATCACATTCGATAACACATCTAATAATGAAGTAGCGGTTAACATGTTTGTTAGAAATATTAGAGACGCACCATTAGAAGAAATTTTCATATCAGATGCATGTGTCACGTGATTAACCTGATTGTTCAAGCGGGTATGAATGTGTATTACCCCACGTTGGATAATATACATAATGCACTAAAATATATTTGTACTCATTGCAAACAACAAGAGTTTGGTAGTCTCTGTTTGTATAAATCTTAAGAAGAAGAAATTTCAATCGAATGTGATACATCTTTGGAATTACAAAAATCTGATGTTAGAATCATGTGATGGATACGAACACGTAATATTCGACTACGTCAATAGTAAGTGTGATGAACTTATTATTACGATATTAACTGGGCTTCAGAAATTTCATAAATGAAATTCCTTAAGATTTTTTATGACACGACGAACATGTGTTCGTCGGTTTATACGCCCACGACTTGCATTGCACTCAGGTGCATATGCAATATTAGTAGCATGTTTAGGAAGTATCGAGCTGACCCGACACTTAGCCATATGGTTGTAGAGATAAAAACCAAGTACTTGAAGTACTGGTCCATCATTCCATCTCTTTATTACCTCGCTGCATGCATGGACCCTAGGGTTAAGGTGAAAGAGGTAGAAAATACTCTGACTTACATTTCCTCGTGCATGAACCTGAATAAGCCACCTGAATGGTTCATTCACGAAAAATTGACAGACATATTCACATACTACGATACTAGGTATGGTGATGGTGGTGGTGGTGGTGGTGGTAGTGAGACTGTGATTACGGACATGGATACCTTGTTCGAAGATGACGATTTTTTTATTCAGCTAGCGAGGGAGAAACGTCGGGGTGGACCATCACATAGGAGTGAGCTTTCTCGGTACTTAGATACCGATTACTGCTCAATCCTATCACATTCTGATACTAAGAATCTTGTTATATTACAGTAATAGAAATCAGATAAATTCATCTTTCCCGTGCTATCTAGGATGGCACAAAATCTACTAATTTCTCTGGTGTCAAGCGTAGCATCGGAATCTGTTTTTTCTATTGCAGTGAACGTGATTTCAGATAGAAGATCGAGATTATGTCCAAATATTATTGAGACCTTAGCCTATTTGAAAAATTGGGAGGATTCATGATTTAGCATCCATGATCGTGCTGGAGTTGGGACTAGAACTGCAGTCACATCCACTGCGAAAGCAGAAGAGTTGATTGATGATGATAATGATCCATATGATACTGATCTTGATGTTGCGGCTGATGATACACATGATATGTTGATTGACGATTGATGATGATCCACTACTTTTTGATTTCGATGTTTTATTTTTTATTGATTGTACGCTTTATTTATACGTTATGTTAAAACTTTAATTTATTTGGTTTAGACTTTCGGTATCTATTGGCTTATTTGGCATTTTTCATTTGGTTTGCTTTTGTTTTTTTTACTTTTAATTTTTTTTAACAAATTTTTTTGATTTATTTATTTTTTTGTTTTATTTTTTCATTTAAATATTTATAACTCTATAATTTAATTATAATAACTTATAAACTAATTTTATTTTAAATTATAAAAAAATTTAAACTTTGTAATTTAATAAATTTTAAACAATTTTTATTTTATAAATTTATTATATCATACATTATCTATAATTCTATATATAATTTAGTATATTTTATAAATAAACTAAAATTTAAAAGTATAAAATTAAAAAAAAATATTAACCTGGCTCGTACTACCTGGTTTGGCCCGTACGGCCAGGTTAGGCCCAACCGGGCCTGGCTTTTATAACCCTTGCCTGGCCCGGCACGAAAGAACTGTCATGCTCTAAAAAAATGAGCCAGGCTGGCCCGGCACGACCCGTTTGACACCTCTAGTGGCAGCTAGAGAAATAAATAGACTAACAAATGTCATCTTAGCAACATGGGAAAAAGTATCAGAATAGTTCACACCATAGGTCTGAGCGTACCCTTTGGCCACAAGTCATGCTTTCAATCGAGCAATTGAACCATTCTGATTAACTTTGACTGCAAAGATCCAGCAACATCCAATGACTTTCTTTCCAATAAATAAATGGACCAAGTTCCAAATATCATTCTCATTCAGAGCATTCATCTCCTTTATCATAGCACTACGCCAACTAGGGTGAGACAAGGCTCCCTGATGTGTGTTAGGCAACGAAATAGAATTCAAAGAAGCAATAAATGAATAAAACTAAGAAGACAACTGATTATAAATGCATAATGAGGAAATTAGATGAACACACTGACGTCTACCTTTACGAAGGGCAATAGAATGATCATCAGCAACTGGATCTAATGTCGAAACAGCCGGTGGAGGATCAGAGACTGGTGGGTTCTGGCGTTGAGTGTAGACCTGAGTGATAGGAGGCTTTACTGGAGTCGAAATAGGAGGGGCTGGCTTTACTGGAGTATGAACAAAAGGGGCCATGGGGGAGGCTATAGTATATACTAGCAGGTCATTATGACAGTAATAACAAACAACACCTCCGGGACCAGGCCCTCTAGTGTTATCGCTTGGACCACTGTTTCTATTTCGTTGCCTTTCTTGCCTTACTAACTCAACGGTTGGTCCAATAAGAGCACTGCTTTTCTAGATAGATACAAGGGTTGGTGAAGAAGATGATGCTACCTCAGTGCGAAGAATCATGCTAAAGGTCTCCTGGAGAGATGCTATTTTAGGACTGGACAAAATCTGGGCCTTAGCTGAATCATATTCAGACAAAAGAGCAGCAAGAAATCTCATAACTGTCATCTGTTCTCATTGACTTTGCTGAACTTTGGCATCTGGGCTAAAGAGCATAAGCATATTAAGCTCTTCATGTATCTTTTTGTAGGCCATAAAAAATTCTGTAAGTGATTGATCCTGTTTCTCTGATCGATAGAATGCTTTACACATATCAAATATACGAGAAACATTCCCCTTTCCAGAAAACACAAATTCCAAATAATCCATTAGCTCCTTAACAAATTCACAATGATTAACAAGGCCCAGTACCTTGCTGTCGATAGAAATTAGGATTTGGATGAACAGACGAGCATCCTCCTCCATCCATTGCTCTTTCGAATTATCGGCTGGTGGATTCTGAGTGAGGTGACTACCCATACATATGCTCCTGACATATATTCGAATTATTTTGCTCCATTCCAAATAGTTGGGACCAGTCAGTTTGTCTTCCGTGATTTTGGACATCATTGGAACCACCTCAAGCTTTGGTATCGGTTTTTTCTCCTTTGAATCACTCATTATAGTACCACAAGAAGAATTGATAATTACTTGAATGTTAAGCAAGTCACACAATATGTATCAAACGAACCCAGAGGTTGGTATCAGTCTCCTACAAAGCAGTAAGTCTATCTTTTGTCTGCCATCCTTGTTGTAAAGTCTGTCTACGTGAACTGATGAGGATGAGCTGCTGGTGTTCAATTGCCACTTGTCACTGGTGCTGCCAACACCAGCGAGTGCATAAGCGGAGACGAGGAAGACATGCACAGATCCCTCTGATACCATGAACTAAAATAATATTTCTTACCCGAACTCATGCATTTTGATACCCACAACAAGTCGTCACTTGGAGATGGCACAGATATAGTAGGAGAAGAAGGGCACGGCTCACGATGTGAGACCAAATCCCACATAACAGCAACAATTAGCGGAGCCTTAAATCGTCGTCAGAGTCAATTCGGGAGAAGAGGAAGTTCAGGTGGGAGGCGTAAAAGTCATCCGAAAAATCCAACCACAACTCTACGGAACCCCCTTTCTTATTTTTTATTTCCTAATCTACCACAAGTACCATAGGACATATGACTCAATCCCATGGAGGTAACTGAGCGCAAATGAGAATATATCATAATAAATTTTGTGGCACCTACCACATACAATGAGAATATATCACAAGTCAACACACATTCTAGTTGTACGGATGACTTTCGCTCTTGAGAAATGTTACAATTTGTATATACAATAGATTGTTCGGTTACATAGAGTGTTAGTGCTTGTCGTGTCAAATTGGGATCTCACGTTTACGATTTACTTTTGAAAAAAAATTTCAACAAGTCATTAGAATACAATTAATGATGATCACAATTCTCATCCTCGGAATGGCCAATCAGGAAAGATAATCCAAACTTTAGAGGACAAGCTATAGGAATACATCTTCGATCTCAAGAGTAGCAGGAAAGAGTATTTAGTCTTAGTGAAATCAGCCTACAACAATAACTATCAAACGAGCATACAGATGGCACCATACCAAGCAAGCATGCAAAACTACTACAGGTCTGAAATTGATTAAAGACACCTCTAAGAAAATGAATTTGATATAGAAGTATTTCTCATAGCTCAGAGCCAACATAAAAGCTACACCAACAAACAATGATGACTTCTATAGTTTGAGGTGTGGGATCATCTCTACCCCAAGGTGATGCGCAATAGAGAGTATGGTCAATTTCATCAAGCAAGAAAAATTATCACCAAAATTTATTGAATCCTTTAGGATGCTCAAGAGTAGTTACGATGGCTTACATGTTAGTTTTACCACCAAACTTATCCAATGTTCATGCAATATTTCATATCTCTATGCTTCAAAAGTACACTCCAAATACAGCCTATGTAATGGGTTGAGGCAAACTCATTACTAATACTAATGAAACCTTCTAGAAGGAGCTGGATCGAGTAAAAAAGACAACATAGGGAATACTAGAACATAATGCATGCCAATTATCATTTCTTGTTTGAAAAGTATACTTTTAGTCATGTAGTGATAAAATTACTATTGCACATACGATTGATTTGAAGGTATGTGTATGTAAATTTTGAGGATAATTTTTTTTCAGGGGCAAGAATGTAAAACCAAGAGAGAATTGAATTCGACAGATTCTTTTTAAAAGTCAAATAATAAAACAAACCTCACCGTTGGACTTGTCAATTAGGAGTGGCTCAAACTTCAAATAGAGGTTTGTTTGATATTGTGATTAGACCATTGAGTTGTGACTTACATTGTGGTGTAGCAACCATATTTTGGTGTTGTGACATACACTTGATGTCACAACAAGTTAATTGATGTGAAAATTTTATTTTGGTGTCGCGGTAGACTATTAATGTCATGTCATGTATTATGTTGTTGCAAAACCAATTTATTTGTATTCAATTTACTTTAAATATAGAATTAATGTAAAAAAGAAAGAAAGAAAAGGGAATAACAACTCATTCATTTTCAAAAGCAAAAAATTTTCATGAGACAAAAAAGGAAGAAAGAAAATGAGTTTCTAAAACATCTCTCTTAGATCTACAGAGTTCCATCAATTGGATTTAGTCGAATCATAAACTAAAATTTATCTACTCGACGAGATTTACCAAAATCAAGAGATTCCACTAAAATTCCATAAGAAAAAATTTGGAGAAATCAAATATTTTGATTTGTGAGATCTTCGATTCTACTATACTCCAAAATGTATGAATTCTTACCCAAGTTTAATTTCATACCAAGGAGTGAAATTTGTATGTGAAGATTGTGTAGAAAGTATTTTCCTAATTCTCTCCATCTTTATATGCTTGGTTTGTTTTGAAAATGTAGAAGGTTAAGAACCAAAATTACAAAAAAAGGATATATAAGTATTTTGAGGAATTGATGTTAATTTTCATATAATTTGAGTATTTATTTTGACCATAACTTGGCCTCCTAACCTCTAATTTGTATCATTCCAATTAGAAATAAAAGTTATGAAATATTTTTACAAATATCTAGAAAAACCAAGAATCAAATCATACTCAAAGAGCCTTTATTTCCTAGAATCTAGTTAGAAAATCACATTATCTAAAATCTTATTTACTAGATTAATATTGTTATTGAATTTAGACTTGAGAGCTACCTAAAGTAACATTATTCAGGCTGAATTGATTACATTATAAACTTTTGTCTAATATGATAATTATGTAACACTAACATTTCTATATACATGAAAGAATTATAATCATAAGAATTGAATTATAATATATATTAATATTAAATATTATTGAAAATTATATGTATGTAACATAATTATAAAAGATACACAATAAAATATATGATACAAATGAGTTGTATAATTTTATTCATATGTGACATAATATTGATATGAAATAATATATTACATTACATATGCACAAGGACATAGCATTAAATAAGTATAAATACATGATTTTGATCAATCATCATGCTTAATAATTTATGAGTAAGCTTAGTATCATTGAATGATGACCAACAAGTTGTGCAGTGAGACCCCAAAAATCAACTACTCACCAAAACACATGGATTTTGAATTTTAAAAAAAAATTATTTGAAATAGTGACATCCATTAAAGTTTTGATTTATAAACAAATAATTTTTATTTTAAAATTTTCATTATATACATTCATCAATAATATTTTATCATATATTAGCATATGCATCATGTGGTAAGAGTAGATAAGATCTCAAGGCATGATATATATTTGAGTCTCATCTTATTTCATAACATGTAAGAGTTCATGATAGAAAAGCACACTTTTACTTATAATGTAAGTACAAATTATAAATATAATCATTACATATGCACTTAGGTGAGAAAACCCACCTATAGAAATCTTCTCCATTAGTCATAGCTCACCTTATATGAGAAATATTTCATGTGCAAAACAGATATTGGACAATACTCATTAAGATTATAATTATGAAAAAAAATGGATAGTTTTTGATAAATACTTGGTACAAAAAATTGGAATAAGGTATTTTATTATAAATATTTTATATAAAAATATTATAATTAAACTTTAAGGACTTAAGTAATATAGCCTTGAATTTTTTGAGTTGGGATAAATAAACTAGAGGGAAGACTTTTACTCATAAATGAACTGACACGATCATTATATTATATTGAGTTCTAAATTAGTCATGTGATTATAATGTTGTACAGGTTGAATTTTGGATAATGTTCCCCAAAGAAAAAAAAAATTATATCTAATTTTTTTTAGATTATGAATGTGAGTAAATGGGACATAACAATGAGACATCTGATTATTCAACATTCACAAGTTTTACGTAGGATGATGATTAATCATCAAACTCCTAAATTTTGAGTCACATTTTCCAAATCAATATTTAGCATTGTTATAAAAATAATTATACCAAAGAACCTCATTAACACCAAATATGATCAATATGATTTCATATCTTATAGATCATGAAACTATTAATAAAAAATTAACATGATTACATAATATGGTTTTCATTATGCTTTATAAATGCTTCAAGAAGATAACGATCAATGATCAATTCAAAAATAATAATATTTATATAAACATATACATATACATACATATATATGTGAAGTTCACAATAATACCCCATCAATTTGAGCTATATAGTCACTATTGGGGCTAGTTAATCTTATATTTTATAAACTCACCACATATCAATGTCATATACTAAATTCTCAAAAGTTAACGTTAGTAATACTAATAATTTGATAAAAAAATCTACAAATATTTTATATATGAAATCTACTAAACATCAATTTGTCAAATTTCTTGGAGTTTGTGAATATAAAAATTTTGACAAGGTATGCTTGGTCCTATCACCTATGATATATCCTCCCCTAACTTGTGCAACACAAGTAAAATTATCTTCATAAATTATAGTGAGAAAATGTGTAATCGATAGTAAGCAAAAAGAATTGTGAATATATGTTATAATGAATATTTACCAAACACTCTATTCTAGTTTTATATAAAGCAATAATCTCAGAGTAGTTAGAAGATATTTATATTAGCGATTATTTCATATAATATCAAGAAAAAGTAGTGACATTATAACAAATCCTTGAAATAATATAATCTCAAATCTATGGTTCCTCAAAAATAACAAATAAACATGTTCGATCTCATTCTAGTCTCAGAAATGGCTTAGAACTAAAAGTGCCAATAAACTTACCACAAAAATGATATATGGTCTCATACATTGTGCTAAGTACAACAAAGCCCCAGTTACATTGAGATATGGTACTTCCAACCCAAGTATCTCTTCATTAGATTCTCTAGGACAAAACTAATCATTGAAAAGATCTAGAGACTTTACAACCATAAGGCTGCTCAAATATTGAACCTCATCCATGTTGAAGCATTTAAGTAATATGTCAATATATGTTAATTGATGAATAATTATTCCATTTACTTTATGCTTAAGCTTTAGATCAAGACAAAGTTTAATTTTACCCATATCTTTAACTTCAAATTCCTATTTCAAATACTCAATAATTTTAGCCAGCTCTTCTAGAGTTCTAATTAAATTTATATCATCTACATAAACTGCTACAGTTACAAATCTAATTTTTGATTTTTAATAAACATGCATGGATAGAAAAGATCATTCTTGTACCTTTCCTTAATTAGGTACTCACTTAGGAGTTGATACTACATGCGACCAGATTGCTTTAACCCGTATAAAAATCTTTGTAATTATTTTGATAATAAGTTGCGAAGAGTACAGACATCAAGCATTTTAAATCCCTCGAAAATTTTCATATAGATATATAAGTCTAATTACCCATATAGATATGTCATCATAATATCCATAAGATGTATTTCCAATCTTTCAAAGAATACCAGACTAATAAAAAATAAAATATAATTATATCTATCACAGGTGAATATGTCTCGTCATAATCAATCCCAGGTCTCAAAAAAAATCTTTAAGCAACAAGTCAAGCTTTATATCTGATAATCTTATTTTTCTCATTTCATTTTCCGACAAATACTTATTTATATCCAATGGGTTTTACATTATAGGGGATATGAATTATGAGTCCAAAAAAATCTTGTTTAGCTAGGAAACTAACTCAACCTTAATTACTTCCTCCCACTTATATCAATCTTGCCTTTAACAGTATTCAAAAATAGATTGTGGCTCACAATGATCATCTATAATTTAATGAGCAAATGAGAATGTGAAAATATCATCAATAATGATTTTATTCATATCCCAAATCTCATTGCAATATATAATAAAATTCTCAGTATTTCTAGAGATTCTTCAAAGGCATTAAGCTCTATATAAGTAAGCACAACACCAAACTCTTTTAGAGTGGATTCTTGATTTTTTTCTCCATCATTTTCGAGGAACATTATCTTTTGATCCTATCGATCTATCAAGCTTCAAATGTAAGAATTTTGATTCATTTTAGCTTGTCCTTCGGGAATAGTTATCATAGTTGGAGCATTTACAGCTGAAATATGAGATTTCGTTACCTTAGTAGCATCATTAAATACATCAGAAAATCTAATGCCTATAGCCTAGAAATAAATTATTCGTTGCACCTCATTTTAGCACTCAAGAGTTCTTAAGTCTAATTGAGATAAACTTATCATTCCAGAAGAAAACCTTAATTGGTTTTTGCATTGCAACCTTTTCAATTTTATGTGTCCCATCGATAAACACATAACCTCATTGAGATAACAATCTACGAATCTAACAATAAAAAGATTACCAGTTGTTGATTCCAAGCACCTAATACTAGACGATAAATTAAACCCAACATAAATACCCAAATAGTATTGGGGACCCATTTGTTCTTTTTGTTGGTGCTATAGGCACCTTTACTGCACAACCAAAATTACATAAATATGAAATATCAAGTTCATAACCAAGAACCATTTGAAGGGTCGATTGTAAGAGACTAGAGTAAGGTACAATCTTATTATGGCTACTGCATGTAAAACTGCATGACCCCATGCTGTATCGTTAAAATTCATTCTCAATAATAGAGTACAATTAATAATTTAGATATGTTTGATCAAAGATTCTACCAATCTATTTTGAGTCTGAACATATGTAATAGGGTGTTCAACCTCAATTGCAAGTAAAGTAGAAGACGTATCAAAACTCTTTGATGTAAATTTACCAGCATTAGCCATTCTTATGCCTTTAATTAGATAATCAAAAAATTATACGTAAAGATTTATCATCTATGCAAATAAACATGCAAAGGTGATATTACGAGTAAATAAGACAAACATGAGATCATCTACATGATGCATCTACTAGTAACATAAAATATCAAAATAGTCTACTTAATAGTTATATTAGTCCAAAAATATTACTCTAAATTATTTGCAGGAATAATAGGAATTCAAGATTAACTTATGTTATAGAAGGATTGATAATAAGTTTTTCTTATGAACAAGCTGTATAATTATAATCTTAGGATAATAATACTTTTATATCCTTTAAAGGGAGCCCCTTTGTATTTTGGATTACCCTTTAAAGATTATAATTGTGAACAAACTTCACAATTATAAACTTTGAATAATGATAACTTTGTATCCTTTAAATGGACACCCTTTAAAAGGTATCATTGAAGCACCAAGGTGACCAAAATGATCATGTCATAATTCAAATTAATCAAGATTTATCAATCTCCAAGATATGATAGAACATGTTTCAATAATCTTAATCATGACACAATACAAACTTATAAAAGAAGCTTCTAGCTTCTCATGGATGGTCTTCATGCGCATCTTATAAAAGATAATACTAATATATTCTTTATTTTGCTCATAAATAATATCAATATGATACTCATTATGACGTATATCCTGGAAACTAAGCAAATTTCTTTTTGATCTAATGCTTAGAAATATATTCTCAATCTGCATGATGATACCTTTTTACCAAATAATTATGACATTTTTTAAACCAACAATAATCAAAATAAGATCAGATATTATATTGACATGTGTCTTACGTAATGTCATACTTGAGAAAAAATATTTAATATGAAATATGATATGCATTGATGCATTATCAAGCAAACAAACATCTTTATTTTTCTTGGTATTTTTCATTTGCAATTAGGTTAACAATTTTAGGTGTTAAGTATCATAAAATTTACATATTAGTTATAGCATCAAATATTACATTTGAAATCTAAGATGTCATCCACCAGTCTAATTCTTTATCAAAGTAATCAAATATCCTCAAAGAAATCAAAGACATCTAGCAATGCATTTGCTACTTCAAGAGTAAAGAGAGTCTCACTAATAGAGATATTATTGACTTCAACACTGATTATGATAACAGAATAAATTACAATGACGTGAGATTCATCATGTTTGCCCATATTTTTTAAAGATATCTAGTATCGACAAATACATGACCAATGCCTAATCATGCCACAATGATGATAAATATTTTTTAAAGATACCCCCTTAACTTCTTTTCTTTGTCATAATTTGGGCCAAAGTTAGATTTCCTAGGATAGTTAAATTTGTATCATCCCAACAAAAATTATATTCTTACCTACGCTTGTAACCCTTAAAATGATGAATAAATTTCTCAAAATTTACATGTGCTTCAAGCAATGCTTTTGAGCCAATAAATCTATGATCATGATTTTTGAGTAGTAATTCATTAGTTTGCTCTACAATGAGGAGCACATAAATTAAATTAAATTAAAACATATGGCAAATTGACGTTGCTAGTATTACTGTTGCAATAGAATATCCAAAACATGAAAGGTAGAGAAAATTTTCTCTAACAAATTTGTATCAATGAATTAAATACAACATAATTCAAACTGAAAAACAATATCAGATAAAGCAAAGTTATAGTTAGACATTACTTTAAAATCTTGTAGTCTGAGATTTTACCAGTCATATTATGCTTGAGGAAAGATAACAATCTTGGTATGATCATACATATCCTTCAACCTCTTCCACAAGGTTTGAGGATCTCAAATGAATATATATTACATCTGCAAGCTCTCATGCAAATGACGACGAATAAAAATTAATACATTTACTTTATCTTTTGCATTTGAGGTTATGTCTTCTATAATTGTGTTAGTAAGATCTTGTCCTTGGAGGTGTATTTCCATATCAAGATATCATGATAGATAATTATTTTCACTCATTTCGAGGATGTAGAATTTAAACTTTTTAATATTTGCCATAAATTTTGCAAAACAAAAGAATTCTTAGATTAATTAGTAAGATTCCAAATATCCACTGCCACTTGAAGAGCAGAAGTATACTTTTAGGTTGGAAATTTGGCTTTAAACCAAAAAAAGAAAAAAAATTCATGTCGGGCACACCCTCAGCACCAGTCATGCCGTGCAGGGCTGAGGGATCGGCCCTTCATGTCATGCCTGGCAAGGCATGAGTGCCTAGCACGTGGGCACAATACACGTGACCATGCACTGAGCATGATCACGACGAGCTGATGACCGACGGGTGAGACTCACCTAGCCCCAAAAAAACGAAGATGCACGGCAGCACATCACTGAAACTCTAGATAGAAAAATATGAATAATAAGTTAAAAATTTACCTTGCAAAAATTTACTCAATTGATAGATCTTCGTGCTGATAATGTATTATAAATATTACGATACAAGAATATACTAGAGAGAGATTTTAAAAAATAGATAAACATAAAAAATAATAGAGAAAATTAGAAGAAAAATTTTATTATAAATATCTCATTAGTGTCAATAATGACCAAAATTAAGTTTATATTTATAAAAAAACAATGGTGCACATATTATTAATGTCAATGTATTTAATATATACATTAAATAAAGAGATGGGCATTCATACATATAATGTATGTTATGAATGTGTCATAATAGATACATTGAATATAATAAAAATTCATTCATGTATTTCATAACACCTTAAATTTAATTTCTCCATATTATTTTAACTTTTTTTTCTTTTTATATAATATTATAGTCATAGTTATTACATTGAGATTTAAATCGAGAATCATGATACTTAATTAGCGAATCAAAAATCGATAATCAAATCGAATTTTTTATGACTTTTTAACATTAAGTAATTCTTATTTCATGTAGTTAATTTTTTTTTAGTATTTTAATTTTTATTTTAGTAATTTTTTTGGTATTTTGGTATTTTTTACGTTAAATTATTAATACCGAATGTTGGATTTGTTTTTTTCCACGTTAATTAATTCAAATAGTTTACATTTTTTTAGTATTTTTATTTTTATGATTTTTTGAGGATTTTAGTTTCTTGAGAATCAATATTAAATCAATTCATATGAATCAATTCACGATTCAGTAATTTAATTTTTGATTCATACATATTTTTGATTCTTTTAAAGAATCAGATCATTTACCCCATGAATCATAAATCAAATCATAAATCAAATTGTGAATCATATAAATTTGATAACAATGAACAATTAACTTAATTCTTTAAATTGTTGATTATAATATTTTTATTCTTTTGTATTTTTTTCAAATAAACTTAATATTATAGTTTGTCAAATTTTAGATTTTCACCATGACTTTTCCATTATCAAGTTTTTCTATATGAGCACAAATTTCTTTTAAAAATACATAAAATCTCATAAAATACTTTTTTAAAAATAATCTTATCACTTTATTTCACCATAATATTCATATTTATGTCCAGTGAACAATTAACTTCATTAACTGACTTTTTTTCTAATAAGATTTACCATGTTATTTTCATACATTTATTTAGAGCATTTCTATGATTGGAGTCTCTAATATACAAATTAACTATATTTAATCAATTTTGAATGATTAGACTCTCACCTAATATCACTTGATAGTCTTTACAAAATATTTTAACTTCTCATAATAAAATAAAAATTTATTTAACTCATATTAATATCACTATAAAAGTTACTAAGTATTTATCCCTCTTCTTAAAGTAACATCTATTATAAACAAATCATAAACTAAATTAGAATTTAAGACTAGTTTTCCCATTCCATTCATTTCTTCAAACTTATTTTCTTTATTATTTCCCTCATAACTCATAAATTATCCTTGCATACTCATTTAAATTTTTATCAATTATGCTTTTTTTTCTTCTCTTAGCATGCATTACACTAACTCATCTATATCTTTTTTAAAATTTTTATTTGTTGTTTTATCTAATCCTATTGGTGGAGCATAGGCACTAATCACATTTAAGATCTATTTATTCACTACTAATTTGATTGTGATAAATCTATAATTAATTCTCTTGACCTCTAGCATTTTATCTTTTAAATCTTTATCTAGAATGATTCCCATATCATTTATGTATCTTTTCCCATTTATTAAAACTTAAAATCATTAATCTCTTTAAATTTTATTCTTTCATTTAATCTCTTATAAATATATTATATTTATACATACCTTAAGATATCCACTAACTTTAAATGCTTACTATTCAAAAACTCAATATTTCAAAAATCTACCTTAAACATACTAGCTCTAAGCACTTTACTTGCTTTTATCCAAGAAATTATGAAAACCTTTATTTTTGTATCACTATGGTCAATGGGCATCACAATGATCTTTGTCAAGCCATTACATCTAGACCATGTAGCATAGTCCATGACAAACTACTCATGAAACACTTAATTGATAATAATATATTAAGTTAGCTTACTATCACAATAAAGTGTCACCAAACTCTAAACTGATATACTCAATTTCTCCAAGAAATGATTAATCCACTACAACTCACAAGTTATCAATATTATAATATGTATTCTATTTTTATCCTTAATCAAAAAATAATGATCTTCCACTTATTTTTTTATGAGAAAATATTATCTCAAAAAAGTTTACATAATTCAATGATGAATCTTTTCTATGTGATTGTTGTAGCCCAACTCGAATCTAGATAAACTTCTTTAAAAATAATATAATCAAATTATGTCTCAAATCTCTGAATAAAATCTAACATCTTAGAGTTCTCTTCTCGTATATGAGAATTCGAAAAATTACATTCATATAAATTTATTTTTAATTTTTTTAAAAAGAACTAAATATAATAATATTATAAATGATATCTAGTCGATTATTAATAGATAATTAAAAAATTTTATAATTTTCTTATATCTAAATAAAATCAACTAAAGTGGCAATAATTATAGATAAATCAACACTAGAATTAGGTGGTGAGTCAACTAGTGAAAATCTCATAATGCAAAGATTAGATAAAATTTTTAAAATATATATTCTTTGTAAAAGAAAACTATACATCTTAAGTAAACAATCTCAATATTCAAAAAATTTCTAAAACATCTCAATTCATTCGACTAAAACTCAATTTGTAAAAATAATTTCAATTAACATATAATTAGTTGATCATCTTCTATAAATAGAATATCAACTAATATTATTAATATTACATACCATTATATTGATCTATATTAGTAAAAATAGAAATATTCTAACACACATTATATCGAGCCAAAGTTATAAAGATTGAAAACAAAACCTATTGAATCATGCTTTAAAAGATTAATTCAAGTCATTAAGAGCATTCGACAACCCACATGCAGCATATGCCACTCATTTGGATAGTTAAACCTAATGGTTGCTTCATAAAACTTAATAA
The DNA here is from genome assembly GCA_029783825.1 of Sapria himalayana. NCBI lineage: Eukaryota > Viridiplantae > Streptophyta > Magnoliopsida > Malpighiales > Rafflesiaceae > Sapria > Sapria himalayana. The sequence goes on along the minus strand of JAREIK010001563.1, from coordinate 2,283,743 downwards.
ATATCCTAAGTAAAGTATACAATCAATAATTAATGATAGACAAACATCCAAGACTTCCTAGTAATGAAAAAAATAAAAAAAAATGCTCTCAATTGACTCAATCTCCATTAAATTCATACACTTTATCTATTAATCTTACACAAATATTAAAAAAATAACATTATAATCTAATTATTTTACAAAATAATTTACCAATGATAAATTATAATAAAAACTTTATACAAAAAAAATATTAAAAAAAATTCAATTTTGACATTGTCACTTCCTCTGACAAATACAGTTGTACCCATGGTTGTGAAACCCGAAGCGACCTGGCCAGTCCAACTAGAAAAACCAGGGACCGAGCCGGGAACCAGTCTGATTGAACCAAAAAATCCAGAAAGAGCAAAAAATCAGGATAAAACCGGCCACCCACCGGTTGAACCGGTAACCCGGTTGACCATGTGCAGGTCAACCGGATTGACCCGTCCAATTTTTTTTTCTTTTTTTTTTTGATCATGCGGCACTGTTTCTAAAAAAAACTACATAATTTTTCAACTTTTTATTTTATTGATTTTTTTTTATATTATTAATCAAAATAATTTAATTCATATGCTTACTGAGACTTTCAATATTGTTGGCGCCCAAGGTAATTTTTTTAAATTTGTGTTATTTTATTTTGTTATATATATTTATTTACTTTAAGCTAAATATGATATTTTTTAAAAATTTTTATGACAATAATTTAGAAGTAAATATATTCAGAGCTAGTAATATTTGCAGTAGATATTCAAGTAATTTATCTTTACTACTTCGAGATAGAGATGATGGTGTCTAATCTAATGTAACTTGATAACTGTCTAATTTTATTATTATATGAAGTATAAACTTGATTATGTATTGGATGTATCTCTTTAATGTGTATTAGATATATCATCTTTATTTTATTACTCAATGAATATTAAGTTTTATATATAAGAAAAAATATATTTTTTATTTTAAATATATGCCGAGTCTATCCCTCCGGTTGAACCACGGTTCGACCTGATTGAACCTCTGACCCTTTGACCCTCTCCCCTCCCTGAGTCAATACCCCGGGCTAGGTCGGAAAACCTTGGTTGTACCATCAATTACACAACATCAAAATCTTTAAACTCCACAAAAAAAAAAAAATTAGCCAATAACATAGATATTATTTCTAGAACCAATAATCTAGGAGTCCAGAATAATATAGTGAGAAAAAAAAACTAGAAAAACATGAACATCTCAATAAGAGCTAGTGGTTTCTCATAAGGGAAAAAATTAGAACAATTTCTAAATACATATAAAGAGACTAGTAGGTATACACATAGAAAATCCAACTTAAGTGAATCTAGTAGTCTACTATGCAACCTCTAAACCATAGAATATCACCCATAAATCCAAGTGTCAAATCTAACACATATCCTGATTATGTCTCAACCTCTTACAAAAAGAAAATCACTAATAACTTTCTTCCCTCACAAAACATACCTCCCAACTCTCTCAATATTACCATATGGAGATATTTTATGAAAATCTAACTAATCAATCCAACTATGCGTAATTTGAGTGTAATTATAAATATCTGAATCTTAGTTTAATAAATTTTAATAAACCTTCCCGATGAAAATGCCTTATTTCAAGTGAGGCACAGGTGCGAAATTAGTCGAGGGCTTCCAGGCGCTGAAATTTGTCGATGTTGCTTTGAAATTCATCGAGGAAGGACAGCGCTGCAACGTTGGAAGAAGAAGAGCACAGCAGAAGCACGTCATCTGGCGAGAGAGAAAAAGAGCTGAGATAAACTAAATACTTAAATAATTTTTTGGTGAAATTCCAAAAAAAAAATTATCCGGCACAGTGGCCGGTGGCGATGATTTTTCGGGAAGGTTTGTTGCACTCCAACCCTCAATATTTTAAAAATCTGATTTGGGGATCTTTATCGCGCTGCCTTGAGTTTTCCAACAGTATAATTTTTCAAAAATCTGAGCAAAAAAATTATTTTTAGGCAGCCGCCAACAGTGCTGCGACGGGGGCGAATAGTGGTTGGCAGCATCTTGACCTTGGTTAGCCCAGGTTCAGGTGATTCAGACTGCACGGCTAGCTGTGGCAAGGTTCGGTTGGGTAAGGACGGGGGGCGCAGTAGGGCAGGGTTCAGTTGGAGTGGGTGGGCTTCCAGGGCTGGGCAGATGGGGGCTGAGGGCAGCCCATTACTGTTCAATATTGCCAGGCCTGTTTTGAAAAATTGGGTCAAAAAGTCATGTTTTGAGTCCATTTTCACACATTTTGGCCCAATATCACCATTTATATACTTGTTTGGGCTATTTTCAGCCCCCACTTTTATTTTCAGCGTTGTTTTTGCGTGTTTTTTTCTTTATTTTGTGCATTTTTGTGCTCTGAACATTCGTTTACTGCTTTCTATTGATTTCTTATTGCGTCTTATCTTAGTAAATGCATTGCATGACCATGCGAGAATATGCAGATGAGGCTAATGAAGATAGAGAGCTGGATCATGATCCTTACATTCTCAATAGAAGTCTTTCTGAGCCTGTGACCAATATAATGGGCAATCAACCCGTAGTATGTTAGGAGATATTTACATTTGATGTGCCTAAAGGTGTATCTATCAGGCGATCTCCTGCACATACTGCAGGACAGGTGGGTGTGCCTCAAATAAAAAAATATGCACCTCAAGTATGTCTTGTGCCTCGAGGCTCCAAAAGGTTTTGCGTCTCGGAGTACTTTGCACCTTAAAAACTATGGGCTGAATGTACCTCAAATAAAAAAGCTCACACCTCATGTGCGCATGAAATAAAAAAGTTAACGCCTTAAATGCACCTCAAATAAAAAAGTTCACACCTCAAGTGCACCTTGTAGCTTAAGACCCCAAGGGGCTATTACGCCTCAGTGTGCACTGCGCCTTTAATAACTATAGTACAGATTAATATGAATATGATCACTCAATTTCATCATCATAGTCAAATCTATCAATACAAATATTAATATATTAATCTTCTCACACAATTATGTCTAAATCATATAATGAGCTATATTAATCAATTAGTTTATACACTAACATATAAATAATATCAACATATAGATAAAATATCACAATTAAGTATATGTAGCTATGTTTCAAATATTCTTATATATATGTCAAGAATCAAACATATTAGCCATATTCAGATCAATCGATTATCATAAATAAATCCATAACCATGTATCAATCACCAACTAATCATTTAACTTAACATCAACAATAGCACATTCGACAAATATCTCATGTATTTTGGGCCTAATAACTAAATTTTCACTAAAATGGCTCATAACAGATATATATCAACATTCAATTTTCACTGAGTCATCCTCAAACATCTCACACTAATTTCTATAATTCTTCCTCAAAATAAAAAAGCACAAATATAATTATAATCCACAATAATGAGAATCTATCACTATACACTACAATAGCCAAATTCAATCACAACATGATACTACCACACCAACAAAGCACAATCACAACATATGACAAAACTAAATGGCAACACACATAACCACTACACCACTATGGCATGGTAACAACACAACTACAACATAATACAATACCATACTAGATGCCATCATAGAAACCACCATGGATCCACCATAACACCATAGAACATCACCACAAAAGTAGAAATCAACATTGCACATCAACGCATGAGAAATAACAACAAAAACTCAACTATTCTACCATAAGGTATCAACATTGACATCATAAATGTTGCGCACTGACACGCACTATCACCAACACTTGCACATGATCCACCATGATACCATGTTCAGTTATTTGGTTCAAACAGTGAGTTGGGAAAAAAGAGAAGAGATGAGAGAAAGAGATTAGAACATAGATGAAATAAATTACTTATGTTTTTTCAATAACCAAATATCAAAAATCTCAACAAATAAATTAACAAACACAACTAAACCTCAACGGTCACTTTTTATCTCACCGCTCCTAATTAGCCACATCTCAAACTATTTATCATGTTCTATATTATTTAGAATTTTTGCCAAATAATGTATGCTATTTCCTTCAGCTTAACATCCAAATACTTCTTTTGATCAACTTAATATCTACGCTTATGTGGATTAGGTTTCTTCTTCATGCACTAAAAGATCTATTTTATGATTTTATAATTTTCTAAAAAATTCTCTCTCTTGAAAGCCAAACACAAAATGATATTTTTTTGATCACCATGAACTACTCTTTTAAAGAGTGATAATCAAGTTGCACTCCATGTTGATGCCAACCTAATTTTCCATAAGAGGACCAGCCACATTGATATTGATTATCAATTAATCCAGTAAAATAGTTCAATCTATTGTTAAAACATTTCATACATAACCCATTTCATAAGAGGACCAACCACTTGATTATCAATCAAGTTGCTGATATCCTAATTAAGGCCACCCTCTTGTTTCTTTTTCAGATTTAAAAGACAATATGAGCCCCACAAACATACGTAGCATAGCTTGCAGCCGCGTATTAAACTACTTGTTTTAGTTGTCCACGTGCATATATCAGTTATGTTGATTACTCTGTTATTTTAGCTAATGTATATAAGTTAAAGCTTTTAACTAATGTAGGATAGGGATAGTCAGCTTTTCCCACTCGATATTTCTTTCCTTTACTTGCAACAAGCGTTGATATGTGTATACATGTGTGTGTGAGTGTGTGTATTGTGTGTTTGTCTGAGTATGGAATATGCGTGGTCAATTGAGTCATTTAAAACATCCATTTCAATCTTAGCAATATTCCTAACTAATTCTGACCAACAAAAAGCGACGAGGTAAATGCAGACACATTTTACAATATCCCAAATAAACTTGAGTGGCCAGATAGAAATTCTGCGATATCCCAAATATACACAATATAAATATCGGAGACCAATTACAATGACCTATCGCTCAAATAAAGACCTATAGTATAAATCAAAACACGAAGGAATTTAGAAAAAGGCGAGGAATACTAAAAAAAAGCATTCCTCAACTAGGAAAGACACATCGATTAAGTAAAACATACATACAAACTCCATTGAAGACAGACTAAGTACGAAGAACAAGCGATAGGGGGAGGGGAGGTGGAATGAAGAATAGATGAACAATAATGTACCTGTGGAGAAACTCGCGTAGTTTAGGGTGGTTAGGACCAACCAGACGCCTTTGAATCCTCAAGGAGAGTTTATAACTGCGCTTCAGTCCTAGTAAATAGGCTGCTCCTAGGGTGATTTCCCAAAGCACCATTTTCAGTCGCAGAAGCACAATCTCAACTTTTCCACTGGTCGGTCCACAGTGACTTTTGTTCAGTTCATAATAATTGCAAGTTGTATAATATTAAAAAAAAGAAAGAAATTCGGGGTGAGGGGGTTTGTGTCTTGGTGCCCAAAGAATAAAATAATTAAAAAAAATAAAATTAATTAAAACATCATTTTTTTTATTAAAATTTATATGTCTGTGTGTTTGAATCTGTTTGTAATATTCTGCAGTTGACTCTTGTTTGATATTTTTATTTGAAGTTTTTATTATTATTTTTTTATTTTTTAAATTCATTGACATGTTATGGTGTGGGAATTGACGAATTTTAATCTTCAATGCTAAAACATAATTATTTTATGTTTTAATAATTTTTTTTATTTTGATTCTTATTTGTTATTTTATATTTAGATCATCTCCAGCTCGCTAGCTTTTTATTTACTTTTAGTTATTTTAGCTAGTCAAACATAAAAAATCATCTCCAACCAACTCTTTATTTCACTCACTATTTGTAGGGCAAAAATAAATAGGAAGAATAGAGAACACAAGAGAGAGAGAGACACTAAGACCACAATGAAAGATCAAGAACCAAGAGCACATAAGATAAGAAAACCAGCATAGAGTGAAAACAACATTCATATAACTAACTTAACATAGCAGAAGACTAATGGCAGAAAAACAATATACATCCTAATGACATAATCAGAAAAACATTCTGATGACTCACATAATATGATAGAAGAACAAGGAATATACTAGACACAAACAGATTATTAGCAAAGAGATACTTGACTGTAGTTCAAAAGCTCAATGCTAGTGTCCATAGCTACCGGTATACAAGCTATGTGTTCGGATCAAGATTCTATTGGGAAAAATCTGATGCGCATTCGTATCTCATGCTTCTGGAATTTGAAGAAAAATTAGTGTCGGGAAGATGATGAATTCAGTGGCAGAGATTGCAATTCAGTGCATACCAGAAGAGAAAGGCGTGAAGCTTAATATATATAAGCTCGAGTTCTCGGAGTCCACTCTCTTGGTCACAACCAGCGGATGCCAGTAAGATTGAAATGAACAACCGACGATAATCGCGTTTGCGTTGCGCTATCTTGAACGAGAGAGAAGAAAAAACGAACGAAAGCCGAAGAAAAATCAAATAAAACTCACCGACAGCGAAGATGCATTTGTTCGCTGCGTTTTTTTTTTTTTGTTTTATTATTTTATTAATTTGGCCCGAAGATGGGCCGGACCCAACACTATTTTCTAATTTTCTCAAATGTCTCAATAAATTTGGAGAGCCATTTGAGCTCTCTAAATTTTCTCTTTTTTTTTATTTTTTTCTCTCTCAATATATGTTTTGGTTTTTTTAAAATTTTCAGAAGTTAGGTCAGATAGAGAATTTGATTGGAGTCTATTCTAAAAATTTACTAGCTAAATTAGTAAATTTAATATTTAAATATATTTTGAGTAGATATTTTGTTAAGTGTGGTTAGATATGATTTTAGTGCACTAAAATACTAATTTCCCTATTCTAAATCTATTTTTTTTTAATATTATATAATTTTTAATTAACTAAACATACTATTTAATGCATGTATTTGGGTGTTCGGATGTGGTGTTTTAAAGCTAGGTGCCATTTTTTTGAATCTCATTACATTTTCTATCGTTGAATATCGCTTAATGTAGTAATTTAAAGTTTTTTATATATTTTTTTTTAACTCATTGACATGTCATTGTTTTATGTATTGGTAAAATCAAATTTCTGAATTTAATTGTATCAAACATAATCATTTTATGCTTTGTTATATTTTTTTTTATTTTGAAAAAAAAATATTAATTTATACTTGGTACACCAAAACATAAATCTCTCTTTATGATAAATAATATTTTATTAATTATATAATGTTTTTTTGTTAGGTTTTTGGATTTTATTTACATAGAAAACCTCTAAAATTAATAAAATTGTGTAAACCAATAAATATATATTTATGAAAAACATTGTTTAACAAAAGTAATAAAAAAAATAAAATGCCACATAAAATTAAGAATTAATAAAGAAGAACAAAAGAAATTAGATTAATAGAAACTAAACTTAAATTCATGGAAACTAATTTATAAAAAAAAATAAATCGAAAACACTTAATGCGACATTTTTAAATTAAAATATAATATAAATTATTGGTATGAATTATGGTTTCAAAAACTAGATTAGACCAAACCAACCCACCCAACAAGTTTTCAATTTAATGCCAACCAAAAATTAATAGGGTATCAACATTATTCATCATCAAAAGTTTTATGCAAATTGAATATATATGATGGAAAATATATTAACAATTTGATTATTATTAGTTTGATAATTTATTGTTCATGTATAGGTACATGATAATTTATTGATCATTATTAATTGAATATATATGATGGAAAATATGTTGATACATATTGTGTTTATTTATATTTCACAATTTATTGTATTCATCATGAAGACAAGTTGTAAGCTACTATTTAGAATTTTATCACATGAAGTGTTGAATTGGATTATTAAAAAAAAATCTTAATTGCCCGAAACAAGCAGTTTTATTAGCAAATGTGAACCTAACTTTTTTATAGTGGATCTTAAAAGCATGCTCACCTCCATCAAGATTTAGGTAGTCAAAGCTTGAACCACTAGCTTATTAATAAAATAATTGTTAAGTGATATAACATGAATTTGAATTGTATTTCTCACATTATGAACTTGAGTTTGTGGTGTAGATTTGAACTGGAAGTTTTGCTAACTTGAACTTGACTAGAGGTGGGCATTAGGGCTTTTGGGCATTATGTGTTGTAGTTCTCACATTAAGCTCTATTACCCCATACAACATCATGAGTCTGATTTATATCATAAGAATTAAAGTTCAATTTTTATTTTTAAATCGAGACCACCACTTACCAAAAAATTACATGGAGGCAAAAAAATAAAAATAAAATTACTCACTTACACTAAAATTTAGACTATCAAAATCCACACAAGTGGCAAAAATACATGAAATACATTTGGAAAGTAGATAAATATATTTATTATTAAAAAATGAACAAAAAATAGATAAATCACAAACAAAATGATAATATAGCTAATATGGAAATGAACCAATGTTAGATAAGGTAAAGCTCGTGACCCAGCTCACCTCACTAATCACAAACAAAGTAGAAGGGCACAACAAAGTCAATCAGTCAAATCGCATGGAATTAAACATGTATATATTAGAAGGGTGAAACATTTGACATAATGAGTCTCATCATGAGCTTCCTAACTCACATGGGAAAAGGGTAGGTACAACCCAACTTGACCTGACTATTATAATTTTGTTATAATGCTTAATTTTTAGGATTAAACAATATCATAAAAGCTCATTAGGTAAGGGTCTCTCATCCAATATAGTTCTATAAATATATGGATCATATAAGTAGTAAAGTGAATCTTTGTTCAGATATAAATCTCAAATAAATTATGTAGGCAGTTTGATGAATCAATAGTTACTCAACTAATGCTACAGTCGGAAGGATAAAACTAGACTTTTAGCATGTCTTTTAGATTCTAGGGTTTGTATATTTTACTATGAATTATTATATGACTAAATTGTTTGGTTGTTATTTTACTTGATTACAGAACAAAGTTAATTGATGCTCTAGTTAGAAAGATAAAATTATGATTTTAGTAGGACTTTTAGATTATATGGGTTATCTATTCTATTATATATAATGGCATGTTTAAGTTTCTTAGTTGTTATTTTACTATGTTATAGAATAAAAAGTTATTCTATAAAACCTAGTGCTCAATTACCATACTAGGTAACTATCACTACAAGAAAAATCACATTTAGCTAGAGACAATTCCCTAGCTAAATGGGCATTTCCCGTAGCTAAACGAGATATAGTGATGGATTATAGACGGAAAGCTTCTTTATCTAAAGTGCTTCTTGCTAAAATTTAGCGACGAAAAGTGTCCCTAGTTAAAAAGTTAGTGACGAAAAAACCTCTTGCTAAGAAGACAAATTTCCAAACTAAATTAGCCAGCTAAATAAAATTTTTCATCACTAAACAAAAATAACGTCGAAAGATTGCCAAGCTAAAGTGTTGATCAATAAATTTTAGCAACAGAAATAGGCCCTAGCTAAATAAATTAGCGACGAAAAATCCATCGTTAATTTTAAGATTTTCCTAGCTACATTAGCTAGGGAAAATTCCCTAGCTAAATTAGCAAGGGATTTATCCCTTTCTAATTTAGCAAGGGATTTTTCCCTTTCTAATTTAGCAAGGGATTTTTCCCTTTTTAATTTAGCAAGGGATTTTTCCCTAACTATTTTAATTTCAAAAATAATTTCAAAATTTAATTTATTTTAAATTTTTTTAATTAAATAATTTAATATTTTTATATCAAATTAAATAAAAATTGAAACTATAAATAATTTATAATAAACAACAAATAAAATCATGTAATATTTTATTCTAATTCAATATTTTACATAATTAAAATAAAAAAATAACAAAATTTTATTTCATCTTATTCATCAATGTATCTACCGACAGTGCATAAAGTATAATATATCCATTCATTGATGTTGCTTTCTCTCCCTCTACTCCTCCGATCATCATTTTTCTACTACGACAAAGCTATTTGAGTCACGACACGTAATGTTTAATGAAAAATCTCATCACTTATAGAAGCTTTGTATGAGGAATAATGTCGTATCATATCTGTAAGAAATTTAAACCACTCAGTCAAATTTAAAAAAAAGTTATGTTTTGATACATATATAATCTTGCAGAATATATGTAAATATATACTAGCATTTCACTCGTACATATATTACTGTAGTATATGTACATAAAAACAGTAGTATTATGTGTACATATAAACTGAGCACAATTATACTCAGTATACATGTACATAAAATAATATAGTATTATATGTGATATATATACTGACTTTATTCGTATGTATATGCCTCATTTGGTACTGTTGCTGCTGCTCCCACTGCCGCTCCTATCATTGCTGCTATTGCCGATGTCGCTGATTATACCATTGCTGCTATTGCCATTACCACTACTACCTCTACTGTCGCCACTACTACCGTCGCTCTCGTCATTGGCCGCTGCCACCACTGCCGCTGCCACCACCGCTGCCACCATTGCGGCTTCTAGAGCAACCGTAGCTGCAGCTGCTGCCGCTGCCTCTGATGCCACCACTCCCGCCACTACTACCGTCACTGCTGCCCCCTCTGCTTCTATCGCCACCACCGTCACCGCCGCTACAACTTCCGCTGCAGCCGCTGCCACTGCTGATAATAGGTTTTTAGATACATATAATAGGCTAAAACTCAACCCAAAAAATTCAGAGCCACAAAAATATTTTCACAAATATATAAAAAATAGTTATTGTAGACATGAACAAACACAAATTAAAGTTGATAGTCATACAGCTTAAACTAAAATTTAATTAAATAAATAAATATTTTTATATTAAATTTAATAAAAACAAAAACTATAAATGAAAATTTTAAATTAAACAAAAAAAAATTCATTTAATAACTTATTCTAATACAATATTTTAAATAACTAAAAAAAAATAACAAAAATTATATTACATCTTAGTAATCAATGTATCTAACGACTATGCATAAAGTATAATCAATCAATGCATTGACGTTGCTTTCTCTCCATCTGCTCCTCCAATCACCAACTTTCTGCTGCTAAAAAGTTGTCCGAGTCACGGTGCTTCATGTCTATTGAAAAATCCCTTCACTTATACAAGCTTCGTATGGGAAATAATGTGGTACCACATACGTAAGAAATTTAAATCACTAAATCAAATCAAAATAAATTAAAAAAAATTAATTTTTGATAAATATATATTACCGCAGCAAAAATGTACATATATACTAGCATTTCAATTGTACATATATTACTGCAATATTTGGACATATAAATTGCAGTATTATGCGTAGATATATACCGAGTACATATATACTCGGTATATATGTACATAAAATACTATAGAATTATATGTACGTATATACTGACTACATACGTACGTATATACCGCATGTGTTGCTATTCCTGCTGCTCCCGCTATCGATGCCGCCCCTATCGCTCATGCTGTTGCTGCTATGGCTGCTGCCGATGCTGCCGGTGCAGCCGTCATTGCCGCTACTGCCTCCGCTGCCGCCGATGCCGCTGATGTCACCACTACCACCTCTACCACTAATGTTGCCGATGCCGCCTCTACCATTGATGCTACCGCTTCCTCAACTGTAGCCGCTACCACCGCCTCCGCTGTCGACGTTGCCGTTGTCATTGCCGCGACTGCCACTTCTGGCGCCACTGCCGCTACTACCGTCACTACCGCTACTGCCGCCACTACCATCACTACCGCTACTGCCGCCACTATTGCAGCTACCACTGCTGATAATAGGCTTTTACATACTTATAATATGCTAAAACTCTACCCAAAAACTTTAGAGAAACACAAACATATTCACAGATATATAAAAACAGTTATTATAAACATGAACAAACAAAAATTACTATTGAATTTCATACAGTTTCAACAAAATTTTAATTAAATAATTTATTATTTTTAAATTAAATTTAATAAAAATAGAAACTATAAATGAAAATCTCACATAATGTGTCCTCCAAGGATTCATAATTAGGTTAATCGGAAAAGCAAAAAATAAAACCAGAATAAAAAAAACTAAAACATGCAAATAAATTTTATAATTATTTGCTACACATAAACAAAAATAAATAACAGTTCAAAAATAATTCTCAGACTCAATCATCCTCATAATTTGTAGGGTATGCTAGCCTCTTTTGCAAGGATTCGCAGCTAGATCTCGGAATGCTATCTATTGTGCCATTGTCGCTAACTGTGACTCCATATAGGACATCTACTATTGCATTATATTTTTAATTTCTTTTATCTCATTGTTCATTTCTTTATTTTCTTGCATTTCTTCTATCAAATTAGTTATCAACTCATCCTTCTTTTTCATTTTGGTCTCCATAACTATAATGCGTTCATTTGTTTCCAGTACTTGTTGTTCGACCACCTCATCCACCATTGCTGAGATAGATAAATTAGAAGCATGACTGCTACAACAAAATGTCACCCCCTTAGAGCCGATTCCATACACTCATTGCTTCTTTCGACCTCCTATTGTCTCCAAATAAATATGATCATAGTTAATTGGTTGAAGTTTTATAGAACCCTCAACTTGTTGATGAGCAACTTTCATACGTTTCTCCACTAGGTCCTGAGATAAAATAGAGAAAAAAACTATTCTAGATATACAAAAAATAAAATAAATATTTTGCATTCAAACAATTTTCATTATATACTATATTTTTATAAAATCTAATTCATATAATAATTTCTTACATCAATTATATACTATATTCATATAATAATTTCGACCATCCACTTTCTTCACATGCATCTTCGTGAAAATCTCATAAAAAATTGGGTCTCGACCCAATTCTCCAGCCTAGAATATGTTTTTATTAAGTCATAAAAAAACAAATGATAAAAAAATTTAACAAAATTAAAAAAAACCATGCAGAGATTTTATTTATTGAACTTTTAGGAAAACGACTAAATATAAAAATGTTTAGAATTTTAAATTTGTACCAAATCTCGAGCGTGCTCAATGCTCGACTTTGACCCTCTAGTATGTCGAAAAATTTTTGTGCCTAGTCCAGCTACTTCACTTCGTCAATTTTTGCTGGCAATATCTAATTTTTTCTTCACATCTGGCTCCTCCCAATAATTAAGCCACTCAGGCCAGTCTTCCTCGGATATAAAATCAAACCTTTCTATTATTTTTTTAATTTATGGACAAAATCAGAATATCATTGAGCAACTTTGATATCTCATAATGACTTTATCATTCCATCAAATTTGGGTGCCCATGTGCACTGATTCAATAATTAGAAAAATGACAAAAGAATTTATATTAACAACAAGAACATAATTATTTACTGCTTGAATAATAAACAACATAAAAGTTAAGTAATTAGATAATTATTTTTCAATGCTTTTGTTTTGATATTTTTACCTGAAAGTTATTAAAATAAGACTCTTTTGTCAATTCAGAAACTTTCTTCCAGGAGAATGCTTTAGAATCAGCCATTTTCTTGAAAAACTATGTAATTATAGTCGAACATTTGTGAGATGGAATATAACTGTAGAAATAAATAACATTGAAAAACAAGCAAATCATAACAATATAAAAAAACCACTGACAGTAACATCAAATTTTTTTTTTCAAGTGATTTTTAGATATTTCTTTTACCTCTCATCCACAATCTCAATTTCTAACTTTGCACTGACTATAGAGAAAGACACAATATTTGATGATATCATTGGTATTGTAAATGGGGAAATAATCAGTATAAAATATGGTGTAGAAGATAGAGATGGATCAAAAGTGTGTGCAGGAAGCACATTGGGTGGTGGGCTTATGCCTGATAAAGGTGATAGTAGAAATCTCAATGTTTGTGATGGTCATAGAAATGGAGATGGTGATTGTGATATTAAAGTCTGGATATGGTGGCTATGAGATGGTACTGATTCTGTAACATGATGTAACATACTAGATGAATTTGGTTCGTTTCTGTGTACAATATAAAACATAGAACAAAAAATAGAGATATGATGAACAAGCATGTATTTTTGAATACAACACACTGATATGTTTCAACAAAATATAAAAAGTCTTTGATAGTTTAAATTTATAATAAAAATATAACAATTTAATTATCAGTATCACTGTCATCCTCCAATGGATCTTTTGATATTTTATCTGATTCCAATAGAAGTTCGAACTCATCTTTAGATAAAACTTGATCATCTTCAATTTCTATTGTGCCACCATTTGAGTCACATAAATTTTATGGATCATCATCTATATTCAAAGGCTCAATATTATTTATGTCATCTTCCTGGAATGCCAGTACAATTTCTAAGTCTGCACTTCTTTGTTGCGATGTTGGTACTTTAAATTTTGATCAAGCTTTGATTTTGCAAATCGCTCACCAATCTCTCTTATCACAAGATAAACTCAGATATGTACAATAATATACCTGAGTGGCTTGAACTTCCATAATAAATGGCTCATATTGATTATATCTGCATTTATGGTTAACATCCACTAGCTTATAATATGAATGAATCTTTGTGCCCACATTTCGTGTGGGATTAAATTACTTGTACTTAAATAATACAATCCTGTTATTTTCGAGTCCAGGATACTCCAACTCAATAACTTATTTGAGTTGACCATAATAATCAATCTCATATGCACTATAACCTAAGCCTTTAATGCATACACCACTATTCATTGTTATTATAGAAGAATCGTGCCCGATTATGTAAAATTTATATCCATTAACAAAATACCTAGGATAGGTTGTCACATATCTAAACAGGCATTTACTTAGATTCTGAATGAAAATATTTGAATCGCCATTTGAAGGATCAATTGCTTGTGACATAAATTATAAAAATGATATTAATAAATAAAAGATACTAATAAATTAAATAATTCAAAAATATAAAACATAATAATTCTCACATACTTTTTTAACCAATTTGCAAATTCAATTTCTAGCAAATAATCGATATCATTGCTGGAAATTACTGGATACCTATATTTTAACTACTCAACATAAATACTGCACAAATATAAAAAGAGAGAAAAAAATGTATATCAATTTTTAATAATTCCTATTAAAGATATAATTAAACTATGATTAAACCTACAACCATTTTGGGTATACATACTCAATATATGGTGCAACCTCCTCACAATGAAGTAAAACATAGCTCTGGGTTGCTTTGTACTCTTTATCTGTCATACATCTTTTCATTGCTCTTCCAAATGCTCTTCCAGGGTGCTTGAAGATAGATCGTTTGTCCACATAATTATCTTCTACCACCACATGACCTTTATAATTCCACGGCACATTTCTATTCTTTGTATTGACATGATACTCAAAATAATAAGAATAAAATGATGATGCTTCTTCTACTAAATATGCATTGCAAATTGAACTTTCAACTTTTTCCTTGTTTCTAACATTCAATTTCAACTTACTAAGATACATACAACCATAATGTTAGGTTTCAATTAGATTAAATTACAATATTATTTAAAGTACGAAATAATAAAACACAGCAAATTATATGACTTTACCTCTCAAAAGGATACATCCACCTGAATTGCACCGGCCATGCAATTCTTGCTTCATATGCCAAACGGACCGGCAAAAGCTTCACTAAGTCAAAAAAACTCGGTAAAAATATCCGTTCAAGCTTACAAATAATAAGTGGGGTGTCATTCTCCAGCCTCACCACATCATCTATTTTGATTGTGGTTACAGTTAGCTATTTGAAAAATAAACTAAGTTCTGTAAGGACCTTCCAAACACTTAGTGGAAGTAATTCACGGAATGTAATTAGTATTATATGCTGCATAAATACATTACAGTCATGATTTTTCATTCCAAATAACTTTAGATTCTTCATATCCATGCATCTACCCATATTTGACACATATCCATCAGGGAATTTCAACTTTTTAATCCATTCACATAATATCTATTTTGCCTTCTTATCAAGTGGGTAGCAAGCTTTAGGGAATTTTCTTATTTTCTCATTTAGATTCAATTCAAGACGCTGACTATAATCATTCAGCTCTTGTCTTGATTTTATAGTGTCTTTTATTTTTCCATCTACATTAAGGATAATGTTAAAAACATTGTCAAAAATATTTTTTTCAATATGCATTACATCTAAGTTATGACGAATTAAATTGGACTTCTAATAGGGAAAGTCCCAAAATATACTATGTTTCCTCCAGCCAAATAATTTGCCTATTTGTCCATTACTTCCAGTAGCTTCCTTTTTAGCTACATTCTTCAAACCCAAACTTTTAATCTCTATCATAATATCATCTTCTAAACAAACTGCTGGTGCAACTGTCATCACAGTTTTATTTTTTTGAAATGCAGTTCAATTTCTTCGAAATGGATGATTCGTAGGTAGAAACTTATGATGGTTATCAAACCATGACTGTTTACCACTAAATTTGAGGGTAAATACATCAGAATTTGTCATGCAATATGGGCATGTGAATCATCCTGCAGTACTCAAGCCAGACAACATTGAATATGTAAGAAAGTCACTTACCATCCACATAAGGGCTGCCCGCATAATGAAATTTTTCTTCTTTGAGATATCATATGTATTCACACCAACATCTCATAAATAATTTAACTCTATAATAATAGGCTGTAAGAAAACATCTAGCATGTCTTTTGGATTTTTTGGCCATGTAACCAATATTGACAAAAATATTTATTGCTCCTTCATACACAACTACTGGAGACAAGTTATAAGGTGTCACTATCACTGGCCATGTTGAATAATGTTGTCCAGATTACCAAAATGGCTGAAATCCATCAGTGTAGAGACCCAATCTCACATTTTGCCTTTCTGCTGCAAAATCTTGATGTATATAATTAAAATGTTTCCAAGCAGGTGAATCTGATGGATGATACATTACCCCTTCTTCAACCTCATGCTCAAAATGCACCTCATATCATTTGATGTAGTATTTGATGCATATAGTCTCTGTAATCGAGGAATTAATGGAAAATAATACATCTTCTTAAAGACAACCTTCAATTTTTGTCACGTATCTACAACACGAGGTGCTTTCCTAAATCGAGGATAATCACAAAACTTACAGCTAATAAAATAACTATCATTGCCCCAATATAACATGCATCCATTTAAACAATAATCAATTTTTTCCACTGGTAGACCCATCCTCGTAGTAACTTCTTAGTGTTGTAAAAGTTGTTAGTGATCAAATTATTATCCAGAATAATCTTCTTCATTAGTTCTATCACTTGATCAAATAATTTCTCAAACATATAATTTTCTAACTTGATGCTCATTAGTCAAGCCACAAGTGACAATTGCGAATGTGTTTTACAATTAGGCCACAACTCTTTATCTACAGCTTTAAGCATTTGATAAAATTTTTGAGCTTCAGGATTAGGTGGTTCATCCACGTAATCCATATTGAAGTCAACACCAATAGCTTCCGTGATCATTCTATGATATGTGTTTGATGATTCTTTACCACAAGCAAATAATTCAATACCCTCATTTTGGTCAATATTTAGAGCCAATGTACTTTCCCCATGATAAATCCAAACAAAATAATTTGGCACAAAGTCATATTTAGCCAAATGATATCTTATAGTATTTGCATCACGAAAAGGGATATTTTGACACTTGCGATGATTATATGGATACTTAATTTTTTCTCAATCCATCAATCTTAATTGACTACATGCAAAATTAATTAAAGTTTAAAGCTTAGTCAAAAAAACTATATTCAAAAATCTATTAATAACCCTTTTGTACATAGAGGTATCAAACGGGACGTGCCAGGCTGGCCCGGCCCGTTTTTAGCTGGCCCGACCATGCTTTCGTGATGGGCCAGGCACGTCACGGTTACTATACTGTGCCGTGCCTAGCCTGGCATGGTTCTGTGGAGGTCAGCCTGTACGGGCCCGTGGCACGAATCCGCCGGGTTCGGCCTGGTCGGGCCGAACCCCTAATATAATAAAATTAGGATTTTGGCGCCCCCGTAAACCTAATTTTAAAAAAAATTCAATTTCTCAGGTCGTGCCGAGGTATCGTGCCAATGGGCCATCGTACCATGTCGGAACAGACATGGCACGAGGCCCGGTTGGCCTCAGCACGGCACGGCACGAGCCCGAGCACGTAAAATTTCTGTGCCGGGCTGACCCAGGCAGGGCCGAATCGTGCCGCGCCTCGTGCCGGCCGGGCTGGCCCGGCCCGATTGACACCTCTATTTGTACATTTACTGACGATCTGAGCTCATTTTGTCCTATTTTATTTACAAAAAATAATGCTCAATCATTATTTTGAATAAAACATTTTATTACTTCAAAATATACAAATAATTAAATAAAATTACTTACAGATGAATATTTAAAAAATATATATCATAAATATCGAGGCAATACATTTGCATAATCTACATTAATAGATGGTGAAAGGGAGAGAGGGGGGAGAGATGGTGAAAGGGAGAGAGGGGGAGAGATGGGGGGAGAGAGAGAGAGAGGGAGAGAGAGAGAGGGAGAGAGAGGGAGAGAGAGGGAGAGAGAGGGAGAGGGAGGGAGAGAGAGGGAGAGAGAGAGAGAGAGAGGGAGGGAGGGAGAGGGAGAGAGAGAGTGGGGTGGAGAGAGAGAGAGAACAAGCAAGAAAGAAGAGCGATAAAAAAAATAACAAGAGAGAGAGTATGACTCTTATTAGTATTATCCCATATATAATTATATGTTAGGATACATATAGTAAATTTAATGATAAATAGTTTCATTTAGTTTAACATATAATTATATATAGATATATGCATACAAGTAGTTATAAGTAAATATAAATAAATGTATACAAAGTTATAAATAATTATATAGATTTACATATATCTATACATATATGTATACATAATTTAAAATAAAGTTATATTTATTTATATAGAGTTTTTTATAGTTATACAAATATTTATATATAGTGATACACATTTAGTTAAATATTATGTTTTATGTTTTTCATATAATTATAAATATAGTTATACACATTTATATATAGTGATACACATATAGTGATACAAATAATTATAAATATAGTTACATGTGGTTATACATATAATTACACGTATAGTTAAACTTATATTTATACATGTATGTATATATATATATTTCATATAATTTCATATATTTATATATATAGTTATGTATAGGTATGAATATACTAAAATACAATTTTTATAGTTATATATAAAAATGTGTATTAAATACATGTTAATTATATATATATATATATATATATATATATAGTTATGTATAAAGTTTTTATAGTTATAGATACAGTAAGATAAAATTATTGATAGTTATATGTTATTATACTTTATATCGTTAAACATTTAGTTTTATATATATATATATATATATATATATATATATTCATACGAGTAGTTATATTTAGTTATACATAAATATATGAAATGTTATAAACAAGCATATAGATTTACATATAAGTATAAATAGTTAAAATAATAGTTATATTTAATTATATAAAATTTTATTTAGTTTTATAAATATTTATATATAGTTATACACATATAATTAAACATAATGTTTTATGTTTTAATACATGTAATTATAAATATAGTTGCATGTGGTTATACATTTAGTTACACATATAGTTATGCTTATATTTATACATGCAGGTATATATATTTATTCATATAATTTTATATATTTATACATATAGATTTGTATAGGTAGAGATATAATAAAATATATTTTTATATACTAATATATACAAATGTATATTAAATATAAGATGTAAATTATATATTTAAAAATAGTTATGTTTCAAGATGTTATAGTTATATATATAATAAGATACAATTATTTATAGTAATATGTTATTATACATATAGTATAAATAGCTATTAATATTTTTATATATTTAAACATATAGTTATATATAAATATATTCATACAAATAGTTATACATAAATATATAAAGTTATCAATAAATATATAGATTTACATATACGTATACATAGTTATAAATATAGTTATATTTAATGTTGTAGAGTGTTATATAATTATCAAATATTTATACATAGTTATACACATATAGTTAAATATAATGTTGTATGTTATTATACATGTAATTATAAATATAGTTACATGTGGGTATATATATAGTTACACAAATAATCATAATTCTAAACACTTAAAATAATCAAATCCTACTTGTGATATCATAATAAAGATTTTTGAATCCAAGATTTCTATAATGTTACTAGTTGGATGGTTGGTGGCATCATTAAATGGGTGTAAGCCCTTGGTTTTAACCTATCATTATTCTTTGAAAAAGTATATTTTGGTAAACCCTATGAGAATCAAAAATTGATTTTTAAATTCTGAAACTATTAATTTAGATTTAAATTTTTTAAAAACTTTTGTGAGATAAACAAAGTTGATGCATTTTAGTTCATCAAAAGGGGATAAAAGTTATAATATTATAGGAAAAAATGTTTAGGGGACCCAAAATAAAAATAATTACGTTTTATTACAATTTTTAATTTTAATATAACAATTGGGGACCCAAATCTAAAATATGTATGATTTGGGTCTTCCAAATTCCTATATTGATAATTACATTCCTTTATTCATACGGTATGCATATACTCAAGTATGCATATGAGTTTATGCAGAAACTCATCTTTTTCATAAACAAAAACCTATGCATATGGAGTTCATAAATACTCTGTATGCATAAACATATGCATAAACTCAATTTTGCATACTGAGTAAGCTGAAACGAGTTTATGCATAATGTTTTTTTTAATTATATTAGGATAATTATGAGTATCCGAATTTAGGTGCTAAAATATAACCCAAATCATAGATATTTTTTTTGGATTCCATATCATAATTATCCATTATATATATGTGTGCGTCTATATATATATATATATATTAAGGATGAAAAATATTAAGTATTATTATTATTATTAGTGTTGTGGAGGAATTCCGTTTTTTTTTTTGCAAAGTTAGATAAATGTTAGTGATGTTTTTGGAAGTAACAAAATATAAAGAATAGTACTTTCATTGTCAAGAAAATCTATTTAATAAAATTTTGAAATTGAACTAATTTAATAAAATACTTCTCAGAGCAATATTCCTATCTTTTAGTGGAATCAATGCATAATATTAAATTGTTTTGTTATTTTGTTTTGTAATTTAAGAGATGCAAGCCTAATGTTTTTTTCTATTTGAAGATTAGAATGATTTGGATTTCTTGTTATGCATGTAATTGCTACTTAAAAGCTATAAGGCTAGTCTATTTTCATTTTCTTTTTTCTACTCTATTTTCACTAATTTATTTTTGATAATTCCTTAATTGCTATTAATAAACTCAAAAACTTAGAAAATACCTTTATGCGACATCATAAGCAATGCCTCTTTGTTCAAGCTTCTTTGTTGTGACATCCAAAACTATAATAAAACCTTGATTTATCATTTTCATTATACATGATGAATAGTTCTATACTTAGTCCCTTACAAGGGATTTGAACATAATGAGGGTTGATGTGTAGGATTTAGCTTGGGTTTAGGTTGGCTCTTAATATGTCGACCTGCATTCCTACAAATAATTTAGAAATATTAAAAATCTAAGATATAATATATAAAAAAATGATAATATGGCATACAAATCATGTAAGTGACTAAATCTATTTTTCAAATTAAATTTATAATCTCTTTTATTTGGTTCAAATTAGAAACGTAATCAAATTAAGGTGCTAGAATGAATATAATCAACCCTCATATGACTTATGAAATGTCATCCCACCGGTGGCTATTAAGCTAGCATGAAATGAATATAAATCATTCTAGCCAAGGGAATCATAATAAATCTTTCTTTTATGGTGCAATATAAATGGATGGACGAATTTACTTCTCAATTATTGATCATACAATAAATACAAGTGGCTCGGACAACATTGAGAATCAATTGTTTGATATTAGTACATAATGAGTTTATAATGACTCAGAATAATTTAAGTATGAGATTACACGAGGGTTTATTATCACGATCCTAGGGCACTCTCATTCAAGGGCTGTGATGTGCTTAGTTTGATTAGTTAAATTTCATAGGATTTAAAATACTTTAAATTTCAATATTATATGTTTTTGCATTTTTAATCATAAGTTTTTATAATTTTTATTAATTACTTATAAAGTATAGTAAAAGTTTATGTTTACTGTTCTGTAGTTATATAGATACAGTTATGTTTAAATAGTTCATGTATACTATTTTTTTAGTTATATATATATAGTTATGTTTAAACACACTTATATAAAGCACACTTATATTTATGTATACTATTTTTGTATACAGTATGTAGTTATGTATATTGAAGAAGTTATTAATTCGGCATACCTACTGTGCACCATTAAATTTTACATAATGACAACGCATTATATCACAAATACATGAAGTATATATATGATTAAGTATATATATGCAATCCAAGAACACCACAGTGAATAAAGAAGAAGAATTTCGGAAATAATGAATAATAGAACTAATACACATAAGCTTAATCAAGATAATCGATGAAGAATAAATGTATAAAACGTATCTCAAATCAAATAAAAATTAAAACATAAACCTTGATTATATGTTGTTGCGTCGATGTCGAGGGATAAATGGAAGAATTCGGAGGTTCGCTTCTCTTGTTGTTGAAGATATTAGCAAATTTTTTTCAACAAAATTAGCAAATTTTTTAATTATTAAAACATTAAATAAACAATATATATATATATATATATACTCAAAAAGACTCATAAATTTTATTTACTATCAAAAATTTTTCAACAAAATTAATGTGCATGTAGCAAGGTACAAATGAAAAACAAACACCTTTCAATTTTTTATTATAATATTAATTAAACAATAAATATATAAACAATTAAAAAAATATGTTTAGCCTTATAAAAAATATCAAATAGGTACAACATTAACAAACTCTATATAATAATATATAAATGAAAAGATGATTTATCTTCTAATCACTCGCCTAAGAGTTATAAAATACTATTAAAATTAAAAAATATATAAAAATTTATATTTTATAGTTATAAATTTTTAAGAATCATATTAATTTTTACGAAAATAATATTAAATAATTTTAAAGGCATAAAATTTCATATTATTTGATATCATTAATAATTTTAAAAATTTAATAAATTACTTAAAGTGAGAAGATAATTAAAATAAGTTATATATATTATTTTAATAAAAACATAATGTTAAAAGCTGAAAGTAAAAATATTACTCAATTATTATATTCGTATAAATTTTTGTAAGAGCAAACATCTATGTATTTATTTATAAATATTAATTTATTTTCTTTTAACTTTATTAAAAAAATTATATTTTTATTATATTTCAAGATTTTCAAAATTTGTATTATTTATTTATTTAAAAGTTATCTATAATAATAATTTTTTTTACTTATAATAATATTAATTTTTACTAGTTTATTCGTCAATTCAGATAAATTTGAAAATATTTTCTATCTCATTATACAATGAATTAATTTACATTTATATTAGTAGAAATTTTAATATGTGTTAATTTAATTGATAAAAATATAGAAAAAAATTATTATACTTATTGAATATATTATTTAATATTAATTTAATACAAAATTTTAAAGTTTCTTATTTTAAAATATTTAGAACAATTTTTTGTATAAAAAATTCATATATCATAAAAATAGTTAATTTAGTCCTTATTAATATGTATAATTGTTTTTTGTATTTTTATATTTTTTAAATTATTTATTTATAATATAATTTTTTTATGATTTTACGAGGAGATTGTATCTTTTAAGGATTGCTAATCTATAGACCATTAACATATATTTAATAAACAAAATTAAAAAAATATTAAAATAAATAATAAATAAAAAAAAATTAAATAATTAAATATTAGCAATGGAAATACTGTCGCTAAATTCGTAACTAAATTATGTATTTTATAAACTAGGGAAAATTCATCGTTATTTTATGGATTTTATTAGTGAGAGAAAATCAGTTGCTAAATCCATCACTAAATTACAAATTTTATTAACTAGGGAAATTCCTTTGCTAAATATATCGCAAAATTAAGGATTTTATTTTCTAGAGAAATTCCATCGCTAAATCCATCACTAATTTAAGGATTTTATTAGCTAGGGATGTTCGGTCGCTAAATCCTTAGCTAACATATGGATTTTATTAGCTAGAAAAAATCTGTCGCTAAATCCGTAGCTAAATTACTGATTTTATTAATTAGGAAAAATTTGTCACTAAAGTCGTTGCTAAATTATGAATTTTATTAGCTAGGGAAAATTTGTCGCTAAATTCGTAGCTAAATCAGAGTTTTTATTAGCCATGGAAAATCTGTCGTTAAATTCGTTGCTAAATCAAGGATTTTATTAGCTAGGAAAAATCTGTCACTAAATCTATTGCTAAATCAAGGCTTTTATTAGCTAGGGACAAAACCGTCGCAAATTCCGTCCCTAAATCAAGGATTTTATTTGATAGGAAAATTCCCTAGCTAAATCCATCACTAATTCAAGCATTTTATTAGCCAGAGAAATTCTGTCGCTAAATCTCTCACTAAATCACAGGTTTTTTTAGATAGAGAAAAGCTGTTGCTATATCTGTCGCTAATTTATGGCTTTTATTAGCGATGGATATTCCATCGCTAAATCTGTCGCTAAATCCGTCGCTAAATTCTTCGCTAAATTCCCCACTTTTCTTGAACGAAATTTACGAAAATTTTTTGTCGTTAATCCGTCGATAATTTCTCCGCTTTTCTTGAGCGGAATTTACGAAAATTTTCCGTCACTAATCAGTTGCTAAAATCCGTCGCTAAATACCACGCTTTTCTTGAGCAGAATTTACAAAAAATTTTTACTTGCTAATCCGTCACTAATCCATTGCTATTTTTTTTTCCAAAGAAAAATCATAAATCCCCTGCTATTCCCTAGTTAATTCCTTGCAATTTAGCTAGGGATTGATCCCTAGCTAAAATTCCCTAGCTAAATCGATATTTTCTTGTAGTGTATCACCTATTAAGCCCTTCATAATGATTGTCCCCTCATTGTTTTACTAATGGTACATTACTACCAAATTAATAAATTATTTCTACTTAAGGATTATCCACAAGCCTATAAAACTTTCATAGTTTACCTATCACCATCTACCTCATACGACTATCATCACTTATGAGTCACATTTTCTTGCACATATCTCATGGCTTAGTAAGAGTCAATGATTAAACTTAACTCAATTTTAGGTTTTAACATATATATGTATCATGTGTATATTGATTGAAAAGACTATTACTTCCTTCCTATAATGACGTGCTAGTGTGTCTTATGGCTTACCTATCATCGTCCACCATAATGACACGTACAAACCTACCAATAGTAAAATCCTAATTTTAGCTCTAAATAACATCATATTCATCAATAACAAAACTACAATATAAATAAAACATAAATTTCATCAATTTTATATCCATCACACGTAATAAAATATATCAACCTAAAACCTCAATTTAGCCGGATATTGTGAAGGAATTCACAAAAGATAATTCAAAATATATCTCAAAAATTTTAGGTTCCCAATGAAAACCCTCCAAAAATTCTAGGACTCAAAATCCTAAACTCATAAGTCTTATGTTGTGCATTCGGACATGCTCCTAAGTAGGTGTTGAAATTCATGCCCCCTCTTTTTAGGGATTAAGCTTGTGCCTCGCATCCCTTCTGGCTTGTGGATCCCTCTTATTTTTTGGCTTCATGCTTTTTAATCATTTTCCTCCTTTTTTTTCACTCTAGTATGTTTGGATTTTCTATTTTAGGTCTAAATCATATTTTTAGACTAGCATGTTTGTGTGCATTTTCAAGTGAGAAGTCATGATGTTGTTTGATGACCATGATTTTAGCCTTACTTCTCTATATTATAAAGTTGTGGTGCTATAGACTACTGTTGCTTTGGTCTATTTAATTTATTATATTGTAGTAGTATTGGGAATAGCCATGGATCATGCATTTCTCATCTATAACAAGAAGCTATGACATCGAGAATGACCATGTCTCATGTATTTTACCTTTATAACATAAAGTTGTGATACTAGGAATAACTATGACTAATGTATTTCACCTTTATAATATGAAGTTATGGTGATGGAAATGGTTGCATCTCATGGATTTGTCTTCTATAACCCAAAGTTATGGTACTAGAAATGACCAATGACCATGGCTTTGGCCATTTCTTTAAAAAAAAAATCGAGACTCTTGAAATAACTATAAATAATTTCTTGTAGCCAAAAGTCATGATACTGGAAAATCACATTGACTTTTACCTTAGTATTTGTGACTCTAGAAAGAAAAAGTTATAGTGTTGAGAATATCATAACTTTTAGTATCAATGAGGTATGTAGCTATTATGATATAAAATTAATGCCATAGTTATTAAAGTTATAATGAGTTAGTATGGTTATAACTCTAATAAAGTTTCATAGCTAAAAAAAATATGTTTTATAGTGAAATAATTATATCAACACGGTGGTAGAGTCATGACATATGAACATTACTATAACTAATTATGTAGAGTTTTGGCCAAAAATGAATACCAAGACTATTAAATAGGTTTTTGAAGGTATAACTAAGTTGTACCATCAAAAATATTATGAATTTATATTATCCTCTGTTCTCCTCCTGCTCATAAATTCTACTAAGTATTACATTTGAGAAAAATTAATGACATAATTTCACTACTATTTATCATAAATTATCAAAATTATAATTTCATGAAATCATTTATTTAAAGTATTTTTTTCATACAAAAACATCAGAATATATACTAAAATAACTAGTTTTATTTAATATTGTGCATACCCAACACCAACCTAACATAACAAGATGCAATCATAATGAATAAAGATAGCAACATGGTAGGCAGACCCCCTTTTTTGTTTTTTTTATTTAAAACTTTTTATTTTAGTTTTCTACCAACAATATTGTATTTTATATTTATCAAAAATTGTGTTACTTTTTAAAAAATCTTATTACATACTTTTTTTTGTACTTTAAAATTGGTAAATTACATGATTAAAATTCAAGTAAAAATAAATTAAGCTTAGAATATAAATATTAATGAAAAATAATAATATGATTATATATTTTATGAGACAAAAATAAAATTGAAATTTAAAATTTTACTAATTATTACTTAAATCAAAACACTTAATAAAACATATATAGTGAGATACAACTTTGTCAAAAAGAAAAAGTACAATTGTAATTCTTAATTTAGTATTATAGATTACAATGAAAGATTCAAAAATAATATACAAATATAAATATTAATAATCTCAAATTTGTCATCAACCACTATCACCTTAAAGTATTAGGTTCACTCTTAATCTTTATTTTGTATTACATCTTTTTATCAATATGTTTTAAATATAAACTTGTAAGTATATTTATCATACTCTAGAATCTTGATTAACGAAATTATTTAATCCTAACTTATCTTTTTATTTGTGGCTAATGTTGATTAAGAAATTATTAAAATAAAAATTATTAAAATAAAAATTATTAAAATATTAATATATTATTTGCTAAGCATGAAAGTAATAAAAAATTATCCAAAATAATATTTACTAATTTAAGATTTTGTAATCTTCAATATTTATATAGGTGCCTAAATGTAGCAAAATAGGTTGAGCTAAATTAGTCGGCTCATTGCCTACCCATTAATGTTGTATGTGATGGTTATTTTCTCAAGCTCCCTTAACTATGGATAATTAAAAAATTAAAGGAATATAGATTGATAAGACCAACAATGACATTCTAAAGTTGAAAAACATCGGTGCTTCAAGTTCACAATTTAGTCAATCCTTAAGGTTAGTAGAAAGTACAAGAAGCATAGCTTATCATCAAAAATCAAACACATGCATATAGTACTTAATAAAATACAGTTAAATTTTTATTATAAATTACTAAAATCATATTTTATATCATATAAATATTTTTTATATCTAACCGACATGTTAATTTCAAAATTTTAAATTTTTAACCTTTAGATTGGTAATACCTTTTAAATTTGACAGCATGAAAATTTTAAATTACTTATATAAAGAAGAACATAATGAATATTAGAAATATTATCACTTACTACTTTCATATTTGTCTTCATGGTATGTTCGATGATATAAAACATATAATAGTAACATAGTAAAAATCATTTATATATATGTCAATTATTATTCAAGGCTCATTATTCGAAAAGATCCAACACACTGGATATGGTTCAACACCCCTTAGATACTAAATAATAAGAACTCAACTTGGCTTCTGTAGAAAATGTAAAGAATCAACATAGGCTCTTCCATGAAAAGAAACAACCCATTGTGGCCCTCACCTCAATTGATATGAAGAAACCTTGACAGCTCTACATACTCATTGATGGGAAAACCATTAGAATGATACTCTAATACCCAAAATAAAGTCACATAGTATGTTTGAGCAAACCTCTGATACAAAATGTTACATTCCTAAGCTATACGGATCCCCCATGATCTTCCATTATCATTATGCATTCTTAAACTAGGAGACGCATGAATTAACCATAGTTTTGTTAACTCTCATAAAAGAAGCACAATCTTACATGAGAGAGAACATTACCACAAGAACACAAGAAAATAAAAGGAAAACTTTTTATTAATTTCTAATGCATTTCATTGTGTTACATTTACATTCATTTACAATACTTAAATAGTAAACAAAAAAGCATGTTAAACTAAGTCACAGCATCATATTCCACATTGTGACTTTATTCATACCACATGTTATAGTTTAAGTAGAGCCACAACTTTATAATTCCATGTTGTGACTCAAAAATATATGTTACAGCTTATGTTGAGTTGCTACTTCACAATTCAAGTCATGATTCCAAATCATAGTCTTTCAATCACAACCAAAATAGGTTGTGACTCTATTCAGGTCATGACTCTACAATGCTAGTTGATACATCAAACACCAATTACAAATTTATAAGTATAAGTCAATCTTAAGATTCTCTCATTTGGTTAAAGTTTCTTCATCATCTCAATCTAAGTTCTACAATTACAACTTTACTATAGTGTCAAAACTTATTATTTGTGATACAGTCTCAAAGGCTCATTAGGTTATTGATTCATTCAAAGGAGTTCCACCATTATATTAGTTGTACAAGTAGTAAAGTTAAATATAAGTCTAGATATTAATCTCATATAAATTATATAGGTAGTTTGACCTAAAAACAATGAACTAATAACAACTCGAGTTGAGTAGATAGACATAAGTTTTAAAAGATACTTAGATTATATAGTTGACTCACTTCCTTGTATATTATGATATTTCTTTAGTAATTGGGTAATGTTATACTTTATTGTTAAATAAATAGTAAATTGATATAATAATATCAGTGTTTTCTTGGCATGCAATGTATCTATCATCTTTTTACTGTCACCACCAATGATTATCCCCACCTAGTTGTGCTTTTAGTATTTCACAACCAAAGCCACTCATTATTCTATTCATAGGTCATTCACACATTTACTCTTTTTAGACAATTTGTCAATTATCCTTGATGACGACTTTGAGTATGCATTTGTATCCTCCAACCTCTAATATTATAAAAAAGCAAAATAAAAGTGGCAATAATTATATTTATATTTTTGACTTTGTATGCATTTTGCTCATATCAAATAATTTATATCTTGTCATAAATCTCACATATAGAAAGTATATAAAATGAAATTACTCATAGCGATGCCACCACCATACAAAATACCTCAATTTACATGTGTTCTATGACCTACCTATCACCAAATGTCATAGCCAACACATGACTCATACACTATGATGAAGCTCTTAGGTTAGATATTCTATATAACTTTCATATCACTTAAAGATTAGTTCTTTTAGAATATGTATAATAAATTAACTATTCGTACATTCATGCTTTTGACATCGTGAGTGTCATTTTTGTTTGGCCCATCCGGGGCACCATACCATGTATGACATGGTGTGGTATTTATCATAGGTTGTGCCATGCCGAGACGATTCAAAAAAGTGGTAGCCCAACATGGCCCATTGGCATGGCTTTAGAGTAGGTTGTACCATATCAGGCTAGGATCACCTAGGTTCACTCAAGGCTAGCTTGGATCTAGTCTAGGCTATCCTAGGCCAAGCTAGGCTATCCAATTTGGCCAAGTATGCTAAAAATAACTTGCATGGCTCATCATGTCGGGTTGTGCCATGTCGAGCCTCCCATGCCAAAAAGATTGGCCCGACATGGCATGAGTCATGTCTTGTGCTGGTTAGTGACTTGCATAGTTTTGAATCATGTTGTACCATGCTAGGCATGATTGATTTGTGTCGTGATGTAGGCCATGCCCAAGTTGCTTGGCCTAGTTGACACCTTTACCTCAATCTTGTATTTTCATGCACAGGTTTATCCCATACAATAAAATTTAAAAAGTTATCACTTTCTTTGTATCATACCTAATGGATGTGTCACATGACATGCCTATCACTATTTTTCATTATTTAACACACATAAAATAATGATATGGTAAAATTCCTATATTATAGTTCGACTTAGTATCAATATTCATCAACACCAAAAAATTACTTTGAACAAATATTATACATTCAAATCATCAGGACACAAACATAGTAAACTAACCTTATATCTTGATTTAGCATGACATTTAAAAAGAATTTTAATGAGATAATTGATGTGACATCTCATGAAATCAAGAGTTCCTAATGATAATTCAAATGATGATATAAGTCTCAAAACCTAATCTCAACTAATTCTTGCTTACATTCATATTGGATATGCCCCTAATTTGAAGTTAGAAGTCACCTAGTCTTAGGTTTGCATGCTTTTGGCTTAAAATATGAATCCCCATTTTTCCTCTTTAATGAAAAACTCTAAGTATTTTTTTAATACTTTAAGGTTATATGGGAATCTTTTGACTAGAAGTCAAGACATTTGGTTGAGGTCATGATTTTTTTATCTTTTTGAATATTTTATAGAGTACAAAAATTATGGGTTTAAAGGATTAATGTAATAGAAGTAAATCTCCTCTAGAGCACAAAGTCACAGTGATAGGAATGCATTGATTGTGATTTTTCCTCTCTAGATCACAAAGTTATAGTTGCAAGAATGCTATGATTAAAACAATTACTCTCTTGAATAAAAATTACAATTATAATAATACCCACAACTAAGGTATTTACTCTTTTTAACACACATTCATCATTGTAATAATACCACAAATTAGATATTTACTCTCTATATCATGAAGTCATGGTAGAAAATATTATCATGACTAAAAATTACTTGATAATATACAATTTTTAGTTCTATATTGAATAAGTTGTGACACTAAAAAATGACATGACTTCTTATACTAGTGGGTACTTAGATGTGAAAATAAAGTCGCATCCATTATTGTGTTTTAGAAATAGTGTAGTCATGACTCAAAGAAAATATAATGGCCACAAAGATAGTATTGCAAAGTAAAAAGATTATGATAACTTGATAGTAGAGTCATAACATACAAAGATTTCCATAACTTATTTTATATAGTTATGACTAATAAAAGCTACTACAACTTCTCAATAGTCTTGTGAAAAGTATATCCAAGTCTTGTCAGAGTAAATATCATGACTTTCTATTGCTTTTCTCCTATCCAAGCCATTCATTCCACCATGTTTACCAATTTCACACAAAATACATCTGATTTCATTACTATCCTTTCAATTCCATCAAAATAGTCATTTAGTAAAATTTATCTAATTAAAGCTCTAATAAATATAAATACTTTGAGAATTTCGTGCCAAATAACCTACAAAAATCAATACATGGAATATTGAATAAACTCACATAATAAAATTATTACTCATCCTTGAATAATGAATCACCCTCTCTCTTTTTGAAACTCATGATGCCACAAAGAAAGAAATACAATGCAACACAAAAAGATAATCATGACTAGGTGTTAGTATCATGGTGTGCTATTTTCTTTTAGAAATGGAATCTTGAATCTCAAAATTTATCATTTTTTATGGATTAGTCGGTATAATGAGTTTATATTTTTTTTATTGAAGCTAAAACTATCTACTTGGGTTGCCTATCAAGAAGCATTATGTTTAATGTCCTAAGATAAACTAATATTCTGCTCACACAACACCTTTGTTGGATTTTCCTGACTAAGTCTTAATAATAGGTTATTGAAACTCTGATTTTCCCATAATTCTATACTTGAGTTGTATGAATTAATGGGTGTAATGAGTTTATTTGTCTTCAATAAAGCTAAAACTATCTACATGAATTACCTCCAAAGAAGTATGCTGAAGGTCCTTAGCAAGATGAATATTTTGGCGCACACTCCATCCTTGTTGGATTTGTATGATTGTGTATTAACAATAGGCTATTGCTACTTTTATTTTTCCATCATTCTGGACTTGAGTTGTTGTTTTCTATAAAATACCATTGAGAATTCAATTTTCCTATAAATAATTTGAGATGTGAGTTGAAAACTTATATATTTTCTATTGTTATGAACTCTTTCCATTCTAGATTCTTGTTATATCATTTTTTTTTGTTTTGTCTTTGAAAATATAAGACTTATCATTTGTTTCATTCCTCAATTCTTCTAGTTCATTCACTTGAAAAACTCTCTTTTCTTTTGTATCTTTTACTTTATAATACATTTATTCTATTGCCCACCATACTCAATGTTGGATTTTGACTGACAAATGACAAGCCTTACAAAAAACAAATTTATTAAGATATATTCTTATAGGCGTCTTGATTATCATTCTATTTGTATATAATGCTTCCTCTATTTTATTGAGACAAATCTTTTTCTTGATAGATTGATTATCATTTTCAATATTTTATTAATCTTTATGTTTGATATTTTTGCTTGCCTATTTGTCTATGAATGATATGGAAGTCCCCTCTTATGCTTGCTCTCATGCTTAGCCAAGTATACACCAAATTATTTTTTATAAAAATGCCTTCCTTCATCACTTATGATATATCACAATGTGCCAAACCAAGTGAAAATATTACTGCATATAAATCCACAATTATTTTTGTATCATTATTTTGTGTGGCTATTACTTCAACCTAGTTAGACACATAATATACTACTAATCATATATACTCTTTTCCAAAAGTTACAAAAAATTGCCGCATGAAATGTATTCCCCATAGATTAAAAAATGTATACTCAATGATGCTATATAGTAGCATCTAGTTCTTCCTAGATATGTTACCTAATATTTGGTATCTATCATACCATCACATCATGTTCTTGTAATCTCTAAATAATGATGGCCAAAAAATCTTGAATATAACATATTTTAGGTAGTTTTGTTACCTCCAAAATTCTCTTGATAAGGAGAAGAGTAACATTTGAGAATAATCTTCATATATTCATCTTCTAGTACAGATCTCCTTATGACTTAATTTGCATATCTTCTAAATATAAGTTGATCGTCCCATATATAGTTTCTCATGTTATATCGAAACTTTTTTACTATTAGAACATGCAAGAAGAAGGAATAGGTTCACATACTAAATAATTGATAAAATCAAAGTATCAGAGCATTTGAGTTTTCAACATCGAGTCTACTCATCTAAGTTCTCCAAAATTTCTGCTCCTCATATATGATTCCCATTAGATTCCAGGTGGGACTAATGCTTAGCTAGCATTTAGTCGCTTATATTTTTATTTCTCATCTATATATCAAACTATTTGAGCAAAAGGATTCATCATATCAATCTTAGTTTAGTTTATTTTTTTTTTCCATTAAATACCACATGGATACATGAGCTATCTAGATTTGTACCTTTGCTCCTAAGATTACTATTGGAATTTATCACAAGAGAACACCATGGACAACATGTCTTTTTTAACTAGTATTATGACTTTATTATGATACTTAATTTTTTGTAATATGCAATATCACAAAA
This sequence comes from Sapria himalayana, assembly GCA_029783825.1. Taxonomy (NCBI): domain Eukaryota; kingdom Viridiplantae; phylum Streptophyta; class Magnoliopsida; order Malpighiales; family Rafflesiaceae; genus Sapria; species Sapria himalayana. The sequence goes on along the minus strand of JAREIK010001563.1, from coordinate 2,249,687 downwards.
GCTTACTGGCTGAGGATCTCTCATCCAACTAGTCCCACAAATATATGAGTCATAAAAGTAGTGAAGTGAACTTTCATCCAAGTATCAATCTCATTAAAATTTTGTAGGCAATTTGATCAACTAATGAGGAGTCAACTACTATTCTAGCTGAAAGAATAAAAATGAGTTTTTGGTAAGACTCTAAGATTCTAGGGTTGATTCATTTCATTATGAATTTTGGCCTGAAAAAATTGCTTTGTAGTTATTATGCTTGATTATAGAATTATTATTGGATAATAATAAAAATATTTTTGTTCCCTAATAGTATACAAGGTAGTTATCACCTTTTGAGTCATTTCCAATAATTTTCCACTCTTAGTTATTTCCTTAGTACTCAACTAGAAAAATAATAAATTGTCTCTACTCAAGAGTCAATCATAAGTATATCTCTTTTAGGAAATTCATCAACTACCCTTGATGATTCCTTTGTATATGCATTCTAATTTTTTGAACTCATTGTTATAATGACATGAACTGATGTTGTATTACAAGTATTTATACTTTTAGCTTTGTAAGTATAATACTGGCACAATTAATACATGTTTTCAATCAAATCATACTAGTAGAAGACATATGATAAAAAATAACTCATAAGACTATCATCACTTTTTGAGTCACTTCCACTCATATATGTTTTGTGGCATACCTATTACTATCACGATGAGATATGACTACCATACTAAAGTTGAAATCCTTAAGATAATATTTTATTAAATTCACATATCAATTAAGGGTCTATTTATCTAAGACATGCACAATAGATTAGCTTATAAAAGAATTCATGCTTTTAGCTTGGTAAAAACCATATTCACATGTTTAAACATATCTCAATATTGGGTTTTGGTGTATAAATTTATCTCACATATCATGATCGAAAGAACTTTCACTTCTTCATACATATGATAAGGACACTCTTGAGTGAGTGTCCTTGGATTACTTGTCAACATTCACCATAATAATATGCATAGACCCACCAATAGGAAAACCCTAACTTTAGTTATACATAAACACCACATCCATAAAAAATCAAACTACAACACAATCCAAACATAAAAATCTTATAATTATACATCCATTACACAAAATAAAATACACAAATCCTAGACATCAATTTAGCTTGACATTAGAGAGAAATTCATATTAGATAATTTGAAATATTTATTATTGAAGTTCAGATTACAAATGACTCCCCTCAAGAGTATATAAGAATTAAACCTTAAACCCACAATTCTTATACATGTAACTCGAATCTGCCCTTAGGTGAGAGTCATAATTTTCATCCCTTTAGGATTTATGCTTGTGCCTTATGTTGCCTTTTTGCTCATGTATCTCTCCAAGGTTTGGGTAAATATGTGTTCCCCAAACCCAAGATTTTTCATAATTTTTTCATGCCCTAACTTCTCTTTTTTTTTTAATTTTTAATTTTATACTCAAATGGCTAGGTGTGGATTTATGTAGGAAGTCACAATGATGAGGAATACTATGGCTTTGGATTTACCTTTATATAATACAAATTCATTGTACTAAGAATGATTAATAATTTTGGTCTCTTTCTTGGTTTAAATTGTCATGACACTAGGAATAGTTATGACTTGTGTATTTCATCTCTACAATACAAAGTTATTATATTGATAATGAGCAATGACTATAGTTCATGCACTTCATTTTATATCTAACACATTTTTTTTATAACATGAAGTCACAATACTATAAATGTCTATAGTTCATGCACTTCATTTTATATAACTCGAAGTCACGATGATAAGAATTAGTCATGGCTTTGGTCATTTCTCAAGAGAAAAAATTCACAGCCATGGAAATCTCGAATAAATGTTCTTTGGAACTCTCTATAGCTAAAACTAAAATTCATAACACTAATGGAAGGTCACTTCTTATATCTTAGCCTTAGTAGCTCTATAATGAGAAAGATACGACACTAGAGAATACCACAAATTTTAGTACTAGTGGAATACTTGGTTATTATGATGTAAGATTAATGTCAAAGATAGAAAATATTATGAGGTAGTATGGCCAAGACTTCAAAAATATTTTATAGCCAAAAAGAATATATTGCATAATAAAAGGATTATGTCAATAAGGTGATAGAGTCATGAAATATAAAGATTTTCATAACTTTTTAAGTAGAGTTTTATCCAAGAATGGATGTTGAAACTATCTTATAAGCTTATGAAAGTGTAAGATATTTATAACACAAGGAATACTATGACTTTACATGACTTTTCACTCCCTTCCTACTCAACAAATTGACGAAGTATTACATTACACATATAAACTATTCAATTTCACTATTTTTCATTATAATCCCTCAAAATTATAATTTAGTGAAATAGTTCTATCTAAAGTCCTTTTTTCATACAAAAAAGCATGCATAATCACAACAATAACTAGGATTATTTGGTATTTGGCATACTGAATAAACTCGCATACTAAAGCAATTGTTCATCCTTAAGCAAATACTCCTCAATAAAAAATAAATAACTTTCCATCCATGATAAACAATATCAATACAATAAGATCAACATACCATAATATCCATGAAAACAAAAAATATATATCAATGTGGCAAGGAAGGTCAATAGTATGACTTCCTTTTAAGATTAAACTCTTTACAAGTAAAATCTCTTTGAAGTATTCAAATAGTGACATAGAAATGTATGGTCTCTTTGAATATCTTTTATTAGTTTCTAGCCAATTCAATATATTTACCAAGATGTTACATTCCTCTTGTTTTTTCACAATAGAGTTTAATGAGCATTCAAAAGATCTCATTGCAAATTAAAATTATTTTACTTCTAACTATATTTTATCAATTCTTCAGTCCACTAATTTTATCGATATTGTGTGTCATCTCTAATAGAAGAAAAAAAATTTACTTCAAAACATAACAAAAATAACTTATTCGGTTTTCTCCTAAGCAATGCTATGTTTAACATCCATATCTTGACTTTCACGAAAGCATTATCATCACCTACAATTTCAATAGTCAAAGACAACTTTTCTGTATAGTCTTACTTTTTATTTGTATTTTTCTTGTCAGCTAGTAATACTATATAGAAGACTACTTTAATGATAGTTTTCACAAAAATTGATGGTATTGAATGCTTATTTGTTTTATTTTGGACATGCTATTATGATATATCATAGCTCATTTGTCTTCCTTGACCTTCTTCTCATAACTCACCATATTTATTTTAGTCATTACAAATTATGATATAGTACTTTTTAAAGAATACCCAAGTTATTATATTCAAATCTTACTTTAAATTGTCTTACTTGCTCTTCTTTCACTTTATTTTCTATTCATGTCTCAACATGTAACTTGGTGATTATATCTTTAAATAAAGATTTAAATATTTGACAAGGACAATCAATTGCAATCTATTCATGGCTCCTAGATCTTAGATTTCCATAGCTTACTACATTCTAATAATAGACTTGATTCAAGTTGCCATTAAGCATGAAATAGATATCACTATTTGGTAGAATATAGACATTATCATATAGATAAATTAGGTTGTATATGTTCATCTTCTACTATTAAAGTTCTCTTTTGATTTTTAAAATTTTGGGCCCCACGGTATTAGCTTAGTCCTAGAGTTTCACTATGTTGATTTGTTGATAAAAGATAAAAAAAATTACTAAACCAAAAGATAAAACAAGTAACATAAGACAAGTAGTGAAAATCAATGCGTAAAAAAAGATAATAGTATCCACACTATTAAAAATAAAACTATTTTTTTAAAGGATAGTTATATTAATTAAAATTGACTAACTAAACTAAATAATCATTAGCAATGGTGCCAAAAACTCTTTGTAACTTTATTATGATGCCTAATTTTTGGAATTTGGCAATATCATAACAACTCATTGGGAAGGATCTTTCATCAAATAAATTCCACATATATGTAGGTCATATAAGTGGTAAAATTGAGTTTAATTTAGATATCAATCCCATATAGATTTTATAGCCAGTTCAATCAACCAACAATGAGTTAAATACTACTCTAGCTAAAATGATAAAACTAAGTTTTTGGTAAGACTTTTAGATTCTAGGGTTGGTTTATTTTAGTATGCACGATGAATGTCTAAATTGCCTTGTTGTTATTGAGTTTGCATATAGAATGAATATTTGATTATTAAGAAAATTCCCTAGTTCCATATGGTATACAAGTTGATTATCACCTATTGGGCCATCCCAAATGTTGATCCTCTCATAGTCATCCCCTCATACTTTATTAATATTAGAGTAGAATTCAATAGCTAATAATATTATGACATTAAAGTTTGCAAAATCATGACATAGAGATTTCAGTGAAGTAGAATTTAGCATGGTTTACATTAAATCAAATTTTTGCAAGGATTGTAGTAATCTAAAACCCTTTTTGATTATATCTGCTACTAAATTATATGTGTATAAATATATATAAATATTAGTATACCTATATAAAACTCTATATAATTAAATATAATTATATTTGTAACTATGTATACATATATGTAAATCTATATATTTGTTTATAACTTTGTATACATTTATGTATAACTTCTTATAACTACTTGTATGAATATATCTATATATAACTATATGTTTAACTATATATAACTATTTATAACTATATATACTATATGTATAATAACATATATCTATAAATAATTGTATCTTACTATATGGATAACTATAAAAGCTATATACATTACAATATTTAAATATATAATTTACAACTTATAATTAATTTACATTTGTATATATTAGTATATAAAAATGTATTTTACTATATCTATACTTATACATAACTATATGTATAAATATATAAAATTATATGAATAAAAAATATATACCTACATGTATAAATATAAGTATAACTATATGTGTTACTATATGTATAACCATATATAACTATATTTATAATTACATGTATAACAACATACAACATTATGTTTAACAATATGTGCATAACTATATATACATTTTTGTATAACTATATAATACTCTATATAATTTAATATAATTATATTTGTAACTATGTATGCATGTATATAAATTTATATATTTGTTTATGACATTGTATATATTTATGTATAACTACTTATAACTAATTGTATAAATATATCTATATATAACTATATTTTTAACTATATATAACTATTTATAACTATATATACTATATGTATATATATACATATAACTATACATATATGTCATACTATCATGGGCCGTTCTAGCACAACACAACCACTTTGACGCCTCTATGTTTGACATTACTCATCAATAATAGTTTTAGTGGTTAATGAATCATAGGAGTTGCTTTTACAGATTCTATTGTCTTCTTGCTATTTATTGGTGTCTTGAATTATTTTCATCTTACTGACATTTTTGCTAAGTGGTTGGTGGCATGGGATGTGGTTGATTCTGAAGCCTTTTTCACTTGTTAATGATACCAATCCATACAATGTGTTCAAGCCTCTTGAGAAAGTCCACCGGCTCCATACAAGACATGTATGTGGTCTAGTAGTCTTTTATGATGCAATTAGAAATTTATCTTACAAATTTCATATGATGCAATTAGAAAGTTTGGTAAGTTTTACAAGCAAATTTCATAGTCTTGTAAACTACTTCTCGGGAAGTGTTCAGATGCAATAGAGGAAAAATAATTTGCAATTGCTTGAAAAATTTCGTTTGGTAAGTAAGAAATTTATCTTATTGTTCAACTCTTTCTATTCAGATTAGGGATATAGTGTTGAGATTAATAAGTTATCAAAGAAGATTTTTTTTTTCCTATTATAGTTTGCATCTCTTATAAGATAATAATAAGTTACACATTTATCTTATCTAACACTTATCTATCACAACCATCATATGTATAATTTTTCTTATAAAACGTAAATATTATGAATCATAAATTGTGTAATTAATTATTTTTTTAATATTATTTATTTTTTAATCTAACATATATTTTCTATTATACTTTATTTTGGTCAATTGTTTTAATTTTTTAGTTAATATTTTTTTTAAATTGTCTTTCTTTTGAATTATAAATCATAAATTTTGAAAATAATTATATTTTGAGAAATTGATTTTTTCAATTTAAATTCAAAGTTACGAATTAAATATTTTATTTTTAATTATTTATTTTTAAATTTTTTACTCTCAAACATTTGCTATCTATCTAATTTTCAATTTAAATTTTGTCTAGTTTTAATTATTAAGAAAATATAATCTATATATAGTATATATCAATGTATCTATTTTCATAGCTGTCATGTCAACTCATTTATAACCATGACAATATAATATCAACTTAACACTAATCTTAATGTAATTTATTGATGTAACAAATTTACTTTACATCCCACATATAAAACACATTTGTTATATTACTTTAATATATAGATATTTATTGACATCAATATTATTTGGAAATATTTTTATTCTTTTATGTAGACACCAAACCAATTATCAAAAAAATTATATAATGAAAATTATCTAAATTGATAAATACTTTGTAAAAATATTTTTATTTTTTTTTCATGACTTATTTAATCAAGTGTAAATAAGTAGTATTTTGGATATGTATAGAGTAGAGAGAGAGAGCGGAGAATCTTTGAAAAAAAATAATTTTAATAAAAATGAAATATAGTATTTCGAATATATATATTCCCACGTATATGGTTTGGGGAAGCTCACAAGTCGGGTATTCCCAAACAATAAAAATCAAATAAAAAAAATACTAAACTAAAAATTGAACACCTTTCTCAAGTTAATGCATGCATATCACGTATTCCTAGCTTGGAAGAGTGGAAAAAAATTATGGTCCTCTAATAGCCTACATGAAGATGTTCTTACTCAGCTCACTAATAGGTATGTAAGTTGTAGTAATCAAAATATCCTAAATTTTATTTCAAATTAAATGATAATTAATCTTAATATGCTTTGTCCGCTCATATAACATTGAGTTGGCTGCAATGTGTTTAGCTATCAGGTTGTCATAGTGAAATATCATCAATCTCTAAACTCGAAGATAAAGCTCATTCAAAAAGTATTTGGTCCATTGAAGTTTATAAGTTGCTAATTTCATAGCTTTGTATTTTTTTTATATACTAGATCTCGAAATAATTATTTATCTTTTATTTTTCCATAAGATAAAGTTATCTACAAAAAAATAAAAATAAAAACATATGTCAATATTTTGCTTTGTGATCGTAGAAGTCAAACTAGAATCCGAATGTCTCTATCCAATAATGTTCATAATCTTTAATTATAATTACATTTCTTGAATTTTTTTATATACCTCAGAATTTTAAGTATTCTATTTATATGAATATGTTTATGTACATTTTAAAAATAACTAAATATACTGACATCATAGGTAATATATGACATAATTATTATTAGATAATTTAGTTTTGTATGATTATTCTATATGTAGTTGAGTCAATTGATGAACCAACTTTTCTAGATAAGTCTATATTTAGATCAAGGAGTAAGCCAACAATGTACATCATGATATATCTTATCAGATAAAATATATAAAATATATTTTCTCTGAGAAAGAGTTATCATACTTCTTGAATATTTGATCTCAATACTAAAAATAATCTGAAAGATTTTAAATAATGTCCGAAACTTGGTTTTTAGATTTTAGTTTATATATATCAAATTGATTATCTCATGTAATTAGATCATTATCATCGCATACAATTAGTTTCACATACTAACATCTTGATCAACTTAAAAAAATAGAAAAATTTGACATATTTTTATGAAAAAATATAGTTAATATTGAGTAAGATTATTAAATAATGTCTTGGGAGACTACTTGAGGCTATAAATTGCCTTTCATATTTTGTATATCATATATTTGCTCTCTGCTTCCAAGAACAATGAATCCTAACGACTACTATATAAATATTTTTTAATATAAATTATCATAAAGGAATGTATTCTTTATATCTAACTAATATATATTTTATATATGTGATGATAAATAGAAAGTAATAACCTATTAGTGGTCATGTTAATCATATGAAATAATGTGTCCTAAAAATCAATATCATAAGGTTATGTAAATCATTCATTACTAATATAGTCTTGTCGATCGATCTTTTCCTTGGGTTCCTCTTTATTATATATATTTGACTATAATGTAATTATAATGTCCAACTCATTATTCTAAACTGGATCAATTGATATGATAGAAAACTCATTTAAAATAGATTATGAATGTATCTATTTAGTATATACATCTTCAGATTGGGATCATCAAGTCATTAAATGCTTATTTCTATCTCTCTCTTAGTGAGATTTAAATGTCATGTCCAATGCATCATGATTACTTTAGAAGTTATTATTTTGCATGTATATATTAGAGGTCATTGTCTTGATGTGATGACAAGTATCTTTTTTAAAGGACAATAAGTCTTGGATTTGAGATTTATTAGACCGAGCTTTTATTGATTTTTAAAGGAATATTATTGAGATTCAATATCTCATAAATCTTGCACTAAGTGCGAGTCTTGTATACTGGGTAAAACCTCCAATGATATCAAAAATTTAAAAACTAAAAGATAATTTATTGACTCTCATGTTCATACTACATGATAATATAATGTAGCTAAGTGAAAAAAACATTTGGTTGGGTTATATATTTAGAAGAGAGAAAAATATTTTAAAATTACATGATTAATTGGACTCTCTTTAATTTTTTAAAATTGTATTTTAATTTTTTTATGCCATTATGTTTCTGAGACAAATGATTGATGCAATATTAAGCACGCACACATCAAATTTCAATTAAATATTTTGTTTGAAAATAATAAATCAAAATGACATCACCATGTTTTCCAAAGATTTTTTGGAATATTATAGCATGTTATTTCATATCATATTTTTATTAAAATTTGCTTATTATATTAATTTTGTTGGAGTTATATTGATTTTGGGTATTCCTCTCAAGATGTTAATTATTGAATAATGATTTTTTTTGTAGTTCTTATTTTTAAAAGTGTAAATGATATTAAGTATTTGTCATTTAAGCTTTTTTTTTTAATTTTGAGGATTATGAGATAATTTATCAAACATCTAGTATTAATATTCTTTTACAAATTTAAATTGCTCAGAGATTAAACAAATATATAATTGTAATATTTTAATAATTTAGTACTCCTAGATATTGTAAGAGTATGATAATGATGTGCTTTCATTAATATTCTCTCTCTAGGTAAGTTCAGGTAGGTCCATTTTTCTCTTGATTTATGGTGATATTCAAACTCAAGACCTCACTGATAAATTATAATTTTTTAGGTTTTGTCTTCCATCTAGTTTTGAGTATGCTTTTTTAATGACGATACAATTTCAAATATTCATATATTAAAATTTAATCATTTATTTTAGCTTGTTCTTATGTGTGTGTGTGTGTGTGTCTCCATGTATGTATTTATTGAACTTTCATCCTGTAAAATCCAGTTGCAAATTTCTTGTGCCTTGTGTTTCCAGGTTCGATGAAATTTCGAACAAAGATGATTTTTGCAGCCCTGGTTAAGGTGTTTATTCCTTTTTTTTATGCTTATGACAGAATATCTAACTATTTGATGTTCATGTTCCATAATGGATATTTATGCTCTACTTTATGTAAATACGTGTAGAGGAAAGAGAAAAAGAATGAGGTCATATATGTATGTATGTATCCATGTATGTATGTATGTATTGAACTTTTATCCCGTAAAATCTAGTTGAAATTTTCTTGTGCCTTGTGTTTGCAGGTTTGACGCAATTTTGAACAAACAAAGATGATTAATGCAGCCATGGTTATGCTGTTTGTTCCTTTTTTTATGCTTATGATAAAATATCTAGTTGTTTGATGTTCATGCTCCATAATAGATATTTACATTCTACTTTATGTATATACTTGTAGAGGGAAGAGAAAAAGAATGAGGTCATATATGTATGTATGCATCCATAGTATGTATGTATCCATGTATGTATATGTATGTATATATTGAATTTTCATCCAGTAAAATCTAGTTGGAAATTTCTTGTACCTTGTGTTTGTAAGTTCGACACAATTTTGAACAAACAAAGATAATTTTTGAAGCCCTATGTATATGTATGTATGTATATACTTATGACATAATATCTAGCTATTTGATGTTCATGTTCCATAATTGATGTTTACTCTCTATTTTATGTAAATATTTGTACATATATACCAGTATATATGTATATGTACATATATACCGGTATATATGTATATGTACATATATGCTAATATATATGTGTACATATAAATACTTGTACATATATACCAGTATATATGTACATATACAAATATACTGGTATATATGTACAAGTATTTATATGTACATATATACTCAGTATATGTACATACACACTATAGTGTATATGTACATATATACTGGTATATATGTATATGTACATTTATACCAGTGTATACATATACACTATAGTATATATGTACATATATACTATAGTATATATGTACATTATTATATATTTATCAAAATAGAACTTTATTTATTTATTTATTTTGATTTGATTGATTAGTTTAATTTTCGTACATATATGGTATCGCAATGTTTTCCATAAGAAGCTTGTAGAAGAAAATGGATTTTTCACTAGATATGATGTGCCGCAACTAGGACAGCTTTGTCGCAGCAGAAAGATGGTGACCGGAGGAGCTGGGGGAGAGAAAACAACGTTAATTTCACGGATAGACTATACTTTATGTAATCTCGTTAGATATATTGATGACGAAGATGTAATAACTATGTAAAACAAGGGTTGCATAGACTACAGTTATTCAATATTATTATGCAAAAAATATTTTCATCATCCTGTGTTGCACATGAGCATGGTGGAGTACTCCATTTTTCTATCTTCAAGTTTCTTATTAATTTGTTGATGGTTATTGATACTGATGATCAGTCTTTATTTTTTTTGCTAGTTCTTTTGTTAGCTTGTCAGCTCAGTCATGGCAGGGCAGAGCAACACCCTTATAAGGCTCGGGACTGGGAGAATGTTTTGGTTGTGTGGAGACAAGATGCGAACTTTGATGCGCCAAGTCTGGCTCATGGCTTGTCTTCCATGTTTTCCTCTAAGAGTTTTCAGAGATATTTTCTTAAATTTAAATAATTTTTGTATTTCATATTTATGTTGATAGTGAAGTTTTATGCAATCTTGAAGTATAAATGGGATAATACTACTTTGTTGTAGTTTTGTGTCATCTAAGGCTATGTGATTATATATATGTACATACAATACTATAGTATATTTGTACATATATACTATAGTACATATATACTATAGTACATATGTATGTATCTACTAAGTATATATGTATGTATATACTGAGTATATATGTACGTATATACCGAGTATATATGTACGTATATACCGAGTATATATGTACATATATACCGAGTATATATGTACATATAATTCTATAGTATATATGTACATATAATACTATAGTATATATATACTATATACTCAATATATCTACATATATACTATAGTATATATGTACATATATACTCAGTTTAAATGTACATATAATACTGTAGTATATATGTACATATATACTGTAGTATTATATTTTTATCTAAACATTACTTTATTTATTTATTTTGATTTTATTGACTAGTTTAAATTTCATATAGATATGGTACTACAATGTTCCCCATACGAAGCTTGTAGAAGTGAAGGGATTTTTCACTAAAAATGATGTGCTGTGACTAGGAGAACTTTGTAGTAGCAGAAAGATGGTGACCGGAGGAGCTGGGGGAGAGAGCAATATCAATTTCATGGATAGATTATACTTTAAACACTGTCGCTAGATACATTGATGAATAAGATGTAATAAAATTTTGTTATGTTATTATTTAACTATGTAAAATATTATATCAGAATGATATATTAACTAATTTTAATTTTTGTTAATTATAAATTATCGTTTATAGTTTTTTTTATTCAATTTAATATAAAAACATAAGATTATTTAATTAAATTTTTTGAAAAAAAAATAGTGAAAATAGTTTTGGAATGAAAATAGATAGAGATTTTTCCTTTGATAATTTAGCTAGTGAATTTTGAGAAGCTTCAAATTAAGGTCAAAATTAGTTAGGAAAATTATTATTTTTGATAGGAAATTTTTTATTGCTAAAATTTTTTAGCTAGGGACTTTTTCCCTTGTAAATTTTTAGCGGCGAGTACTTTAGCTTGAAAAAGGTTCCATCGTTTATCCGCCGTTATATCCAGTTTAGGGGCAAAAAAAAACTTAATTAGCTAGGAAAATTTCTCTATCTATTTGTGATTTTTCTTGTAGTGCATGATATCATCATGAAGTGACAACTATAATTAGCCCATGAAATTTAAATAGTTGCAATATTAATTCATCATCACATCAACCAAGTACCCAACTAGTGCTCAAGGTCGCAACCAAGTCCACGTGCCATGATTTTATCTTTAACATGGCTCGATAACTTCAAGTTAAAGCTATGTCATTTTTAAAATACCATGACTTTTGAGCTAAAGAAAATTATATAGCAATAACTACTCATGCCAAAGTCATGACAATTATTAAAAGTCATAACTTTGGGATACTAAATATTACAAAAGATATTATTCGAGTACAACCATTTTAGAAGCTACAATCTTCTCCTCGAATAAATACATAATCACAACTTGTATGTTAAAGCCAATTTCCAATATCATGATATCATTGTAGCATTGTAGCTAAGAGAAGATAAGGCCACTAACAGGACCACACATAACACTAACAACACTTGAGAGATGTTAAAAAAAACTGTGCCATTGATATATCCCTATGACATGGCCACTGCTAATACATGGAAGACCTTCTCAATGCCATAACTATTTTTTATTACCACAACCATATAAAACTCAAGAAAGATCATTGTCAATGACATGACCTCTAGAAAATGTCTAGATATATAACAAAATGAGAAGACATCACTACTCATGGTCACTTCTCAGCATTGTGGCCCTTGTTGGTTGACAAAAGGACAAGGGAATGAAGCCATGACCATTTCATTGAACTATAACTTTATGTTATAATGACATTATGCCTAATTCATGGTCATTGCCAATGCTATGATTTTATATTATAGAAAGATCAAGATTCATATTAGATTTATAATTATTTTCTAGAGTCATGACCTCAAGCCAAAGAGATGAAGACCAAAGTTGTGTAATTTTTTTAAAAGTCATGATTTCCTACTTAATGTAATACAAAGTCACCCAAGTATAAAAGTGGAAGATTGAGAAATTTTTAAGAATCTCTCATTTTTCTTCTTTTTTTCACTCATACAACAAGCAAATCCATGACTACTCTCAAATCATTAAGGTGAATTTTGCACTCCCTAAGGGTTTCAAAAGAAATTAAAGGATGTAAGAGTGATATGGATTCCTAGATTTGGAGGGCACCTCTCAAACCCTTACCCTCTAGGGATGGATTAGGAATTATACCAAACTAGCATGGGTACATGATTTATGTAAATTAAGATAGGTGATGTAAATTGGTTTTATTTATTTATGAATGAATATATTTGATTTATTTTATGATATTAATATTGATGATTGGTTACTTGAATTAGGGTTTCATCTATTGGTAGGTTTGTGTGAGATTATCATGATAGATAATAATAAGTAAACTATGAGGCTCATGCATGCATATGTAAAAAAAGTTATACTCCTTTTGACTTTGATGTAAGAAATAAACCTATTATAACCCAAAATTTGGATATATTAAACATTGTGATTATTGTGCTTACAAAGCTAAAAATATGATTGCTTTTACATATGGATCTATTATATATATATATCTTAAAAGACTAGTTCTCAATTAAGATGAATATCATATAATATGTTCTTACAAGGAATTCATATTTAGTATGTGAATTGTATCATCATAGAAAAGGATAGTAATAGGTAATCCTTAGGATATGTGTGAGTATGTTATGACTTACAAGGTGGTGATAACCTATATGAGTTACTTTTACTTGTTTCATTCCTACTAATAAAACATAAGAGAAGCATATGTTAATTGTGTGAGTAAGACACTTACAAAGCTGAAAGTGCCAATACTTACAAATCTTGTCAATCTTTGGTTTTTATGATATTTGAGGCTGAAGACTAAGAGTGTACAAATGAAGAAATGATCAAAGGTATTCAATAATGTTACCTAAAAAATATGAGATTATGAATAACTCTTAGGAAGAAATGAATTAATATATCGATGGTGTATATTGATGAGATATCTACAAGTGGACCGCCATTGAAATGAGCAAATTAGTCACAACTATCTTATATACCATTAGAAAAATGACTCTTTACACAATAACCCATACCTTTATTTTATATCCAACATAATATAAGTCAACCGATTAAACATTATCACATCGATCAAATGAATAAACTATGGACAAAAGATTTTCTAACAATCCAAGTATTTATTTTACTAAAAATAGGTTGTCTTATAATTGAATAACCAAATTATCAATATAATCTATGTAGGGTTGATATATGGAAAAAAGTCCATTTTACTACCTGTACAACCCATACACTTGTGGATATCAGTTATTAAGACACTCTCATTAATGAGATTTTTAGGCATTTCCTAACTGATAACAATTAGGTAGTAATTACTCTCATTTTAGACACTCTCATTAACTCAAGTTTTTGGTCTCATTGGCATGTATTCTTTAGTTTGGTTAGCAAATATCAGTTGAAGTAATTATTCTTGTAAAAGAATAATTTTTTTAGTAGTTTAGATAACATTGAGATTGAAAAGTATTCCCAAATTCAAAAGATAAATCTTGTCGACTTCTTTGAACATGGAAGGTTGTATTTCGATTTTATTTGTTTTCTAGCATTCTGTTTTCCTTTTTTAGCATGCATTTATGGCTGAAAATTTGGGAATGAATTAACATATCTAGACCCAAAAATCTAAAGAACTACAAAAAGATAAATAAATAACTGATAAAAAACTTATTGAGGGCACTAGTAGTAACATAGAGACCCATGGTGATAATGAGTGAAGCATCTGATTGCCCATCCACTACTATACATTTAAGGATTATTGGAAGCCCATGATTATGGTCAATTATCCTGAAATTCATTTGTAACTAGTTGAGGCAAATTAATTTGAGTTGAAGTTCAGTCTAATATCTATGGTTTAGTAGCACAAGTATAATAAAAGAGAATCAAATGACCCAAATTGACTTGTTGCAATATTTTTAGAGCTATTCGATGCTATAAAAATGATAGGTGTTAGCCATAATACAAAAAATTTTTACTTATTGCCATTTTCATTATGTGGCAAGGCACAAAGTAGGTTCCATTTTTACCATGGGGCTCGATTAATAGTTGTGATGAAATAATGAGGCCTTTTCTTGCTAACTTCTTTCCACCTAAAATTACATATTAACTACAAAGTGAGATAAGAGTCAATTCTAGCAAGAGGAGCATGACAATTTATTTGATACTTGGGACCATTTTAAAGAGTTGTTGAGAAGATATCATCAATATGAATTTAAGTTGTAGTTCAAATCCTAAACCTTTTAAAATGAGCAGAACTATATGATAAGGTACACTATTGATGCTGCCATAAACTAGTCAATTTTGAATAAATTACCAAATGAGGCATGTCACTTATTTTAGGAGCTAAAAAAAATTACTAATTAGATAATTGATCATTCATTTGGGAGAAGACAATTTGAAGTATTGGAGTTGGATAGGTCCACCACTATTAAAGCTAGTAGCTCTTTTGAGAAAGCTTAATACCCAAAAATAAAGAATATGAATATCAAAAGAGATCACTGCTTTACATCTACATAAATTGGTGGACTAAGATCTCATTATAAAATAGAAGAAGCCAACATGGTATATAGCAAATAAAATGTGTTTCAATCCAACAATAATGTCTAATACATTAACATCCAAATATGAAAAATAAAGAATTTTTCATATGGAGTATATTAGAGTGGGATACATCATATCAGGTAATCTTTCCAAAAATATTAGGAAAAATATAGTAAATTATACTAATTAAGTAGGCTCTAATTTTAATTGTCAATCATCATGAAGTGAAGAGAAGTCAAATTTAGATGAATGGGTGAAAGCTATCTTAGCATAATTTAAAAAAAAAATGATATTCAAGACAATCAGATGGGAAAACTTGAAGCAAGATTGATTGAAATGAGTTTACAGATGAGTAACATAGAGCATCATCTTGGTCAGCTAGCATTATTAATGAAGGAAAGAGAAGTAAATAAAATTGAAAAGTCATATAGAACTAAATCCAAAGAATTGCTCCTCAATATTAGTTAAAAGTGGGCAAGAGTTACTGCGACATTCTGAACAAAATGATTTTGGTACTTTTGTGGGTGATAGTTTCATGACTCTCCCAAGAGTCATGGCTCTAGAGCTACAAAAGTATTTTGAACAAGAGGATTCTAAAGTTTTTTGTGATAACAAGGTTGCGATCCTCAAAAGCCATGTCTTAGCCTATAATTCTTTTAGAAGCCACAATCCTAACTAAATATAACTAGGATAATAATAGATATGGTTTTGCAACTCCAAAAGAAGTGCAGATCCATGTTTCACCCAAAGATGAGAAATAGCGAAACAAAAAAACAAAGGTGCAAATAAAACTTACCTTAAGCTATGGAGAAATAAATGGACTAGAATGAATCCAATGGTACGTTTCTAATGAATTTTCTATTTTCTTAATAATTTAGGAAGGAGATATAGGATAAACACTTAGAATAATTTCTCAATATATTCTAAAAGTTAGAAGTGAACAAACTATTTGCCGAAACTCTAACCAAAATATAGAACTATATTAAATTTATAAAATACATAAAAGTTGGAAGAGAAAATTGGAGATATAAGAGACCATAAATATGACCAAGAAGTTTAGAGTAATCATTCAAAAAAATTTCCAAGAAAATTGAAAGACCACAAAAGATTTTTAATACCTTACACTATTGGAGATCATACCTTGTAGAAGGTATTGTACGACTTGGGATCAAGTATCAACATGATTCTTGTTTGATATTTAAATTATCAAATTTTCTTATATATTTTTATGATTAATAATGATGCTTAGATGTAGAAATTAAGTTAATATATATTGATTTCATGATTTTTAAAATTTTAAAAATATTTGATAAATAGTCATGAAATCAATGAATTTTTGAGATGTTTAGTAATAGGAGAAGATCAATGAGTCTAATATAGCTTTGATATCCATTATTAGCTAAAACTTTACCTAGTTGATTGAAGAAATTCTTATATGACATGACCCTAATAACTCATTAGCATAATCTTTCTAATGTATAATGCATTCTCAGTAGCTATGATATTATCATGGAATCATAATAATACTTAGCCCAGAAAATTTAAAATGGTTGTAATATTACTTCTTTAGCATATCAACCAAGTACCCCCATTGGCACTCAAAGTAATGACCAATTTCACATCAGTATAATTTTATCTTTATATGGCTCAATAATCTCATGCCAAAGCCATGTTCTTTTTACAAAGCCATGACTTTTGAGATACTAAAATTATAGAGCCACTACTACTCATGTTAAAGCTACCATAATTATTCAAAGCCACCATAATTATTCAAAGCCGTGACTTTTGAGAGATTAAATATTATAGAAGATATTACTCAAGTACTATCATTTCTAACGTCATGACTCTTGTTCCCAAAGGAGAGTAAATCTATGAGCTGTATGTGCAAGCTAGATGCCAAAATTATGACATCCTAATAGTGCATGTGCAATATATTATATGATTTAAGAAAATGCCAGTGCCATGCTACTCATAGTACTGTGGAAACTTAAGAGATATAAATGATTACTTTTGTGTCATGGTTAGTTCCCAACATCATAGCCATATCCAACACATGAAAGATCTTAGTGAAATGACCAATTCCTAGAGTTTTGGCTAGGTAAACATTTGCCAATATCATGGTCTCTACACAGCAATATAGCTATAAAATAGTATAAGAAACCATATGTTGGGAAATTGCGCTTCTACGATGGTGATATTAAGATATAAAAGACAACAAGAACAACGGAAAAACAAGCAATATATATCCAATCCAGCAATCCAACCACGTCAGAATAAAAAATGAGAAATAAAATACCAGAAATAACATGGTTCGCTAGTCACTCAGTACGACTAGCTACATCACCAGAAAATGCTTATGTGTTATAGATTAAACCAACAAAAATTGTCTTACAGTATGCAGCACAAAGCAGTCACGATAAATCATGCAGAGAGAGAGGAAGAAGATGATGAATAGTTCTCAGGTCCAAAAATAGTAACCTAAAATTAAAAATTACAAAACATTTTATAACAAAAAAATTTCTCGGTTCATTTAACCGGAGCGGGTCGAATCATGGGACGGGTCAGGCTTTGCTCCAAAAATTTCGGCCTGCTGATTAGACAGTGAAACCTCCGTTATTGTGCTACTATTGCATCCCTGACCTCTTAATATTTTCTTTCATGTACTTACATAAAAATATTAAAATAGAAACAAAAATATTTGATTTTACAAACAGATTATTAAAAAAAACAAATTACATATACAGCACCATCTCAACTCCATGGCCACTTATTAATGCTAGAGTTTTGTCCATAAAATATCAATAAAGACCAATTACCAATATCATGGTCACTACAGAACAACATGACTATATAACAATATAAGAAACCATCTCTACTCTATGGCCACTTACAAATGCTATGGCCTTTTATTGACTACAAATGGATGAATGGATGAAGTTGTCATAACTTTGTAATATAAAGAGATAAAGTCTAAGTCATGATTGTTGCTAGTGTCATGACTTTGTGTTATATAAAATCAAGATGTAGAATAGAGTTGTGACTATTTTTTAAAGTTTTTACCTCAATCTAAAAAGAAGAAGGATGAAGTGATGAATTTCTTCAGAAAGCAACAACTTCCTACTTATAGTAATGCAAGGCCCTCGAGTATAAAAATGGAAGATAAAGAATTTTCAAAAAGATCTCGCATTTCTTCTCATTCTCTCCCATGCAACAAGAAAATTCATAGAAACTAGCAACCCTAGGGGTGAATTTCTCATTTTCTAAGAGTTCCACAAGTAAGCACAAAATGCACAATTAATGCTAATCTCAAGAGTTGGGGGTGCGGCTTTCATACCTCTCTTCTATATGAAAAAACTCAAATATATATATCAAACAATTATGGGTATAGTGTTTGTGTAATTAGAAATATTTGATATAATTGATTTTATTTAAGAATGCATGAATAGTTTGATTTATCTTATGCATGGATATTGATTGATTGTGACTAAGTAGAACTTGAATTAGAGTTTTAACTATTAGTGAATTTATGTGAGATTTTCTTGGTGGATAGTGATAGCTAAACCATGAGACTCATTCTTGCATATGATAGAAAGGAAGTGACAACCCTTCTGGTTGAGATGCATGAGATAAATTTATATGAAGAACCCTTAAATTTGAATATATTAATAATTATGAGTATAGTGCTTATAAAATCAAAAGTATGAATGATTGTATGTGTCAATCTATTATATATATCATAAACAAACTAATTATTGATTGGGATGAATGTTATATAGAATATTCTCCCAATGGTTTATCTTTGGTGTGAGAGTCACATTATCACTGAGGAGGAGGATAAATAATTCTTGGGAAATACACAAGTATATTATGACTCATAAGGTTGTGACAATGCTTTTGAGCTTATTTTACTCATATGGTTCACCCCATTGAAACTTGAAGGAAGTATAAATTAATTCTACGAGTATGATGCTTATGAAGCTTAAAGTGAAAATATGTATAAACTATGTCAATCATTAGTCTTTATGACAACATATCTGAAAATATAAGAGTGTGCACACGAAGCAAACATCAATAATAATTGATGGAATTACCAAAAAGGTATAAAATTATGAAGAACTCACATGTAGAGATGACTAAGGATAAAATGATGATATTTTATATAAAATATCATCATTTTTTCATATATATAATTTTTATATATGTCTTATGTTAATCCATTATAGTCTATGTGGTGACGTATTAGGGGACTACTATGAGAGGACTACCTTTTGGTATGGCTCAATGGTGATGATCATATTATATACCATTAAAGCAAGGAATCATTGCGTATTACTCCAACCTTTGCCTTCTATGTCCAATATAATATATGTTGAGCAACAATATCACTTAGATTGAATATATAAATCATGGACCTAAGGTTGTCGAATAATATGAGTATATATTTTATTGAAAATATGTTGTTTCATTATTAAATAACCAAATAATTGATAAAATTTCTATGAGATTAATATCTGGAAAAAAGTTCATTATGCTACTTGTATGACCTGTGCACCCGTGAATCTTATTTGATGTGACGCCCTCATTAATTAGCTTTTGAGATATCACCTAACCAATAAAATTAGTTGGTATAATAAAGATGCAATAAATTTTTGATACCATTTCTAAAGATGTCTTAGTTTGGTTAGTCAACATAAGTTGACATAATTATTCTTGAAAAATGATAATTCCTTTATAATAGTTTAGATAGTATTAAGTTTGATAAATATTATCAAAAATAAAAGCTAAATCATGTTTACTTGTTTGAACCTGCATAATTATTATTTGGATTTGCTTGTATTTTTTTCTTATCTTTCTTTCAAGCCATCCACATATAAAATCAGAATATTTATGCTATCTTATAAAAACTTCCTAGAAAATTATTATAAGAAGCTATAAGAGGATAATGAATCATATGAAAAATATTTTGAGAAAATTATACTAGTGAGCAAGAATGTCCCAAACTATAATTACAATGAGACTAATCATACTTAAGGAAGTAACTTTTATTTTGAAGTTTATGGAAATCATTATCAACACTATAATTAGTAGGAAGAGAATAATGGAGATCAAAGATACTGAAACTATGAGGAGATGATATATCATGGATATAAAATATTTTTAGTATCTTATTGGACATCTAAACTTGATGAATTAGTGAGAGACTTGAGAAGATTAATTGCTCATGTAAAATAAAGGATGAGATAATGGAGAGAAAGAGGATAATTCATATCATGGTTTAAGTATGAAAAAGTGTTTTATTAGAAATCCTTATAACTAAGGTAGAAATGGTTATGGTTGAAGCTTTAAAAGAGGACATTGAAATAATAGCCTCAATTATTCTAAGAGAATAGGAAGAAGCAAAGAATAAAACTTCGGTGGCCAATACAAATATAGTTATGGAAAAAAAGCTTGAAAATAAAATTGAAGACATAGCCCCAACCATCCAAGAATAAGATAAAATTAATGACACAATCTCTATTGGTAGTTTACAAAAATTTAGGCTAGAAAATCTTGATGATGAACTTAAAATATGTCCTCAACTATTCAAGAAGAAGAAGCTATGATGAATTTTCAAGCTTTGGTGGCTGAATTAAAGAAAGTTGATGAGTAGTGTGTGGAAGAAATTTAAAAAATCTAAGATTTTTCATAATGTCAAGGCTAAGGAGAAAATAAAGATGGAGAGAAAATGAGAAATATACAACTTAATTGCATGGATAATAGAATAAAGACAATCATTCCTTCATCATTTATGAAGGAAGTAAAATAGTATACTAAAAAGATCATGTGACTAACTGAAATTTCTAATGGATAGAAAGAAGTTTTGAAGGTATAGTTATGTACGTAAAACATAGCTTTGCTTGGGATGCAACCCATACTTTTTTTTATTGCTTGTGTGATGATTTGTGATTGTTGTAAGAATAAAAATTATATACATAATTATAATTACACTTCCCCCACATACAAAAGAATAGTAGATTCAAACCAACTGCTATTTATATTTTTTTAACCCAAAACTATAATAGTTTTTTAGAGTCACAACTTTAGTGTTATAAAAATAAAAAACCTATCATAAGCTACATGACAAGGTGACGCCATTTTTTTAGAGCTATGACTTGGAATTATAGAAATAAAAAATATCATAAAAGATAAATAATACGGTAGCAATAGTTTTTTAGTGTCATGACTTGTGTGCAACATAATGAAAAGTATGATAGAAGTAATATGAAAATACCATGACTTTTATGCAATGATGCAACATAAGAGGTATAGCCTTCCCTAAAGCCAAAACTTTTCATTTATATAAGAAAAATAAATCCATAGAGTCGTGACCTTCAATTACTATGTCTCGACTATAAATACATAGCCTCCAAATCCCCTCCACAAAAAACCCTAATTTCTCACTGATGCCATGACTATCCACTTTAAATCCTTATTTCTTGTTGATTCAACAATGGATGGAAGAAGAACATCAAAGGAAAATGTAATTGAGATGAGCCATAAGGAGAAAGGAAAGATTGTTTGGATTTGAAATCTCTATAATGGAACATAGTTTTTTCAGCTATCACTAAGCTATTGATGAAATGTAAAGGCACTTAAAGGGTGATGCCAAAGAGAGAGCATATGAATATTTGATCAAGGGAGAACTCAAAGAGTGAGTAAAGTTTGGTTGTACTTCTACTCTCATTTTTGTTGCACACTTTCCTTGTTTCTATGTTTATTACAGAGAGAGAAAGAGTGATACTATTATATGCCATTCTAGTTGGATAGCACTTTGATGTGGGGAATTTTTTTGAGAAATTGATTCTCAAAATCCTCGAGGATAAATTTTATGGCCAACTAATTTATCTTTCTCTTATTATTATTATTATTATTTATGTTTATTCGAGGAAGTTTCTACAGAAGAACAAGTTGATGCAACATGTTTGATAGTGCCTCCTGACATCATCAGGCATAAAGAAGAAAATTATTTGAGACAAACAAGAGAAAAAGTCAATACTTAAGGAGAAGTATTTGTTGAAATTTGGGAAGAAGACTCTCTTTCACTATGAGGGCCACACAAGAGATGAAATGAAGAGGAGGAGTGTGATAAGATGAGCTAGGTCTCATTGAGCTTTCCTTAGCCACACTTGGTGTTATATTTATGAATATTTTGTTTATTTTAGAAAACTATGCAGGAAATTGTAAAGCACAATAAGGAAGAGCTAAAAAGAAAGATTTATTTTCTATGCACAGTAGTAGTGGAATAGGTTGGAAAGTATGGATGTGATGTGTGAAAATATTTTTTTATAAAAAAGAGATGACTTTTGTCGCAATGCAAGAAGAGATTGAAGAAAAACACTACAAACTCTCAGAAAATGAAAAGAAATGAAAGGATGTTGTATTGATGGGAAGCACCAAATCATTGGAATTATATATAAAATGGTTTTAGTGAAATGGAAAAGAAAAATAAAGGAGAGAGATATAATGAATGAGAAGGAAATGACATATAGGAAGTGCTAGTGGATGAATAAAATAGGAATGTTTATTGCAAACCAAAAAGATTTTTATTATGTAATGGGAAGCTTTGAGGTTGTTCTAAATTGATGGAGTGAAAATAGGAGGCTTTGAATGACATGTTGGAGAAGATATTGGATGAATTACCTATATAGAGGAGAGATTAAGCAAGGTCATCCATTTATCTATCACCTTTTGAGCACTCTATGCCAAAATCCCCTTTCAAGGAATATGATCTTAAAGGGTAATTGTACCAGCTAAAATGATTTGTATTCTCATTATTTATTTTCATATTATTATGATGTACTCATTGTGTGGAATATAATTGATATGTTTAGATGTCGTGTTTCTTTTTTTAAAAGGAAAAGTTATTGCTTAGGAATGAGTAATTTAGTATAGAAGTTTGTCCAGTGTTCAAATTACTGAATATTATTATTTATTTTATTTATTGATAATGATGTGTACATATAAAAATAGAGCTAATATGTATTAATTTTATAATTTTTGGTATTTTGAATAACTTTAAATAATTAGTCATAAAATCAATGAGTTTTTAGAGGTGATTTGCAAGTAATTTGGTGCACCAAAAATCAATTAGTTAAGTTAATGGTATTTTAGTATTATGATATTTGAGTATATCAAAAATCAATTAGTTAAAAGTTTGGTGCACCTAGAGGTGTCAAGCGAGATGTGCCGGGCTGGGCTGGCCCATTTTTAGCCGGCCCGACCATGCTTTCGTGACAAGCCAGGCACAACACGGTTCTGTGGATGTCAGCTCGGCACGGGCCCGTGGCACGAATCCGCCGAGTTCGGCTCGGTCGGGTCGAACCCCTAATATAAAAAAAATTAGGGGGTCGGCCGCGCACCGTAGCGACGCGGTGTGCCAAACCTCTAGTTTAAAAAAAATTGGGGTTTCGGCGTGTGCTATCGTGCTGTCGTGCCAAACCCCTAATTTAAAAAAAATTAGGATTTTGGAGTGCGCCATCGTGCCGCCGCCCCGCCCGAAACCCTAATTTAAAAAAAAAATCGGATTCTTGGCTCGTGCCTAGGTACCTTGCAAACGGGTCACGGTACCGTGCCGGGCCAGACACGGTACGAGGCCCGATTGGCCTCGGCACGACACGACACGATTGGTGCCGTGGTTGGGCACGACACAAGCCCGGGCAAGGCCGAATCGTGCCGTGCCTCGTGCCAAAAATAATAAACTAATCAATACATCTTTAACCCAATGCATTTATTTGAGGTACATTAATGTAATTATTGTAATCATGATAAAATCAAATCCAATGTATCTTGAGTTACATTGATTCATAAAAAATATCAATTTGCATTTACCATGAAAAAATTATGATTATAATCTTTACATAGAAATAATAAACTAATCAATCAAAACAAACAACTCTATGTTACTTAAATACCAAAGCACTCAAAAAAGTAACAATATAATGCGAAACTACAACTTGAACTCTAAAAAAATTAAATTGCATACCTTAATGAAAGATGATTAGGGTGACGAACACAAAAATGGATGAATTGAAGCTTGAAATGGTGGATGAGCGAGGATAAATAGTGAAAATGTAGCCCAAACCTTAAGAAAATTTCGAATGGATGAAGTATTCTTTAAAATTATAATTAACCTAAAATAGCAACGGAATGAGTTTCTATTTCTAAAGCATCTATATAAAATTAAATTCAATCACAAAATTTTTTTAAAGTGTATCAGTGACGGATGCACATGCCATTTCAAAATTAGCAATGAAAATAAATTTTGTCACTAATTTAGAAGTGGATCAACAATCCATTTCTATAATAATTGAAACTAAATTCAGTTCCATCTCAATTCTTAGAGAAATTATCATTTTGAATAATAATTACATGTAGAAATTATTATGAACAATATTATTGATGTCCATAAACTCTCTATTAATCTCTTGACTATTGATATTTTTGTCTCTTATTATTCATAGATTAATATGTATTAATTGGCATTGATTAATATGTATTCATTGATATATTTATTTGTGTATTAATATATATATTCATTGACATATTTACATACACATTAATGTATTCATATCTCTCGCTCTTTTGTCCTTCTATTTCATAATACATTATCAGCACGAAACTCTGTTGGATTTTTAAAAGATATATTGAAGGTATATTGGAGTATAATTATGTTGAGTCTTGTAAAATTTGAATTTGTGGCCCTTGATATCATGGAAAAGAATTTCTTATCATAGATACTAGATGTCGAAATCCATCTAGATGTCAAAATCTATCTAGATGCAAATGATCTTGGAGATACAATTAAAGAATAGAATACAATATCCATTCAAGAAAAAGTCAAAGTGATGATTTTTCTTCATCGTTACCTTCATGAAGGATTGAAAACTAAATATCTCACCGTAAAGGATCCACTTGTTCAGTGGAACAAATTAAAGGAAAAGTATGAACATTAAAGAAATAGTAATTCTCCCAAAAGCTCACTCTGACTGGATCCATTTGTGACTACAAGATTTTAAATCTGTGAGTGAGTATAACTCAATAATATTTAGAATCAATTCTCAATTACAGTTATGTGGAAAAAAAATTATCGATGAGGATATGTTAGAGAAAACATTTTCCATTTTTCATGCATTCAATATGTTCCTACATCAGTAATATCGTGAAAAAGGCTTTAAGAAATATTATGAATTGATTTCATATCTTCTTGTGGCAGAACAAAATGATGGGCCTTTGATGAAAAATCATGAGGCTCGTCCAACAGGTTCGTCTCCATTTCTGGAAGTGAATGTGTCAACATATCACCCTTCTAATGGACAAAGTCGAGGCCGCAGTCATGTTTGATGAAAAATCATGAGGCTCGTCCAACAAGTTCGTCTCCATTCCCTGAAGTGAATGTGGCAACATATCACCCTTCTAATAGACAAAGTCGAGGCCGCAATCATGTTTGTGGATGAGGATGTGGTCTCAATAGTTACAATTATGATCAGCAACCCAAGAATGTGTCAGAATATCAAAAAGGGGATAATATTGAAAAGGACAATAAAAGTAATGAAAATAGCAAAATGGTGACAAATTTATGTTTTTGTTGTGGCATGAAAGGCTATTGGCCACGTACCTATCGTACACCAAAACATTTGGTTGATCTCTATCAAGAATCGCTAAAAAAGAAAGATAAAAAAGCGATATTGTTGTGTTAGTCACGACCTTTATGATATGACTCATCTGGATATTGTTGATTTCTTTATTCAGCCTGAAGCGAATATTGAACACTTTTTTGGTGATGAAAATCTCCAAAAATAAAATATTTCCCGTTTATATTTATGTATTTGGGTCTATTATTATGAAAGTCATCGTACTACTAAATAATGAAAGTTATTTTTGTTGTGTTATTTTATGATTTTTTATTATATATCTTATTTCTCATGAATAATATGGAAACTCATCTAGTGGGATCTTTAATCGGTAACAATGATAAATGTCTCACAGATAGTGCATCAATGCATACTATACATAAGGATAAAAAATTCTTTTTCTTTTTAATAATGCAAGGATCAGATGTGAATATAATATCGGGTAGTATAAAATTGATTGAGAGCTCCAGAAGAGCTAATATATTATTACCCAGAGGAATAAAAATTCATATTGATGATATATTATATTATATAAAGTCTCAAAGAAATTTATTGAGTTTTAAAGATATTTGACGAAATGGATATTATATTGAGATCATGATTGAAAACAACACTGAGTATTTATATATTACCAATGTTATCTCGGGTAAGAAAAATATATTGGAAAAATTACCAACTTTTTCCTCTAGTTTGTACTACATAAACATAAACACAATTGAGGCACTTGTCATAGTAAACCAGAAATTTACTGATGAAAATAATTTTATTATTTGACATGACCAATTGGGATGTCCTGGGGAGTATTGTATGGAAATAATGCACTTAAAATAAAAAATTTAAATTTTAAGGCTAGTTTCAAAATTTTGCCTAAACTAGTGCAACTGGAAATAGTGTGGTAATGCATGTCGTTGCGAACGGTGACCATTGTCATGCTGTTGATTTTTTAAAATTAGAAGCCGACATTATAAATGCCGGCTATTAATAAAACCATTATCGTTATCTCAGCTCGCCCATCGCCCCTCCCCTCTCGCCTCTCCCCCCTCGTCACTCGCCCCTCGCCCCTCTACCCTTGCCCATCTCTGCTCGCCCGTCTGTCCTCACCCCTCTCTTCCCACCCCTCTACCCCACCCATCTCTAGGAGCTCCTTCGTGGAGCTCGACGGAGCTCCAGCAAGCTCGACATGGAGCTCGATGAGCTCCAGTGAGTTCCTTCATGGAGCTTCATCGAGGTCCATGATGGAGCTCCATGTCGAGCTCACTGGAGCTCGACGAATCTCCACGAAAGAGCTCGAGGAGCTCCATCGGGCAACATGATGGAGCTCCAGCGAGCTTCACTTCAAGCTCACTGGATCTCGATGGAGCTCCACGAAGGAGCTCACTAGAGCCTCATTGTGGAGCTCGACGGAGCTCCTCGAGCTCCACATCAAGCTCGTTGGAGCTCCTCGAACTCCATTGTTGAGCTCGATGGAACTCCATGAGGGAGCTCGTCGAGCTCCAAAAGCTCCGTTGAGCTCCAGGAGTTCCATCATCAAGCTCATTGGAGCTCCACAAGGTCCATGAAGGAGCTCACCGGAGCTCCATTGTGGAGCTCGACGAAGATCCTCGAGATCCACGTCGAGTTCCTCGAGCTCCATCATGGAGCTCGATGGAACTCCACGAGGGAGCTCATCGATATTTTCTGATTCTGATTGATGTATCAATAAGATGACCACATGTTTGTTTGTTATCAATGCGTAACCAAGTATTTACTAGATTGCTTGCTCAAATAATTTGGTTACAGGCTCATTTTATAGATTATCTGATTAAGTAAATTTATCTTCATAATGCTGAAGAATTTACTTCCTAAGCTTTTAATGATTATTATATCTCTATTAAAATAACTGTTGAACATCTTGTAGCTTATGTTCATACACAAAATGGTCTTCCAGAATCATTTATTAAACGCTTTCAATTGATTACAAGGCCATTACTAATAAGGATGAAGCTCTTAACTTTTACTTGGGGTCACGCTATTTTGTATGCAGCAACACTGATTTATATTAGATCAAAAATTATCATGAGTTTTCTCCTTTATAATTGATTTTTGGTTGAGAATCAAAAATTTCTCATCTAAGAATTTTTGGGTATGCGATATATGTTTTGATTACTCCTCCACACTACACTAGGATGGGTCCCCAACGAAGATTGGGAATATATGTTGGATATGAATCTTCATCGATAATCAAATATTTAGAGCCATCAATTAGAGATTTATTTATGGCTCATCTTGCTGATTGTCATTTTGATGAATTAGATTTTCCAACTTTAAAGAAAGAAAATAAATAGTTGGAAAATGCTATTAGTTAGAATCAATTGTCGTTGTCTCATCATGACTCTAACACAAAAGAATATGAATTGGAAGTTCAAAAGATTATTCATTTACCAACTGATATCCGATACTTTTACTAATCAATTACCAGATACATTTACTACTCCGAAAAGAGTAACTACATCTTACATAATAGCTGCTAATGCTCCAGTTAGAATTGATATCCATGTAGGACAATCTATTACTAATGAACCTGAAGCATCAGTGAAACGTGGTTGACCCAAAGATAAATCCTCAGAAAAGAAAAGGATCAAATGATCAAGTTGAGGAATTGATAGCTCTAGATGAGTCCCCAATTGTAATTCCAAAAGAAATTCAGGTACCTGAAACTTGTGACAATCAACAAATCTCAATAAACTATGTCACAATAGGCCAAAGGTGAAATCAGAATAAAATTGACATCGATGAAATATTTGCATATAATGTGGCACTCCACATTGTTAATGATAATAAGGACCTTGAGCCAAAGTCTGTCGTGGAATATAAACAGAGAAATGATCGGCCAAAATGGAAAGATGAAATTGAAGTAGAATTGAATTCTCTTTCAAAACACGAAGTTTTTGGTCTTATTGTATGTACACTTGATGGTGTCAAACCTGTAGGATACAAATGGATATTTGTGTGAAAATGAGATGCAACAAATAAAGTTGTCAAATATAAGGCATGATTAGTTGCACAAGGATTCTTTCAAAAACCTAGTATTGAATATGAAGAGATGTACTCCCTCGTAGTGGATGCAACTACTTTTCAATAATAAATTAGTCTGGCAATACATGAAAAAATTGGTATGTGTTTAATAGATATAATTACGGCTTATTTATATGGACCACTTGACAATGTTATTTACATGAAAATCCCAGAAGGATTAAAATTGCATGCAAGACATTATTCAGGCCCTCGATAACTTTACTTGATAAACTTATGCAGATCTCTATATGGGTTGAAATAATTTGAACGCATGTGGTATAATCATTTTAATGAATATTTATTACAAAAAGGATATAAGAATGATCCGCTCTGGCCATGTGTATTTATTAAGAGATCTGGATTCAAGTTCATTATAATTATAGTTTATGTTGATAACTTGAATATTATTAGAACTACGAATGAGTTTTCAGAAGTAGTAGGCAACTTAAAAAAAGAATTCGAGATGAAATATTACAGAAAAACAAAACTTTGCCTTGGTTTGCAGATTGAACACTTAGAAAATGAAATTTTTTTTCAACAATCAGCTTATATATCAAAAGTATTAAAATAATTCTATATGGATAATACTCATCCATTGAGCACTCCAATAGTTGTAAGGTCATTAAATATGAATAAAAATATTTTCTGACCTCGGATGGATGATGAAGAGTTTCTTTGTCATGAAGTACCATATCTTAGTGTTATTGGAGTATTAATGTCTTGCAATTCATACACGACATGATATATCATTTTTTGTAAATTTGTTAAAAATATATAGTTCTTGTCCAACAAGAAGTCATTAGAATTGGAGTTAAACATATAGTGAGGTGTCTTCGAGGTACGATGGATATTGACCTATATTATCCCAATGTACCCAAATCAGAATTAATTGGTTATGCAGATGCGGGATATATGTCCGACCCTATAATGCTTGATCACAAACGGGCTACATGTGGTGATACAGCCATTTCATAGTATTCTATGAAATAATCAATTACCGCCACATCTTTTAATCATGCAGAGATCTTAGTAATTCATAAAGTAAGTCCGGAATATTTTTGGTTAAGATCTGTCATACATCATATTCGAGGGTCATGTAGTTTGTCTTTTAGCAAGGAGGCCCTGATGACCTTGTATAAAGATAATGTTGTATGCATTGTTCAATTAAAATATAAATACATTAAAGGGGATAGAACAAAATATATATCAGCAAAATTCTTTTTCACTCATGATCTACAAAAGAAGGGTGATATTGATGTTCAATTAATTCATTCAACTAATAATCTAGCATATTTATTTACCAATGCTCTACCTACTACGATATTTGAAATGCTAGTTCATAGCATTGGAATGCGTAAGCTTAGAAAATTAAAGTGATGTTTTATACTGTACTCTTTTTTTCTTCACCATTGTTTTGTCCCACTGTGTTTTCCTGGTAAGATTTTTAATGAGGCTGTATCATGGATATCCAAGGGGGAGCATTATGAACAATATTATGGATGTCTATAAATTCTCTTTTAATCTCTTGACTATTGATATTCTTGTGACTCTTATTATTTATAGATTAATACATATTAATTGACATGGATTAATATGTATTCATTGGAATATTTATTTATGTATTATTGTATATATTCATTGACATATTTATATATACTTTAATATATTTATGTATTAAACCTTATACATAGGGAGCATTTGTATGAGTCAGCATATACTTGAAGGAATTAGAAATTTCTTCCTTGTTTCTCCTATATCTCTCGCTCTCTTGTCCTATTTCATAATAGAAATAGATTTTTCAATCATACAAGGTAATTTGCCCAATACACCATGTCATATTAGAGACAAAAGGTATTATCATTTTAATTTCTCTCTCTACTTACATTTCTAATTTCA
The DNA here is from genome assembly GCA_029783825.1 of Sapria himalayana. Classification (NCBI taxonomy): domain Eukaryota; kingdom Viridiplantae; phylum Streptophyta; class Magnoliopsida; order Malpighiales; family Rafflesiaceae; genus Sapria; species Sapria himalayana. The sequence goes on along the minus strand of JAREIK010001563.1, from coordinate 2,218,109 downwards.
TTTCCATAAAATGTGAAATAATTCTCAATTTTAAATAGTAACGGATTTTTTTTTTTAATTTCATATAAAAATGTCATTTCATTTTCTAATCTGTCTAAATTTCATTCTTAATTTTAGAAATAGAATTGAGCATCTCTATTTCTCATGTCTAATTGCATTATTTCTTGTAATGGAAGGCTTACACACCCACACACCACACACACACACACAACACACACACACACACATGTGTGTGTGTGGTGTTAGATATATATAAGATTATATATATGTATAAACCTTTATATGTGCTATATGGGTGTGTGTGTGTGTGTGTGTGTTTTTATATATAAGTATATATATTTATAAATATATATAAACCTCACATAACCGTGTGTGTGTGTGTATAAAAGTTTTGATTTTAAATAGCTGCAACCAAATATATATAAATCAAAAAGTGGTTTATATTTTTTCGATATGAAAAATAGATTATATTTTTTTCTAAAATCAAATATATACTAATTTTTGATACGAAAAATACTTTTTTCAAAAACTAGTTTTCATATAGAAATTTGATTTTTATTTTTTTTATTTCTATTCGAAAAGTAATTTTTAAATTCTAAAATTATTTTTGATTTTTTTAAGAGTTAGGATAAAATAATTTTTATATGTTTGGACGCACCAAAGATTAATAAGCTTTGATTTTGTATAATTTTTTTAATTATTTTGTACAAAGTACATCTAAACATTAACTTTCTTATAATCTAGGAAGAATTATGCTTTAGGGGCACTCCTTATGAAATATTTGAAAAAAATGAATTTTATTTTAAATATAAAAAATATGTACCAAACTATTATCTAATTGATATTTAATATGCTCAATTATTATAATACCAAAATACTTACTACTCACCCCTCACCCCTCTCCAGTCTCCCTTCACTCCTCTCCCCTCTCCCCTCTCCAATCTCCCTTCATTCCTCTCCCCTCTCCAGTCTCCCCTCACCCCTCTCCATTCTCCCTTCACTCCTCTCCCCTCTCCCCTCTCCCCTCTCCACTCTCCCCTCACCTCTCTCCCTACACCCCTCTATAGTCTCCCCTCTGCCCTCTCCCCTCACTCCTCTTTCATCTCCCCTCGCTCCCTTCCTCTCTCTCCCCCCTCCCTCCCTTCCTCTCTCTCCCCCCTCGCTCCCTTCCACTCTCTCCCCCCTTGCTCCCTTCCACTCTCTCCCCCCTCGCTCCCTTCCACTCTCTCCCCCCTCGCTCCTTTCCTCTCTCTCCCCCACGCTCCTTTCCTCTCTCTCCCCCACGCTCCTTTCCTCTCTCTCCCCACGCTCCTTTCCTCTCTCTCCCCCACGCTCCTTTCCTCTCTCTTCCCCACGCTCCTTTCCTCTCTCTCCCCCCTGCTCCTTTCCTCTCTCTCCCCCCTTGCTCCTTTCCTCTCTCTCCCCCTTGCTCCTTTCCTCTCTCTCCCCCCTTGCTCCTTTCCTCTCTCTCCCCCCTTGCTCCTTTCCTCTCTCTCCCCCCTTGCTCCTTTCCTCTCTCTCCCCCCTTGCTCCTTCCCTCTCTCCCCTCGTTCATCTACCCTCTTTCCTCACTCATTTTCCCTCACTCCTTGTTGGAGCTCCTAGATGGAGCTCGAGGAGCTTGATGGAGCTCCAACGACCTCTCTCCTCTGTAGATAGTCTTTTTTTAGTTTGATTAGTTTAAGCAAAAAGTAATTTCATATTATTATTAATTAACTCATCAAAACTTAAGTATTTAAGATTTTGGCGAACTTATTTTTAAATATTGAAATTTATGTTTTTTTTAAAATTTTTGGATTATGTACCAAAACATAATTAAAGTTTTAAACAAAATGATTCATACTTCATAGTCAAAAGAAAGCTACCACCGAACAAAAAATCATTTTTTATTAGAGGACAAAAAGTCCATGAGTTTTCATTGTGCATCTGGTTTGGTCCTACTCTCTTTTTCTTAACTCATCTGTCACAAACTCACAAATCGCCATCCTGATCACCTTCCATCATTTCTTCATACTGATCGTCGATTCATAGAATGGAAAACAAGCGCAAATAATCGACCAATTGCTGCAACCAAATCCAAATTAAGAACCGTAAGTAAATCCATCGATAGCGTAATTGGCACAAATGGCGACTTAATTTGAATTTCAATTCTATTAATTCTGTTCATTCACATGCATTTATACTGCTGTGATTTTGCTCAATGTTTTTTTTTGGGGTATGTTTTTTATAGAACATTTAGAGATTTTTGATTTGCTATCAAAATTCAAACTAAAATAATCTCATTATACTTTCTATTATCCGACATGATTTTGCTGAAATGAGAAAATCGATGTATCCAAGTCTTTTTTGTTGTTGTTTAGTGACGCATCAATTTTCCATGTATCCGTGACCGAGCGTGGCAGGTTGCTAGAAGAAGATGCGATACCCATGGTAAACTCCATGAAGGAAATCCCGAAATTAAGAAGATGAACAACAAGAACAAGCAGATACCTCTGGATGACGAACAAATATCGGAACTCAGAGAAATCTTCCGATCATTTGACAAAAACAACGATGGAAGATTAACGGAGTTGGAACTCCGCTCACTTCTTCGATCACTATTAAACCCAAACCCTGAAGAATTCGAAACCCTAATTCAAAAATCCGAGGCTAACGACAATGGATTGGTAGAATTCGACGAGTTCATTGCAATGGTCTCGCCGGAGCTCGTCAATAAGAAGCCGCCTTTTTCCAAGGAAAAGTTGTGGAAAATGTTCAAGTTCTTCGACAAGGATGAGAACGGGGTGATTACGCCGGTGGAGTTGGCGACTGGGATGGCAAAACTTAGATACTCGCTCACGGCCGAGGAGCTCACCGGCATGATTAAAGAGGCTGATGTTGACGGTGATGGCCAGATCGATTTTGATGAATTCTCCCAAGTCATGTATTCAGCTGCTTTTAATGATTCTCGTGGCAGAAGCAATGTGGGTTTTCATCATCATTGAAATTAAATCTTGATTTGTTAGTTTTTGCTTCCGTTAAAAACATGGATTTTGTCTTCGTTTTATATGGATTGAGATCATGTTCTTGAGAAATATCATAAGATAAATATAATTCTTATGAGAACTTAATTTTCTGTTCATGTGTATTTAGAAAGTTTATGCTTGCATTTGCCATTATCAAAGTTTGTTTGTGTTTGCCTGACCATGAGAATTGTCTAGTTGTGTTCATGGGTATGTTATAAGATTTCAAAATGTTTCATATTGCTTTGGTTAAACCCAGAGATGTCTTGATTTTTAAGGTTATTGAAGAAAAAATTAAGTAAAAGGTGCCTTCAAATTACAAAAATTGAAAAATGTAACCAAATATTCTATAATTAGAAATAAATTTACCAAAACTAAAAACATCTTGGGTAAATTATGTTTTAATACTCTAATTAAAAAATATTTACAAAAAAAAAAGATTATAACATTTTGAAATTATAAAAAATTGCACTTAAATATAAAACATCTATGTTTTGGTACAATCTAAATATCATACTCTAAATTGCAATGCCCATATACATGTCAGCATAAAAAATTTTTAAAAATTGTTTCAAAGATATAATATTTTTTTTAATGTTTTGAAAATGTTATATGTATAATATTATATTATAACTTATATAAATGAATATATATATATATATATCTATAACATTATATAACATAAATGTTTATAAACATTTGTAAACATATATAACCTTGTATAAATCAATATAAATATATATAAACATGTATAAATTCACATACACATTTATAAACATATATATAACTTTATACAACAAATATAAATATTTATAAAGAAATTTAAACATATATAAATATTTAAAATGAATATAAACACATATAAATGAATATAAATGTTTATAGACGGATATAAATATATATAAATGAATATATATGTTTATAAACATTTATAAATGCACAAAAATATTTATAAACATATATAAATGTATATATGTTTATAAATATATATATAAATGTATATATAAATGAATATAAATGTATATAGATGTATATAAATGTATATAAATGTATATAAATCTATATAAATGTATATAAATGGATATAAAAGTTTATAAATGTATATAAACATTTATAAATATATATAAACATTTATAAATGTATATAAGCACATTTAAATGAATATAAACATTTCTATACATTATATAAATAGTTATATATGAATATAAACATTTATAAGCATATGCAAATGTTTATACACTTATAAACATGTAGATACATTTATACATGTTTATATTCATTTTTATATTTTATTTTATATGTTTATATATTTAATTACACACACACACACACATGTGTGTGTGTGTGTGTGTGCGCGTGCGCACGTGATGTGTGTGTTAATAGTACATCTTAAGTTTTTTTTTTTTATTTTTTTAATGGTGACATGGACTATTAAGGATAATTTGGATTTTCATTTTTGGGAGAACTAAAATATAAATATTTTTAGTATTGATGTACTTTTTTTAAATATTAAAAGTTTGGATATTTTTTTTAAAATAATTCTAATTGAGGATATTTTTACATAATTTTCCCTTTAGTTAATGTTGTAGAATTTTCTAAGTTTTTTTTCTTATAATATATGATTGCGACATAGTTTGATTGTGATCTTAAATGCACGGAGCTCTCCTAATATTAAGTATATTCTCTCATCACTTTTATCTATTAAAAAATTTGAGAATTATTTATGAAATTATTTTCTATATCTAAAATCTCTATCTTTTGTTCGGATTAATTATTTATTTCTCTTATATGAGGCAGATATAAATTGATTTAGGCTCATGAAAAGTGTAATTTTAATCTCAAGGTTACATAAAACTCTGCCATAACTTATTTTCCATATTAAATCATATCAAAGCTAACATTGCTGCTTTGATATCAATTTCAAAAATTATTCTTATTTGGGATGCTCCTAATGCCAAATTAATATAGAAAAATATTAGTTTATAATATATCAAGTCCTACATTGAATCTTGCCTTGCTAAAGTATAGATAGTCATTAGGAAAATTCATGATAGATTTGAGGTTCGAAGGGTTGATCTCCTTGAAGGAGAAACTCGAATTGAGATACAAGGTGTCTTCAATATTATGATGAACATGCCAACCTAAAAAAATATTATTTAAAAAATCATGATAATATTAATGGAATAAATGATAAAGGAATTGATATTAGAGCTTTAAACTTGTAGAAGAATAATAGAAAGTAATACATTTGGTGCAAGAACACCACCTCGATTAGATATTCTCATATTGAATGACTTTTAGGGCACATGACTGGTGAATAATGTTGATAACTTTCTTTGAAGGATGGAAATATTATTTATTAGAAATGAACATAATTAAAAATGCAATCAAGGTTAATATAGCTCACAAGTATTTTGTGCATATAATACTTTTTTGTTGGCATCAAAAAATAAATAATGAGGCATAAATGTACTATATGTATACTTGAGAGGAGTTTAATAGAAAGCTTCATCAATAAGTTTATCTTAAACATGCGAAAGATGAGGTGAGAGTCAAGTTATAAAGATTCACACATGTGGAAAGAAGAGAATATTTTAAAGAAATCTTAGAGCTCTCTTCTATTATATGGTTTCTTAGAGAATACAAGAACTACAAAGAAGATGTTTTTAAGATCTCACTCATGCCATGTAAATTGTCGAATACTTGGTGAAATTTAATAATTAACATAGACCCAAATCTTCTAGAAACAAAGATATAAACCAAGGAGATAACGAGTTTAAAGATAATAATAATAAAATTTTCATACCAAGGGAGATTTATCTATGATGGGATAAAGGGAAGAGAATCATTAACATACTTTTAGTGTCATGAATCACACATAATGTTATTTACACGAACCATAGAAAACCCTCAATAATCACCATGAAGATGGAGCACACGAAGAATGAAATTGCTAGACTAAGCTTATTTCTATTCAATTCTATCAATACTAAAAAGATTGGTATGCAAATGAGATTGATGTTCATTGATATTGTTATAGCTGGCCAAAAGTTTACCGCTTTCATTGACACAAATGTATCTAATATTTTCAAATATACTATAAAAAAGTAGATTAATTATAATATTTTAAAATAAATTCATGGCAAAATGGTGAAAAATACTATAAATTTGATAAAATCCAAGTTTGAGAAAGCTTTGTGCTATATTTTAAGCTGGAAGCATTTTTTAAAATTACCAAATTTTAAGTGGTTGTTTTGCCACATGTTCTACAATGTTAGCTCCATTTCTCTCATTTCTGACACATTAATAGTATCCTTCTCCTTCTCTCTCTCTCTCTCTCATTCTCTCACTTTCTCCCACTCTTCTCTTCATCTTCTTCATTGGTATGGGATGAGAACCCCTAAGTTTGAGTGTTTAGCTATTGAAGGTGGCTTAAAAAACTTGAAGTTCTCGTTCTTAGCCCCTGGTAGTAGGAGAAATTGTGTTCTCAACCTTGGAAGCTAGGGTCTGAGGCCTTGGGCTAGATTAGAAAAGTTGGTTTTGGAGTCCTTGGAGCTAGGGCTTGGAATTTTGAGGTGGTACTCAAAAGTTTTATCTTGGAAAAGTTTGTTGAGGTAGAGAATCTTAAGAACAATTCTAGAAAATTTTGTATTTTTGCTTTTTTTGATTTACATGTGTGATTAATGCATGATATGAGAATTTTATTCTACTTTGTAACTATATTTTATTTTGAAATAATATTTTGAACCCTTAGAAAAATTAATTTTATAAGCTCCGATAAATTTTAAAATCCTTTGATGCATGGTTAAATAATATTTCATGGAAAAACATACTTGGGATATGTTTTGACTCATGTCATGATGACCATGGATTAGATTTTGAGGTTGGAAACCCTAGGAATTTTCATGATTAGTATCATTTATTTTGCAACTATGATTCTATAGCAATCATAAATTTTTTATGAAAGGATGAATTACATCAAATAGCTTTAGACATGTTTTGTATTGATTTTGAATATAATAAAATACTTTTGGAAAAGGGAAAATAACCTAAAAGTTATATTCGAAATATAAACTACATGTATATAATTTTTAGAAATAAGTATTGGACCCTATGAGAAAGTATTTGGAAAAAAATATACATTTTAGAAAATGAGTTTAGAGGTATATATTAGTTCTAAATAAGACTTGGAGAACTAGGACTAATATGATTTTCATGTAGGTAGGTATTAGTTATGATCTTGAAAGAATAATTTGAAATATGATTTTCACTAGGACTATTAATAGTATGTATTTTTCTTCATTTTACAATATAATCTTTTCTTTTGGATCCATATTTTTAATAATGCTTGTTGCAATTATTTTTACATGTACTATTGTACTTTATGAGTAAATTACTAAATTTTTGAAAGTCAACCATTAAAATTGTGAAAACTCCTCAAACTAGCTTAAATTGTTAGAATTCATTTTAAATATTTTTATATGTCTTGATAATTGTGATTGGGTGATTGACCTAAATTTTCTTAATCAAGGTAATGCACTTATGGTATGTTTTTCGAAATGTCCATGCATCATCCATCTTCAATGTCATTGTTTAATCTTGATATTGTGATAAATAAGGAAATCCTTGAACGCTGTTTGAACAATTCAACTATCTGAAGGAGTATGATGAAATAATATAAATTATGAAGCATCACTAAAAGGACATGTGATTGGGGAGATATGAAAATGAGATTCAAAGAAAAACCTAGAATTTATGGAGTCATTTAGAGATGTTATGTCGTCCAAACTACCAAAAAAGGTATCACCAAATATTGAAGTTTATCATAAATAAAGCTGATATCAAGTGCTAAACCATTAACTAAGGATTCATGTTGAATGCAACCACTAGAATTTGAGGAGTTCAAAATTCATCTCTAATAACAAATCAAAATAGAATTTACTCAATCATAGAAGGTACTCCATGAATTGTCAATATTGTTCTAACAAAAATATGATAGATACTTATGACAGTAAAGGAGTTAAATCATCTATGCATATATTTTAAGCATGATAATGAAGGTTAAATAGCATATTTATCAAAGCAAACATGTTTGATCAAGTTAGGGAGGTAAAATGATATACAAAACTAAATTTATGATCGAGATACAATCAAATTCATATAGCTAAAAGTAATGAGCCAAAGATTACATGTATGAATAATTATGCCTCATATGAATTTTTGATAAAGCTTTGTGGACCCACAAATACATCAATAACATTTCACACTCTAATTAATAAGATAATTCAACCTTTTTCATATCATTTCATGGTCGCATACTTGGATGATATCATATTTTATAAATGATACTTAGAGGACTATGTGAATCACTTGATACAATTGTTTCAAGTATTAAGAAAGAATAAATTTAATGTGAAATATGAGAAATGTATATTTTCCTAATAGAATATCAATTTTGACAAAGATAAATTATAATTCATTATTGAGGATGAGATGCTAATTAAATTAATATAGATTGGTGAATTAGTCGAGTTTGTGAATATTATAGATTGAAGAAAAGAAGGATAGGAGACTAAAACATGACAAAAAGTTTTTGATCAACTAAAATAGGCTATTGGAGAAGAATTAATCTTGTTCTTACCAAATCATAAAAAGGCTGGTAAAGTTCATACCAATGCCTCATATTTTGCTATTAGAGGAAGGTTCTAATACAAGATGGTAATTTAATTTCTTTTGAAAGTTGTAAGCATATTGAAATGAAGCAACAATATACATTTCATGAAAAAGAAATGATAGTTGTAGTTCATTATTTATGGGTATGGATATATTACCTCCTCAATTCTCAAAGCATGGTAAAGATAGACAATGTGATATGTTATTCTCAAACTCAAAATAAATTTACTTTGAAATAAGCCCAATTGTAGGAATCTTTTGCAAAGATTGACTTGATGAAAACCAAGCACAAAATGTCCAACACATCAGTTGATACATTTAGTCAAAAAATAGAGATTGTCGTTATGGTGTGAGCCAATGTTTCATAGGTAATACATTATACAAGATTTACTAAAAAATCTAATTTCCAAACACTAATGGATTAGGCCATAGAAAGAAAGATGAAAAAATTTTGGTTCAAAAATAAATAAATATCTACCCAAGCATTGACATTTATATGTCTCATTACATAAAAATTATGTAAGAATGTCATGATTCTAAATAGGGTGGTCATGCGGGTATTTATATTTTATCATGCTATAGCTTTTGTAGAAAAATCATATTACCAACCACAAATGAAAAATGATGTAGAGAGTTGATTTAAAACTTACCTAGTATGCTAGCAATATAAGGTGGAGTATATGTTGTCAACGTGTCTCATATAATTTCTATCAATTTCAAAACTTTCATTAGAGAGCATATTCATAGACTTCATTGTGGTCCTCCTAAAATAGATAGATTTTGAATAATTATGGTTGTGATAGATTAGTTTTCTAAGTATGATATCTTCATTCGAGCAGCAATGGAATGCATAGCAAAAGAAGTAGCAAAACTATATCTTTAGAATTTTATGAGGTACTATGATATTTTTCAAACTATTATTTATGATCGACACAAAAGGTTTATGAGTTATTTTTTGACAAAGCAATTCAAGCAAATTAGATTGGATCTTAATTTTCTATTTTTGTTCATCACAAAATGTATGGGAAAATCAAAAGGGTGAATGTTTTGCTGAAAATATTTCTCCAACACTTTGCAAGTTCATCAAAATAGGATTAGCAATAATTATTAGCCATGACCCATTTCTATTATAACTTACAATGGTGTAAGGCTATATGACAAAGTCAATTTGAGATTGTAATTGTGTAACAATCATATTTGTCAAACACCATCAAGGTGCGATATACATGATTAAATCCAATAGGATATTGATTTGTCGATGAATGAAAACAAAATAAATGAACCTAAACTAGAGTTTGTGAAACAAAGTATTAAAATAATCTATAAGTGAGAAAATAGCAAGAGAAGAAAAATGCACTTGGTACTTTGACACAAAGGCATCCACTAGAGGTGGAGTGTACTTTAATATACCATATTGTTAGATGAAAAAATTATATATCAAGGAAAAAATATTTGGTAACAAAAATGATAACCTCATAGTAAAGTAATGATAACTAGGCATCACTAACTGAATTATTGTGGTAATTTCAATAAGAGATAACTAAATTTCACAATATAAATGTGATGTGGGTATCATCGATTAATATATGAGTTTATTATCATGACCTAACCATTTTGAAGGATCAGGATCAAAACCAAACCTAAAACATGAAAAATGCTTCCTTCTTGGAGATCTTAAAAGATTCTAGAATATCTAAAATATTCAAGTTGAGCTCAATACTTTATTGAGACATTATTATGATTGATGTTCTTGAATTTTTTGGAATTATTTTTTTATTTCTTATAATATAAGATCATGATACTTTGCATGATTTCAAGCCATATTATAGAGTGCTCCCTCTAGAGCAGGAAAGCATCTCCTTACTTTTATAATTAAAGATTTGAGAATCATATTTGAAATTATTCTCTTTAAAGTTTATTTCTAGTATTTTGCTTGCTTGTATGTTTCTCTTATGGTAGATAAAAATAAGTTGACTTAGACTTAATAGAAGTAATTATTTTCAATGGGTATGGATAGAGAGTATTGTGACTTTATTATAATATCAAAACTTATTATTTGTGACACACCCCCAAAATCACATTAGATGATTGATTTTATTAATTGAGATCAAAAAGTATATGAGTCATATAAGTAGTAAAGTAGACATAAGTCCAAATATCAATCTCATGGGGATTATATGAATAATTTGATCAATCAAGAATGAATTAACTGCTACTCGAGTTGAGAAGATAAATATATGTCTCAAATCAATACTAAGACTCTATGATTGACTTACTTCCTTCTGTATGATAAGATTTCTTTAGTATTGAGATAATGTTATACTTAATTATCAAACAAAGGATAGATTATCAATTTTCCCATTTTTCCTCTTAGAATATAAAGTGATTATCAACATTGGACTATCAATATCAAGGATAGTCCCCTTGTAGTCGTGTCTTAACTATTTTACCATAGAAATTATACTTACTTTATTTTTAAGTCATTCATACTTCTAATCCTTTTATGCAATATGTTAATTATCTTTGACTACTACTTCAAATATGAATTTGTACTCTTTGACCTTAATAGCCATAATGGACATGAAATAATGTAATTATAATTGTGTTTGAGCTTTTAGCTTTGTAAGTACTATACTCACAATAATTAACATTTTTCTTCTTATTGACTTCACTTATGGAAGTGATACTAGAGAAAATAATTCATAAGGCTATCACCACCTTATAAAGTATCTTCATTTACATGTATCCCTTGACTTATCTATCACTATCCATCAAAACTAATATACGACTCCTACATTATGGTGAAACCCCAAGATTTTATATTTTACATAACCTCCATATCATTTGAAAGTTAGATCTTCTAAAATATGCATAATAGAATAATCATAAATTCATTTGTGCTTTTGATTTCATGAGAACTATTCTAATATTAATTAAACATTTATAAATTTAATGTTTTTACACATAGATTCATCTCATGAGATAAGAGTAAAATGGTTATTATTTCCTTCAAATTGAATCTCATGAGCATCCCTAATGACTTGTATATTAGTATTCATCACGATCAACATACATAATTTTTTGTTAAAATGGAATCCTATATTTTATTCTATTTAATATTTATAACAATCAACATTTGAAACATAATATTTTCATACTAAAATGATATACAAACATAATTATCATACATATATACATAAATCAATCCTAGATATATTTTTAGTATAATATTGGAGAATAATTCACATTAGATATTTGGTCCTTTATCCAATCAAATATAAAGTTCTCAATGTTAGTCAGTGTGATATTTAGGTCTTAACTCTGATTTCCCATCAATCTTACTTGAATTCAATATGAATTTATCCCTCACTAGGGATTATAAATCACACCACCTTAGAGTTTGCATATTTTGTCATCAAATTCTAAATAACCTCTCTTCTTTTTTTTTTTGCAAAAATATCGAAGTCCCTTTTTATATCATTGGCATCACATCAAGCTGCTATGTGGCTCTTCAAGATGGATGTCAAGACTTTAGGTTGAAGCTATGACTCTGTCAGTTCTTTGAATCCCTTTGTAGAAAAAAATCATGGTAAGAAGAGAATGTCATGACCGAGATAATTATTCTCTAGAAGACATAATCATGATAGCAAAGAATATCATGACTAATGAAGTTCCTCTTTGAAGAACATAATTACAGAAGCAAGAAAGTCATGATCAAGATAATTATTCTTTAGTTGTAACAAAGAATATCATGACAAAGAAATTTTCTCTCTAAAATGAATAATCATCATGGAAAAGAATTCCACAACTTGGGAATTTCCTTTTTGGATTACATAGTCATAGTAGAAAACATTTATATGATTGAAAATTACTTAGTGTTATATAATTTTAGCTTTGTAATAAATAGGTCATAACACTGAAAAAATATCATGACTTCTTGTATTAGTTTGATACTCAATTTTTGTTACATAAAAATGATATTGCAGCCAAAATTATGTTTTAGAGCTAATGTATCTGTGACTCAAAGATAATGTTATAGTCACAAAGAATATATTACACAGTAAAAAATTATGATAACTAGGTGATAGAGTCACAACATACAAAAATTATTGTGACTTATTTGTAGAGTTGTAGCCAAAAAGACTAGCATGATTTTTGTGACACATGCTTGTTGTTAAGTTACAATAATTTTTTATCCTCCATCTTAGATTTCTACCAAGTTCACTATTTATACTTAATTTAAATTTGATTTCACTACTATTTATGCAATTCTATAAAAATCACAATTTAGTGAGACCTTTCATTTATTGCTCAGATTTAGGATAATCACATTATGAAAATAATACAAATGAACCCTAAAAAGTTAGTATTTTGAGTGTCAACCAAACTCCAACATAAAAATAATTACTTATCCTTGAACAAAGAGTCCCTCTTCTCTGTGAAACTCTTTAGAATAATAAGAAGGAAGAATACAATATAAAAAAAATGAAAACCATCCTACACTATATCAATGTGGAGAAGAAGGTTGTCATAGTGATTAACACTTGGGATCCAAATCTTTCAATGAGAAGTATGCTTTAGAGGGTTCAAATAATGGCATAGAAGTGGAAGGCCTTTCTGCATCTCTCTCATTTCTCATTCCATAATCCTTGAAATTATATTGCATAAAGCATCATGTCTTCTCCCAATTGAGTGGAGTTAATCCTCAAAGGAATCCAATGCAAAAAGTATATATTTTTTGGGTTTCATTGGACTTTTCCAAGTCCTCTATCCACTAGTTCTCATATTATTTCACATTATTGTTTATCTTTTCATCTATGCCCTTATCATTCTTTTCCATTCATTTGAGATGAATTCAAAGAGCTACCCAAAGCTTCAATTATTCTTTTCACTCGTCTCCACTATTTTCCTTGCCTCTTTCAATATTTTTATAACTCAATCTTTAAACTTTTCTTAGACAAACACAAATAACTACTCTTTATTAAGATGCATCTCAAATAATGCATTGCATTGCTCCATCTTCACTTTGTCTTCTTCCTTTCTCTTTACATATTATACTTACTTGTTGTCTATTTTCTCTAATTATACTGCCAAGGAGTTATTGATTCTTATTTGTTCCCCATTCAATTAAATCTCCCTTGCATCAACCTCAAACTTCATATTCTTTAGCAGGATGAGGTCTTTTTCTAAGTCTTCTTCTCATCTACCCATTGAAAATTAATATTTGGATAGCAAATATTAATCAAACTTCTCTTGAAATCTTTCAATTGTTTTTATGTCTCCTCTTGGTAAGTTTGGTAGTTCTTGCCCAACATCATTTGTTTATCCCCCCTAGAGAATTAACTTTTTTTACTTATCTTCTTCAAGACTTCTCTTCACACCCATGAACATCATGGGGGATATTCATAGGCACTATTCTTTTATGTCTTAAAAGTTGGGAATCATTCAGATTGGCATATCCTAGTAATCAAGGAGGAATAAATTATGTGGCCAAAAGTTTTCTCTCTTTGGAAGTTGAGAATTGACTTCTCCAAAAACTTCTCAATAGAAATTTTGTACCATCTTACTAGGATAAGAGCAAGATCATCATATCTTATGTGATGGTAGAAAGGTGAAGTGTTGGCTCCAAAATAAATCACAAAAAATGTAACCATACTTTGCTCACTTATGTTAATTCTCTACTCGCTAGGTATGCATAAATACTTTTTGATTATATTATCTAATATCCCTTATCATCCATCAATATCTTTGTGATGACCTTGTAATTTAGTTTTATTTTTTTGTATTTTGATAATCATATCATAATTATGGCTTTTTTATGATATATAATTTTTAGGATTAGGCTATATCCCAAAAGTTCATTGGGAGAGGGTCTCTTGTCAAATATAGTCCTGTAAGTATATATTTCATACAAGAAGTAAAATAGACCTTTATTTAGATATTAACATCATAGAGATTGTATAGACAATTCCATCAACCAATAATCAGCCGATTTTTATTCTAATTAGAAGAATAAAACTAGATTTTTGGTATGACCCTTATATTATAGGGTTAATCCATTTCATTACACATAATGTCATTTCTAGGTTTCTTGGTTGTTTTTGTGCTTGGTTAAATAATGAAGGCTACATTTTTATAAGAGTGCTCTAGTTCCCTATTGGCATACAAGTTAGTTATCACCTATTGCATTCTCTTCAATGATGATCCCCTCGTAGTTGTCCACTTTGTACTTTATCACCAAAATAACAAATCATCTCTACACGAGAATTACTTATAAGTCCATACTTTTTAGGCAACTTGTTAACTTTCCTTAATGATTGTTTTGTATGTGTATTCTCATTCTCTAAAGTATAATCTGAAGTGTCATTAAGTTGTTAACTTATATGGTATTAAAAGTATTTGTAGTTTCAACTTCATAAATATTATATTCATAACAATTAACATACATATTCCCTAAAATTTCATAAGTAGCAGTCATATGATACAAAATATCTTGCATGACTATCACTATCTTATGAGTCATCATCTCTCACACATATCTCATGGTTTATCTATCATCATCCAACGTGATGACATACGAATATAATACAAAATGTAAAATCCTTATGAAAACATTATATAAATATTCTATATCAATTGATGGACAATTCAACTAAGATATGCACAATAAGTTAGCTTATAAAAATATATGTACTTTTAGCTTCATAAATATGATACTCAAAATAATTAAACTTACTTCAATTTTGGGTTTTGAAATGTAGGTTTATCTTATGCATCATGATCAAAAGGCCTAACACCTCCTTCCTATCATTACACATAAGTATGCTTGGTGACTTACATATTACTGCCAACCGCAATAATATATACAAATCTACTAATAATAAAATTCTAATTTTAGTTCTATATAAATATTATTTTTATCAATAACTAAACCATAATACAAACCAAATATAATGTTCATTAATTACATTTCTATCACACAAAATAAAATACACTAACCGTAGACTTTAATTTAGCTTGATATTGGAGAGGTATTTACATGAGATAATTTGAAATACAATCTCAAAATTTTAAGTTCGCAATAATAGCCCTTGGAAGAATCAAGGATTGAGAAACCTAAGCCCACTGTACTTGTCTTGTGTGCCTCGGATTTACCCTAAAGTAGGGCCCTAAATTTGCTCCTCCCCTTTAGGGTTTATACTTGTTTTTAGTATCGCTCTTTGGATCCCTCCTATGTTTTTGGCTTTAGTTTTTTTCCCCTGTTCTCACTCTTTTGGTATCTTTCAATTTTTGTCTTAGTCTAAATTTTATTCTCGCATTTCTAGGTTTGTTTGTAAGTGAGAAGTCAGGGGAGATAGTCATAACTTTTATCTTGATTCTTTATAACATAAAGTCATGGTAATGTAGATATATAATCTTGGTTTTGTTGTATTTCTTATTTTAGATTGTAGGAGCACAATGAATGGCCATAACTCATGTATTTTCCCTTTGTAACACAAAGTTGTGACATCATAAAATAATCATGACTCTTGCATTTTGCCTCTATAATATGAAGTCATGGTACTTGGAATGATCATAGCCTTTATATTTTTCTTCTATAACATAAAGATATATGCTGAGAATGGTCATGACATTAGCTTTTTTTCAAGGGAAAAGAGTCATGCTATTTGAAATGACTATGACTCAATTAAATTCTCTCTATAGTTTTATATAGTCAAAGTTGTGGCAATGAAGAATCACCATGGTTTTTCTCTTAGTATTTGCGTTTTATAAAGAAAAAATCACGATGCTAGAGAATGTCATAGCTTTTAGCATAAATATGATACTTGACTACAATGACATGAAATTTAGTTTGCAATCATTAAAGTATTACCGAGTTAGTGTAGCTATAACTCCAAGAAAGTTTCACAACCAAAAATAATGTATTGTATAATAAAATTATTATGTCAATGAGGTGATAAAGTTATAACATACAAAGATTATCTTGACTAAGTATATAAAGTTTTAATAAAGAATAAATAATAAAATTATAATATATGCTCTTGAAGGTACAACTA
Organism: Sapria himalayana; assembly: GCA_029783825.1. Classification (NCBI taxonomy): domain Eukaryota; kingdom Viridiplantae; phylum Streptophyta; class Magnoliopsida; order Malpighiales; family Rafflesiaceae; genus Sapria; species Sapria himalayana. Next base: position 2,201,377 of record JAREIK010001563.1, on the reverse strand, counting down.
AGTCATATAAGAAATGTATAACTTTACATAACTTTTCTCTCCCCTCATATCAACAATTCCACTAAGTATTATATTTTACATAAAAACTACCTAATTTTTTACTATTCATCATAATTCATATAAAGTATAATTTTATGAAATATTTTATTTGAATCTTTTTTTTCGTACATACACATCAAGAATAAATGCCAAAATAATAACATTGAGTATTTGGCATATCAAAAAATAAAGGTGTCAAATGGGTCGGGTAGTTCGGGCCCAGTCCGGGGCATGGCCCGACTCGGACATGCCTAACCTAGCTCAACACGGTCCATACCCATGCCCATGCTCATGTCGTGGCTAGGTTTATTGGGCCTCGTCGGGCTAGGCATAGCTTGGTACCATGGCCCGAGGGCATGTGAAAATTTAGGGTGTTAGGAGATAGTCATACCTTTTATCTTGCTTCATTATAACACAAAGTCATGATAATGTAGATGACCCCAGTTTTGTTGTATTTCTTGTTTTAGATTACAGAAGCACTAGGAATGACCACAACTCATGTATTTTACCTTTGTAATACAAAGTTGTGACATCAAAAAATACCCTTGACTCATGCATTTTATCTCTATAATATGAAGTCATGGTACTTAGAATGATCGGAGCCTTTATATTTTTCTTCTATAACATAAAGTTCTTATGCTGAGAATGGTCATGATTTTGGCTCTTTTTCAAGGCAGAGTCATGCTACTTGAAATGAGTATGACTAAAGTAAATTCTCTCTATAGCTTTATATAGCCAAAAGTTGTGGCAATGGAGAATCACCATGGTTTTTCTCTTAGTATTTAGGGTTCTAGAAAGAAAAAATCACACTGTCATAGAATGTCATAGCTTTTAGTAGAGGTGTCAAACGGGCTGGGCTGGGCCGGCCCTACCAATTTTTAGCCGGCTCGACCATGGTTCCGTGTCGGGCCAGGCATGATTCTGTGGTGGTCAGCACGACATGAGCCCACGGCGCGAATCCTTCGGATTCAACCCGGTTGGGCCAACCCCCTAATTTAAAAAAAATTAGGGTTTCGGCAGCGCACTGCTGAGCCGCCGTGCCACCGTGATTCTTCTTCACTTTCTAGGCTTGGCGAGCCTTGCCAGTCGAGCTCAGCTTCTGTCGCTAGGGCGGTTTCTCGGCTCATGCTGAGGTACCAAGCAAACGGGCTATGATACCTTGTCGAGCCAGACACTGCACGAGGCCCGATTGGCCTTAGAGGTGTCAAATGGGACATGTCAAGCCGGGCCGGCTCATTTTTTCAGGCCTAGCCGTGCTTTCGTGTCGGGCCAGACACGACATGGTTACTGTACCGTGCCATGCATGGCCCGGCACAGTTTTGTGGGGTTCGGCCCGACACGGGCCCGCGACACGATCCGCCGGGTTCGGCCCGGCAGGGCCGAACCCTAAAAAAAAAATTAGGGTTTCGCGTGCGTCGAACCCCTAATTTTAAAAAAATTAGGGTTTTGTCATGCCCGAAACCCTAATTAAAAAAATTAGGATTTGGGCACGCCCGTAACCCTAATTTAAAATAAATTGATTTCGGCACTGTACCGTGCCGGGCAATGACCTTTCTCTAGCATTTGTTTCACATGCTACTCCCGTCTTTCTCTCTACAGCCTTATCTACCTATTTATCCAAAGGAAAATGAAATACTGTCTGATGTCATCACAATAAAAAGTCACTTCTTATTTGCAATTTTTGTAAACACAAAAGTCATTCTATTGAAACCTGTTACACTCATTAACGCATTCTTCAGAACACTATTGCATTGACTAAGTCTAAATTATTAGCTATGAAGTTCCATTCCAAGCCTGATCCTTCCTTATCTCTCTCTATGATGGATCTTCATGGTATGGTCACTTAAGTTCAATTTCCATCTTCTCGTACATCCAACACTGCTTTTTCTACAATATCAGGTACTTCTCATAAATGGTTTTTCAATTCTGCTTGTAATCTTATTACCTTTTCTACTGATGTTGTCCCTTCACCCACTCCCACTTCTCTCCCTACCATATACACTACAAATGGTCCCCCTATGCATGTCTCCCATCTTGGTCATATCTCTAAACCAAATTTGTCTGTTTCTAATATCTATCAGATTCCCCAACTTACAAATACTCCTTTGTCTGTTGGGAAACTCACAGGACTTGCTTTTACTCTAACTTTTTCTTCTACTAGTATTATTGTGTAGGATTCTCAGATGGGACAGATCGTTTGGACCGCCCCGTAAAGTCGGTAGACTATTTGAGCTCATCTCACTTCATCTACATTCTTCTCATATCTTGGCTTCTTTCGTTTTAAGAAAGAGCACATCTTTCTCGCTTTATGCCATTCTCGCCTTAGTCATGCATCTATTTCTAGGACTAAATAACTAGTCTTTAAAGGCTTGTTAGGATCAGTTTTAAACAAGAGTTTTGATTGTATGCCTTGTCAATTTGGAAAACAAACTATTTTACCATTTAATAACAATGTTTCTCATGCCCGTTACCTTTTTAACCTTATTCATTCTGATGTATAGGGATCTTCTTCCATTACTACTCAGGGTGGGTCACGTTATTTTGTTATTTTTGTTGATGATTTTTCACGATATACTTGGATCTATCTTTTTTAAAATCATTCTAAACTTTATCAAATATATCGATACTTTACCAAAATGATTGAAACATAATTTTATAAACCTACCAAAATATTTTGGTCCGATAATGCCCAAGAATATAAAGCCAAGGAATATAAAGCCAAGGAAATATATCGATACTTGGATATTTTAGATCATTTTGGTACTATTGCTCATTCCTCTTGTGTTGGCACTTCTCGGAAAAATGACAGGGCTGAATGCAAACTTCATCATACCCTTGATGTTGTTTGTGCTACCACCATTGCCGCTTCTACTCCTCAATTTTGGGGGAAGACACTCTTACTACCATTTACACCATCAATCGGTGTCCTACCATTATTCAGAATCAAACTCTTTATGATATGTTGTTTGGTTTGTCTCCCTCCTATGACTTACTTAGAGTCTTTGGATGTATCTGTTTTGTTCTTCTTCAAGATCATGAACAAAACAAACTTTAGTCTCATTTGTGATTGTGTAATTTTCTTGGCTAAGGAATTGTTAAAAAGGTTATAGGTGCTATGACCTCATTAACAAACGTCTTCGTGTTTCTCAACATATTGTCTTTTGAGAACACAAAATATTTTACAAACTACCACATGTTCCCGCTTTCCATGTCTCCCTTATCAATCCTCTCCTTGATCTTTTTTCTGAGTAATCTCTCCTATCTCTGATTTATTCTCTCATACTTCTGATGATCCTACAACACCAATCATCTACTTGCCCACTGATAATGCTCCAGCTGTGGATCCCACTAGTCCTTCTGACTCTCATGAACTTCACCGTTCCCATTGGGTAACTACTCTTCCTTCTCACCTCCATGACTACCATTATTTTTATACCCTTGTGTCTCTTCAAGAACCTTAGACTTTCCTTGAGGCTTCCTCTAATCCTTTATGGCAACAAGTTATGAAAGAAGAGTTGGATGCACTACATAAGACTGGGACATGAGATCTAGTTGATCTTCCCCTTGGAAAATCTACTATCAGTTGTAAATGGGTTTATAAGATCAAGACTTGAACAAATGGCTCCATTGAATGCTACAAGGCTCGCCTTGTCGCCAGGGGCTTTACTCAAGAATATGGGATTGATTATGAGGAGACTTTTTTCTCCAGTGGCTCGACTTTCCTCTGTCAAGACTTTTATTGCTATTTCTACAGCTCACAAATGGTCGTTCTTTCAATTGGATGTCAAAAATACTTTTCTTATTGGAGAACTCTCACAGGAAGTCTATATGCAACTTCCTCCTGGTTATTTTCACCCACCAGGATTTCCTCACAAGGTATGTCGACTACGGTAGACACTTCATGGCCTTAAACAAGCTCCTCGGGTATGGTTTACCAAGTTCAGTTCTATTATCTTTCAACATGGCTTTTCAAGTAGTTCTTCTGATACATCTCTTTTTTGGAGATGGTCTAGCCATGATATTACTATCGTTATTCTGTATGTCGATAGCATGATTATTATGGGTGATAACATGCAAGGTATTCAAGATCTAAAGCAATTTCGTGGTCATCAATTCGAAATGAAAGATCTCAGCCCTCTTAATTACTTTCTTAGTTTAGAAGTCTCTTCTTCTATAGATTGTTATTATCTCACTTAGGCCAATTACACTTCTGATTTTATTTCTCAAGCTAGTATCATTGATAACAAGACAGTCAACACACCAATTGAGTACAACTATCGCCTCAATTCTCATGATGATGAATTACTATCTGATGCTACTTTCTACAAACAGCTTGTTGTAAGTCTAATCTATCTCACTGTTACTCGCCCTGATATTTCATACGCCATTCATATAGTCAGTCAGTTTATGGATACTCCTAGATCTCATTATGCTACTCTTCTCTAGATTCTTCGATATCTAAAAGGTACTATATTTGATGGTCTTCATTTTCTTCCAATTCTTCATTAATTATTCATGCATATTCAGATGCAGATTGAGCCAGTGATCTCACTGATTGTTGATCTACTATAGGATATTGCTTTCTTCTAGAAGATTCTCTTATCTGTTGGTGAAGTAAGAAAAAAATAGTTGTTGCTCATTCCAGCACTGAAGTAGAATATAGAGCACTAGCAGCTACAATAGCAGAACTTATCTGGCTACGTTGGTTACTTCAGGATCTAGGCATTGATTGTTCCACTGCAACTACACTTCACTGTGATAATCAAAGTACTATTCAAATTGCTCATAACGACGTCTTCCATGAACGTACCAAATATATTGAGATTTATTGTCACTTCATCCGCCATCATCTACTTCAAGGAACACTCGCACTTCAGTTTGTTTCCTCTCAAGACCAGTTAGCTGATATCTTCACCAAGCATCTTCCTCCAGGAACTTTTCAAGCATCAACTTCCAAACTCCAAATGGTTTCTCTTAAATCACCATGAGTTTGAGGGGGGATGTTAAATACAAATTTATATATTTACTCTTACCTTAACTTTTTACATTTTTTCTTTGTATAGCTTATTTATAAGCTCTTTCATGTACATGTTTTCCTCATTCAAATACACAAGACTCTAAGTATTTCTCACTAATGATCTTACTTTATAACACCACAAATTGTTGTGAAGTCATGGCATGAGGTATTATTTTTTGGATCCCATTTGTCACAACTTTGTAAAAAGTTATGACTTTTTACAAATTGTTGTGAAGTCATTCTTCAAAGTATCTCATTCAAGGTATTCTTCCATAAATACTATAACTTTGGAAAAAATTACATCATTCCTAATGATCTTATTTGATAACACCACAGATTGTGGTGAAGTCTTGGCATGAGATATTATTCTTTGGATCCAATTTGTCACAACTTTGGTTATTGTTTCATCAAGTAAAGTTATGGCCTTAGATTTTTCTATCATTCCAAAATTTAGTTGTTCCCTCTTATATTGCTTCTATCTTTATCCAACTACTTTAAATTTTATTTCATCTTCTAATTTTGCTATAACAACCCCATAGGGTTGTCATAGTGGTGATTATATATAGTTCATATCACCCATACTTCAATTATAATACAAATAACTTGAGATGAGAGTTGAAAATGAATACATTTTCTCCTAAGTTTATTTCATTCCTTTAAAGATTATTTTCATTTTGTCTTATTTTTGTAAATCTGAGCATTATCATTGAGTTCATTTCTCAATTCTTCTAATTTACTCATATGAAGAGCTCTCTTTTTTTTACATCCTCCATTTTATCATTCATTTGTTTGATTTCCCACCATGCTTGATGGATAATTTCAACTAGAAAATGACAAGTATTTCCAAACAAGTCTATAAGGAAACATTCATAGGAGTGTCTTGAATATCATTCTATATGTCCACAATGTTTTCTCTAATCTTTGAGACCAATATTTTCTTGACATATTGATTATCTTTTCCAATATATATTTTGATCTTCCTATTTGATATTTTTTTCTTGCCCATTTACATGTGCATGATATGGAAGTTCCCTCTTATGCCTAGTCTCATGTTTAGCCCAAGTAGGCTCAAAATAATTTGTTGCAAAAATAACTTTTTTTATCACTTATGATACATCACAATTTGCTAAATTATATAAAAATATTGTTGCATAGGAAACCCACAATTGTATTTGCATCATTATTTTGTGTGACTATTGCTTCAACTCATTTAGACATGAAATCCATTATTAATAGTAAGTACTCCTTTCCAAATGATGCAGGAAATAACTACATAAAATTTATCCCTCATACATCAAAAATATCAATTTTAAGGATATTGTTAAGTGGCACCTCATTATGCCTAGATATATTACTTACTATTTGGTATCCATCACACCAACGCACTATGTTCTAACAATCTCTAAATAATGATGCCCAAAATAATCTAGATTGTAATATCTTTTGGGTAGTTTTATTACCTCTGAAATACCCTTCAAAATGGGAAGAGTAGTAATTGAGGATAATTTCTTTCTATTAGTCTTTGGTACATATCTTTTTATGACTTGATCCACACATATTCTGAATAGCAATGGATCATCTAATGGGTAATTTTAATTCCTCATAGCATATAGAAAGTTTCTTTTTTGGTGGGATGTGAGAGAAAAATGAAGGGTATCACATGCTAGATAATTAACAAAATAAGCATACTAGGGCAAGTAAGTTTTCAATATCAAAATCTACTCATCAGAGAAGTTCTATAAAATTTCAATTTCTTCTCCATGGTTCCAATCAAATTTCATGCATGACAATTGATTAGATATCACATTATCGCTCTCCTTTTTGTCCCTTATTTCTACATCAACTTCTTGGATCAAAGAATCTACTGTATCAGTTTTGGCTTTGCTTCTTTCTTTGTTATTAAATACTGTATGACTACAAATTTCATATAAATTAGTATCTTTGCTCCAATGATGAATGATCAGAATCTATAATAATAAAAAATCATAGCTAACATCTCATTTTCAATAGATGTGTAGTTTACTTGGGCTTTATTTAAGGTCAAACTAGCATATGAAATGACACTCAAGATGTCTCATTTCTGCCCTAGTACAAACCCAAGTGTATGTGCACTTGCATTACACATAATCACAAAATGACACTCAATACATTGTCATCAAAATTAGACTTTCTATCAACTTTTTTTAGCTCTACAAAAGAAATACCACATTCTTCATTAAAGATGAACCCTACTTCCTTCTCTAATAGGTTGCACAATGTTTTAGCCATTTTTGAGTAGTAGTTGATAAATATCTAGTATAGCCTAATATGTCCAAGGAAACTCTGCACCCTCTTGATAGTTCTAGGGTGAGATATAGTTTTAACTAATGAAATGTTCACATTGTCCACCTCCAATTCTCTAGGAGAGACTGAATATCTTAGTACAATCACTTCATTTACCATGAAATGATATTTTTCCAAATAAGAATAAAATCAATATATTTACATCAGTTCAATACCACTTATAAGTTCTTCAATTAACCTTCAAAAGAACTTCCATGCACAAAAAAGCCATCCATATTTACCTCAATATTTTTTTCATTAAGGTCGGCAATGATTGCATCCATATATTCTTGAAAAGTAGCTAGAGCATTATAAAGACCAAATTACATCCTTTAGAATGAAAAGGTTCCATATGAGAAAGTGAAAATGATATTTTCTTGGTCAACTAGGTCAATAAAAATTTGATTGTATCATAAATATCTATGTGGAAAATAATGAAAGGAATGCTTTGAAATTTTGTCCAAATTTTGATCCATAAAGAAACCAGGTAGGGATCTGTCCTCATTTCCTTGTTCAATTTCTAATAATCCACACATATGTGTCATCTAGTGGTTACACATGTGAAGATTTCTTCATCATTTGAAGTTTCAACTACCATCAAATCTCTTTTCTTTGCTACTATATGAATTAGATTAACCCATAGACTATCTGATATGGCATAACTTATCTTCATATTGAGCCACTTTATAATCTTTCTTTTTACTACATTCTTTATTATGAGATTCATCATATATTAGTATTCAATTATTGGCCTTGCACCATTCTCCAAAAATATCTTGTACATGTATATTAAAGGGCTAATTCCTTTGATATTTTTAGGTGATCATGCTATAGACATGTATATTTCTTTATCATCTTCACCATGGTCTATCTTGTAATTTTATTATGATGTCCAATTTTAGGATTAGGCAATATCCCAAAAGCTTATTGGATGAGAGTATTTCATCTAACACAATTCTACAAGTATATGAGTTGTACAAATAATAAAGTAGACTTTTGTGTAGATATCAATCACATAGGAATTATGTAAGTAGTTTGATCAACCAATAGTGAATAAACTAATACTCTAGTCAAAAGGTTAAAATTGGATTTTTAGTAAGACACTTAGATTCTAAGGTTAGTCATTTCATTACATATAATGATCTGTCTAAATAATCAGGCTATTATTGTGTTTGATTATAAAACGAATATTAAATTATTATAAAAGATTTTTTAGTGGTACACTTCTAGCATATAAAGTTTTAGTCACCTATTAGACCTTCCTCAATGATTATCCCCTCATAGCTATCACCTTAATACTTTATCACCAAAATAATAAATCATCCTTACTTGAGAGTCACTTATAAGTTCATACTTTTTAGGCAACTTCTCAATTGCCCTTGATTGTAATTCGTATATGCATTCTTATCCTCCAATCTAATTTGTCATATAAATGTATATTAATGTGGTATTAAATATTTGTACTTTTAGCTTCGTAAATACCTTGCTTATAATAATTAATATATGTCTTCCCTTAAATCTCACTAGTAGTAATCATATGATATAATGTAACTCATAGGATTATCACCACCTCATAAGTCATCTCAGCTCATGTAGGTCCCATGGCTTACCTATTATTATCCAGGGTGAATTATGTCTTGGGGTCTTGGGAACCCAAATAATTAACCTTATGGCCTCATAACACTTATATTTGACTTTAAGGATATAAACATTTCCAGGACAAAAATGCCCTTAATGATTCCACATCAGCAGCTGATGTGGACAAATATAGGTCTTATGAGGTAATACATGTATAAACATACATATATATGTGCATACACACGTATATATGACCGTATATATGTATAAACATACAAATATCGGAGAACGGAATTTCTTTACGACTCGACGAGGGTACGAAAGTAGGCTGACCAGGCAAGTCCCATGGATCAGAGTCGTAGGCATCGATTTCTTGAATAACTGAAGCAGGTAGAGGGAAAGCGAAGGCTTTTCTTTTGAGGTACTGAAGAACAAGCTCTTCATCTGTCGGGTGGAACCTGAAACCGGGCGGCAGCATGAGGGCGCCATTGCTAACGGAGCTTTGTTTGTCCATTGGAGGGAGGCGACAGTGGCGAGCGGCGAGCGGCGGGAGGCGGGAGGCGAGAGGCGAGAGCGAGAGCGAGAGGTGAGAGGCGAGAGGCGAGAGGCGAGGTTAGAGGCACAGCTGGAGCTAGAAGTGAAAGAGGGGAGTAGCTATTTATAGGGGATATGTTGGGTGTGAGAATATCAAGTGTGAAAAGAAGGAACCATGAACAAACAAGAAAAGGAGAGGTTCAGAGCAATTACGTGAGATTTCTATAAAGAAGAAGAAAAGGTTCGTCATTGGAAGTGTTTTTCGAGATGGAAATTTATTTTTTTTATTTTTTAAATAATGGTGTGCAGGAGTGGCTAGCGAGGGTATTTATGGGCATTTATTATTTTCCACATCATCAGGGGTAAATGAGGTATTACAAAAATATTATATCCTTAACATTAATTTTTGATTGTTTCATACTTTTGAGGTCAAATATTGGTCTTATGAGGCCTTAAGGTTAATTATTTGGGTTCACAAGACCCCAAGTCATAATTCTCCCTATTATCCATCATGATTACACGTGACTTTCACACTAAAAGTGAAACTATTAGAAAAATATTCTATAAAACTCACATCAAATGAAGGTTAATTGATCTAAGATATGAACAATATATTAGCTTATAAATGTATTTATACTTTTAACTTTGTAAGCAACATACTCACATGATTAAATTTATCTCAAAGTTTTGACATATAAGTTTATTTCATACATTACTATCAAAAGGATTGCTACTTATTTTTTATATTTATGTGTGAGTGTACTTCAATTCTAAATAGCAAAACCCTAATTTCAATTTTAAATAAGAATTACATCTATCAGTAACCAAACCAAATATAAAATTTATCAATTATATATCTATCACACAAAATAAAAAATAACCATAGACCTCAATTTAGCCTGATATTGAAGGAGAATTTACATGAGAAAAATTTATTTCTTAGAATTTTGGATTTTTTATGACAACCCTCAAGAGTGTATAGGAATCTAAACCTTAAACACAATTCTTATTCATGCACCTCGGATATTCCCTTAGGTCAGAATCAAAATTCATACACCCCCCCCTTAGAGTTTATGCTTATACCTTGCATCACCTCTTTGCTAATGTATCTCTCCTAGGGTTGGATAAATTTTTGCTTCAAAACCGTAACTTTTTTGTCAATTTTCTCATACTCCCCCCTCTTCCTCTCTCATTTTGGCTATAAGCTCCACTTTTATACTCAAATGGTTTAATGCATTTTTTAAGTGAAAAATCACATCAATGAGAAATGACCATGACATTAGCTTTGTCTTTCTATAACACAAGTCATGTCACTAAGGAATGGTCGTAAATTTAGTCTCTTTCTTATATTAGATTTCCATGACAATAGGCATAGTTGTAGCTCATGCTTTTTCTCTTTGTAAGATGAAGTCGTGATACTAAAAATGGCTATGACTCATTCATTTATCTTTTGCAACACGAAGTCACGATATTGAAAAAGATCGTGGCTCATGGATTTCTCCTCAATAAGAAAGTCACATCACTTGCAATGATTGAGGCTCATGGATTTATCCTCTATAAGAAAGTCACATCACCTGCAATGGTTGTGGCTCATGATTTTCCTTTATGCAACATTAAGTTACACTGCAGGAAATGTTCATGACTCATGCATTTCTTCTCTATAACCTAAAGTCATGGTACTAGGAATGATAGTGATTTTGCTTTTTTCTTTGACGTAAAAAGTTGTAGCTCTAGAAATGACCATGACTAGAGTAAATACTTTTTAAAATTCTTTATAGCCAAATCTCACTACACAAAAAAAAGTCAACTTTTGTTTAAGTATTTGTGTATATATAATGAGAAAGTTACGATGCTGGATGATAGCTATGACTTTTAGCACAAATGGGATACTTGTCAACTATGACATAAAATTAATATCATGACTATAAAATTACCAAGCTAGTTTAGTTACTTTTCTAAAATTGTAGCTGAAGAAATATGTTGAATAATAAAATAATTGTGCCAATAAGGTGGTAGAGTTATGATATATGAAGATTTTCATAATTATTTATGTATAGCTTCATCCAAGAATTGATGAAAAAACTATCTTATAAGATTATTGAGATGTAACAAAATCATAACATGAGGAATGTTGTGACTATTATCTCCCTTCCTACACGACAATTCTACCAAGTCTTATATTTCATGCAAAAACTAACAAATTTTCGATGAATAATACATTTGAGAGAAAAATATGAAATTATAAAATATTATATATGACATAAAGAATAATTAAAAATATAATTAAAATACTTACTATAATTCAAAATTTAGATATAAAAACTTACTAATAAATAATTTATATTTTTGAATTTTAGAATTTTTCTTTTATTTTATATCATTTGGATAAACAATAATTTTTATCAATTTTTTTGTCTCTCAAATATTATGTTTTTTATTAATGTTTTAGTTAACATATATTTATGAATAATATGTCGTCACTTCAAGTATAGACTATTTTTTAATATGTATTACACGAGGAAAAAAAATATGAATTAACCAAATATTAAATAGCAAATAATAAAATATTTAAAATATAATTAAAATACTCATAATGATTCAATATAAGACTTGGTATAAAATAAATTTAAAATTTATTTTTTACTTTTTCAAATTAAGTTGTGTGCTTAATATTTTAGTTAAAATAAACTTTTGAATAATATGATATTTTTATTTAAGTACAAACTAATTTTTTGATAGATCATGCATGTCAAAGAAAAACAATGATTACTTAAATATTAGATATTATATAAATAATTAAATAATTATTAAAAATACAATTACGATACTAAAAATGATTTAAAATCTAGGTGAAAAAACTTACAAACAGGGAATTTGGTTCTTTGGAATTTTTGTTCATTTTTTTAAGGTTATAATATTTTTTTTCTTTTAATTTTCTATCAAAATATTTTTGTCTCTCTCAATTTAAGGTTTAAACTCATTATTTAAGTTAAAATAAACTTAGAAATAATAACAATTGTAGGTAAAGTATAAACCAATTTACTAATAGTGCATAGGGGACAAAAACTTGAATTAACAAAATATTACATATCAAATAAATAATTATTAAAATACTAATTAGAATACTACTTATAATGATTGAAAAATGAAAACTATGTTAAAAATATACAAATAAGAAATCTTATCTTTTAAATTTGTTATAATTTCATTAAAGTTATAGTCTTTTAATAAATGAGTACTTTTTACAAAAATATTTTTGTTTCTTTGCAAATTAAGTTATTTACTTAATATTTTAGTTAAGGCGGAATTTTGCATTTTTACTTATTGCTTCAAAGTTATATCCTTTACAAAATGAGTATTTTTTATAACAAATCATTTTTAAACATATAAATAACATGCTATGTTATTATAAGTATAGACTAATTTGTTCGAGGATATTGATTGTGTGGAAAAAATAGATTAATCAAATAATAGATATCAGATAATAAATATAAAAAATATAATTAGAATACCTATAATATTCAAAAGTTAGGTGAAAATACTTACTAATAAATATATATGATAATTTAATTTGTTGGTTATTTCAAGGTTATAGACATTGAAAAATAAGTAATTTTTATCAAATTATTTTGTCTATTTCAAATTATAGTTTGTACTCAATTTTTTTGTTAAAATAAACTTATTAATAATACATAATATTAATCCAAGTGTAGAAAAATTATTGTTGAATATTTCATTCATGACAATAAGTTAATAATAAAGAATTTTATATTTTTGTATTTTGGTTCTTTTCTTTAAAGTTATAGCCGTCATATAGTGGGCAATTTTTCTCAAATTATTTTAATTTCTCAAATTAAGTTTTGTTATCGATATATTAGTTAAAATAAATTTAGGAATAAAATATCATATTATTTCATGTATAAACGGATTTATTGATTATATTATATATGTGATAAGAAAAATAATGAAATATTAGATATGAGATAAATAATTATAAAAAATATAATTGGAATGCTAATAATAATTTAAAATTTAGGAAAAAAAAACTTACCAATATGAAATTTTGGGTTTATGATTTTTTGTTTATTTTTTAAGGTTATTGCATTTAATTAATTTGTAATTTTTATCAAATTTTTATTTCTCAAATATTAAGCTTTTTACTCATTATTTTTGTAAAAAAAAAAAACTTATTGATAATACACAATTTTAGTTCACGTATAAACTAATTGTTAATTGATATTACCTTGATGATAATGAATGAAATAATAATTAGATGCGTTTAAACCATCAGGAGTGCATTAGATATCAGAAAAATTCTAAATTAAATATATATATTTGGTCATTATCACTATCAAGATAATTGATCAATATGGAAGTTTATTGTATGCATCTATCCATTAGTTGGTAGGGGGGATTGAGAGAAAAAAAATAAATGAAATAATAAAATAATATAAATGAGAAATATTATAAGAAAAAATTAATTATAATACATATAATGATTTAAAATCTAGTTAAGTAATATACTCATAATAATTTTAGCTATTGAATTTTAATTTATTTTTTTAAGATTATAGCTACATGATCATGAACATGTTTTGTCAACTTTTTTATCTAATTCAAATTTAATTGTATACTCAATATTTTAGTTTGAATAGAATTATGAATAATATGATATATTAATTTAAGCAATGACTAATTTTTGATAAATACTACATGTATGATAGAAAAATGAATTAATTAAATTTTAGATATGAAATAATAATTATTATAAATAATATTTGAATACATACAATGATTCAAAATTTAGGTCAAAAAATTTTTATAAAGAAATTTTGTATCTTGAATTTTTGCACATTTTTTCAAAGATATAGTTTTAGGATAATGTCTAGTTTTTTTTTTTTCAAATCATTTTTCTTTCTCGATTTAAATTTGCGACATAATATTTTAGTTAAAATAAGCTTATGAATAATATGGTATATCAATTCAAATATATAATAATTTTTGATGAATATTACATGGATGACAAAAATAAATTAATCAAATATTAGATATGAGAAATAATTATTACAAATATGATTATAGTAGTTAAAATAATTCAAATTCTAAGCCAAAAAGCATATGAACAAGAATTTTTTTTTCATTTGAATTTTCAATTATTTTATATGGTTAAGCATTTGGATGATGAGCAAATATCATTGGCACTCATTTCAAATTAAGTTTTGTACTAAATATTTTAGATAAAATAAACGTTTGATTATAATGCTATGTTAGTTAAACTATAAACTAGTATGTTGATGGATAATATGTGCGTCACAAAAATAAATTTAATTAAATATTAGTGATGATATAAATAATTATTTATACATATAATGAGTATACTTTCGATGATTCAAAATTTAAGTGAAATAAAATGTTATGTTAGTTCAAGTATACATTAATTTATTGGCAGATATTGCATTGTAATAAAAACTAATTAATCAAATACTAGGCATGAGATACATGAAAATAAAAAATATGATTTTGTTTATTCATTGTTTTATTTAGAATTATTAACATATGAATAATATATTATGTTAGTTCAACTATATTATAATTAGGTAATACATGTTATATGCATGACAAAAATAAAGAATTAATCAAATATAAGATTTGAGATGAATAAATATTAAAATTATAATTAGAATACTTATAATAATTCAAAATAAAGGAGTAAACATACATTTGTAAGTAATTTTTTCTTTTGATTTTGGCAAATTTGTTCAACATTATATCATTTAAAAAATGAGCACTTTTTATCAAATCATTTTTGTCCCTTATTATTTTATTACTTATTATTTTTGTGAAAATAAATATATTAGTAATATGTTATGTTGTTTCAAGTATAAATTAATTTGTTGATATATTTTATACGTATTATAACAAATGGATTAATAAAATATTAGATGCAACATAAAAAATTATGAATATTGTGTTTTATTAGATAATGAGTATAAAACTTACTAATAAATATTTTTTTTTTTAATTTTGGCTTATTTTTTTTATGATGATAATATTTTATAATAAGGTTTGTTTATCAAATTATATTTTACTCCATAAAATTTAAGTTTTACACTTAATATTTCAGTTAAAATAAACATATGAATAATATGTTTTAATAGTTTAATTATGGGTTAATGGTTTGATGGATTTAAATACATGTGAGAATAATGACATAAATAAATTCTATAAATATAATTTAAATACTTATTGTAATTTAAATTTTAGGTGAAAAACATATTAATAACAAAATTTTTCTTTTAAATATTGACTTTACATTGCAAAAAAAAAATTATTGAATCAATTTTTTCTCTAAAATTTTATTTTTTTCTTCAATATTTTAGTTAAAATAAACTTATAAATAATATGTTATGTTAAGTTCAAATATATACTAACTAGTTGATATAAACTTATAAATAATTATTTATGATATAATTATAATATTTAGAATGACTTAAAATATTGATGAAAAAACTTACTAATAAAGAATTTTGTACTTTAACTTTGGAAATTGAGTGATTTTTATAAAAATTATTTCTCTCCGATTATAAATAATTTTTATAAAATTATTATATATACTAATAAAGAAATTATTTCTCTCCATTTTCTCATAGCAAAGCATTTTATAACTAATATTGGAGGTGGATAATGGGAAGATGTCGGTAATGAAAAATTTACCTCATATTACAACTATCAAGGGAGTGCTTTTCTTTGTCATATTGTATTCTACAATATATTTATCAATAATTTCTCAAAGACAACTAAATTATTGTGCTAAATATTAGAGAAGGAAGTGTGTTTTAATTTAAATTTAAGAACATGTTAATGCTTTTGAAGGGGTAAAAAAAATAGTTAGAAACCAAATTTTGGTGATTTAAAAGTGGGGCAAGCTATTTGTGATTATTAGCTATACGAGTACATATGCACTTGGAGTTGTATGTTCGATATTCAAACTATTAAAATTATTATGTATTTTGGTAGTTTATAATAGTGTGCAGACATGAAAATAAAGATAATATGAGTTTATTTTATAACTTTTGCATTTTGGAGAGTTTTTGATGAATAGTTATGAAATCAATATATATTTAGTTGTGTTTAGTAGAGGAGCTAGATCATTGAGTCTCATATAGTTTCAGTATTCATTCTTGGCTAAAATACTATTTAATTGGTTCAGACAATTCTTATATGTCATATTCTTAGTAGCTATGATTACATAATAGAGTCACAACCATATTTAGCTTGAAAAATATTAATGGTTATGATATTAATTCTTTATTGCAGCAACGAAGTATCTCACTGGTGCTCAAGGTTGCAGCCAAGTTCAACTACTATGACTTTACCTTTAATCTATCTTGGTTGTCTCAAGTTATTTTATAAATCCATAATTTTTGAGCTATAAAAATATTACAGAGATATAACTACTCATGTCAAGTTGTGACAATTATTCAAAGCCATGATTTTTGGGATATTAAAAGTTATAAAAGATATTACTCAAATATGACCAATTATAAGGCTATGACTCTTTTTCTTGAAGAAAGGCATAACTAGGACTTGTATACTGAAGCTAATTGTCAATGTCATGGTATTCAAGTAAATTATGGAAGCATGTTATATGTGAGAAAAGAAGGCCATTGTTGTAGCATCACACATTGTTGGGAAACATGAGAGATATGAAAAAAAACTTTTATGTCATGGGTATTTCCCAATGTCATGGTTATAGCCAACATATGAAAGACCTTAGTATTGTAATTATTTCTCAGTGTTGCATTCATATAAAATGCAAGAAGAATAATTATCAACATTGCAACCTCTACATAATATAGCAATAATATAACAAAATCAAAAGTCATTACCACTCTATGACCACTTCCTAGTACTATTTTTTTTATGGATGACAAGTGGACAAACCTATGAAGTCACATCCATTTCATAGTGTTGTGACTTTGTGTTACATAAATATAAAGCTCATGTCATGGTCATTGTCATCCTTGTGATTTTGTATTACATAAAGATGAAAATTTAGATAAAAGTAATGTCTATTTTTTAAAGTCGTAACACCAAGTCAAAGAGATGAAGACTGAAGTTGAAATCTTCTTTTAAAAGCCACAGCTTCATACTTAGAGATATGTAAGGTCACTCAAGTATAAATGATAGAGAAATTTCAAAAAAATATCTCAATTTTCTCTTCTTCTCCTTCATGCAATAAGCAATTCCATGATAACTATTAAACCTTATAGGTGAATTTTAGACTTCCTAAGAGTTCCACAAGAAATTAAAAGATATGAAATTATTGCTAATTACTATAGTTGGGGGCACGACTCTTAAACCCCTCTCCTCTATGGATAGATTAAAGAATTTTTACCGAACTAGCATGAGTTTGGTATTTGTATAAATCAAGCTATGTGATATGAATTAGTTTTATTTATTAATGAATAAATATTTTATTTATTTTATGTATTGATATTGATGGATAGTGATTAAATAGAACTTGAACTAGGGTTATAACTACCGATAAATTTGGGTAAGATTGTCATGGTGAATGGTGACAAGTAATCCATGAGACTCATTCATACATATGGTAGAAAAAATTTACATTCATTTTGACTATAATACATGGGATAAACCTATACATTGAACACTAAAATTTGGGTATGTTAATCATTATAAGTATAATACCGAAACCAAAAATTCAACTATTTTTACCTACCAACTCATTGTACTCATCATAAAAGAACAAGTTCTCAATTAAGATTGATATTATATAGGGAGTTCTTCCAATAGGCTCACCTTTAGTGTGAGAGTCATATTATCTTCGAGAAGGATGGTGATAAGTAATATTCAAGACATGCATGAATATATTTTAATTTGAAAGTAGTTTTACTTGTATTATTCCCACTGGTGAAACTTGTGAAAGCATACATTAATAGTGAGAGTACGACGCCTACGAAGCTAAAAGTGAAAATACTTACAAACCATGTCAATTTGTGGTCTTTATGATGTTTGATGCTGGGGAATAAAAGTGTGCTTATAAAGCAACTATGAAGAGTAGTTAATGAAGTAAACTAAAAGGTATCTGATTATGAATAACTCTCAAGCAAAGAAAAAATATTGTCTTTGTGGAGACATACAAAGGGGATAGCTTTGAGGAGACAATCATTAGGATGGACTTAATGATGACAACTATCTTATATGCTACTAGGGCAAGGAGTCAATGCATAGTACTCTAACATTTATTCGATGTTTAAACAATAATAAGTTGAGTGGCTCAAATAGCATCCCATAATTAAATGAAAAAAAAATCATGGAACTAAGATTGTCTAACTATCAGAGTACCCAAGTATCTATTTTTACTAGTTATATGACTTATACACTTGTGAATCTCAGTTGAAAAAATACACTCATTAATGATATTTTGGAGCATCACCTAACGGATATAATTAGGCAGCATAACAAAGATGAAATTCTATACTAAACCAAAAAATTAAGTTTTTAAAAATGGTAGTTGGACATTGAATAAAGTTCAAATAAACTACATAACTATTGAAAAAGAGATGTTAGTTGTGGTGTTACTTATAACAAATTCCAAGCATATATCATTGGGAAAAAAGTAATGATTTATATAAATAATATAGTGGTGTGGTATTTTATGGTGAAGAAAGAATTTGCCTCATTTGGAATTTGATATAGAAATAAAAAACAAGGGAAGCAATAATGTGATAGCAGACCATTTGCCTCATTTGGAATTTGATGTGAACCATGGATGAAGAGTTAAAATCTCAGAGAACATTTGAATGAATAGATTTTGATGTGAAAAACTCACTTGCCTTAGCATGGTAATTTTTTTATTACCTAACTTGTGATGTTCTTCTACCATCTCTCATGTCACAACAAAAGAGAATATTCCTACATGACATGAGATACTACCTATGCAATAATATATTTCTATTCAAAAAATGTGTAAATCAAGTCATAAGAAGATGCATAATTGAAGATGAACATACAAAGATTATCTTCAAACATCATTCTTCACCTTATGGAGTGCATTTTAAAGGTAACAAAATGATTCAAAGATATTGTAATCCATTTTTTTCGCCATCATTATTCATAGTTTGTCTAAATATGGTGAGATATTGTAATTGATGCTAATGGGAAATATATAAAGGAATAATGAGATGTCACTCATTAATATCTTTGAAGTGGAATTTTTTGATGCATGGAGAATAAATTTTATTGGATTATTTTTTATATCATTTATCAAAGAGTACATTTTCAGGGGCCATTTCCTACATCATTTATCAAGGAGTACATTTTATGGGACCATTTCCCATGTCATTTAATAGTAACAATGTTTAACTTATCTATATGGATTGAAGCAATAACAACATAAAAGAACAATTCAATGAAAATTATAAGCTTCTACAAAGTACTATTTTCAAATGATTCCTTACACCACTATGCATTATAAGTGATGAAGGAAGTCATTTTTGAAATAGATTATGTGGAGCCTATTTGACCAAGCATGGGACTAGGTATAGAAGGAGACATCCATATCATCTACATATAAATAGGGCATTGAGGTCTGCAAAGTTTGTTTCCTTTCGGAATTGATCCAAGTAAAAATTATTTTGAGGTACTAAGGCACTCAAAAAGTCTTTTGAGCAACGAGGCATGCATAAAGTCTTTTAGAGCATTGGGGCACAAAAAATCTTTTGGGGCACTGAGGGATGCAAAAAGTTTTTTGGGGATGTCTAAGATATTGGAACCATTATGAGCTTATAAAAAAAATTCAAGATTCCTCTAGGAGTGTCTCCCTATACACTTATTTTTGGAAAATATTGTCACTTAACAATTGAAGTCGAACATTAATCATGGTGGAGAATACAACAAATGAATTATAAAATTGGAGATATAAAAGAAAAGAAAGATTCTACGATGAGTGAAATAAAGTAATTCCAAAATGGTGCCTATGATAATGCTCAGAATTATAAAGACAAAACAAAAAAAAATGGCATGACTTGAATTTGCAGTGGAAAGAGTTCAAAATAGGATAAAAAGTAGTGGTGTTCAACTCCTATCTCAAATTGTTTGTAGAGAAGTTGAAGTCATGGTGGTATGGACCATTTATAATCACCATGATGATACAATATGTGAAAATTATAGTAAAATCAAAAGATAGAATAAAATATAAAGTAAACAGGCAAAGAAAATAAAGAATTATAAGAAAGAATAAATAGGATCTAAAATGATGAAAGAATTGGAAGCCACAACATTACCTGATACAACCAAAAAAAAAGTCACAACTCCTTCCAAGGTCATGACAAATATGATCTATAGAGTAATTCCATATACTATGACTTTACAATCAGACATGACTCTACTAAAGGAGTTCATAGATAATAATTTCATGACTTCTTCCAAAGTTATATGATCCATGGAAGAATACCTTGAAGAAGGTAGTATTCATGATTACTAGATGCTGGAGGAGCAATATGGAAGACAATAAAAAGAGAAAGATTATAAAAAGAAGCTTGCTTGAACCATCGAGATCATAGACTAAATTTGGAGATACAATGAAGGTATAACTATGAATGTTAAATATAATAAGACTTGAGAGGCAAATAAGAATTTTTTTTTATGCATTTTATTTGAATAATCCAAACATTCCACAACCTAATTCCCAACAAATTAGTTCATCATGACACTGATGCTTTTCATGGTAATGACTTTATGATGGTATGTTGCATTGAAAAAAGGAAGGAGATTCATTTTTCAGGTACAAACAATACTTTTAGTATGAGAATTTGTTTGATACTCCACATATTGACTTTTTTGGATAGTTTGGAATATATTTATTAGTTTGCTTGCACATATTTATGTTTTGATTGGAGAGATTTTATTTATTTTATATTATGATATATTTTAATGAATATTTGTAAAATCATAGCTATTTTGCTAGAAATTAGTAGTATTGGTAGAGTAAAGGCTTAGAGGAGAGAGAAAAGTATTGGGGAACTATGACATTTTCTATGACATAACTTATGTTTACCTTCTACTATCTTACTAAGCAGCTATGACATCATTTCTTAGTTATATCAATACAAAATTATTTATAGCAATCATTGTATGTAATGATTGTATCATTGAGTTGATAGTCTTTCCACTATGCAAAATTATATTTGTGATTATTATATTATCTTAGTGTCCTAGCTACACTATCTCCAAAATATTTAATTGTCATGATATTATTTGTATTTCATGATAGCCAAGTAGCAATTAGTACAAGTAGTCATGGTAAATTCTAGCACCATTATTTTTTTGTTACAGAGCAAAAATACCATGTGTTTTGAGTTATGGCATTATTTTCCACCATGATATTTCATTCAAAATTATTTATCTCAATGTGGATTTTTAAAAAAATTATTACTTTATGATCTATAAAGGAATCAATAAAGTCATAGTCATTCTTAGTTCCACATATTTGGGTTAAAGAAAATAAATATGTCATAGCTTTTCATAGTGGTATGATATTTGGCTATTGAAAAAATATATTAGTTGTAGCCATTTTAAATTTTTTGACATTTTGTTCCAGAATAAAATTATTTCAAATTATAGTTATTCTTTATACTACAATATTACGTCCTAGAAAAGAGTTACCTGGGTAGTGGCATTAGTTATTGTTGTGACTTTGGTACTCTAGAAAAGACCTAACAACACATGAGAGTCATAACCACAAGTAAATGCAATGATTTCCAACTAAAAGTGTTTTGTGTCCCTAAAGTATTTAAACTATACTTAGAACAAAACAAAAAAGAGAGAGAGGAAATTATATTTTTAAGTCAATGGCCACTACAAATCCTAGGCAACTCAACTTTAACCCCCAATAAAAGATACATTCAAGGAGAACATAGGCAATACTTGACTAAGTTTGGGTTTTGACACTTAGATTCATATTTTGGCTTGCATTAAGAATCTTTGATTTGAACGAGATACCTCTCAATATATCTCAAACAAAATCTTCTACAATGTTTAGCTAGATTGATATTTATGATTGAGTTATGTACCTACATGTGATAGATATGTTACTTTTATATTATTGATGTTTATGTTAATATTGTATGGTAAATTATTGATAGATATGGATAAGTTGTAGAACATAAATTTAGGATTTTCACTGTATCATAATTTTATACATGTTAGCTATAGTAGATGATGATAAGTATGTCATGGAACATACTCATTAGATACTATAATAAGGAAGTGATAGCTCATCTAACCTAAATGTGTGGGGTATGTCTATGTGAGAAAACTCAAGATTGAGGTAAGTATAGTCATTATAAGTATGATACTCATGAAGGTGAAAGCATAAATATACTTATGAAAAATCTATTGCATATATTCTAGAAGAATTAACTAAGAAGAATTAACTAAGAAGAATTCAAATTATCAAATATTTTGAGTATTTATGATGGTATTAGATAATGTGTAAGCATGTAAATGAAACATAATTAGATTAATTTTATGACTTTAAAGTTTTGGTAAATTTTGTTGAATAATCATAAAATCAAAATGTATTTGGAGGTATTTTGTGACTTGGTGATTTATGGGTCATTGAGAAATTTTGATATCCATTATTGGATAAACTCTACTTATGTAGACTTAGGAATCTTTGTATGTCATGACTTTACCACCTCGTTAAAACAATCCTTCAACTATGTAATATATTCTTTGTATCTATGATATTACCTTGGAGTCACATCTATTTTTATCTCATAATAATTAAATGGATGCAAAGTTTATTTTATATTGTAGTAACCAAGTACCACTTCATATTGTCATGACTTTATCTTTACCAAGATATTTTTATTCTCAAGTCATAGTTACAACCTTTTCAGAAAGTATAACTTTTGAGCTATAAAAAGTTACAAAGAAAAAATTATTCAGGCCAAAGCTATGATAATTATATATCCCCACAATATTTTGATACAAAATATTATAAAAGATATTATTTGAATAGTTACATCTCAATGCCACAATTCTTGCTATCAAGAGAAGGCAAAACTATGAATTTTATGTACTAGCTAATTTTCAAGACCGCGACCATTTCTAGCACCACATCCATATTACATATGAGAAAGGTTAAGGCTAAGCTATGACCATATGATGCACAAGAAAAGTTATTCCCAATATAGTAGACATTCTCAATGTCAGATATTTCACACAAAAGAAAGTCTAGGTCAAATTTAGTATCATTTATCATTATCAATGTCACATCAATATAATGCACAATGAAAATCATTCCTTGTGTTATGGATAGATATTCTCTATACTAAAACCATGTTATATACAAGAAAAACCATTCCCAGCATCGTGGTCATTCCTAGTATCATGACTATTTAATACATAAGAAAGACCAAGACTAAAGCCATGATCATTATTAGCAATGCTACTTTACATTATAAAGAAAAAGAAACAAGTCATAGATATTCTTAGTATCATAACTTTGTATTATAAAAAGATTAGGATGTATCCCAAAGTCATAGTCACTTTCTAGATTTGTAACCTCAAGCTCTAGATACCAAGTCCATAGTCAAGACATCTTCTAAAAGGTATGAGTTTCTATTTATAAGAATGCAAAAATATACAAGCATAAAAAAGGAAAAAGAAAAAATTATGAGGAATTCTTCTTCTTATCCACCTACCAAGCCAAAGAAAAGTATAGCAAACAATCCTAGGGGTAGATTTTCATACTCCTTATAGGATCCATGAACAAACAAGGGATGCAAGATATAGGCCAAATCTTAGTTGGCGGGGGGTATGACTCTCAAACCTCTCCTCTATATAATATATGTAAGAAAATCAATCAAAATAGCATAGAATTAAAGTTTGTGTCCTAGATTCTAATGAGGGGTTATCATTGGAAATCTGAGTTTTATGAAATTTCTTTTCTTGTACCTTCTGAATTTCTCTCCAATGTCAGACTAAATTAAGGTCTAGGATTGTATACTTGTGATTTTTGTGATCTATAAATGGTTTTGTGATTAGTTATTGTGTTTAATTTATGTGGTAGAATAGATATTGACAGATATGATGATTAGATAGAATTGAAGTTAGGGATTTGTCTGTCAATTTGTTTGTGTGTGTTGTCATGGTGGTGACATTCCTTGTAACTTACTTTTACTTAAATAGTTACCACTGATGAAACTTAAGGGAAACATATTTTAATTGTGTGAGTATGATACTTATGAAGCTAAAAAATAAATACTTAAAACTCATATCAATCTTTGGCATGTATAATATTTAGGTTGAAGAATAAAAGTGTGAATACATAGTAACCATCAAGGGTAGTTGATGAAGTTGCCTAAAAGCTATGTGAATGTAAATAACTCTCAAGTAGAGATGAATTATTATTTTAGTGGTGATATACCTAGAGGATAACTATGAGGGGAACATCATTAAGATATGCTTAATGGTAATAACTACCTTGTAAGCTATTAGGGCAATGAGTCATTTTACAATACTCCAACCTTCATTTTATTTCTAACATAATATAAGTTGAGCATCTTAAATACTATCATATATATTACTTGAATAAACTATATACTTAAGATTGTGTCATCTTAAATAATTTGATTGTCAATTTTACTAAAAATAGGTTATCTAATTGCTGCATAGCTGAATTATTGATATAATCTTTGTGTGATCAATATCTAGATGAATGTCTATTTTACTACTTATACAAGTCTTTCACTTGCATATCTCTATTGATGAAATAGTATTATAAATGAGATTTTAGAATCACATAACCAATAAAATTAGATAGTATAACAAAGTCATAACTGTCACAAAACTCCAAAAACATTGTGACATGACTTTTAGGTTCATTCGATGCTCTTCTACTATACCAGTACTATTGAACCATAGATAAAATATTCAACTTCAACTCAAAGTAGTTGGCTTCCACTAGTTGTAATTGAATACTCGAATAACTATTAATCATCATGACCCTTTTATAGTCTTCCAAGGTATGGTAGTAGGTTGGTTGTTGGATAGCTTTTTAATTACAACCTTGAGGCTCTATGTCACTGCTAGTGCAAACTCTTTATTAACTTTTTTACTAGTAATCACTCTACAACTATCCATCATCATAGGCCACTATATTGGTGCTACTGAACAATAGCTATAAGACATAGTTGCAACTCAAAGTAGTTAAATTTCACCAATTTAAATCAAATACATGAATACCTATCCATCATCATAGGCCTCCAATAACCTCACAAGTTATGGTTGTGGGTGGGCTATTGGATAACTCACCTAATACCATCTTGAGACTCTCTGTTACTGCTAATGCCTTCCATTTACTCTTTATTAGCTCTTTATTTGGCAATATCCTATTGATTACTAGGATATTGATTGCTAGGTCAAGAGAGATTAGCATAGTCCTAGAGCTTTGTCTCATAAAAGCATGATAGAAAGAAAAAAAATACAAACAAAAGCCAAAATACAACTATTTACTTAGCTTTTAGATATAAAAATATTTTAAAACTCAATGTTATCTAAACTATTAGAAAGAAATTATTCTTCTACTAAGATAATTATATCAACTTATGTTGACTAACCAACTTACAAAATTCATGATAATGATGCTAAAACTTGTTGCAACTTTGTTATGCTATCTAATTTTATTAATTAAGTAATATCATTAATGAGAGTATGTAATTAATAGGGATCCATAAGTGTAGAGGTCATACAAGTAGTAAAAATAAATTTTGTCAAGATATTGATCTCACATGGATTATATCAGCAGTTTAATCATTCAATAGTGAGACAACTCATTTTTAGTAAAAAAATATTCAACATATGATATATAATTAAAAGTATGAGTTTATTTATTGAATTTATGTGACCATGTTTAAATTACTCAAATAGTGTCCTCTGTAACTTTTTGTGTCCCTAAGTCATGATGCTGAATAATTATCATAATTTCAGTCTGAGTAATTTTAGTTATATAATTTTTTATGGCTCAAAAGTCATGACTTTATTAAAAAGTCATAGATATAACTTGAGACTACTGAATCATATTAAAAACAAAGTCACAATACTTAGACTCAACAATGACTTTTAGTACTAATGGGTTACTTGGCTACTATGACATATAATTAATATCATAGTCATTTACATTTTATGAGACATGTATGGTTGAGACTCAATAATAATAATACAGCCACAAAGATTATGTTGCATAGTAGAAGGATTATGCTAATGAGATGGTATGGTCATGAGATAAAAAGATTCCCACAACTAATTATATATAGTTTAGGCCAAGAATAAATACCAAAACTATGCAAATCTCCATATTCTACCCTCTCAAAAGGTGGTGATAGCCCTTTGAGTTGCTTTCTCTCATATGGTTCCCACTAGTGATATTTTTTTAAAATAATATATTAATTATGCGAATATGATACTTATGATGTTGAACATTTAATTATTTATAAATCATATCAATGCTTGGTCTTTTTGACACATGGGGTTGGAGAATAAGAATACACAATCGAAGTAACCATTAAGGGCAATTGATGAATAGCTTAAAAGATATGGACTTGTAAATGAACCTTGCGTAGAAATGATTTATTATCTTAGTGATAAAGCATAAATGGGATAGCTATGAGGGGACCATCATTAAGATAGACTTAATTGTGATAAATATCTTGTATGTCGTTAAGATAAAGGGTCATTCTACAACAATCCAACTTTTATTATATATCCTCGTTTCAATATAAATTGAACTATTTGAACATGCAATATATGAATTAAGTGAAAAAACCCTATGATTTAAGAGTCATATCTACATCCATAAATATCTACCCTGCCAGAATTATGTTGTCTTATTATTAGTTAATCAAACTATTGATACAATAATTATAAAATTGATATCTTGATAAATGTCTTCTTTACTACTTATATGACCCATTTACTTATAGATCTTTATTTTTAAAATATTATCTAACTAACAAAATTAGGTAATACAACAAAGTCACAATACTAATCTTGAGTAATATTGGGGTAAGTAGGATTTTTAACTAGGAGTTTTATCATAGTATGAGAATTATGTATCAGTCATATTGGATGGTGATAGGTAAGTCATATGGCACATGCAAGAGGAGGTGATCTATATAGTGATGATAGCCTTGTGAGTTAAATTTTCATCTATAATTTTCATAAGTGAGATTCATAGAAAAATATATGTTAATTATCATGAGTGTGATGTTTATGAAGATAAAAGTACAAATACATTGATTACCATATTATCTTGCATGTTTAAGTTATTATAAGTCAAATAATAAGAGGATATATTTAAAACAATCATAAAGGTTTGTTGAAGATTCTACTTAAAAGATTATGAGTTAATGATTCATGGATTGAATAATGAGTTACTTTGGTGATTAAATATAAAAGGGACAACTACAAGGCAATCATCTTTAGTAATGATAGTCCAAAGATGATAACTACCTTGTATGTCAATATGACACTTGGGCATTTTAATATTAATTTATCTTTTGTTTGACAATCAAATATAATATTGATCAAATACTAAAAAATTTTGATATGCTAGGAAGTGAGCAAATCCTAGAGTCTAAGTTACTTGCCAAAAATTCAAGTTTATCAATTCAACTCTAATAGTAATTGATTCATTATTGATTTTTTGAACAAAAAACTCAATCACTATGAATAATATCTAGATTTATGTCTATTTTACTAGTTGTGACCCACATACTTGTGAGACTACATTAGATGAGAGACAGTTGTCCAACAATATTTTTGAATCATATAAATCCAAAATAATATTTGATACCCTTGAAAAGTCATAACAATAGTCTTACAACCTCTCTAAAGAATAAATCATTAGTCTATAAAGCATCATCAGTTTTGTGATATGGAATAAAATGTGTCATTATAGAAAATCTATCCACAACAACAAAAATTGAGTCTCGAACATGTTTAGACCTAGTTAAACTTAACAAAAAGTCCATTAGAATATTTATCCAAGGACCACTAGGAATGGGAGATGGTGTCTATTAACCATGTGATTATACTTGGGATTTTGCTAGTCTATATCTTATACAACCACCACAAATTTTATTGACATCTCTTTTCATGTGTGGTCAACAAAAGTGTTAATGTAAAATAGTTCAAGTCCTAGAAACTTCAAAATATCCCATTAACCATTCATCATGGGATTCCTTTATTAGCAGTTCATTTGGCATGCATACCTTATTTTCTTGAAATAAAAACCCATCATGCCTAATAAACTTACCCACTACATTTTTTTTCACAAGCTTAAAACTCCTCACAAAAATCATAGTCTAACGAATACAATTCTTTAATATGTTCAAAACCTATTTGTTTTGTGTTAAAAGTATAGATTAATGAATACCTTTAAAATACTACATCTGTAAATATGTTTTTATTACCTTGTTTATATTGAATGACATATGGAAATGTATGAATAATTTTCAGCAATCATTCATGTATTTTGTACAAATTGCATTGGCTTTTCAAATGCTTCAATGACTCATGATCATTGTGATTATGAACTTTTTGGGCCAAAGGTAATATTACCATATTTTCAATGCTTGAAACAATGCTTACAATTCTTTTTCATAAGTAAGATAGTTTACTATTACTCAATTTAATTTCCCACTAAATTGTGCAATTGATTTTCCTTCTTGCATAAAAACAACACTTATACCCACATAAAAAACATCACATCATTTTCTAATGTTATAAAAAATAAAAGAAAGCAAGTAAATGAGAATGCATTAATTTATTCATAATCAATTCGAATGACTTCTTTTGTTGGTCATTATTGTAACTTTGTTGTGATGTATAATTTTTGGGATTAAGCAATATCCCAAAACTTTGATATGCAAGGTCACTCTTTCTATATTGTTTCATAACTATTTAGATCATACAAGTAATAAAGTGGACTTTTATTTAGATATTGATATCATAGGAATTGTATAGGTATTTTTATCAACCAATAGTCAACTACTATTCTAGTCAAAAAGATAAAATTGAGATTTTGGTATATCTCTTAGGTGTTAGGCTTTGTCCATTTTATTATGCATAATGGCATGTTTAAATTGCCTAGTTATTAGTGTGCTTAGTTTAAAAAATGAAGGCTAGATTACTTTAAAAATACCATAGTGTCTTGCTAGCATATAATGTAGTTTTTACCTATTGGTCTCATTTCAATGATTTTCACCTCATAGTTATCCTCTTAATACTTTATCATCTAAATAATAAATAATCAATGCTTGAGGGTCATTCAAAAGAATGCATCTTTTATGTAACTCATTAACTCTTCTTAATGGTCACTTAATATGTGCATTCTTATTTTGTGACCTCATATATCTTAAAGACATGAACTAACACAATATTTAAAATATTTATATTTTAGCTTCATAAATGTCATCCTATTAACAAATAACTCATTGGATTGTCATCACCATATAAATCACCTCCACTCATATATGTTTTATAATTTACTTATCATCATCTATTATGACGACACAATACTCTCATACTAAAGATGAACCACTTAATAAAATATTCTATAATACTCACAGACCAATTAAGTGTTGGTTCATCTAAGATAGACATAATGGATTGACTAATAATATTCATGCTTTCGACTTTATAAGTGTTATGCTCACAATGATTAAACTTAACTCAATTTTAACTTTTGACATATAGGTATATCTTACGCATCATGATCGGAAGGGATATCACTTCCTTCCCACATTAATGCATGAGTATGCCTAATGAATTACCTATTACTATCTATCATGATAAAATACATAAATCGACTACTAATAACTTTTATTTCAATTATAAATTAATATTATATCCATTAATAATCAGACCATAATACTAACCAAACATAAAATTTATCAATTATATATTCATCAAACATAACAAAATATACCAACCCTAAACCTAAATTTAGCCTAACATTGGAGAGGAATTTATATGAGATAATTCAAAAAATAGCTCGTGAAATTTGAAATTCATAATGATAGCTTTCAAGAGAATTTATAATTTAAAACCTTAAACTCATAATTCTCATTTAGTGTGCCTCATATATTCCCCTAAGTGGCATCAGAATTTATGCCCCCCTTAAGGTTTAAGTTTTTGCCTTGCATTGTCTTCTTGCTCATGGATCCCTCCTAGGGTTTGGTAGAATTTTCCTTTTCTAGATTTTCTCTCTTTCATGAATTATATCCCCCTCTTTTTCTTATTTCATGACCTACTTTTCTATATGGTATAGATCTTGCTTCTATACTCACATGTACAGGAACAATTTCAAGTATGAAATCATGGTGATGGGAATGACCAAAGCTTTAGTCTTGCATCTCTAAAACACAAGATCATGGCAATGTAGATGATCAAAGCTTTTATCTCTTTCTTTTATTAGATTGTCACTATTTTGAGAATGGTTATAGCTCATGCATTTATCATCTGTAACATGAATTCATAGTACTACGAATGGCCATAGCTCATGCATTTCTTTTATGTAACACAAAATTATAGTATTGGGAATAGCTTCAACTCATGCATTTCTCTTCTGTAACCCAATGTTGCAGTGTCAAAAATAGTCATGATTTTGGCCTTATCTTTATAGCAAAACATCATAGCTATAGAAATAGCCATGACTTGAGTAAATATTATCTATAACTCTTTACTACCAAAAGTCTTGGTAACAGAGAATCATCATAGCTTTTTCCTTATTATTTTTAGCTCTGGAAAGAGAAATATGTGATACTTAAGAATTATATGGCTTTTAGAATAAGTGAGATACTTAGCTATTATAACATAAAATTAATGTTGTAGTTATTAAAATATTGTGACCTAGTGTGGCTGCGACTCAAAGAAAGTTTCATAACTAAAAAGTTTCACAACTAAAAAGTTTCACAGAAATCTTCACACCTAATTATTACATAATGAAATAATTAGGTTAATGAAGTGGTTGAGTCGAGGCATATGAAGATTATCATGACTAATTATGTAGAGTTTTGGCTAGAAATAGATATTAAGACTACTCTATATGCTCTTGAAGGTGTAACTAAGTCATAACATTAGAAAAACTATGACTTTACA
Source organism: Sapria himalayana (assembly GCA_029783825.1). NCBI lineage: Eukaryota > Viridiplantae > Streptophyta > Magnoliopsida > Malpighiales > Rafflesiaceae > Sapria > Sapria himalayana. The sequence continues at coordinate 2,169,693 of JAREIK010001563.1, read as the reverse complement.
TGACTTTTTACTTCCCTCCTACTCAACAATTACACCATATCTTATATTTCACTCAAAAACTATTTGATTTTACTACTATTCATCATAATCTATCAAAATTATAATTTCACGAAATTATTCTATTTAAAGCCTTTATTTATGCAAATACATCAAGAATAATCACCAAAATAACTAGTAATATTTAGTATTTGGCATACCAAATAATCGTTTCATTTGAATCTAATGTTATTTTTAATGACTTCAGTAAGTGGTGAACTAATGCTACCACAATCTTTTTTATAAATCATATGTTAAAGCTAGTGCATTGATGAAAACCTCGAACATGACTTATACTTGTGGGATTCAACCACTCTTGAATTCCTTGGTTCTTTTCTTCATCAATATGTATTCCATGTGCACTCGCAACGAATCAAAGAAACACAAGCTTATCAATTCAAAATAGATAATTTGTCAAGTTAACAAATAACTTGTTTTTCCTGAGCATACTAAAAAATGAATTTAAGTGGATAACATGATCATCTAAGTCTTGGCTATATATGAGAATATAATAAAAATAAACAATAAATTTTCCAATGAATGTTTGTAGCATATGGTTTATTAATTGCATGAAAGTGCTCGGTGCGTTAGTTAATCCAAAAGGAATAACTAACCACTCATATAAACCATACTTTGTTTTAAATGTAATTTTTCATTCATCACTCTTTTCTATTCTTATTTAATGATACCCACTCTGTAAATCAATCTCATAAATTACACAAGCACCATACAACTCATCTAACACATTATATAAGTGAGGAAATCAATGTCATACCCTACCATTATATTGTTGATGGCTCTGCAATCAACATACATTTTTCATGTTATATCCTTCTTAGATATTAATATTACTAAAAAAATAATGGGACTCATGCTTTCTCTTATATACCTCTTCTCCATCAATTCATTAGCCTACCTTTGTAGTTCATTTGTTTCTTTAGGATTGCTTTGATAGGTTGGCCAGTTTAGAATGGTAACACTAGGCACGAAATCAATTTGATGTTCTGTCCATCAAATATGTGGTAAACCATATGAAATCTCCTCATGAAAGACATGATTAAACTTCTTCAAAAGAGAAACAATAAAGCTTGGAAAATATACAACAAGCTAGTTAGTGTTTAAAAATACCTTTTTTTACAAGTATAATATATGGCTGATTTAAAATTATCCCTCTATTTATTTCACTCACTTTTGTATATATTTATTTCTCTCAACTTTTCTCTCAGTGATAGAATCGATTTGTTTTCTCTCTCAATTTTATTCAACTTCTCGCTCGCTCTCTCTCTCTCTCTCTCTCTGACTCTCTTTTGATCACTTTTTTTTTGTAGCCTCATTTGATCTTCACAAACTTGTTTTGGTGACAAAGGAATTAAAGTAAGTTTCCTTTCATTAAACAGAAATCAATATTTGTTGGTGAGGCCATCATATTTAACACATCAATCAAATTGTCGTGTTCAGCCTAAAAAGTGTCCAGCTTGCATTGAAACTATATCGAACAAAACATCTTCATATTTTTTAAAATGAAAGAAAATTACTACCTATATATTCACACTTATTTCACCACTTTCTTTGTGTTGTTGCAACTTACATGGCTACGGATGCTTAATTGTTGACATTCCTAATTATTTCTGCCATTATAGTGCTATACACTTTAGTACAGCTACCAAAATCAATAATCATACTATGTGCCTTGTTTTATACATACACCTAGTATGAAAGATATTTATTCCTTTATATGTCTTCAACTTCTTTGACCTACAAACTTGGAGCTCTTCTTGAAACCAACAGCTCACATCAAATAGCATATTCCTAATCACCCATGTCTTCTAATTGCAACATGGGTTAGGTGTCATTTTCATCATCGGTTTCAATCTTACCATTATCTCACAATACTATAACTCTTATGTTTAAACATTGGCTAGATATGTGGCCTCAAACTTGACATTTAAAATAGTTAACGTCGTCATTTGAAAAGTGGTAAAGCTATATTTGCCTTGACTTTCATGGCTGGTCATTATCTCTTTTGTTGAGTGGTGGGCTTTTGACGTGGCTAACTTTTTTTCTTTCTTCGCAAAAGTTGGTTTCCATGATAAACTTGAGCTAGGATTTTTCCATGTACTACTTACCTCTCCTCTTGAGTTAATTCTCAATTTTGATGGCCATGTGCATCATATCTTCCAGCTCCATATTAAAGTTGCAATACCACCAAATTATAGATTTCTCAATTCAAGCCAACTAAGAACCTAGTCATAGTGCTTCTCAATCTTCCTCTATATTTGCTAAATTCATAAGGCGCCATCTTCTCATTGTAATCCTATACATTTTTAGAAATCTATACTATTATTTCTCAAAATAAATAATTATCATAAAAAAACAAATTAATAACATAGTAGTTATAAAATAAATAATTATCATACTTGACAAATTAAACACATTGCTCAATTTTGGTAAGTTGTTTTTTTTAATAATAAAAGTGACCAAATTTGATTTTAAATTGTGCTTATTTTATTAATCTTTTAAGGTACCTTTTCAAAATTCGAGATATAACAAGAAAGATAATTGTGATATTTATGTTTTGGTACATAAAAAACAAAATATTTGTATTTTGGTACACCAAACTTTTTATAATTTAAAAAAAATATACTAAATTCTAAAAATAATAAAGTTTTGTCGTAATATATATCCTAAATTGAGCAAAATCAACTCGACCTTGCTCTCCAAAATTTAGAAAAAAAAATAATTTAATTAATTTAGAAACCCCTAATACGAATTGGAAAATCACATTTTTTGAATTCAAAAATCATAATTTTTCAATATCTGTGTGTGTTTGTGTGTGTGCATGTCCGTGTGTTTATATGTGTACACACACACACACAGAAACATATAGACACAAACACATATAGATAGTTATATGTGTTTCTATATGTCTTTATATATATATATATAATTATTTTTAGCATAGACAAAATATCATAAATTATGATCACTGGCAAGAAATTATATTGGTAATGTAGAGTACATAAGTTTGAATCCCTATCTTTTCACGTACAATAAAAATAATATATTTTTAAAATTGTCTTTCGAATTTTAAATATCATGATTTTTCAAATTTAGAAAAATAGTTTCTCATTTATCAATAGTGATTTCTAAATTAAAAAAATCATTTTTTTTTATTTTAGATAGAAATCAGATTGAATAATTTTAGTATATCAAATTATACCATAATTATTTTTATCAATTATTTTAGAATTTGGTAATTTTTTTAATTATGAAAATTTGATACATCAAAATCAAATATTTTATATTTGGTATACAAAACACAAATATTTTATGTTTGGTACACAAATAATATAAGTCTCTATTAAAAAATGTTGTTAGAGGCTTATTGGGTTACAATTACTTCATCATTGAAGGTCTAAAGATTATTGATTTTCTAATAGCAACTTATGCATCTCTTTCTTTGAGTTTTGTATGAAAATAATATGTTTTAAATAAAAAAATAATATAATGCTGGCTTGAAAATATTATTAAGCTAGTGCGTCTGAAACAGCGTGACAATGACTGTTGTTGTGAACGACATTCATTGCCGCACTGTTGAATTTGGTAGGCATTGTGAATGCCAAATTTTAAATTTTAAAAAATTTTAAAATGCCAGCATTGGGAATGACGACTATTGCAATAAACCAAATGCCGGCATCCTCACGAAAATCCTCTGGGTTTGTTCTGTGCCAAGGCCAAGCTACGTCTATTTTGGAAGACAGCTTCGCACATGCACAGTCAAGACTGGAATAAGCTCATTCCTTTCTGTTGAAAATACCCTTGTTATGTTGTACCCACGGTGTGGAGATGTTACGTAGGCAAGGCACGCATTCGAGCCGATACCATCTAAAGACACAACTTCTTGGGCCATTCTGATTGCTGCTCTTTCTCGTTTTGGTGATGTTAAAGGAGCAAGATCTTGTTTCCAGAGCATGCCTGAGCCGAACGACATTGCGTACAACACCATAAAGGGCATGTATGTTTTCCATTGACTATGGGAATACTGTATCAAGTTATACGGAGAGATGCAGATGAACTTCATCAAACATGATAATGTCATTTTTCTGGCTCTAATTTCTGCCTATGCAAGATTGGCAATGTTGGAACTCGGAATCCAATTTGTCGCTCGAGCTAAAAAATCAGGATTTAACAAAGATGCTCCACTTGCAAGTAACACTGTTTCAATGTACTCAAATTGTGGCAAGGTTGAAGAAGCGAGGAAAGTGTTCAACTCCATGCTCGTTAAAGACATGGTTTCGTGGAACACGATGGTGGCGGGATATGGTTGCAACAAGCCAGGAGAAAAAGGACGATTAAAGTTTACAAAAACATGTTGGAGACGAAACAAGCACCTGACCGCACAGCACAACCTTCACGTGTCTTCTTTCAGGTTGTGATCATTCTGGGCTTGTAGCAGAAGGCATCCGCTAGTTCCAGTATATGGCCGATGATAATGGTATCTCTCTGTCATCTGATCATTTTGCATGCCTGGTAGGCCTGCTAGGCCAACCTGGTTTGCTGGAGCAGGCCAAGAATGTGATTGATAGCATGCCTTGTAAGCTTAATGCCGATGCACTGAAAGTGCTTCTTGAAGCCTGTAAGATCCATCACAACCCAACGATGGCTGAATTTGCAGTGGAAAACTTGACTTTGCTGGATGCTGAAAAATTGAATACTCATAATGTCTTAGAAAGTATATATTCACAATGTGCCGCATTTGAGAAGGTTGCAGAGGCGAGAAACATGATCAAGTTGAACATGGTCCGAAAAATCCAGATTTTTGCCGGGTTGGAGTTGCAGGCAAAGTGCATGTGTTCCCGTCAACAAGATTAATCATGTAGAAAGTGAAGATATCAATGTGATGCTAATGTTGATTGCCGTCATTTTAAGAACGCCGTTATTTTATTTAATGCAATAGCCATTATTCCCAATGACATCATTTTAAAATTTTTAAAATTCAACAGCATGACATTAACTGTAGTTCATAACAATGATCATTGTCATACTATTTTCTAACGCACTAGTATGATAATATTTTTAAAACTAGCATTATATTTTGAATTTTTTATTTAAAACGTATTTATCAGTACAAAGCTCTCTTTCTTTTCATGATTACTTAGGTGCTCAAGAAAGGTAGCTTGATATTGAAACGCGGGATGCTTCTCGTACAAATGGAATGCTTTAGCGATCCAAGATACAGAGGACAGATTGTTGTCTACATCTACTATCGCTTCTTCAATCCATCCAATATTTTCTTTGTGGTTGCATCCCAAATCAAGCTTAATTTCTCATCTAGATAACAAGAACGTAACCATTCCAGATAATAGCAACAATCTGGTATCATAGCGTGGCTTCTATCTGAGATTGAAGATAGTTTTGACCTAATTTTTCTTCATGATTTCCTTAGATCTAGCACTGATCTGACCAGATCTGTTAAGATCTGAAGATTTTGTGTTTAAACTATATTTTCTACAAACCCCCCATATTTTTGTTCGATCTTTTTTTCAATTTTTTCAAATAATCATGTTTTACAAAAATTAAAACTCATCAAACTCGGGGTCAATCCCCATTCCCTTGTTTGATGGTAAGAATTTTGACTACTGACTTATTAAAATGCAAACATTTTTTATCTTACAAGACATTTGAGAGATTGTCGTCACTTGTTATTTAGAAGCACCTAATTTCTCTACTTTAGAAAGAAAATAATTGATAGAAGAGTGAGAGCAAATAAAATTAAACTCAAAAGCATTAATATTTATCCAACATGGAGTCAGTAATGTAATATTTCCTCGATTCTTTGGATGTACTCAAGCCAAAGAGGCTTGGGACCTCATAATCGAAGAATATCAAGGAGATAAGAAGGCTTGAGGAGCCCTTCTACACTCCCTGAGAAAGGATTTTGAGAATATGAGTATAAATAACTCAGACTCTATCACTAAGTTTTCAACTTAGTTTCTAGATATGGTTAATCAACTCATTACACATGGTGAAGACTCGTATGGTTGAAAAATTATTAATATGTATGCCTGACAAGTTTGATGCCATTGTGGTAATGATAGAAGAGACTAAAGATCTGTCAAAGCTTATCATTCAACAAGTCTTGAGCTCACTGAAATCATATAAAAGTAGATTGCTCAAAAGAGCTGAAGTTTCTGGAGAGACAGTAATGCAATTGAGATGGGAGAATCAACCAACAAAAGAAAATAACCAAGTTGGAGAGACAAGAAACAGAAGACAGAGTATCAAGTATGTTGCTAAAAATAAAAACAGAGAAATAAAATTAATTTTTCTCTTGCCTCACATAAAAATCCACACATCTCTTGCAACCTATGCAAGAGATCAATCCACACTGCTATAGAGTGTTGGTTTCATAAACAAAATTAGTGCCTAAACTGTAAAAAGTTTGGGCATATTTTGAAGGATTGTAAAATAAAATCTCAAATAGTATGCTGATTTTGCAGAGCAAGTAGTCTTTGCTGAATATTTGTTTTATGCAAATGAAACACATAATCAACTATCAATAAATACATGGTTTCTGGACAATGGATGTTCAAACCACATGTCTAATAACAAAATAATATTTGTGGATTTAGTTCCAGTAGTAAATTCACATGTGAAACTAAGTAATTGTAACTTAGTCAAGACAAAAGCCAAAGGCAAAGTGGCAATACATACTCCAACAGGAGTAAAACTTATAAATGATGTATTTCTTATTCCTACACTAGACCAGAACCTATTAAGTGTAGGATAATTTTTGGAAAAGGAATATAGACTAATGTTTAAAAATAATACATGTGATATATTTGACCAAGGAAGTAATCAACCTTCATGAATAGTGAAAATATCCTGTGGAAGGAGTTTTCCACTGACATTTAATAAAAAGGAAGACTAGACATTGATTAGGAATGTTGAGTCTGCAGCCTCACTATGTCATAAAAGGTTTGGGAACCTAAATTATTTCAGCTTGAAAAACATTTTTCAAAAACTCATTAAAAAAGTGTCCTCAAACCTTGTCATTCCCATCACAGTCTATGAAGAATGCTCACTAAGAAAACAAACTATACAGAGTTTTCCTAAACATTCTACCTGGAGAGCCTCTAAACCACTAAAATTAATGCATGCTAATATTTATGGACCCATGTATGTTCAGTCTTTAGGCAATAATAGCTACTTCCTACTATTAGTCAATGATTATACAAGGTATATGTGGGTTTACTTCTTGAAGCACAAGTTTAAAGAACTTGACTACTTCAAGAAATCTTTATCCCTTGCTGAAAGGCAATCTGGACTAAGTGTGAAGACACTTAGAACAGATAGATGGGGTGAGTTTCTCTCATAGAAATTCACTAATTTCTATGAATTAAAAGAAATAAATAATCTCACTTCTTACTCACCTCAACAGAATGGTGTTGTAGAAAGGAAGAATATAATAGTAATGGAAATAGCTCGAAGTATTCTGAATGAAAAATGTATACCTAAAGTTTATTGGGCAGAAATAGTGAACACTTCAGTGTAACTGCTCAATAGATGCCCTACTAAATCACTAGATAATTTCACTCTAGTGCAAGCTTGGAGTGGGAGAAAATCTAGTGTTAAACACCTAAGAGTATTCGAAAGTATTTGCTACTCACATATACTGAATGCATGTAGAAATAAGTTTGACTCTAAGAGTCTAAAATACATATTATTAGGTTACAATCTGCAATCCAAGGGTTACAGACTGTATTCACCATAAACCAAATCATTTCTGGTGAGTAGAGATATAATCATTGATGAAAACAGTAAGTGGAATGAAAACTCCATCGAAAATGAAGTTGCAAATAAAGAATGTTGTATCATTAATGTTAAAGCAAGCAAAAAAACAGAAATGCACTCCAAGGTACGAATTCTACTCCCCTTCTGAATATGTTTCTGAATATGTTTCTAAATCTGGTTCTGAATCTAAATTTGAATCTAAGTCTGTATTAGAGGAAACAAATAAAATAAACACACATGTCAAATATAAAATCCTATCTGACATATACCATAGATGTAATTACATCTCAATTGAGTCACTCAACTATGAAGATACTGTAAACCATCAAGTCTGAATAAATACAATGAAGATATAAATATCTATTATTGTAAAGAATCAAACATGGACTCTAGTAGACCTGCCCCCAAATAAACACAGTATAGGGATTAAATGGATTTGTAGAATTAAAACTCGACCTAATACCAATTAGCCTGTATATAAAGCTCGATTAGTAGCCAAAAGTTACTCTCAAAAGCCTTGAACATATTACCTAGACACATTTGCTCCAGTAGCAAGGTTAGAAACAATAAGATTTTTAATAGCCTTAGCTAGACAAAAATGTTGAAATCTATTCCAACTAAATAGAAAGTCTGCCTTATTGAATGGAGAACTCGAAAAAAATTTATGTAGAACAACCCTTTGGGTTTGTAAAACAAGGGAGTGAGTACTATGTTTATAAATTAGACAAGGCTCTATGTGGGTTGAAACAAGCTCATATGCTTGGCATCAACAAATAAATATTTATTTATTAAATCAAGGATTCAAACAAAGTAAGAGTGATTCTACACTTCCCATTAAAAAAGTTAAGAATTCTGGAATTTGAATTATATCTATATATGTGAATGACATAATTTTTACTAGTAATAAAATAGAATTAATAAATGATTTTAGAAGAGAAATGGAGACCAAGCATGAAATATCAAAACTAGGTAACTTGAAACATTTCTTATGACTAGAAATATTTCAAGACACGAGTGGTGTGTCTATCTCTCAAACTACATATATAAAATATTTATTAAAAAACTTTGGAATGAGAGATTGTAAACCTATCTCCACCTCTCTCGAAGTAAACTAAAAATTACTTTTTGCTTAAGGCAGACTGGTAAATGGAAAAGTATATAGAAGCTTAATTGTAAGCTTACTGTATGCATCTGCAACAAGATGATATATAGTATATTCTGTCCATTTATTGTCTAGTTCCATGCATGCACCTAATCACATACACTTTAGTGCTACCAAAATAGTTTTGAGATATCTCAAAGGAACTATAAACTTAAGTTTGAAATACACTAGGATCAACCACACTAAAATATTTGGTTATTGTGATAGTGATTGAGTATAATATCCAGGGAATTACAAAAGTACCCCTAGATATCTATTCAATTTAGGAACTGTGGCTATTTTTTGGCATTCCAAGAAACAATCTACAATTACATTGTCTACCATTGAAGCTGAATATATTTCAGTATCAATAGCTATATCTCAGGCTTTATGGATGAGAAAGCTGTTGATTAATTTGGATAAACAATTAAACTGTCCAACTAATATACTTTGTGATAACCAATTGACTATATCCATTGCAAGTGATGTGGTTATGCATAGTCGATCAAAACACATGCCAAAAATATCACTTTATTAAAGATGTCATTGAGATTAATAAAATCAATTTGCTGTTTTGCAGAATAGAAGAACAAGTGGCTGATATTTTCACCAAGCCTTTACCTAGAGAGAAGCTTGCCTATTTTCGGGAAAAGCTTAGACTCTCACCGACTATATCAAATAGAAGAGATTATTGATTGGGTTATTCGATTCAGTTGGTTTGTGCTTACTTGTGAATTTACTATTATGCCCTTACTTATGTTCAATAAATGAATACGTGATATTTGTTGTAAAGATGAATTTTACTGTTTGCTTTTTTTATCAATTATCAAGACCTGTATATAAAATATTTTTTTTTACTTTTCTGACATAAGAGACAAATTTTTATTTGGCTGTTTTTTGGTTCTCTCTGCTATTGGAGCTCTCTGAAAACTCTTCTTCTTCTCTCTAATATTCTGCCCTTTGAAATCCTTGTTAAACAAGGATTTGATGTTGTTAAATAACAATCTCAACCAATAGCTCCATCGAGCTTGTCTTTGATCTCCTGGAGCTCGATGGATCTCTCGGTCGAGCTCCAGGAGCTCGAAGGAGCTCTCGATCAAGCTTCAGGAGCACGATCACGAGTTCTAGGAGATCGATGGAGCTCGTGGTCGAGCTCCATCGAGCTCGATACGAGAGGGCGAGGGCCAATGATAGAGGGCGAGGGTAGTTTAGGATAAACATAATAATGTGCATTAAATTTAAATATCTTAAGATTTTGGTAACGTTTTTTCAAACTTAAAAATATAAGTTTCAAATTCTTAAATTTTTCTGGGGGAGCACCCCAAAACATAATTCCCCAAATTTTTTTTATTGAAATTTAACTCATTAATTTGAGATTGTATAATAACTATTTTTTATCCAATTATTTTTCTCTTAAATTAAGTTTATTATTCAATATTTTAATTAAAATACAATTATACATATTATTACATATTGGTTCAAGACTTCCAGTACAAACTAATTTATTTATGGATTTTGCATGTGTGCAAATGAATTTATTAAATAGTAGATATAAGATAAATAATTATTAAAATAAAATTAAAATAATTACAATAGCTCAAGATATTAATGAAAAAACTTACTAATAAGTAAAGCAATTATTACTAAATAATATTCTCTCAAATTTTAAGTTTTTTTATTCAATATTTCAGATATATGCATATGAAATAATACATAACATAAATCATAACTAAAATTTTAACTACAATAATTATGATCATTCAAAAACTAAATGAAAAACATATCAGTATTAATTTTTAATCGCTAAAATATAAAGTAACATCTTTAAAGTTAGTCTCTCAATAATGAATGTGTCTTATGAAGCTACTCGTCTATTATAAATAAAATTGCGTATTCATTATTTTAATTAAAATAATCTTTTTACTATGAATGAACCAAATACTATACATCAACTCATTAAATATTGAAATATAATTATAAGCTCTGGATAATCATAAATTCCCAACTGTAACTGACTATTTTACCCTTAGGAGATTGATTATCAAGTCAATAAAAGTTTCATATTACATGTGACATTAACATAATATGGGTAGGCTCATCCCTAATATATATATATATATATATATATATATATATATATATATATATATATATATAAAACATTCAACATTTCATTTGATGCCAACGGGCCACGGGCATGCAAAATTGCGACAAATCAAACACCAATGATTTTCCTTTGTTTTTTCCTGCCTATATGAACTTCACCTGCACACAAATGTAAGCATGAATATACGGTTCAATATATCATCTCAAATTCATATGTGAGCTTCAATATTTATTAAACATACGGGACTATTATTTATGAGATAATTAAATGTGAGACACTACTATATGGTAAAGATTTTCCGAAATCAAAAATCATTTTATTTTTTTTTGAGAAGGCCATTTTTATTTTCAAATTCCACACAAATATGTTTTTTCTCCATTTTTGTAGCCCGCCATAGTTCTTCTTATCCTCACCCACATACTCTGCCATACTTGCCCCTAGAAATCAGAGGTCATGATTTTATTATTGACAAACTTGCCCCTAGTTATTCAATTAATGTATGAGACAATCCTATTATTTTATAAATATTTAATATATTAAAGAAATTAAGCAAACATAAATAACTACCCTGATGCTTTTTTTTTTCCAGATGCTGATATTTAACTAATGACCTAGCTGACCTTTAGAATTAATTCATAAAATCAATTCTACCATTATTATTTCTAGATTTGCATAATCTTTTATCAATCTCATTGCACACTTAAAAAAAACTAATAAATTTTGAATCACTTTCAATTAAAGGTGTAAAACAGGCCGGGCCAGAATGATTCGACCGTGCCAAGCCTGGTCATGCCACGGCTTGTGCAGTTCCGAGGCCAACCTAGCCACATGCCGGGCCAGGCACGGCCCAGTACCGAGGCCCGTGAGCACGAGAAACCACCCGATGGATCCGAAAAATCTTTCGGGGCTACATGGACCAATACAGACCCGCAGTTTTTTCGACCTTGGGTCCGAATCCAGCCCCCAAGGCCCCAACAAAAAAAAATTAAAAAAAAAATTAAAAATTTTGAATTTAAGAAATTGGATTTTGCCTCGAAAAGTTGAGGCAGAATCAGACGACCCACATGATACTGCCCAAAATAATTCATTAAAATTAATAAAAAATTCAAAAAAAAAAATTTAAAAAAATTAATATTATTATTCTATAAAACTCATTCCTCTCTCTCTAATATTTATGTTTTTCAAAAGCATAAATATCTCATTCTCTCTCTCTATCTCTCACCTAAATTTCTCCCTCTCAGGATTTCAGCTTGACTTTTCGAGACTACAACTCAGACACGACTTTGGTTGATGTTTTGATAGAACTTTTAATTTATGGTGCAAGTGCTTTATGCTGTTTTATGGGTATTTCATTTTTTAGTTTTTTTATTTAATTAACTTTTTACTTTATTTTAAAAAATAATTTTTTATTTTCTCTCTCTACTTTAACATCTTGTCTAAAAAATAACAAATATTAATTTAAATAACGAAAATAAAATTAATTTAAATTTAGAAAAAAAAAATCTTACACAAAAATCCGAAGCTGCCGAAACATTGGTTTCTTCGGTTATCTCAACCCAAACATCTAAAAAATAAAAAATTAGGACTTCTATAGTTTAGACTCCCTTTTATATAATAAAACAAAAAAATATTTAAGGTGTAGAAGAAGAAACAACATAGTACAAATATTATAAAAAAAATTTAACTTGTAAGAATAAGTGTGAGACTAGATATCTTAAGAGACATGCAGACTATGTACCAAAAAATATGGTACATTAAATTATAGGTAAACGCAACTCAGCGATGAGTTTTTTTGAGGTTGGATCCAGCTCATTCTCAAAGTTTGCCTCATTCATATACTGCAGCGAATTGAGAAGGTAATGTATAGTTAAACTTATCACCAAGATGGGTATTCCAATCATATTTTCGAAAAATACAAGGGTAGTGAGTATCATACAGACATATTTTCAATATGATTATCGTATGATTTCTAGGTTTACATCTAGGAACGACATACTAAAATATTATATGTTAGAAAATTAAATAATAATTAATGAAATTGACATATAGTTGAGTGGTGTCTGTGACGTCCGATATCTGAACAAGTCATGATAATGCATCTTATGCATATCTCACCGCCCACTATGTATATTCAAAATGAACTATAAATAAAAAAATTATAAAATTATCTGAGATTCTCTATCATCATAATTGCCCGGCCATTTTTGAGTGTATGATGAAGATCTTTAAAGAATATAAAATTCAAAATAAAATATTTAGTATCACATTTGATAACGTAGCTAATAATGAAATAGTAATTAACATATTTGTTAAGAATATTAGAGACGAACTATTATAATAAATTTTTCATATTAGATGTATGTGTCACATGATTAACCTGATTGTACAAGCGGAGTGATATATTTTCTGCTTTTGGAAAATATATGTAACTCATTAACATATATTCGTACTCCTCGCCTACAACAAAAGTTCAGTAGTCTTTGTTTGTCTGTAAATCTTAAAAAGAATAAATTCCAATCGATTGTGAGACACCATTTGAATTATACTTACATGATGTCGGAATCATGTGTTGGATATCAATAAGTAATATCCGACTACGTCATTACTATGAGTGACGAACTTATTATTGACGACACTAACCGAGCTACATAAATTTTAATTATAAAATTTATGAAGATTTTTTATGACACGATGAACATATGTTCGTCTGTTTATATTCTCATGATTTATATTGCACTCATGTGCATATACAACATTAGTAACATATTTAGGAAATGTCAAAATAATACAACATTTAGCCATATGATTTTAGAGATGGAAACTAAGTACTTAAAGTACTGGTCAATCATTTCATCTCTTTATTGTCAGACTGCTTGGATGGACCATGAGATTAATGTGAAATGGATATATAACATTTTAACTTATATTTCCTCGCGCATAAACCTTGAAGATCCATTTGAAAGAATTCATTCACGAGAAATCGACTATCTTTTCACATACTACAATATTAGATATGATGGTAGTAGTAGTGAGGCCCCGAGTATGAACATGAATATCATATTCGGAGATGATGACTTTTCCATTCAGTCAGCGATTGAGAAACAACAGGGTAGACCGTTGAATAGAAGCGAGCTATCTCTGTACTTAGATACCGATTACTGCTCAATCCAATCATATTCTGATACTAAAAATCTTGATATATTACAGTGATGAAAATCATATGAGTTCACCTTTCTCGTGCTATTTAAGATGACATGGGATCTACTGACTCCTCCGGTGTCGAACGTAGCATCGAAATCTACTTTTTCTGTTGCAATGAATGTGATTTTGTATAAGAGATTAAAATTACGTCCATATATTTTTGAGGTTTTAGCATGCATGAAGGATTGAGAAGGATCCGAGCTTGGACATCCAGAATCATGCAGGGACTAGGACTGCAGCAAAAGTAAAGGAGTTGATTGTAGATGATAATCAATGTTATAGTGATTTTGATATTGAGATTTAGGATGATAATGATAGGATGATAGATAATTGATGACGTTGCCACTTGATACCTGACGGTTAACAATTGGGGATTGCGATACTTATTATGCTTATATTTGATTTAGATTTTTGATTTCGATATACTCATGTTTATTTATATTATAAATACCTATTTGGTTTGGTTTAGTTTAACCTTGTTAATTGTATTTCAAAATTCAGACTTACTGTGTTTATTTAATTTTTGGTTGTGATTTATGAATGATACTTGACAATTAAAACTTGAATATTTATTTTTTTTTTAATTTTCATTTTGCATTAGATTTACAATTTTATTCAAAATTTAAGTTTTAATAATTTTATTAATTTATATATAAACTGAAATTCTACTTCTATTTAATAAAAATAAAACAAATAACATTAAAAAAACTATTAAACTATTACAATTTTATAATTTAAAAATTTTTAAACATAATATAATTAATTATTACATAAAAACAAATAAATTAATTAAAAAAAATTAAATTTTAAAAACCAGCCCATACGGGCACGACCCGGCATGGTTTTTAACCATGCAGGGCTTACAGTCCGTGTCAGGCCTAGCCTGAAAAACCCATGTCGGACCAGGCATGGTTAATATACCGTGTCGTGCTTGGCCCGACACGGTAGCCCGGTTGGGCTGCCTAAAACCGAGTCAGTCCGGCCTGCCCCAACCCATTTGACACCTCAACTTTCAATTTCTAATTTTTTGATAGCAACATGCAGGTGTGATGATGGCGGCACGCGCATGCAGTAGCGGTAAAAGAGGGACATGTGGTTGGCGAAAGCAAGCGTGCACGATAGAAAACACATGATGGTGGTGTGCAAGGTACAAAGTGTGCGTGTGCAGCAGCATTTTTAGACAAAACCCTAATTGGCATGAGGTGGGCATCGATGGTAATTTTGGACAAAAATTCTAAAATAGATTTTGGAAGAATTATACAAAATAAAAATGAAAATTAATTTTATAAAAAAATTTTACACAAAAGTTACAACAGTAAATGAAAAAAAAGAAAAGTGCCGAAAATTTTACATAATATTGAGAGATAAAAATTAACCACCAAGGTCATTTATGTAATTTCATAGAATTTATCCATCATGACATTTATACTTACTAGAGAGGAATATGAAAAAATCCTACCTAAAACAAAATAAGAGCAATCTCTTATTTTAGATATTACTAGTTGTTCCATTCATATACTAATTTTAAATTCTTAAATTATTGACAAATGGGTTAGTATTCATATTATCAATTAATCATATATTATTTATTATATTCTTTTCATACTTTAAAAATAATATTTTGATTAGTGATAAATATTTAAAAGTTATTAGAAATTATCATATCTAGCTTGAGTCTTTGTTACTTACTCATATTATCAGTAATCATACCTTATTACTAATTATCATATTAGTTTACTTTATCTGAGTTTTATTTCTAGACAACTCATCTTTGATTTTATTTTTATTTGATATTTTTTTTAATAATTTGTGATTGAACATGATAGATTGGATATACTCACTTAGACGATAAATATCTTTCATTATATTTGAGTGTATAGGATCATTTAGTAGTGTATTCTAAGTTTGATCACTTATCATTGGCTTGAGTATGACCACGTTTGATCTGATGCACTCAAACATACGAGGTACCTAATATAGATACGACTAGAGGGCAATTTAGATATCTCATATTACTTCTTGAAATACACAAGGATATACCTCTTTTAAAATATATTTATAAAAAAATTATTTTTAAAATTTTTCATAGAAAAAAAAAATCAATTTGATAAAAATATTAAAAAGTTAATAATTAATAATATATTAAAATATATTTTAAATTAATTCAATATTTACTATATAGAATATTAGATTATGCGCCAAACTTCTAATGCCGATACATCTCAATAAAATAGTATTACTAAAATAAAGAATAAATATATGATTCATATAACTCAGATACTCTTGCTTGAAAAAAATATTACAAAATGATTAAAGGAATATATATTTTTAATCATAATCTACATCATCAATCTGATCCTCTTTTCAACCATTTCTCAACATATACCTTTTCATGTCCTACGCCCTGACTAAGCCATATCTTTAACAAGCTTAGAATGAGTATGAGACTATGAATCCAAATATTACATTTGAGCATGTTAGTATTCGGTATGATGTTATCCCCATTAAATTATCATATCTATCGATAAATTCAAATCATATCTAGTCTAAACAGAATAAGGTTCTCGGGTAACAAAAGCTCTTCTAGGTCCAAATGACAAAATAATCCATGAGTTTTTACTAGTAAAAACTTATATTGAAGCGATAATTAAAAAACTTGGTCACTCAAGACTTACAATTTATACTAGGAAAGAGTAAAAATGTCAAGTGGGTCGAGTGGTCAGGGCACGGCCATGCAATAGCCGGCACGACGTGATCCAAAACCATGCCTAAAATGTAGTCATACCGGCCCATGGCACAACTAGTGTCGAGCTGGGACAAGACCACAAGAGCCTCATGTTATGTCTGGCACCCCGGCACAACCCATGGAACAATCAATTTTAAAAAAAGCAACCATTTTTTAAAAAAAGCAACCATTTTTTTAAAAAAAGCAATACATTGTCTATCACTATCATGTATGACATAATCAAAAAAATAAATTTTAAAATTTTTTAAGCTTCGGATTACATCATACCGCTCAACTACAAAAATTCAATGATTATTAGATTTCTACCTTATAATATTAAATATATATATATATATATATATATAATAATGATATAGAAAATATATTAATATATTTAATTTTTTCACTAGTAATTTGTAAATTTTTTCTCTTTTTCTTCTCACTCTAAAATTTACTGTGCAATTTTTCTATGCATTTTTTAATAATTTTTAATTTAGATATTGTAGAATAGCAGTATTAATTTGTTGAAGAGCAACAACTACATGCTACTAGAAAATAAGACGGGGGATCCAAAATTATTGTTATACATAAAGTTAAGATACACATTACAAATATATTACAATTACTTTTTTATTTAGTAATTATTAGATTAATAGATAAATAAAAAAAATTAGTAATAAATAAAAAAAATATATTTTTTATATTTCTTTTATTTCTAGTCTAGTGACATATATTAAAAAATAATAGATACTAAATTTAATAAAAATAAATTAGACATAAACACAAATAATAACAATCCAACTAAAAGATCAAAACTAAATTTTCTCCCACGATTTAACTTATTTACCTAAAAATCAAAAAATAGATAAAACTTTAATAGTTTAGATATACTTTAGCATAGTTAAAAATAAAAATAAAAATAATATCAAAGAAAATTCAATATATATATATATATAAGAATATTAATATCACTGGTCACCTTCAGAGATACTGAAAAATATACCAACAAATATGATACATTATTTAATAGACAAACCCAACTTAATTATAAAATTTTTAAAGTTGTATCACCATCATGTTCATTGATCCTAAAATAATTACTATCATAAATCTTTCAATTATACTTTTAGCCTGATTGTCATAAATTTCTTAGGTACAATAATAATAATTATATAATTAAAATCTATAAATTAAAAAAATAATTAATAATTAATAAATTTAATAAATATAATAAAATAATAATATTTAATACTTAGACTAATAACAATGATACTTCATTTCATGCCTCAGCTAATTATAGCAACAAAATAAAATATAATATATATATATATATATATATATATATATATATATATATATATATATATATATATATATATACCAAAATGAATAAAAAAATGAACTAGATAGTTGAATTCACAAAACATTAGAACACATGTTTATATGTTACGACAATAAGTATTATAATTTTAGCAAAAATCGAAAGGCCCGTTTGATAAAACTGAAAAAATTAAGTACTGAATAATTAAGTAATAAATTTTATAAGTGTCGAACTTTTATTGAAAAATTGTTTGATAAATGACTGAAAATTGAATGATGAAAATATTAATTTTATTTGATAACTTTAAATGATGAATGCTGAAATTGATATAATTTACATATTAACTTTTGTTATCATTATATTACATATTATCCAACATAATAAAATTTATAATGAATTTTTTTTACTATAATAATTAATTATTATAAAAAAAAAATTACTAAAAACATATCCATGAATAAATCATAAATCCAAAAAAATAAAAATATTTAAAAAATAACCAATAAAATCTAAAATCTTTAATATTATTCATATTTTTAATATAAAAATAAAAATTATGAACAACTTATTGATTTACTATTTTTTCTCTTAAATTAATTATGACAAGAAAGTTAAGATTAAGGTTTGTGGTGACAAAAAATATAAGGAGAAGAAGACAGATTCACAAATTGAACTATAACATGAATGAAAAAATAAAAAAAAATGAAAAAAAAAACAAAATAGTAACTTTAAAAAAATTACTAATAATTTTCAGCATTTAGCATTAATTATGATTTTTAACTTAAAAAAAATAGTAATTGTAATTTTAAGTCGGCTGAATTTTTTAAGTATGTTATCAAATAGCACCTAAGTATAAGCATAGACATCATATTCATATATGATAATTATGTCAATTAGTAATTTAGGGAGAAAAAACATAATAATCATTCGAATATGAGCAAGTTATCTCGATACTTATATATTAATTACTATTTCATCATTTCATATGAAAATAATTAGAATTTAAATATATTTAATTATTAAAAATCATAAAATCTAGTTATCACGTACTATCTAAAATGAAACATAATCTAATGACTCCTCTAATATCTAGCGTGATATTAAAATCTACTTGTTTTATAGTTATAAATATTATTACAAATAAAAGATCTAAATTGTGAATAGATATCATAAAAATTCTTTTATACTTAAAATGGCTAAAAAAATTCAAAGATATTATTCAAAATAAAATAAAATAAATATTGGTAGATAATGACTCATACAACATTAAAGATATTGAGACTAGAACTAATATTAACTTCAAAATCAAATGTAATGATCCAAATCATTCTACAGATTGATTGTTCATGAATATTAGAAGAGTGACATGCGAAACATGCACTTTTGGTAATGTACAAACATTGTTATTTACTTTTAAAATTTTTTTAATTCATTGTTATTTTTCATATGATATCATAATAAATAAAATCAAAACATATATAATTTTTTATTGAGCTACAAATTTTAATTTATTTTAATTTATAATGCAATACAATTTAATTTTGATATTTATATTCTTTAAAATTAAAATTTAACTTAAATATTTAAACTTAAAAATAAAAATCAGTACCACTACACCGAGACCAACACTACACTCCACAGTGTTAGTGCCCATTGCCCATATGCCATAATCATTGTGGTCTGATGTTTGGCATGGCACTGCAACCATGGCACTTAGTAGCGCCACCACTACTACACTGCCACTGCACGCTAGGTAATGGCCACTAGGTTGGGCACTGGGCAGCGGCTAGTAAGTCATAAAGTCTGGGGGACACGAGCAACATGTCCGGCTAGAGGTAGTGCCAATCACTACCAACCAAACCTAGTCCAACCCAACATTACCCAACAGGACCCAATCTGACCCATCATGCCCTATTCAGAATGGCAGGCCATCAAGACATTTCAGGCTGACCTATCATGTGGCCATAATAGTTGGCATCCATTTCATGTCGTGTCCAGCATGACACGGTGACCCAACAAGAACATCAAAATTCTAGAGGTATCATTTGGACCAGCACGCACATCTACATGTAGTAGGCACAAGAAACGGCACCCCCCAATGATTTAGAGAGAGAAAATATAGTCAAACTAATTATGATCATAAATTTTCCAATTAAATTTTTAGATTATCATATAATAGTTAATATCATACAAACATATATTCAGCCTACTTATTATAGAATTCATAGGTCCACATATATAAACGATATAATTAAATATTAAAAGATATAAAATAATTAATAATTAATAAATTTAAGTAATATTAAAGAGTGATGTCTAATATGTCTAGCATCTAGACTAGTCACAATAATGAATTATTTGTATGGTATACCGTCTACTATGTAGAGGTGTCAACCGGGTTGGGCCAGCCCAATCCGACACGAGGTACGACAGATTCAGTAGTGCCTAGGATGGCAATGCACGGGAATTTCCCGTGCTCGTGCCCGTGTCGTGCCTGTCCACGGCACCAACCGTGTCTTGCCGTGCAGAGGCCAACAGGACCTCATGTCGTGCATGGCCCGGCACGGTACCATGGCCCGTTAGCACAGTACCTCGGCACGAGTCGAGAAATCACCCCGGTGACAGAAGCTAAACTCGACGGGCAAAACTCTCCGAGCCCCGAAGTAAAGAAAAATCACGGCGACATAGCGGCTCGCTGCAGAAACCCTAATTTTTTTTAAATTTATGGGTTCGGCAACGCGGCAGAGTGCGCCAAAACCCTAATTTTTTTTTAAATTATGGGTTCTGCCCGATCGGGCAGAACCCGACGGATTCATGCCACGGGTCCGTGACAGGTTAGGCATGACACGGTTACTGTACCATGTCATGCCTGGCCCGACACGAAAGCATGGACGGGCCGGCTAAAAATGGGCCGGGCCGGCCCGGCACGTCACTTTTGACACCTCTACTACTATGTAGATTTTATACATAAACTTAAATATAAAAATTTTAATTTTTTTGAGATTCTTTATCTTCATGATTACCCTATCATATATGAGTATGATAAAAATCTTTAGAAATTATTATATTTATAATAAAATATGTAGTAATATATTTTATAATACATCTAATATGAAAGAAATATTAATATGTTTATTAGGATCATTAGAGATAAATAATTAAGTAAAATTTTTTATGTTAAATACATGTGTCAAATTATTAAACTAATAGTACAAGTGAGAATAAAAGTTATTTTCCCTAAGTTAGAAAAAATTAGAAATTCACTAAAATATTTTAGAATGACTAACAGACACATAAGTTTATTAGTCTATATTTATTTGTGAATTTAAAAAAAAATTCAAATATATATGAGATACCATTAAAATTGCACTTACCTAATATTAAAATTATATGTTTGATATGAATATGTAATATTTAACTAAGTCAATAGTAAAAGTAATAATATTATTATTACTGATACATAATGAATATAAAGGTGTCAAAAAAATTCCAATAAAATGAGAAGTGACATGCTGGCACAACCCATTTTTTTCTCGGCACAATCATATCAATGTGCCTTGTCATGCACGACACAATTAAAATCCCATGTCGTGCTAGGTACGGCACGGTGCGCGGTCCACCAGCCCAAAACGACACGGTGGGCATAGGAAAGTGCACAACGTGTCTACCATGCCAAATGCTAAAGAGGGGAAAATCAAAAAAAATCAACCACGTGACTGACAAATTATAATCAGCAAAATGGCTAATTATTAAAAAAAAGGCCATCCCATAAAGAGGCGGTCAAGTTTAATTTTTTAAAAATAAAATCACCATGGTGATTACCCGACGGGAACCCAGTCGGACAATCACTCAAGTTGATTTACCGTGCCATCGGGCCAGACACATAGGTCATGCCTGGCCTTACATGAGGCAAGGCTCATGCCGACCCAACACGGCATGAACCATGCCAGGGGGCAGCCAGGCCCAACCCGAGGCACGGTTCCAACCGTGCCATGTCGAGCAAGGTACTGTTGAACTGGGTCGGGCAACTGGTCATGCCCGAGCCACCCGACCCATTTGACACCTTAAGATAAATATATATTCATTTGTTTACACTCTTACTACTTACATTACACTCATATGCATAATCAATATTAGTAATATGTTTAATAAATTTAGAGATGATCTTATATTTAGTATCATGTTTGTTGAGAAGAAAATAAAATATTTAAAATACTAAACTACTATTTCATATTTTTATTACCTAACTGTTTGGATTGATCACATGATTAAAGTGGAAGGAAAAGAAAATATTTTGACAATTATATCCACGTGTATGAACCTAAAACAGAACACCAACCTAAAAGTTGCATTCACACAAAATTAACCAAGTTATTTATATAGTAAGATATTAAGTATGATAGTAATTATAATCACACTTCGTGTATGAACATAGATATCATATTTGAATACGATAACTTCTCTATTCAGTTAACAAGTGAGAAACAAAGAGTAGTCTACCAAATATGAGCGAGCTATCTTAATATTAAAATAGCGATTACTACTGAATTTTATCACATAATGATAATAAAATCATTAGTATTTTTTTATTGTAGAAATCATAAGAATTCACCTATCCAATATTGTCTAAGATGATATGAGATCTACTAACTCTTCTAGTATCAAACATAATGTCAAAGACTACTTTTTTTATTACAATTAATACCATTTTAAATAGAAAATCAAAACTGTGGTCAAATATCACTGAAGTACTTGCATACATAAGAGCTTAAAAAGATTCATGATTAGACATCTAATATATAACTTGACTGAGAGCACAAAAATTAAGTAGATAACGACTCATAAAACTTAGAATATGTTGAGGTCACCGCTAATGATACTATTATATACTTACACAATAATGATGATGATTTACATACAAATATCGATTGGTATTAAGATATATGATTATATTTTTTCAATTTTGTACTTGTTTATAATTATTATGTTATTATTTATTTTTATTTCATATGATATAATTGCATTATGATTTATGATTATATTTTTTCATATTATTATTATTTTTGTATTTCAGTTGTTAAAAATAAAATATGTATTTCAGTTTTTAAATTAATTATATTGCACTTACAAATTACAAGCATAAATTAAAATACTTATTTAATGCATTATTTTGGTGGTTGTCACGATGGTTGGTGGTGATGGATGGTGCCTGTGGTGTGGTTATGGTGCTCACAAAACTGACACGACCAAAAACAACCTCACACAAGGCATGATTCTGTCATGACTTGTGCCATCCGTGCCATGTCGAGCCGTGTAGACTACAAACAATGTCATGCCGGGTACGACACAATTTCCTTATCGGGTCATGCACGACATAGCACGGTGGCCTGATTGGGCCACCCAGAAACAGGCCTACTGGCATGGTACGACCCTTTTGAAATCTCTACAAAAATTTAGTCGTGCCAACCTAGCATGATCTATTTGACATTTCTACAAAATACACAATTTAATCTTCTCAAATCAAAGTCAAACCTACCAAGGAGCTAGATGATCATACAATTAGTTTCTCTGATTTTGACATTTCGACTACTCTTCAAAAAAAATAAAAGAATAGTACCTAATACCATATCTCATAGGTATTGTAGTACTTATTCATTATTCCTTCTTTTATTTTTTTTTTCTCATAAAAGAACAAGGATACTCAAATTTTGTTATGAGATATTATTATTATCTCATCAAGGAAAATGTTGGGTCATAATGAAATAGATACATTTCATCAACTCTAATGAAACTTAAAAACTAGTACTTAGACATTCAAAAATAATTATTGTTAAGTGCATGTGAGTGTTCATTGTGAAGATAAATATATGTAAGAAAATAAATTACCTTAAGACTATAGTAGTCAAATCAAATATAATTTATAGATTACAAAATATATTTTCTAGACTAAAACAATCAATAAGATACTTGTTTGCAAAATTTTCATAGGCATACAACATATTTGAGTAATACATGTATGTTAAATAGTCTTGATGGCAGAATGATTTTGTTGATTGTCAATGTACATGACATTCTGATTATAAAAGATTACTCAACCCAAAGAGTACTTTCAACTATAATTACAAATAAATGATATTATAAGAACATATATATTTTCTTAGTATAGAAATAACTTATACTACGAGATATATTATCTTCTCACTGAGAAGATTTACAAGTGATACTCTACCAAAGGTTGATTATTTGGATTGTACTTCAAGAGATACTCCTATTAATTCATGTACTAATTTTAATTCTGATATGACTTTTCCAGTTGACTATACTACTCATTGAAGAATTATTAGAACGGTTAACTATCTGAGTTTGATATTCAATATATATAATCATTTCCTAAATTCTCTCCGAAAAATTTATCATCATGCAATTCTTCACATACTGAGTAATGTGAAGAGATCTCGGGAACTTGAAATCTCTTTTACGGATCATAGACACTTAAGATTAAACTAATATTCAGATTAGAGTTTGACATTAAAATGTACCAAAAAAATTTCATATTTTTTTAAAAAATAACATTGTCATCTAAATAAATAATAGTCAAAAATTTATTATAAAATGTAGTACAAATACAAAATTTAGAGTGATTTTGATAATTACTTGAAAGAGAATCTGAATATGCCAACTACTCAAAAAAATCGAGTATTCACTTTTTTCTCCCACTACCATTTAATATAATAGTCAACTAAAAAGACATGTAGCATTAAATCTCATGTTTCACATATAGATGATGAAACACATAAAAATGAATTATTTTTTTATATGGAAGAAGATTCAGGATAAAATCATTTTTAATACCCACATTCATGCAATGCAACATAACACTCAACAGGCATATTCACGAAGGTCTTGAAGATACTTCAAGTTACCTTTCTTTTTTGTAACTTGACATCATTGATTTGAACGCATCAATTTGATTAGGAATGTTGTAGTTTTCTTATTGTTTTATTTGTTTTTCTTACTATTGATGGGAGTACCTAACCCATGAGTTGTCCCAATTACTTGTATTTATTATATAATGATATTAGATATTTTAATTTTATAAAATATCTATTATATTTATGTTCTATGTATTATCTTTTGTAATAGATACAATTCATATTTTTTATATTTAGATTAGGCAAAAAAGTAATTTCCTATCAAGGATTCCTCCATTTAGTTGGACTTACCACTTTATTGATTTGCACTATCATAATCCCAAATTTATGAAAAAAAAAAATATTAGTCTAAAGTAACAAAAAAAAATACAAACATTTTTTATATATCAAACCAACACACTGATTATTTCTACATGTTAATGTTTGATTATATTTGAAGTAAATAAAACTATTCAAACCATTATGTTAATATTGATTTTTCTCTATTTATGAATTTATAAAATTTTAAAAATGTATAAACATGTTGATTTTGAATATTCTAGCACTTAAATTATTTTCATGTTTATATCGCTTACTATTTCAAATATGATTCAATTTCTCTTTCAACCCGATTTAAAACATGTGAGGATCAAGATATTCATTACAAATATTTGCAAATCAAAGATTACATTTCAGATGCAATCAATCATTCAGTTGTATGATAAAGTTTAACTATTCAAATAATGTGCATAACAATTCATGTATTTTAATAAAATATAATATATTAATTTAATTATGTAAAATTAAATAACCAATTTGATTTATTCTTCTTGATCCAAATAAATAATTAATTATCAAAAAATCTTTGAGAATTCATGCACTAAATTAATTCTACCACAATTTTTTCTTAATTTGCATATTTTTATTTACAGGGTAATAAAGATCACTAATATATTATATATCATGCTTAATTCTAATTTTTAATAAAATGATTGAATTAAATAAAAACATACATACATTATCCTTTGAAGTTGAATCTCCGCGTTATATCAATGATTTTTGAAATATTTTTATATTTCACCACATTTTTATTAAAAAGTTATGGAATCATCTCATTATCCCTGTTTATGAATTAATAAATGTAATAAATATAAGAGTTTTCTTTTAATTTTCAATCAAACAAAAACCATAAAAAAGATTATATTTTTATATTAACTAGCATACAAAACAATTTTATTATATTATATAAACATAATATATCTATTAAATTAAACAAAATTAATTAACTAATATAATGAGCAATTCTTCTTGACCAATGATAGCTAATAAACTTTCTAACAATATTTAAGAATTCATGCATAAAATCAATTTGATCATAAAATTTTCTTAATTTACATCTCCTTTGATTGTTTTAATAATATTTTTTACTTTTTATTTCATCATCATATCCAAAAATATCTTTGACTATTTTTTTTTCCTTCATATTTATTTTTTTTTTCAATTTTTTTTTTGCATTCACAGATACACTCTCTTCAATAACATATTCATAATATTTTAAAAATTTTCTAGCATTTCTACATCTCCCAACAATATATTATGTATACTTGTATGTCACTTTTTTTATAATAGTATCACAAAATATACATAAAATTAAATTACCATTATTTACATTCAATAAACACATATTTTTATCCTAAATATCTCTTTCATTTGACCCATCTCTCCCTAGATTTTCGACATAACAATTCATTTATTAAAAAAGAAATTAACTTAAAAGGTTGATGTTAGTTTCTACACTAAAAGAAGAATCAAAAAAAAAAAAAAAATTAGTACGAGGTATTGAAGATTTTAGATATATATATATATAGTGATATCAAAAAAATTATTTTGTGACATATACAATATATATAGTGATATCATGGCGATATATACATTGACATATCAACATATGCATCACGATATATTGATTTTGAAAAAAAAAATATTTTTTATTATTTTTTAAATGATGAGGTGGAAGTTTTTTCATTAGTATAAAATTATAACATTTATTAGAATGGATATTAAACCAAAAATTAATTATTTTTAAAGTTTTCTGCACTCTTAAACACAAAAATTGGATTTTTTAAATTTTTTTTTTTTCAAATTGTTGTAGTTTTTCATTAACCACAAAAACAAAACATATATATATATATATATATATATTAGGAATGAGGAAACCCACGTATCAAGTTTGATACAAAGAGAATGAAAAAACATATACAGAGTACAATATGAGATAACAAATCTCTGCACCTTCTTTCAGACTAATGGGTATCAATCACAAACACTCATCTTAGAAGGAAATATATATATATATTCAAGCATCTAAGCATCTTAGTGAATATGTCTATAATCTACTCATAGAATCACAAGTAAACACACTAGCTGTAACTATGAAAATTTTTAGGTGAAATAATAATTAATTTTGATATGCTTTGACTGCTTGTGAAATATTAGATTAGGAATAATGCATCAAGTTGATTGGCAGTCATGATAAAATATTATTGACTTATTGACCGTTAAGCCCAACATTTCCAAAAAGTGACTGAACCAATACATCTCACAAGTAATCAATATCACGACTATATAATTTACGGTACATTCAATTTGAAAATAATAGTATGTCACTTATCATTCCATAAAACAAGATTATCTTCTATAAAAATCAAAACTTAGTGGTAGATTTCTTTTTTATAATCATGAGAACTCCCAGCTAAGATCTAAGTAGACTTGTAATCAACTATTCTCATAATCACTAAAAAAATCTCACTTCATGAAATTCTCTCCAGTCTTCACATATCTATGAATCCAAAAAAATTATGTCCATATAAATCAATTTAAAGAGAATCTAAGAATAAATAATATATAATACAGGAACTAT
Organism: Sapria himalayana; assembly: GCA_029783825.1. NCBI lineage: Eukaryota > Viridiplantae > Streptophyta > Magnoliopsida > Malpighiales > Rafflesiaceae > Sapria > Sapria himalayana. The sequence goes on along the minus strand of JAREIK010001563.1, from coordinate 2,141,537 downwards.
TATATAATTAAACTTTTATTCGACTCTCATATATCTAAAATAGTCAACTTGAGTGTCAACATTTATATACAAGTCTACACTCGAATCCAGTTGAAATATATCAAATTAAAACATATCCAATTGATCATCTCATGTTATTAAGCATGTCAACATATATTACAAATATCACATATTATCCTGATTATCCACATCAATAAAATTTTAACAATCTAACATATGTTCTTAAGGGTAAAAATAATAAGTAATGAGAGAAATGATTAAATCACACCCTATGAGATTACTTTGATCATTAATAGTATTATGCTATATACACACACCATGTAATGCACTCCTTATAATAGTAAAATTAAGTGGTTGATACATAAATACATTCTCAAAATTATAATAAAAAATATATATTTTTAATGCCTAGTTAATATATAATTTACTTATGAAAGATAAAAATTAAAAATAATAATATGATTGTAGTAATCAAAACTACAATAAAAAAAATATATCAATAATTCATATCATAAACATATGTAAATTCCATGACTATCAACCTAGCATTAGCCAATGTCTAGTTCCAAACCCAAAAAATTGGGTATTTTTTTTTCCAAATTAATATATTTTTCATAATTTTTTTCAAAAAAAAAAATATTTATCTTTTTTTCATTAACTTCAAAACAAGAAAAAAATAAAACATATATATATACTAAGATTGAGGAGACCACATATCAAGTTTGCTCGTACAGTGAGAAAAAAAAATATATAATACAATATGAGATATTAAATCTAAACACCTCCATTCAAACTAAAAGATACTAAATCAACTAAGTGAATATATCAACAATCCACATAGAGATAGATACATAGATTGTAGCTATAAAATCATCCTAGACTTTTTCACATATAAAATAATAAATAATCTTAATATATTTTATTCACTCATAAAATACTAAATTGACAATAATATATTAAATTTTTTGGCTATCATGATAAAATATTATCGATTTCTAAACTAATAAGTCCAACTAACTCTCAAAGTGACTGATAATCAATCTTCATATGTTTATATCTCCTATAAAAATAAAAAACTCAATGATAGATTTTCTCTTTATGATCATGAGAACCCAACTGCAATTTATGTAGTCCCTCCAATCAACTATTTTCATGATCTTTAAATAAAATCACACATTATGAAGCACTCTTAACATATCTAAGAATCCAAAAAATTATGTTCATATAAATATGTTTGAATCTATGAAACAACTAATTATACTAATAATATTAGTGATATCTAATATAATAACTATTAAATAGTTACGTTTTTATTTGATTCTCATATATCTTAAATAATCAACTAGGGAATCAATATATATATATATACACAAGTTCACACTAAGATTCAATTGTGAGTATATCAGTGTACACTCCATATCAAATTAGAATAAAATATTTATTATATACCTTAATTGCAAAAGAATAATATATTTTGAAAATATACTCTCACTACCCAAAAAACATATTAGATGTCTCAAATTTTTCATTTAAAACTCAGTCTACATGAACTTCTATTGATATATATATATATATATTTATAATTAAGCATCACGTATTATAAGCATATTAACATGTAGTACTAGGATCACATTGTTTTCATGATCTACATCGATCAAAATAAGAAAATCTTATATGCATCTCCTAAGACTAAAAATATTAAGTTTTAAAGAAAAATAATTGAATCATTCTCTAAGAGACTACTTTGATCATAAGGGATATGTCACAATTCACATACCATGTATGCATCCTTTATAATAATAAAATTTGATAAATGCTACATAAATACTTGTATCCTCAATTATCATAAAAATATATATTTTCAATAAGTAATATCTAATAAATACATAATTTACATGTTATGAACATCAATAAAGAGTAATAAACTAACAGTAGTAATCTTAATCATACTAAAAAAATTATATTAATAATTTATACTATAAGCATAACTAAATCCCCTAACTACCAACCTAGCATTTGGTCAATTAGTTTTCTCATCATATTTAGTCTTGACTATATACACTCACATTCTAATACAAGTTTACCAAAAAAACTACAAAACAAGAACTTATATATTTATTAAAAATGATTATATTTAGTACATCCAATATAGGTCATCACAATTTTTGATGACTAAGTGACTCAAGAAGATACATATGTGATCCTATAATTAATAAGAAAAAATAAAAAATTAAAATATATAATATCAAAATGAGAACACATCTTTGATTTTTTTCATAAAACAATCAAAAAATAAAGTCAGCATTTTGCACTGGAAAAATTAAAATAACAAATGACTCAAAGTAAGAAAAAGGAGATGTCTCACCACTCTTAACGACACCAACTATGAAAGTAGTATCATGTTTGTGAGTAAGTTTAAATATCATTCTATGAGAAGATAATAGCTAAACAAAAAAAATTTAATTCCTACAATATCCAAATATGCATAATCTTAGATTGGGTCCTTTAAAAAGAACATATCCTCATAGAACATCGCATCTAAAATCATAATGATTCTCTTGACCTCTGATAAATAATACATGTACTCCTAAATAATAAATTATCTGAAGAAGACATATTTGATGGCACGAATGATCTTATTTCAACCAAGATAAAAATCATAAGAAAAAAAAATACACCCAAAAAATCTTAAGGGTGAAATATGAAAAATGTTTGTCTATAGTACAAAAATTGATATGAGATATAAACTAAAAGACAAACAAAATATTCAACTAATCAAGAAAGTAGTGATTAATATCATTTCTCAAAAAAAAAATATCTAAAAAAACTTTTATGTAATAAAAATATCTTAAATGTGTTAACTAAATATTTGTTCTTTCATTTAATTACTCCATCCTAGGCAAGAAAGGTTGCACAAAAAATTTAAATAATTATTTTATATTTCTCAAAAAAATAATAAAACTAATACAAAATATTCAAAATTTGTATCACTTTTTAACATTATAAAATTATATTTTTACTATTTTGATAATTTTTTTTAAACAAACAAAATTTGAAAACATCTTTACAAATATACAACCATATAAATCTAACATTAAGGTTTATTTCTTATTATTTGTTTATTTTCTTTTTTTATTATTAAATTATTTGAGAGCACCTGATATATGTGCTATTTCAAACCATATAAATAAGTAATTGGAATTTCTATTTTGAAGTTGAATAAAAAAATATTTTAATTTATTTTTTTTATCTTTTATATTTTTTTCTTCTCCCTCTCTCCTAATTTTTAGCAAAATCCAAATAAGATTCCGACTATAATGAGAAGACAAAGTAAGAATGGTGCATGCTACTTTAGGTGGTGGTGTACTTTCCATAAGTGTCGGCGAGGGTGTCATTGGCAATTGGCACCTATAACGATGGTGCCAATTTTTGGACTATTTCAATAATATTATTTTTTTTTCTTATGATCATTAGGGTGAGTAATTTTTGATAGTCCATCAAAGCTCGATGTATCGTATGATGAATGCTGTGATAGTTCATATGGAAATGTTGATAATTTCTATGGTACAATAAATTTCTTTTTTGAGTTACATTATGTGAAGCCTCTATTTTTTGAACTTTTGACATGAATATGTGAGTAGTTTATGGTGTTTCATGTGTTTAGTACTTAAAGTTGTGTGTGTGAGCACGTGTAATTTTGTTTAAACAAAAGTAATTTGTGTAATCACAATAGTATAATGGTTTGCATATTTTTTGTGACTCTTATTGAAGGAGATAATAATGAATAGAGTGAGACTATAAGAAATAATTAGGAAAAAATTAAAAATAAACACATATATTTAGTCTACTTTGATAAGTATTTAATTCATGAGTCAATAATATATAAGATATATGTTGGATGCATCATTCCAGTCTGAGTCAAATAGGTAATTAATTATTGATACACAATTACTAGCGTATGTCCAAGATATTTTATTTAGTAACACATGCAATAAAATTTGATACTTAAATATATCAATTTACTTGTTATGGGTAGGGCTTGCAGACACCCAAAATGGACCATGCCTAGCCTAACATGCTGCAAACCTAGTCTAGCATGGGTGGATGTGTGCCTCAAGGCTTCTAGGCTATCTTATAATCTACAATCATATTACATATATAAAAAGTCATACTCAATACATAATGCTCTCATTAAATATGAGATCTAAAAATGATTAATATCTCACAAATATTATTCACAAAAATTAAAAATATTATATTTGATGAATCTCAAACCCAAGACAATACTATTAGATTAAAATATTTGCAATCGCACAATATATATAAATATATAATATAATATATAAAATTTAAAAAAAAAATAAAAAAAATCAATTTAAAATTGATTATAGTAAAATTGATTATATTTCGAATATGCAACAAAAAAAAATAAAAAAAAACATATTAATCAATTCATGCTCCTAGATTACAAGCATCATCTATCACTCTCTTTGGTTCTAATCTTAATAGTTTAAATTTTTAATTTTATCATAAAATTTATCTTTTCATTTTAGCACTTAAAAAGTCATCCATTAATCTTTTCAATCATTTTAAGCATGCCAGAACTTTTATAATATCTAGTTATAGATTTAACTAGAGGTGTCAAACGGGCCGGGCCGGGCCGGCCAAGCACGAGGCACGGCACGGTTCGGCCGTGCCTGGGCCGGCCCGGCACGATAAAAAAACGTGCCCGGGCCCGTGCCGTGCCTGGCCCGGCACGCCGGCACGCGTGCCTGCGTCGTGACTCGTGACCCAACCGGGCCCCGCCCCCGGTAAAAAGACCGCGGGTCGGGTCCAAACAGACCCGCCCCGCCTGCCCTGCCTTGCCGTGCGCCCATGCCCGAATTTAAAAAACCGTGCCGTGCCGTGCCGGGCACGGCACGGTAGCACGGCTGGGCACGTGAAAAACGGGCCGTGCCGTGCTGGGCCGGCCCGTTTGACACCTCTAGATTTAACCTTCTATCTAAAATGATAATCACAACAATAAAAAAAATAAGACTAATATTATAGTAAATAACATGGTCAATAGATCACATATCATATTAAATATCATTATATAGATGAATTCATATTATTTCGACCAATTCAATAATTTAAAAATTTTTACATCATTTTAAGAAAAGATTAAGCATTAATTGATATTTAAATATTTTGACAATCCAGATAAATTTGATAGTCAATCTCATCATTTACCTCATACCTAATTGAATAAAAAATTTATCTTTAAATATAATATCAATCTCAAGATTTAAAAGCTCAATATAACTATCATATTTATTTTTGTAATATTTAAATAAATTATATAATTCTTCATTAATTTTATCATCTATTTTTTTTGGTCAATTCATTCAAGTTCACATGAATTTTATAGTATTTTCAATAATTTTAACTGACTCTATGATTAATATATGCAGCTAAGTAATAAAATGATAAAATAATCATTCAATATTTTATTTTTTAAATATTCTATTTTGATTGTAATAATTATGTCACTAAAATATGAATAATTTCTATATTATTTAAACACACTACTAATATTCAAGTTAATATTATCTTATTTACTTGTAACATTTTCAAATATGATATTATATATTTTATATTACATATCATATTCCATAAAAATACTAAACAAAGTGTCATACATAATAATGATATCAAAAAGATATAATATCTCATAAAACTAATATTTTTTATTTTGATTTTAGTTAGAAATCAATATAATGGAGTGTAGCATATGCAAAAAAATACATCATGATTAGTTCATATATCTGAAGTCACTGGCATCAATTCTTAATATTTTCTAAAATCCTCATTTATTAATTATTCATCAAAAATATAATTTATATAATACCAAGTTATACATCAACATATAGAAGTGCCAAATAGGTCAGGCAGCCAGGGCATGGCACAGGACTCGACCCGGTTCAGCCATGGATGGCCCGACACAGTTTGGAACCATACAATGAGCCAAGTTGGTACAAGTCATTCCTCGTGCTAAGCTAGGCACGGCTCATGTGACTGGCCCGTGAACACAGTAAACCAGTCTAGGGATCCAGTGGGATTTTTTAAAAAATATAACTAAAAAAACCATATATAACTTAGCCCGACCCAATAAGTCCATGCAAGACCTGGTTTGAACCAAGTATGAGCTAGGCCAGAAGGCCGTGTCATGCCTGGCACAATATAGGTACCAAGCCATACCCAGCACGACACGATAGTCCAACTAAGACACCAAAAAATGAGTCAAGTCATCCTGGCCCGATTGAAACCTTTGTCGACATATTAATTTTATGAAATACAAGTTACACGTAATTTGATAAACTATTCTATGATCTTCCATAAATTGAAGTAAAATACTCACAATAACAATCATTCTAATTATCCTTTCTATTACAAAATAAAAACTCATAATTATAAATTAAATTGAGTCATTACTAAAACTAAAATAGATCTAAATTCACTAAACTGACAACTAAATTAGGTTTATCTAAGATCTAATATACCATATTTTTTTTAATATATTATTTGGTGTGTCATCTTAAATATCAAATCCCTTAACTAGTTTTACAATCATATTTTTTTATAATATCTACGTCACATTAAATTTCTTTAACTTTTTAATATATTTTTAAAAATATTTTTACGTGTCCAAACTATACAAATTTGCCAATAAAACCAATTTCTTAATGATTTATCATTACCCACATCAAAATGATCTAAGATATTAATTTCATTTTTATTAAATTTACTATATTATATTTTATTTTTATTATAATAATTTAAATTGTTGTCTAAAAAATTAAGACTAGAAAGAGAATGTATCATTAATTATTATATCTCCTATATTGTATACCTTTAACTCAAACATAAACATAACTTCCACCCACAATTTCATTGTTCGCCAAACAAGATGTTATCACCAATTACAATTACTTAATATTTATACAAAATTATATTATGCAAAAAAAAACTAATATGAGAACTTTTAATTTTTTAGAATGAGTCAGAAAAAATTACAATTTAATGAAAAAATATAAATATCATAGAAAATTTATAATTTTAAAAAAGATTTTTTTTATTTTCACATTATTATTGAATTTTGTTCATTGGTTTGAGCATATACACAACCATGCCGAGTAGTGATAGTGCTGGTTTTCCCTTGTGCCATGGGTCATGTCTAGATTACCCAATGCATGTGCGACCTCAACTTGCACATATACGCCTACTGAACTTATTATGCTTACTCATTAAGAATAAAACTGATTTTTTTCTTAGACACCATTAGCTCCAGTTGGGATAACAATCCAACATCTATGATTATTTCTTCTCAACAACTTAATTCTCACTCAAGACTCTTGAATCATAGATTCATTAACTAATACTCATATCATAAGTGATCATATCATTTCCATTTTGTTGTCTAGAATATGTGGTGTTGACACAACCAGCAACATCGTTGCATGGGTCAGGGGGCATGACAATAGTAATATTGAGTTACTTCTTTCGGTAAAATTTTATTGTATTAGAGTTTCATTATAATTATTTTTTAGTTAATTATAATTTTATTTCAATTAGTAAAGAAATGATTTATTTATCATAAATTTTTTTATTTTTTTGAAAAACATTAAATGATTCATTGGATACCATTTATTTGCACTCTTAAACATAATAAGATTGTTAAAAGAAATGAATAATATTTAGTTGAGACTACTATTATACTTCTATTATATATGAGTATTCATTAATGCGTTTATAAAAATAATATTAACCACTAACTTCCTAATTAACCAAATAAATTTTCAATTTCTTGTAGATCATATCTAACATTAATTGTTATATCCTAAAGATACATTTTCATATTTCACTCATAAATTTTAGATAAATTATTTTGTTTAGGATACCACTCTAAGTAGAGAGAATATGATTGTTCATGCAATCAGGTGCATCTTCATTAAATACTCTAGTTATCAAGAGTATAGGTATCACTCACCATAAGTAAGAATAATTATTATGAGTACAAATATGATGTTCTTTAAAGATAAGTCATTCTTTAAAGACTCAATCTAAGAAAATATACTTTCAAACATCATTATAACCATTTTAGTGTCTAGAAGTTACTCCATATAGAATAATAATTACTCCTACTCATGCCTATGTCGCATCACCTAATACTACTAGTACTATTAATTTTGATAAAATTAATAAGATTCATCTTCCTTGATATAGTGAGACTTCACCTAGACCTTTATGTCAGGAAAAAAAAACTAAAATGGGTGTCTTACAAGATATAAGATATGAGTCTTTACAAAAAGAGAAGATAATATTTGAAAAACTTAATGATCTCAATCTCAATATATATACAACACAAATACGTCCACATCTTACCCCCAAATGAGTCGCCTACCACATCAATGATTTAGTTTGAATTATTTACTTAGACATTCCAATTATTCTATGAAAGGAAGTGATGAAATATTCTACTCAATACTTAAAGTCACAAGTACTATCTTATTCTTTTTATTTTAGCTTTTTATTTTCTCTTGATAGCTGCAAACCCTAAAGATTCTTTTTGAAGAAATTAGTCATTCAATATAGTGATAGTCTTTGTCAGATAAACTGATTATAATCATATTTAATCATACTTGGTTTTTTTTTCAAAATCTTTCAAGTTAGCCGATAGTGGAAGCAAATTAATATATGCCATAAAAATTTAAAACTAAACAAGGAAAAGTTGATTAGTCTTAAAATTAGGTTAGTAGCCATGAGATTTATAAAATCTTATGATATTAATTATTAAGATTTTTTCTCACCAAAAAGACCATTGTCAGATTGCTTCTTTATGATATTGCAAACACAATTTAATTATATATCAGTTAGATATAAAAAATATATATCTCGAGAAAAATATATTTATGTAGTAGTTATCATATTTTACTATTTTTAGAAACACATACAAGATAAGTGGATTGCTACAAGCCCTTTATGGTTAGAAACAATCTCCTATGATATCAAGTATTCTTCTACACAGACTACACTTACCATATTTAGTCATAAGATATACATATTAAATTATTCTTATTTATAGATCAAAAATACAATATGTAATGTTACTAGTATACATTAATAATAGCTTGATTACAAAGAATAAATAATTAAAGTATTTTCAACTAAAATTATTTCTACAAATAAATTTTTAGATGCATAACTTAATACAACTTAAATATTTCTCAGGTATTGAGGTCAAATATTCATTAGACAATTTTTATTTGTCAAAAAAAGGTATAATTAAATATTTTATCTAATTTTGATATGACGAGATACATAATGATTAGCTCTGCACATAAATTGACTATAGACTCATCAATATTACAAGTATCGGCTCCTTAGTTGATTCCACTGAAAATAATAAAATCATAATAAACCTAAATTATGTAACAATAATCTAACCATATATTATATACGTTGTTAATATAGTTAATCATTTTATAAATTATCTCAGACAAACTCATATGAACATAATTTTCATGATCCTCGTGTATGTGAATAGAGCTCAAGAATATGAGATTTCATTAAAAAATTAAGGACATGGCCAAGTTGAGGTGTACTCAAATTCAAGTTGACCACAGATGATTACATAAAGGATATCTACTATAGTGTTTTATATTTTTCTTGAAGATAAATTTCTCTCTTAAATAAATAAGGGATTGAATATTTTTTCTTAATCTAATGCATAAGTGGAATACAAATTTATGATATTAATTACTTATAATTTTTAATGAATCAAACACTTCTAAAAGAAACTATGATTACCATTTCAAAATTTGTTTACAATCAATCAAACAACTTTGTATATTACAATCAACACGATATTTCACAAGCTGATGAAACAAATTGAGGTTGATTTTTACTTTACATGAAAAAAGATTTAAGATAATTAATAGACACTATCTACATACTTGCCATTGCCAATGAGCAAATTACATGTATCTTCATGAAAGCTCTCAAGAAACTACATGTTTGTCCTTCTCTTCAAAAATAGGCATTTGTGAAAGGTATGCACCAATTTGAAGTATGGTGTTAAATTTTAATTTAGTATGTAGATTAATTTCTTATTAATTTTTTTATTATTACATTATTTGAAGTTGAATGAAAAAAAATATTCTTTTTACTTCTTTTTCTTATTTTTTTTCTTTTTTTTTCTTCTCTTTCATCTGCCGATTTTTACCGAAAGTATTAAAATATTTCAGCCTTAACATATAGCATAATCATCAATACTAGTAATAAAAAATATCAAAATATCATATATGAAAATACTACAATATCCTCATATATTTAAATAAATAAGATAAAATAAATATGTACTAATACTCTTCTAATACATCAAATAGAAAACTCTAATATATTTTTTCAACTGTCATATCAAATAATCAAGAAAAATCACCTTAATTATGCTTGATTTCATAATTTTTAGCTTATCAAACCATGAATGTTTATGTTACGACTTACGAGTATACAACAAGTAGATTACTGGTAATCAAATGCATATAAAAACTTTTGAATATGGAGAAAAATAAATACAATCAATTTCACTCAATTCTCAAATAAGTTGTATATATAGTCCACTAATCCTACATAGAAATATTAGAAGAAGAAAACATAAAAATAAAATTTAATAATTTAGTAAAATTATTACCTAAAAATAAATTATATTAAAATTTTGATATAAAAAAATAATTGTCAAAAGTACCAACTCAATATTGATATTATCATTCCTCATGACACGTATAATAATATCATTAATCATAATAATATCATTAGTTTTAAACTCAATAATAAAAATACAATCACATGTGGAATGAGTATTAGCCCGTGAGTTTACTACTAAATAATCCAAAGAAAGAACAATAGAATTAAAAATATATCTATTAGAGCTAATAACCTCCAAGAAAAGAAATGTGAAATACTTCTCATGAGTAAGTATAATGAGAATGATAGGTGCACTCATCAAAGATTTTGCTTGAGTGGATTCGACAACTTATTGTATAACTTGTAAACCTCAAAACATTCTCTATAAGTTTGGACGCAAAGTCCAACACTTTTCTTAATTGTGTCCCAATCACTCGTAAAAAGAATAAACCACCAGCTTCTTCCCTCTAATATTTTGCCTTAAGACTCTCCCACTATCATCATGCAGAAATACCCCAACCATGTTAAATCTGAGAGTATTTATAAGAGCAACTCCAATGAGAATTAGCAAAAAAAGAGAGCTAAATGTAATTTTGCATACTTAAACAGTATTTTGGCACCCCTAAACAATAATTTTGCTCCAATAGTAATTGCAAAAATGGGGTGCTATTTTAATAATTAAATATTTTTTTATTCAAAAGTTATTTTTTCAACCCCTTGAGAGATTCATTGTGAGATGCACTGTAGATATAACAGATATTTTGCATCCTCTCTTTTCTCTCTCCAAAGTTACCAAATATGGCACTTCTATACTTTGGATGCCATTTTGCAACCCCATATGTCATCCCCATTGGAGCAACAGAATTTATGATTTGGGCGCCATTTTAGCTGTTACTGGGATGGCACCCCTGATGGCAACTCCCGTTGGAGTTGCTCTAAGCACCTAAATCACTCTAGTAAATTTATAAAAGAATTTTAAGTGTATTCTTACAAAGAATTTGTGTCTGTAAAAAAGTACACCACTCCTCCAAGAAATAATAAAAATATAACAAATCTGATCACCTAGTCTACTAAGCACAGTCAAATCCATTAATACATATCATCACTCAATAAATTCTCTAACACAATTATGTCTAGGACTTATAGTGAGTAGTCTGATCCTGATTAGTAGTTAATATGCTCATAGCTAAGTAATATTATCATATAATGAAAACAACTAAATTGCAAATTTTCTTACCCATTTGTCAATAACCAAATATAATGCTTCGTTCTCTAAAAAAAATAAATAAATATAATGGTCTTATTTTGAATCAATCAATTATTATTAATAAATTAATTAATATGCATTGATTACTAATAACTCATCTGAACTAATTTCATATAGATTATCTAATAAGTGTCTTGCATACCACTTGCTCAAGAATCAAATCCTGACGAAAATAACTCCTCAAATTAATATGCCATCTACTTTGACTAAAGTATCCTATGTGCTCGTATATTGATTATCATCATTTCTACTTAACAAAATCCTTGCACACGCAGCCCATTGCACCGATAAACTCACTGCAGCACGAAGCCCATTACGCCACAACTTCACCTCTGTTCCACGTGCCACAACAAAGTTTTACTGCACTTTTGTGCCACTCAGCACAGCATCACGCAGTCACGTATCACATAGCCCATTGCTGCATGTTAACCGCACCACAACGTTGTCACCTGCACCAGCACACATAATTGCCTGCACCATCGCACGATGCATCACTTCCACGAGGCTACCTCTAGTGATCCGACACTGATAATCATCATGTTTTCTTAACAAAATAAATATGCAACAAACACGCAAAATATATACAGCAAATCATTGAACCACGCAGCCCACGGCACCACCACTCCACTGCACCTCTGTGCCATGCACCACGACAAAGCTTTACTGAACCTCTTGGCCACGCATCACTGCATCACGCAGCCACGCACCATACAACGCATGGTAGCCATGGTTCCATGTTCAGCACACCACAAAGTTGTCGCTTGCATCATCACACCATCGCCTGGACTGTCGCACAGTACACTACCATGCATGCCACCGTGAGGCATGAGCCACCTCCATGTGGTTCCCGTGAATCCATAGCTTTGATACCATGTTTAAATTAGAATTTTTGGGTTTTCTAGTGAGATATAGAGAGAGAAAATAATTACATGATATTCGTGTACCTCAAATACAAAACATAAATTATTTTTACTAAAATTGGGAGAGCACACATGTCGGAAGATCACATATAAAAAGAAAATGAACAAATATGTGAAGTTTAATACGAGACAACAAATTTTCATATTCATCCCCAGCTTGATCGCTTTTATAACCAAACAAAACATTATGTATTCAAAATAAAGAAAACTAATTAGAGGCGTTAACCGGGCCAAACAGCCCAAGCACGACACAGTTCAGCCGTTCGTGGCCCGGCACAACACAGTCCAGTACTGTACCTGATCCTAGACCATGAAGGCCCATGGCATAGCCCATGTCGTGAAGGGCTGGTGAGAGACATGGCTCGTGCCGAGTCAGACACGACTCATGTACCTCACCCGATGGCACAGTCCACAGGACTAGTGACCTAGGACCGGCTAGATTCGGGTCTCGGTTCTAATCCCATCGGATGACTGCCCGACGGGGTAGGGAAATCCAGACGTGGTTGGCACAAACCGGCCTGAACCAGAACAACCCACTCCAGGCCCAACATGGCCTACACTTTGCGGGCCATCCATGCCATGCTGGCTAACTAGTATGCTTCCCATGCCTTAACTGACATGACGCGGTGGCACGGCCCATTTTACACCTTTAAAACTAATTCACTTGACCAATGAAACATACCAATTAGAAAATAATTAAAACCTCTCATGAGATATTGAGAAAGAGTTAGCATAGATTTAAAAAGAATAAATGCATAAAATTCATATAAAACATACGTTCCTAATAATTTTTACTATATTTTCACAATATAATTGAATTGACTTGTTTTAAGAAAAAGTATATATTTTATTTATTTAAAACGCAATTTAGATGTGATATTATAATTTGGAGGAGCACATCAATATTAGATATAGCATATGAATTCGCTATCTTTTTTAGAAGTGTAGGATGGCATATCATATGAATTTGCTATCTTTTTTAAGAGTTCATCATATGTAAATGAGGAGGTTGTACCCAAAGTACAAGGCTCATATTTTTCCTGCATTAGCATAGTGACTAAAAGCAATTAACATCTCGTTGACCTTATTTCTTAAAATCAAAAAAACTATGTTTGAAAAGTCTCGAACATGAGACCTACAACCTTTTGACGAATACAAATGTCATCGCAACAAAATATAATCTCCAATATATGCATACAGCACAAAAACTTTTAAGATGATTATTAATTATCTTATATTATTCTCGCTCAAACACATTTACTTAATTTTAAAATTCTTATGAGATCTGATATTCCAAGATTTATATAATTGCACACTTATAGACATATATATATAAAGAATGCATGAAATTCATATTTTTTTAGTGATTATTTATATAATTGACTAGTTATTTTCCTAAGTCAAGTTGGGCTGACACATATGGAATAAAAGAACAATTACACAAATATTATATATTGCATTTTCATATATCTCTTTCATGTTATTCACAAATGTGATGATTATGTGAATGTTAAACATCATGCAGTCGAATGGGCCAATCTTTTTCATAGGCACGCTCATGGTTTGTATCACACATGTAGGACGCAACTAGGGGCAAATGTGCATCTAAGCAATATCTATTTTGTTTGTAACATTGGTTACTTTGTAAAGCCGACCTCAAGTAGTTAAGACAAGATTTGACTGATGATGATGATAAAATAACTAATCTATAAACTATAAGCTAGTTGGTACCTTGACTGAAGGTTTTTTATAGTCGACCTTAGTAAGCAATCACCTGCTACCAACCTTAGCATTTTAACAAAATCATCTCTGCTAACCTTCTTGACCTGATTAGAAAGAACAAAGAACAACATACATTTCTATACACACACACACACACACACACATGCACAGATGAATTTTATATACAGATAGAAAGAAACAATGAATGTGAAACATTTGTATCTGCATCATCTTTATCCATATATATTTGCATGAGAATATATATATATACATATATCTAAAAGCGAAGCAGAAGGATAAATGACATTAAACATACCCTAAAGAGCTCATATTGGTTAGTTATGAGTTCCATGTCTTTCCAAGGAACTTTATTTGAGATTGCAGCAAACAAAACCGGAAAAGGAAGCCATGGTGACCTAGGAGTTCTTGCAGAGATGGAAGCCATGCTTGATGCTTTTCTCAAAGTTACATGAGATTCAGATGCTTGTTGACTGTTGTCAGTTATCTCATTTATCTAAAAAATGGACAGAATGTAAGCCAAACCACGGGCTGAACAAGCAGTACCATGGAGCAGCCATGTCAATGGCATCAACAAAAATTCCATCAAGTTAAATATAATGACAAGTGCTACTAAGGAAGACAATAAACCAACAATAGAGTACCTAAAAAATGTTATACACAAACTCACGAGCTTGCAAGGAACTACTACATGATTCCAGTGCTCATCTTGTACTTTTATCTTCTTCACCAAAAAATCAAAGAATCCAAGGCCGTTACTTCTCATTGTTTATATTAGAAAAATGCAAAACTTTTGGTCGTTATGAATTCCCAAAAAAAAATAGAAAAAAAAAAGCAAATACCATGAGTATGAGGGTCATTGAAGATATATGCGCACTTTTATTTATTTAGTTATTAAATCCTTGTTTATAATTTTTACTTAATTTCTTATAGACATATTTCTAGTTTTCTTTACTTCATCCACCTGAACATCCTCACACTTCCTAATCATAATATTATGAGATATACGTTGGACAAATAACATGAACCAAGATATGTATCTCTAAAAATCTTTTGTCAATTTATCCATAATTAACATAAAAACATACCCACCAAGTATTAAAAACTTGTGAGTGATGCCTAGAAGAAATTTAATTCTTGACATCAATCTCTCACGCATGTTTTTAATTAGCTCAATATACACGCTTGATACTCATTTCTTATAAAATACCTATCAAAGTAAATATCTCATGCCTCTATTATAAATTTTCTTCAAATTAATAAATATTATATGTGAGTCTTTCATATTCTTCTTGTATTTCTTGATTAATTATCTACAAAATTAATCTATTTGGCATAAATTCAAATTGATTCTTTGAAATTTTTATTTTTTTTCTTAGCATATGTTCAATCACTCTTTCCTAAAGTTTTATAATATAGCTCATGAGTTTAATATATCGATAATTATTATAATTTTAAATATCTCTTTTATTCTTATAAATGAGATTTATAATCTTCATTCATCCAAAATTTTTCTTGTCATTCTTGTCCTGATCTTATTAAATAACCTAATCAATCATATTATTCATTTCTCACTCAAAATCCATCAAATTTAAAAGGGATATTATCAAGCTCCATGACTTTTCTTGCACATACTTTCTTTAAAGTTTCTCTGACATCATAAGTATGAACGTTGTAATGATAAAATAAAATTATCAATTATGGTATTATATCATCATCAATTATTCAGTTTTCTATTTCAATCAATATTCAAAAATAAAATTATATCATTATCAATTATTGTACTATAATTAAAATAGTTGCTTAGAGACTAAATATATAATTTATGATTTTAACTTTGTAAAGAGAAAAATACATAGTTTAATATTAAGATTAATGATATCAATATCATTAAATATAATTATTTTTCATATTTAGAATTTATAAATAAAAAAATTATAAAGCTAAAAATAGCATGAACCATAAAATTAAGGTTAGTTTGATCAAATAACATATAATATCAAGAATCTTATATTATTGAATAATATTCACCAACTTAAAATTAAAATATTATCGAGACAATTCTTACACCAAAAATAATGCGAACCATAATCATTAGATAATTATCACATAGATTTTTTTTGTTGAAAGAATAAAATAGAAAAAATATGCATGAAATCAAATTTATGTGAGTATTTGTGTAAGAATCACATTGTTTAGAAGAAAAAATTTATATATAAACCCTAATTACAGCAGAAATAACCTTTGCTGATAATCATGGTGAGTCAGATAGTAGTGATTGTTGATAATTAAGTACAAATTCAACTCTTTCATCTTGTTTTTACTATCTCAGATGAACCTACACCTTGCTGACATAAACAGAACCAGTAGGAACGTGAGTAGAACTGTCCATCTTACCAGTTCATCATTGTTGGAATCTCCTGGAGAACTCAAATCTACTGCAGAGGAGCCTGTATAATTTCCTCTATCCCCTTGTGATAGCCAGGAGATACTAGAAATGTCATTCTTATTCTCACTTTCTGCAGCAAATCCTGCAGGAAAAACAGAGAGTACTAGGGATCAAGGTCCAAAAGCTACCAAAATAGAATTAGATAATTAATGCAAGCATCTTCCAGAGACATCATCCTTCTATAGGAGATGAGCATCCATAAGAGAAAGAAGTAGTGTCTAACTTGCCTTCTATCTTCGCCAGAGACAGACATGGATACTGCAAAGTGCGCATTGGACTCAAATAAACCAGTTTCAAAATGTAATGGCAAGAAAAAAAACACAGCTGCTGCTAGTGATCCAGGAATAAGATCAATCATCAAGAGAATTGTGTCTAACAATAACATATTGACAGCTGATTACCACAATCACTAACTTGTTAGTTAGAATGCACGGGAAAAGTGAGTCACCTTCAGCACTGGAAGAGAGCTTAAAACTAACAATAAATTCTGGATAAACATGGGAATTCACATTCATATTCCACACTATATACTGCTTTGGGTTTTGCAGATCATCAACTCCGCTATCGAATGTTGAACTGCTGGGGTAATTCTGTCGGCTTCCTGGCTGAAGAAGCTCCATATTTCCCATTATTACAGAACATAATATCATGTGTCGCACTCCATTTTCATCAACATCACAATACCTTGCACTGTACACAAACCAGAAGTTGAAGCCACAGCTAAGAGCTCAGTCTCACAATCACTATGATATAAATACAAATAAATAAATAAATAAATGGGTGAGGGCAGGAGAGATATGAGCGGAAAGAAAATGCATGCCTCAAGGCATGCCAAGGCATGGGTGAGGGCAAAGCCATGCCACACCTAACATTTTGCCTATCATTCAAAAAAAGGCGGTCAATAATTTTCTAAAATGGGTGCAAATTTATTATCTCCATTTATCTGTGCGAAGAAAAGGTAAGAAATAAAAAAAAAAATACAAGTGAACAAAATGAAGAAATATATTTAAGGGATTGAAGTGATAAATAGTTAGTATGGAAAGAATATAATTTTCCCCCCCACACCACAGATGCACTCCAACAGAAACATAACATCCAACTCTCTTGCGACATAGTTTTGAATTCTTCAAGATGAAGCTTATTTGGGAATCATTATATCTTAGCTTTAATTTTTGAATATTATTGCATTTATGCTTATGAATGAGAGCATCCAAAATATGGGCTGCCTCAATCCCTTTTTTTTATTATTTATAAGATATAATTGTTGTTTTTACTTATTGTGAGATTTCATTATTGAAAATTTATATTTATCATGGTATCAAAAGATGGTTAGGAATGTGAAAACACAAAGTAGATGAGTACTTACTTGCACAATAAGTGCATGCATGTAACAAGTTTGCAAGCAAGGTGTAGCAATGTACAACAAATCTTCTCTTGCAGCATGAAAGAATTGAAGATGATCTTTGATTGATTATAAAATTAATAATTATCACAACTACTCCCACTAAACATACTCATAATTTATAGATATTATGAGATCTAATTTGATAGTATTTATGTAATCACATGCATATATTGTCACTATAAAATGAGCAAAAATGATTACGATATTTATATGTTAAGCAAAAAAAATTAAGACTAATCACATATTAAATATTTTTATCAAAAAGTTTAAATTAAATAATCATAAGAAAAAAGTGAAAATATAAAATTACAAACCACAACAATATAAATACAAGAATAATAAAAAAGTAATATTAAATCATAATTCTCCTCTCAAGTTTGTGTGTAAATATTTAAAATACTATGCTTGAAGGAGAGAAAAATACATTTTTCTCATCATGATTTTCATGAAAATATTAGCCGATTGATCTATTGCAGCAACATAAGCTATAATAATAATTTTATTCCATATTTTCTTTCAGAAAAAAGAAATATTTCACCTTATATACTTTATTCACTTATGAAATACTAAATTAAGGACTATATGTCTCACAGTTTTACTTTTATAGTAGTAAATAATAAGAAAAATGAATAGCTACTTAATTTTCTTAATAATGTGACTAGTCTTTGATACACTATTTGTATCTTATTTTTCCAAAATATAATTTAACAATTAAAAAAAATACAAAAATTTATATAAAGCTCAAATTTTTCTAAGTCGTGGTCTAACTCAAATCTAAACATCCAACTAGCTATATGTGACCATGATCACTGAACGAACTACCAAAACTTAATATGTGTCTCTAGCATGTATTTAAATATTTAGTTTACTAAAAGTTTTATGTCTCAATATGCAAAAAATTATATCAAGTTAAATAAATTATAAAAAAATCTAGAAAATAACTAACTATACTAACTAAATAAATTATATTTAGTCCGGTATGTATTAGATAATGTGTCAATTCCTATTAAAATATTGATTGTATGTCTTCTTCATAACAACACATTACCTCTTACAAAGTAGATCACTTAAATAAAATATAGTATCTAAACATTTTAAGATTCTTTATCTGGAATTATAACAAAAGATAATATTTGAAATGGATAGTTATTAACTCATTATTTCTCGTAACAAAAGTATCATAACATATTTAATCAATAAAATAAATTTATCTGAATTTCAAAAAAATACAATTATATATCACATATGTAAATTTAAAAAGTTAACTACTTGTAAAAATTAAAAATTAAGCACTCTATGATTGATTCAAGCCATAAAATATGTCCTACAATTTATAAAATATAAATAAGCTTGATTGTGCTACCCAAAATATGAGTAAATGCTCCATTTACATTTCCTTAATATCATTATGATAAAATATATTATTTATATCTAATTAATATATTCTCCAAGTGTAGAGATGTCAAAAGAATCATGTTTGGTTGACACATTGATTTTTTCTATGGCCCAAGTAGGCCCACGATGTCAGCCATGCACCACCTAATTTGGAAGATGGGCCTTCAGGCATTACCTAGTTGGGTCAACGACCAACCTAACATGTCCCATTCTTAAGGAATGGGTCATGCTAAGCACAACCCCTAGCTAGGGCATAACAACTCTAGTTAGAGCCAAGCCAACTTGGATTCATGTGAGATAACTTGTGTTTGAGCTAGGCCAACTTGAATTCAGTCCAGGATAACTTGGTTTTGTGCCAGCTAGCCGACTAGCCCAAGGTTGAGGATATTTGACTCCAAATTAATCCAACTTGTGATTTTTTTAAATGACGTATGAATCTCATGCACCAAATTCAAATCATGGTTCCTGTTATCCTACAATATGACTCAGAATAGGCCACAAGGAACTAACCAAAGCTGCCCAGGGATGGCCACATGTCAGAAGAGGCATAATATCATGTTTGAATTTAGAGATGTCCAAATGAGTTGGCGGCACATGACACAGTGCAGCACAACCTAAAAAAATAGGCTCATGGCATAGAACAACCAACCTGAGCTAACATGTACCTGACCCAGACTTGCATAGATCTGATCTAGGCTAGCTTGGATCAAACCAAGGCTAGCCTATGTTTGAGTTGTGCATGGTGCTTGATCATGGTGAGGGTTGGCACGACTAGATCCAACCCAACCCAGCATGATTCGGCATGACCCGGGGCAACAGATGAGCCAACGAATCGTGCTACAAACTGACGGGCCAACCTGCATGACCAATGCTACAAATTGTGATGTGTCTGGCACGACACGGTGGGATGCCTTTGCCTAAAAAATGGGTTGTGCTAGCCGAGCACAGCCAATTCGACACCACTAACTGGGGTTGAACTGACCTAGCACGGCCCATGCACACCATGCTTCCCCTTTTGGGCAAATGGGTCATGTAAGGCATCACTTCTTTGTCATCGTGCCACACAACATGACCCAGAAGGATGAACTATGTCGTGTCCAACATAGCACAATAGCCCAGTTAAGCCTAAAATAATTTGTAAATAGGAGAATTCATAGTTAGTTGAATAATAAATTAGAATTAAAATAACTGAATGAACAATTGTTTGTCCTTGAGCAGACATAATGATTTTATTCTCAGGAGTATGAGTATGTGCAACAAATTGATCAACATCTATACTAATTGACATATAATAAACAAGAAATATTTGAGAAAAAAAATAAACCAGCATTATCCAAATAAATTATCATAAAAATTTTTAAGTCATAAAAATTCTAGTTCATGACATCATAATAATATTATTCAATAGATCTAATAATTATTTGATTTAATCCACTTGAATAAAAAAAATTCATGATATATTTTTTTCAACCACGACCAAAATAATGAGAATGTATTATTATTATCATCATTCATAGTTTCAATACGATCTTTTTTTAATGAATATTTTTAAGACTACAAAGATTTTGGTTGGAGTTACCAAAATAAAGAGCATCAGCAATTTGGATTTTAGTTCCACTGGATAAAATAATAGTTATTCTTCCAAAGTCTTGAATTAGATCAACAGGACTGAATATGATATTAACACTAGACTTTAATAATATTAAGTTTGAAAAGATAATTTTTGTCATGAAAAATTGTGGTAGCACAACCTCCAATACATGCATCTATATTGTATGTAGCATTATTTTATCAATAAGTGAGAGAGATTATATATCTTCAAGTAAAAATAGAAAAAAAAATAATAAAAAATAATATGTTAAAATAAAAAATATGAATATTCAAATGAGGTTAACACAATAAAATTCTATATAAAAATAAAATAATTAATCATAACAAATATTTTTATCATCGATTAGATGATTAATTTTTTCACCAGAATCTTCCAAAGAAGTTTGAAACATCTAAATGTGTCAAGTCTACCAATCTTTATCATCAATGAAATTCATTTTGATTTTATTTCATTTTACTTAAATTGAGACTTAATAAAGGTTGAGCAAATATTTTGAAGTATTACTATAGGTATATGACTAATTTTCTTTTAGACTACACCCATGACTCATGACAATTATTCTCATAAATATGTTTGCTTTATGATTTCATAACCTTTTCAGATTGTGCCTTTAAATTATTATACTTCTAGTGATTTGAATTCTACTTTCTACTTTGAGAATTATAATGACCACTACGGTGCAAGAAATGTGTCTATCATATCTATGACTACATCCTCTACCTCTACTTCATCCATATTCACATCTTTGTCCATGTCCATGAGTTTGAATAAATATGACATTGACTTTAGGCAATGACATAGACTCAGTAGAAACTAGAAAGAAATTGATTATTTTTCAGTTCATTATTTTGTTAAGTCGCAAAAATATATAAAATTAATGAGAAATAAGGTGTTTAAAATATATTTTTAAGCATATCTTATTGAGTAACTTTTTCTCCACGTAATTTTAATTGTGACTTAATTGTGAATAAAATTAGGTTTTACTCACTATCTGATTAGAAATCCTATAATCGCATGTGCAACTAATCATAAAGTATTTTTGAACTGATAGCAATCTTTTGATGATCATATTAATCATTTAAATTATTCCAAGGAATAAAAAAATCTTTGATTGTAAGGTATTCGTATTTTTATCCTTCATCAAAATGATGATGAAGAAACATTGAAGATTTGGCAAGATCCTATATGGACGAATCATTTTTATATTTTTTTAATAACATTTTTTAGATTCAAAGCATCTAGATGTGTCTAGTAGTTCAGACAGATAGGGCATAACACAAGGTATAGCCCAAAATAGCAATGCCAGACCCGATATGACATAATCCAAAACTATATCTAGAAAATGATAGTGTCAACCATTGGCACGGCTCATGTCGTGCCAGACACGACACGCATGCTAAGCACGTAGGCACACCAAGTAGAATAGACACATAGTTGATTTTCAAAAAATCAGCCATACAACTTAAATAACAATATGCTCCATCAACAGACCATTTTCTAGCCGTATAGACAGCCCCAATACCCAACAAAGACAGTGACTATACAACATCTATCATTGTTGTGTCGGTAAAAAAATAATAAATAAAAGTTTTTATGAGTCATCGAATTGCTTCCGATGGTTCTTAAACAAAAATATAATTACTGCAAAATTTTATGCCCTATTTTAATTGAAAAAAATTAAAAATATATATATTTTTTTAATCAACAAAATATTGTATAAATATTTAACTCATATTTTAGTTTTTTATAATTAATCTGTAACTTCTTCTCCTCTCAGTGCTCTAAAAATAATACTCTACCATGTTTTAAAAAAATTAAATTTATTATACTTTTTATTTTATAGAGTAAAGTATCACTAGTATTTTAATATTTCATGACGAGCAATGTCAACATAAGAATATGAGGTACAAGTACAATATCCAAATATATGTTATGCAAAAAAAAAGGTACACATTACAATTTATTGTTATTATTCATATTTTATTTAAAATCTTCTATTATTAAGTTAATAAAAAAAATTAAGTAAATGAGCAAAATTTTAAAAAATGATATTAAGTGAATTAAATAAAAATGAATTACACTTAAACATTAATAATAATAATAAGTCAACCAAGAAATCCAAAATTAAAATTAGATTCTATCTCATAATTTCAACATATTTGTCTAAAAATCCTAAAAATAAATAAATTTCAGTAGGCTGGACATATAAGAGTATTAATGACAATGGTTACCTTAAGAAAGAAACCAAGCAATACATTAAAAAATAGAATGTATTGAAATCCAAGCAAATTTAACTTAGCAAGCATATCCTTGAAATTTAATCAACTTAATATTCATTGATCCCTTTATTTACTACAATGAGTTTAGAAAAAAATACATAATAAATTAATTATTATTATAAATCTTTTGAATAAATATTTGAAATATCCTAGAGTAATTAATATCATGTATACCTATTTCAATTCTATTTATCAATTAAATTTCTAAATCTATAAATAGATATAATATAAAAAAATATTTTAAATTAAAAAAATAATTAATAATTAATAAACTCAGAATATATAGTACAATATTATATGTGATGTCCAACATTTTATATTAATCATGATAATATATCATCCACGCGCCTCACAGCCCACAATATCAATTCTAAGCAGAAATTAAATAAAAAAAATTAGTATTTCCTAAGATAGACCCTTCTCATGATAACCCCATCATATAAGAGTGTTTGATAAAAATATTTATAAAATATAACATTCAAAAATAATTTTGAATTTCACATTCTATATAGTGAATTGATATAGTAGATAACATGAGTTCTATATTCTATATTTGTCAATGCGCCTAAAATAAATTTTAAACAGATATGACATATTATTAAAATTATACCTACTTAATATTAGAACCATATATTGTCTACCAACACGTGATATTTGACTATGTCAATAATAAGAATAATGATCTTATTATTGATTATTCAGACTGTGATACAAAAATTTTATTTTTGAAATTTGAGAATATTTTTTATGATACGACAAATATGTATTCGTTTATGTACACTTCAACCACTTAAATTACACTTTGGTACATATACAACATTAAAAGTATGTATAGCATAAATAGAAAACACCCTAATTTTAATATCATAATTGTTGAGATGAAAATTAAGTATGAAAAAGCAGTCACCTTAAACTTAGTTGTATGTTTTACAATTATAATGACCTTGTTATCTAAAAGTCAGAATTACTCAACTATATATTTTTTTGCATAGTTATAGCTTAGTCATTATTTGTACAGCTGTATTTTTTTACATAGCTGAAATTTTAAAGATGACCATGCACTTATCTTTTATTTATTTTCTTTTCTTTATGATTTAATGAGAATACACAATTTGTAATATGTCTCAATCATTTGTCCTCTATATAAGAAACTTTATGCATATTTTTAGATTAATTTATTAAGTGAAAAATTAACTTCCATTCATTCTGCATGATATCAGAGCCAACCTATTTGGCCACTTTTCTTCTTTCTTTTGAATATTATTCCCTCTATTTTTTTTTTCTGTCCTAATTTAACTGATTCTATTTCTGCCCATTAGCATGTCAGAAATTTATTAATCAATCCTTACCACTGCTGTCAATATTAAGTCCTCTAAATTTTCAACTGAATCTCTCTCTCTCTCTCTCATTATATCCAAATCACCACAATTCGCCTCAATGGAAACAATTTTCTCACGTGGTCCTAGTCTATTCCTATTCGAATGGATATTAGAGGGAGAGGGGAAATCAAGTATTTAATTGGTGACACAGCAAAGCCAGTAAAATGTGATGCTGGTTATGTTGCCTGGGATGCTGAAAACTCCATGATAATGGCCTGGTTGATAAATTCTATAGAGGGAAAAATAAGTGCAAACTATATGTGTTATCCCACAGTCAAAGCCCTTAGGGACAGTGTCACCTTGATGTATTCTGATCTTAGGCATCAGTCTAACTATATGAGATACAACTCAAACTTGCAGAAGTTTGTCAATGTGTGAATTATGTCACAAAATATGTTCACATTCTCAATGGTATATGACAGGATCTTGATTATTCAATGATGTTTATGAGTGGAAAAACACGGATGATTGCAATTACTTTAAGAAAATAAGAACTTGCATATTTTCAAATTTTTAGTTGGAGTGAATACTGATTTTGATAAAGTACGAGACAGGATTTTAGGTCTTCAATCTCCTTCCCTCAGTGAAGTTTTTTTTTTAGTTCGACATGAAGAGACCAGAACTGTCATGCTTGGCAAGGAAAGCATTGTTGGAATAGTGGAAAATTCAGCACTGATTGGGCCCACTGCTGTCACCGATCGCATTCCAAATACCCAACATCACCAAAATGACAAACCAAAGCCCAAAGGTTTAGTGTGATTTTTGCAATAAATCACGACAAACTCGTAAAACCTGCTGGAAATTACAGAGAAAACCTGCTGATTGAAAACCAGTAGAATGGAAAATTAAACAAATGAGCTGAATCATGCCCCAGGCAGAGCAAATACTGCTGAAGCCACCTCCTTGAGCAAAGAACAAATAGAGCAACTGCTGAAATCTTATGCATCTTGTGTGGCTACTCCCCGAGCAAATACTCCCGGACCACAGTATTCCTGTAGCATCCTTGGCTCAGACAGGTAGGTCTTTGTGTGGCTACTCCTCTTCATTATATGCATCTTGGATCATAGATTCAGCTGTCTCTCATCACATGGACTAATCAGTCACATTTGTTTATAGCTTATGAACCCTTTTTTTTGAAATAAAAAAGTAGGTATTACAGATATATTTTGCATATCCCAAAACTCTATTATAATCTTTTATCAGTGAGTTGTTTATCTAAAGATTCTAATTATCGTATTATCTTTGGTGTCTCTGATTGTGAATTCCAGAATTTGAACACGGAGATGATGATTGGTAGTGCTAGAATGATAGAAGATCTCTACTATTTTGATGACAACCAGTCAACCATCCTATAAATAAGCAAGCTCAGAATTTTATTGATAATGTCTGATCAAATCCTATTCTTAAGCAAATAACACGGTGACATAATAGACTAGGTCATCCTAGTTTTTTATATTTAAAATACCTATTTCCAAGCTTATTTAAATGAGTGAATTGTAACTCCTTATTCTGTGAAACTTATTTCTTGATTAAAAATCATCGAAGTGGCTATACAATTAGATCATATTTAACTTAAAAGCCTTTTTATCTAATACATGGTGGTATTTGGAATCCTTCTAACTAAGAAGCACGGACACGGACACGGGGATACGATACTGCAGAATACGGGGACATGGCAAATTCTAAAAAACTAGGATACGGCATAATAAAAAAAATAAAATTAAAAATAAAAATTATTTTTTTATAAATATTAAGTATTTTATAATATAAAATAAAATAAAATAAAATAAAATATTTTTATTTTATAAAATAAATATATATTTTTTTATTTTATAAAATAAAAATATTTTATTTTATTTTATTTTATAAGATAATATTTATAATTATTTTATTTTATAAGATAATATTTATAATTATTTTATTTTATAAGATAATATTTATAATTATTTTATTTTATAAGATAATATTTATAATTATTTTATTTTATAAAATAATATTTACAATTATCTTATATTATGTAAAAATATATTTTTTTATTTTATAAAATAAAAATATTTTTTTTATGCCAGCCATGCATCCCCACAGTTAGCGCCTGCCCCCTGCCTCCCCCTCAATTCGCGCCCGATGCCTGCGTCGAGTGTCCAACGTCACCACTGGACGTCGTCGGACGTCGGTCACTCGACATGGATACGGCAGCTGACGCATTCATTCGATACGCCACATGGCGTATCGGATACGGATTGATCAATGATACACCACATGACGTATCGGACACATATCTGTGCCGTGTCCGTACCATGTCCACATGTCGGACACGTGGACACAACTGTAGGGAGCCGTATCCATGCTTCCTTACCGTCTAAGATTGCTACTTTAACGGGAAAAAAAATAATTTGTAACATTCATTGATAATTATTCACACCTATGTTGGCTTTACCTAATTAATTCAAAAAATATGATTGCAACACTCTTTAAAATTTCTCTATGGTTGAAACCAATTTCAAGTTAAAATAAGTATCCTTCAGAATGACTATAGAACAACATTTTTTAATGAATATTTAAGAAGCTTTTTTCAAGAAATAAATATTGTACGTGTTTTTACTTGTAGAGATATTCCTCAACAAAATGGAATTGCTGAAAATAAAAACATGCACTTGGTTGAAGTAGCTAAGGCTCTGATATTTCATACGAATGTTTCTAAATCTCTTTGGGAAGATGTAATCCAAACAAGTTGTTATTTGAAAAATAGAATGTCTACTAAGATTTTGAACTATGAAACTCTTTTACAAACTCTTTTAAGTTTTTTTCTAAACACATGTCTCATCAAAAATCTCTATTTAAAATTTTCTGGTGGCATGGTTTTTATTCATGTTTCATCTCATCTTTAATCAAAATTTGATCCACGAGCTTAAAAAATATATTTTTGTATGATTTCTTCTAATATAAAAAAGGCTATAAGTGTTTCAATCTAGTCAGTAAAAAAATCCAAGTTAGTATGTATCTAATTTCTTGAAAATTTTTTATTTTATACCAAAACTTCCCTTAAGGAGAAGGACTTGATTGAAGATCAATTTTGGTAATAAGGACAACCAAAATCATCAATTTTTTTCCCTGAAATAAATCAAGAAATAGATAATTTCCTAAGAGAAAATACAAAAAATAATGATCTATCTATGCCGAATAAAACTGTATCACAAAAAGAGAGAGAAACTTCACCACCTATGTCCACTAAGCTACATGTTTATACTAGATGTAGGTTTAATCCCAATATTGAGAATCTACAAATCAATCCTGAGCATGGACAATTATCATCTCCTAATTCTCTAATTTTTGGTAATCTTCCTATAACTTCTACTTATTTATCTACTTCTGATCTTGATGTTCCAATTCTTATTCGCAAATGTGTTATGAATTATATCAAACATCTAATTGCCAACTATTTGTCCTACCATAGACTTTCAGAAAAATACAAAGCATTCACAATAAATATTCTCATCTATTTGTACCTAGAAACATACAGAAAGCTCTGGGACACTCAAAGTGGAAGTCAACAGTATGTAAAGAGATGAGAACACTTCAAAAAAATAAAACCTAATAAATTATTGATTCACCTAGGGAGAAGAAGACAGTGGGATACAAGTAAAATATCACAATCAAATATAAGTTTGACAGGAGCATTGAAAGATATAAAACAAGATTATATGTTCAGTGTTTCACACAAACTTATGGAATTAATTACCAAGAAACTTTTATACTTGTTACAAAAATCAATTCCATCAAAGTATAAATTTCTCTTACAGTACATTTTAATTGGCATTTACAATAATTAGATGCAACGAATACTTTTGTAAATGAAGATTTGAAGAAAAAAGTATTTATTGACTTACCACTAGGTTTTGAAAAAAAATTTGGAGAACAAAATGTTTATCGATTAAAGAAATTATTTTATGATCTTAAATAATTGATTAGAGCCTGGTTTGATAATTTTGCAAAGTACACCAAGCTTCAAGGGTGTGTACAAAATCAAACCGATCATACAATATTCTACAGACACTCACGTAAAAGGAGAGTAGCAGTATTAATAGTTTATGTGGATAATATTATTTTGACTAGAGATGATATCGTTGAGCTTGATAGACTAAAGAAAGCATTAGCTCGAGAATTTGAAAACAAAGACTTGGGTCCTCTAAAATACTTTCTTAGAATGGAATTTGTAAAATCCAAGAAAGACATTTTTATCTCTCAAAGAAATTACATACTTAATTTGCTAAGAGAGACCGGCTTACTCAGTTGCAAAGTAGCTAAAGCCTGAAACTCCTATAGACCCAAATTTCAAACTTCAACCTGCAAGTCCAAAAGAAATGATTAACAAAGAGAAGTACCAATGCTTAGATGGGATATTGATCTATCTTTCCCATACACGTCCTGATATTTCACTTGCAATGAACGTGGTCATTCAATTCATGCACTCACCTAATCAAAGACATTTTAATGTTGTATACAGAATTTTAAGATATTTAAAAGAGACAGCAGTAAAGAAAATTCTATGTGAAAATAAGGGACATCTTCCAGTTGAAGTATTTACTGATAAATATTGGGCAGGAAGTGTAGCAAACAAAAGATCAACTTCAGAATATTGTATTTTTGTTGGGAAAAAACTTGTGATTTGGCATAGTAAAAAACCAAATGGGGTGGCCAGAAGTTGGGCAGAAGCTGAGTTTAGAGCAATGGCACATGTATCTGTGAAGTTTTATAGAACGAACAATTAAAGAGCTTAAAACTAATAGCCTCTTGCCTAAAAAAGTTTTTTGTGATAACAAAGCTGCTATAGCAATCCCACACAATCCAGTGCTCCATGATAGAACTAAACATGTTGAAATCGACATAAACATTATCAAGGAAAAAACTAGAAAATGGATTGATTATCATGTCCTACATTCCCACTACTAAATAGATATCAGACATTCTCACTAAAGATGGACCAAAGAAGCAATTTAATAGTTTCGTAAGCAAGCTGGCCATTGATGACATCATTCAACCAACTTTAGGGGGGAGTAGGGAAAATCAGTCTCCTTGAACTTGGCTATATATTTTACAATTATAGAGATCTTATTAATTTTCTAAAAATGAGAATCGCTTAGCTATATGTTTTTTTACATAGTTGTAACTTTAAAGCTGATCTTGCATCTACCTTTTATTTATTTTCTTTTCTTCGTGTTTATATAAGTGAAGAATTTACTTTTATTCATTATGCACCAAGTATTTAATCTATTGATCAGTCATTCTCTCTTTATTACTTATCTTCCTGTATGAATCCTAGGATTAAGATTGAAAAGATAAAAAAGATAAAAAAGATATTAAAATATACATCCACTTACATTAACCAAACAGAAGAACATAAAAGTTTGATTCATAAAAAATTAACTATCATGTTAATAATTTATAATAATAAGTATGATAGTTATAGTAAAACTCAGAATATGAATATAGATAGCATATTCAAAGACAATGCATTTTTTATTTAGTTACCAAGGGATAAATGACATGGTGTTCATCGAATAAAAGAACAATAGCTCGATAATTAGATTTTGATAATTATTTTATCTTATCATTTAGTGATATTGAAAATTTTTAATATATTTGATTATCTGTATTCATATGAATCTACCAATGTCATGCTATCTAAGATGATATGTGATATAATAACTCACATATATAACATAACATTGAAGACTATTTTTTTTATGATTGTGAATATTATTTAAAAAATGAAATTTATGTTGCACCTAAATATCATAAAAGAAATTTCATTCTTGAAAGACTGAAAATATTCAAAAATAAATATTCATGATAGAGTAAAATAATTAATAAAAAATAATGACTCATACGACAACATTGAGAATATTGAAATTAATACTAACATCAAAATCAAACATAACCATTCGAACCATACTACTAACACATATTAAATAGTAATTATCCTATTTGTCATGTCACGCGTTTTATGGGTGTTTATTTTGATAATTTACTTTTTTTTAATTTTAAACTTCTTTAATTTATATTTTATTGTTAATTGTCATATGATGCAATTAAAGTACAATATGATACGATTAAATTATTTATATTTTAAAATAAAATACATAAATATTTTTATATTCAAATATTGACTATGATCTTAATATAGATTATATTCATTTTAATTTATATTAAAATACAATACGATACAATTAAATTTTAATATCTAATTTTTACTAAAATATTTGTAATTTATCAAATGATCCAAACCACACTTCCACGACTATGTTGCAACCATACTGCTTAAGCACAACCAACTAAGAACTAACTGCCCACAGCCAAAAGGACACAGCCCACAACCCATGGGACACACTCCACGGCCCACACCCCTCCGGCCGCAAACCGACTAGGTACTTGGTCTTGGCTGACCATGGTTGGCCATGCAAGCCAGGGCGGCCAGGTGCAAGGCCAGTGTCATGGTAGTGTCATGCCAAAGTCGGCATTATTCAGCACAAACCCATCCAACCCGCCATGACCAGCACACCGGATTCATAAAGTTATGTCATTGGATTGTGTCAAGCTGACACGAAATTTGGCTATTCTAGCATAGCATGGCACATGCACTCTTTCTATGTTGTGTCTAACATGACACACCTCTAAATGCATCTAGGTGAATTTCAAAATTTAAAATCTAAGATAAATAATTTTTACTCAAAATATTGAGATAAGCGGACTCATGTTTTGTTAAGTTTGACATTATATAAAAACAATACATACAATAATTTAATTACAAAATATTTGAAATTATCAAAATAAAATAATTTATCAATATTTCATTATATTATTATACTTGATAAAAAATATATAAATATATAAAAATCTTAAAAATTTAATACATTTTTCATATCGATTATAAATATGATAAAAAAATACATGAGATACGAAATATAAATTATAATTAATATTTTTTTATTATTATTTTTTATAGTCTATGATTATTTTTTTTAGAAAAATATATAATCTTATACATAACTTCAAGATATGTATTATAAATTCTATAGTTTCTATTATAAAATATTATTTTATAAACTTCTAGTTATATGATATAATTAACAAAAAATAGAAATCTTATGTATACTTTTTTTCTATGCATTTATAAGTTCATAATTTTATATCATTATTTTTGATTATAAGCATGCATAATTTCTAATTATGTATTTATATTTTTATCACATATCATCGAATAATAAATATTCATAGCTTCTAACAAAGCATTTATATTTTTAACACAATTTCTCATAAATTCCAATTATGAGAAGTAACATATTTTTAAATAATTTCTAATTACAAATAGATCTTAATAATATTTATATGTATTTATACATTAAAATAAATTAAATAAAATATAAAATAAAAATATATATATTCATTATTTGCCTTTAATGTGAGAAAAAAATTTCTAATAACATGTTTATCTTTTCCAAAGATTTTACACGATGTTTCAATCCTCTAAAAAAACTTCAAATATTCCAATCTTTAAAAAAATATTATATTATTTTTTTTGTAGAAACTAATATTGATGATATATGATAAAGAAATAAATAAAAATAGAGAAACTGAAATAAATGAGGATAATTACCAAAGATTCCTAAATTATTTATTTCATTAATATGGATCTCCTATTTATAAAAGTTA
Organism: Sapria himalayana; assembly: GCA_029783825.1. Classification (NCBI taxonomy): domain Eukaryota; kingdom Viridiplantae; phylum Streptophyta; class Magnoliopsida; order Malpighiales; family Rafflesiaceae; genus Sapria; species Sapria himalayana. The sequence goes on along the minus strand of JAREIK010001563.1, from coordinate 2,108,656 downwards.
AAAAATATCAAAATTAAATACAATATTTAATTTTATACAAAGAAACATAAAGACCTTCCTGAATGACTGTAAGGTCTTCATAGATAACTAAGAGCTCATTCACAATTATCTATATTATGTACGACAAAATTATATATCAATGAAATAAAAAATGGAAAGTACTCAGCATTCACTAACTTAAATTCTTATTTACTACCTATTGGTAATTCCCTTTTCCCTAGACCATACTAATAATAAAATCTCTTTCAAAGATATTATCTTATCAAAGTTAGCAATATATCATAAAAATAAAATAAATATTATTCACACTAATAATACCTAAAATACTATCTCTCTTCCACTAAGTAAATATGTAGTTCATTTGATATTTAATATGAAGGTGAGTCCTAATAAAAAATAGACTGATTCAAGGTCATGCTTGGTGGCAAAAAGATATAGTTAAATATAAGACATGAATAACATTAATATTTTTCATTTAACATTTAAAATTATCTCTATCAAGATTTTATTATGATCATCAAATTTTTATTAATAAATAATTATCGATGTGATGAATAAATATCTTCATGATAATCTAGAAAAAAAAATTGTAAAATAGCCTTTTGATTTACACATAAAAAGACAATGTAATGTGTACATTATGAAAAATCATGTAGTAGCTCATGTATTCCATGAGACCATGATTTCAATATTATATTATATTGTTACTCTAGATTTTGTTAATGATTATAGAGAAAACAAATGGATCAGACAGTCATGTCTAATTAGTGCTGGGCCTGGTTGGGCAGCACACATGCCACCAAAGTTGTGAAGCAAGGCACCAATGCATGTCTGTGAGAACATGTGGCTTGGCCCTATGTCCAAACATGGCTCGAGCCAATGATCGGGCACATCTTGAACTCGGGGCACAAACTCAAGCACGCATGGACGTAAGCATGGATGATGGACCTTGCTCGAGCACGGACTAATGCCCAGGTCCTACTGGCTTGTACTGGTTTCTAGGTTGTTCTTACCTGACACTAACCCAATATGAAACATTGTCTTAACCAGAGGTGGAATGTATGTCATATCATGTGAGGTGGCTTTCCTAGCAGCCAATCCGGCAGCCCAAACCCATTTACCTATGCCACAGGTTCGTATGCTCAGGTACTTTTTCACTTGGGACCGATTCATCATTTTGTCCGATAAGTTGCGAGGCCAGCCACGTGCACCCTCACCCCTAACCCAATGGACAAACAAGTCATTCCAACATGACCTATTTGACACCTCTATCGATGATAATGAACTTGAAATTTCTAAACTCAAGTAATTAATTCAAATCTAATTCCAAAAAAAAAAAAATCATCAAAAGCATAAATCTTTTATAAAAATTAAAATTATATTTCTTACAAAGAGATTTCAAAAAGATAATGCACAAATAAAAACTCACCTTCATTTAGGGATAGATTGATCTTATAATAAATATTACCACGAACTCTGTCAGATATTTAAAAAAAAAATTATTAAAAATTTTCACTATTTAATAATTATTAAATCAAATATTAAATATATTATTAGTAAATTACATTATTTTCAAGATTATTCATCAAAAATTTATATGAACATAATTTTTTGCACACTCCTATATGATGCCAGCATCAAACTTCAATATTTCCTTAAAAGATCATTAACTTGGCTTTTTAGATGTTCCAGTTCCAACTGAGTTTTCACTCCTAGAAGAAATCATATACCATATAGTCTTTAACAAATAAACATTTTCTAGAAATATAAGTGATTAATAACTATTTATAAATATAATGCAAACACATGATAGAGTAGTTGCTACCACTACACAAAAACTTATTTAAATCATACACTTAATCTATAATTATCCAAATTTAAATTTATAAATTAATGACTACTTATTATAGAGGTATCAGCTGGCAATAAGGCAGCACGAGCATGGCCCACAGCACGGCATGGTCTGAAATCATCCATGGACCTGGACCGTGCCACCCCATGGCATGGCTCGTGCCATGCTGGGCCGATGCAAGTCTTGCCCCATGCCAAGCTATGCACAACCCGTGTATCTGGCCCGGTGACATAATCCATTGACCCAAGGACCCACAATGGATCATGGGTCAAGTCTCGTCGAAAGACCGCCCGATGGTATGGATTATTTTAAAAAAAAAAAATCAGAGCACGACTTACATGGCCAGTTGCAATTGGCCAGCCACGTAAGCTGACCATCCAGTGCATTTTCATGCAATGGGTTCTAAAATGGATAGTCCGACAAGGCTCTGCACCCAACAGTGCCACTGTGCCATACTGGGCCGGCCAATGGTTCATGTGATATGCCCGGTATGGCACAGTGGCATGACCATGCTGGCACAGCACAACCCATTTAACACCTCTAACTTTTTTTGGTAGTCAAATAATAATACATTTTACTTTCAATTCAACTTTTATCAAATGAAAAATATAAATTGAAGTTGATTATCACTTTATTGGATTGGAGACCATTACACATGAGACCTCGATTGTTCACATAACATATTTCAATACCATTTCAAATAGTTCATTTCAGTTAGGTTTCAAAAAAATATAAATACAAAAGAAAAATAAAAATCCAACCTGGTACCAGATTGGTCGGCTGCTGAAAGATGCACACCAGTTCCATAACCAGACCTAATTATAGATGACGCACAATGTCCAATGCCATATAGCATGATAGTGGGGAGTGCTCCCTTGGCACAAGAAAGCCAGCCATATTGAACATTTGCATAGCCACGCCATTTTTTCATTACTTCGATCTGCTTCTTGAAAAGTTCAAATCTAGCATCCAATGATATACTAGTGCAGCGACAAACATCCCATATATCTACACCACCAGATGGCATTAACCCCATGAGAAACATGTTCTGCACAGCAACAGAATCCAACTGTTTATCAACTGTTTCAATCCCAACAGCAGAAAATTTGTCGCAGCTATCCGAAACTTTCACAACACCCTGATCGTTCATAAGAATTTGTTTACACGGAACACACTCAGCAAGAAACTTCAATTCAGGATGAAGTTTCATCTCGTGTGTTCTTGTTGCGGCACAATCCTGAAGAACAGAGCTTCCTTGGTCTTTGCCATGAACATGCTCGAGGCATTCATCTTGTTCGTCATCATCGAGATAGATTTCTGGAAAGAAGCAAGATCCAGCTTCATCAATCCAAGCAATAGGCCTCCTTGCACCAGTCCCCAAGTCTAATTGCAACATGTGCAAGAAATCTAGCACATAGAAATGACCTTCTGACACGCCATCAAAAGTTGTTCTCTTCAATTTGAAGTCCTTCCGAATGAGAGAAACAAGATTTTGAGGAAAGTCAGTCCATTCACCATTCAGATAGAACAAAATACGCTGTGGGGCCCCAGTCTTCTGAAAATTAGAGTAACATCGATTCAGCGATCTTCTATGCCTCATGGGTTTTGAATGATTTCCGCATGTCTTTCTATATTTTTCTATGTTAAAGAAGGTAGAATTTCCAGAGGATTGATCTGGTAATTGTGCACATGAACCTTTAGAAAAATATGCATCAAAATGAGAAGCTTGCTTTCTCTTTAATTCATGCATAACTTGCATTCTATCTAGACCTGCTAGATCAATCATTTTTATTTCACAGGTCAATTTATAAAATATTTTAAAGTGAAGCAGATAATTATTCATGTGGAAGAAGGAATTAGGGGGAAAGAGTTAATTATTCATGTAATGATGTATTTTACATAAGCATCGTTTTTCAACCAAGCAAAAGAATATTCCCAATGAAAATGAGTGATCTAATAGCATTTTTTCCTACGAGTGTCCATATGAATCATCATTATTAACTAAGTTTTATTTCAACTACTTGATTGATCATCATTATCATTAACAACTAGGTCATACCTCAACTATCAATATGGATAAATATATAAAACATATTTTTTATTAGTTTCCACTTAATATATTTCTATTTGGCAACATGCGCACTCTGTACATGTTATAATTTAACAAAAAAAGTAAACAAATAAAATTATAATTTGTTGGGTTGGGCATTCAAATCCCTTAAACATTTTTTTCTAATAGCACAAACAATTAAAGCCATTTGAATGTTCCTTTCAATAATTTTTTTAGGACCTAAATCATCTTGATTTAGGTTGGCCGGATTGGACAAGATTGGTTTGGCCAGACACTATATTGTCCAAATTAGTTTCATGATGATTTTAATACTTAGCTTTTTTTATTGCTACTTTTTTTTGAATTTAGAGATTGAATTATTGGGTTTCAGCAATTAAGTTATTATTTTTGATAAAAGTAAAATTAATCATCTCATCTCATACACACCTTCCAACTTTGCTCAAAGAACATGCATTCATACAGATGTTTACTATTATTATTATTATTATTATATTTCATGGAATCTTAATTATCTAACACGGAGAATTTGTAGTTGTTATTTTTCATGTACTCTCACTTAGAGAATGGTATCATTATTAGAGATTTATATTATTGAAGAGTTTCTCCTCTATATTAGAGATGTAGTATAGCAAATCATGAAGTTACCCGTATGAAGATAATGTGCCATTGTAATGATACCTACTATCATGTTAAGGCATTGTTGTGCGGGATGACAATGGTGATGTGCCACCGTCATTCTCACATATCATGTTGAGAATTCATCATCAACAAATATCATGTTAATAATATTAAGCAAACAAGACCAATGCATTAATCTTAAAATATGAATATATAATACAACAAAAACTTGAAACACCCCTATTTATACAACAATCTTAACAGACAAAAATTATGTGCTCATACAAAATAACCTCATCCAAGTTTTACAAGGTTAGTTGATCCAAAAGAAAAGAAAAGGATTTCATCCTATAAGAACCAAATAAGATTGTAAGTAATATTCAGCATAAATAGTAATCCTAAAAAGAAAATAAATTAAATCAACTCAATAAAATTTATCCTAAAAAAGTACACATAAACTCATAGAATGGATTATAAATGACCATTGTTACAGTTTTACAGCTTTATATTCTTTTTGTTCCTTTTTTTTTCTTTTGGAGTGTCCAATCTGTTGGTTGTTCTAATCACATGTATCCATTATATAAAAGCTTAACTTGTTCATTTTTACTAATAAGCATGATTTCATTTTATTTCCTACGGAATGGCCTAAAACTTAACATGTTATCTGAGTCAAAATGTCACAAAAGATAAAACCTTATGATATGAAGGAGTTAGAAACCTAATAGAGAGTGATAGAAAAATGTGTATCCTACCAGCACAATACATGCATGCACGCGTGCTATGGTGCACACACCATGTGCAATGGGCATTGACACCACAAGAGCCAAACGGGTTGGGACGGGCCGGTATGGGCCGGCACATTTTTTTCAGGCACAACCAAGCTTCGCATGCCATGCCAGGCAATGCACGATTCACTGGAAGGCATGTCCAACACAGTCCACTGCCCAAAATTAGCGCGGGGGTATGGGCCAGCCCAGGCCACCATAGGTCAAGATAAAATCAGGGCTTCGCCGTCATGCTGCCGCTGCCGCCGCCGCCCATCAAGCATCACCATTCATCCCCACCTGGCATTGCTGCGTCTGCCGTAGTGCATCAGTCAGCACGTCGTCGCTCATGTCATACCCACATGTCAGGCACACAAATCATGCCTGGCACAGCACACAAGCATAAGACCTTCCGCATGGTAAGGCAAGCAAGCAGAAGACTCTCAGCACGGCATGGCAAAACACGCAAGCAGAAGACCCTCAGCACGACATGGCACGATTTGTGCCGAGAATCCACCTGGCACAGGCCCAGGCACACGCCTGAACCATGCCGTGCTTCAGGTCAGGCCCAAGTCGCCCAATCAATTTGACACCTTTAATTGACACCCACTTTGTTTATCACTTAAGAAGAAAACATAACCAAAACTCCAACAACAATTCACGATAATAGGTATGTCATGTTTTTAAACACCCACTATAGAACACCCCTCATAATATAGTCACTTGTGCTAAAGTTCCGAATTTAAATTGAGAAACCCTTATTTTTTATTTTTTATTCACTTTAAGAAAATTTATAATTTTATGATTTAGGACTAAGAAAATCTCACTTCCAAATTTAGGTAAAATTTAGATATTTCTAATTTTAAATTAGCAAATTAATATTTTCTTTTTGGAAATTATAATATGGTATTAGTATACAAGTAGATGAGCTTTTTTCTACAATGTACATATTATTGAAAAAAAAAATTATGCCAGAGACAACTAATAGATATTAATTCCAGAAAAAAAATTAAGAACTTTAGGTACTTTTGAGAGAGATGTGTTGATAGTCTTTTAGAAATCCTCACAATTCATCCACTATGACACTTACACTTATTATTTAAAAGTATACAACAAAACTTCATTTTAAGGCAACATCAAATATTTCCTTTACTACTTGTATTATAAGTAGTCTTACTCGTACTCTTATTTTAAACTCATTAAGTATCAATATATGAGCAAATATTTATATTACTAATAATCATATATTATTCACTATCTTCTTTGTTTGTTTTAAAAACATCATTATAGTTAATAAAAAATAATTTAAAATTAATCAATATAATAATATTCAGCTTAAACCTTTGTTACTTCTAAGTATCATATTTATTTCGATATTGGGCCAGTTAGATTACTATATAATGTTATCCATCCAAACAACTCAATCTTTAATATTATTTTTATTTCTATTTATATTTATACAATCATAAGATTTTAATGACTTTTAAATTTAAGCATGATAGATTGTATGTCTTCTCCTCTGAAAAACATTCCATTTGCTATTGATCAGACTGGATTATAAATTTTCTTTTGCAAGGTAAAATCTCCCTCTAATTATTTGAATATTTTGAACATCTTAGTTATTCATTCTCAACTTGATTATCTTTTAGTAATCAAGTTGAGAATATTTTAGCCTTATACTAAAGATATCTCAATCTTAAAGTATGAGCTAGAAAATTTAATCAAAATTTCACATCAAACATGCTAATGTGGTTTAAGTAATAACTCATTCAATTTGATATACTCATATATATATATATATATATATAAGAACCTAGTAGGAAAACAACTAGATATGAATTTAGACATTTGATCATTTTTATTGATAATTACACAAAATATACATAAATATATCTATTTCATGATATATCCCGAATATTTTCTATTTCTCAAATATTTCATTAAATAAAAATAATAATAATTTGATAAAAATATTAAAAAATTAAAAATAATAATGTATTAATATATATATTAGACAAAAATATCACCTACTATATAAATCACATGATTATACACTAAGCTTTCTTTACAAGCAAACTCTAATAAAATAAAATTATTAAAAGAAAAAATAAACATCTAGTTGAAATAGTTTAAACACTCCTACTTTGAAAGAATATTCTGAAATATTTTTGTAAAAAATTAAATTTTAATTATGATTTATCTCATCAATCAAAATGTCATATTCTTAGAGAAATATCATTTAATTTGTATCCCAAAATTTTTAGATGTATTTATTTTAATCTCGATCACTCTCTAAAATGGGATAAGTTTATAAAAATTAATATAAAATGTGTATTCCTTAGATAATTTAATATCAAAAAAGGATACAAATATTTTTCACCAGAAATAAATATAATGAGTATGTATGTTATCTTTTAAAATATAACTCATTTTTTTAAAAGTCCAAAAAAAATGAATGTCCAAAAATTATACTTAGATTCATTATTTTTTCTTACTCATTTGTAGTCTCATCTAGACCACCAATTAGTAGAGAGAATATCTCATTAAATATATTTGATATGTTGATGCTCAATATAATATTAATTTCTTTTATGTCCATAACTCATTTACTTACTCATGTGTGACCTGAATTAGTTATCAATAGTCTGATTTATACGGTATTCAAAGGTAGTCACTTTTGGTTTACATAGTTAAGTTATTGATTTTTCTTTATTTTTTTTGGAATAGCCCTAATGACGAGAAAATTTTATTGATTATTTACATTTTAATTATATGAGATGAATATTACTCAACTCAAAACATACATTCATGCAGAAATTTAGATGAAAGAAACTGAGAAAATCAAATATATTTTTAATATAAATAAAATTTATTCTACAAGAGATATCATTTTGCTATTAAAAAAATATATACTTAATATTTTTGCAAAGATTAATCTTTTAGGTTGTGCTCTAGTAGATACCCATATTGATTCATGTATTATCTTTACTTCTAATATGACTCCTTCTGTTATCTATATTATTTATAAAAAAATAATAAATATTATTAATTATCTGATTGTGACTAGACCATATATAGCATACACAACAAGAATATTTAATCATTTCCTAGATTATTTTTTACAAATTCACAATATCATAATTCTTCGCATACTAAGATATAATAAAAAATACTTGACTTTAGATATTTTCATGGATCATGAACACTAGTAATTAGCCGAGTATTTAAATTTGAGTTAGGTGTCATCATGTACTTAGAAGAAATATATGATAAAGTTTAATACTTTTTGAAATAATATTATCTACTGGAAAAATAAAAAATATATATATATAATTATTTTGAAATCTAGTGGAGATACAAAATTCATAGTAATTGAGATAATTATTTGCAGGATACTTTAAATATGTCATATACTCAAGGAAATCAGATATTTAGTTTCTTCTCTCACTACAATTTAATATGACAATTAAACAACTAAGTATACAGTCTCAAATCTAATATTTCACAAGTGAATAAATCACATAAAAATCAATATTTCTTCCTCAAATAGAAGATCTGAGATAAGACAATTACTACATCATATATTCATGCAGTAGAGTATCCAAGAAACATCTTATATAGACTTTGGAGATGCCTCAACTTATCATTCTTTCCTCCAAACTTGATGTTTTAGACTTGTGCATACCTGCTCGACAGTATCTGTTATAATTTTACGACTTTATAATCTTTTTGTTTTTTTTACTCTGTATTGCATTATTAATGAGAGGACTCAACTCGTGGGTTTCCTCAATCATATTTCCTTAATATATACAATCTTAGTTTATTCAATAATTTATTATGTGACATAAAAGGTAACCTTTTATAAAAATTCAAGTCATTCGACATATAAGTCATCAGACATAGAAATCTCGATAAAAAATTCAATATAGTCAAAAATGTGCAACATGAATAAATAAGGATTTGAATTGGAGCAGCACATATATTCAATGTTCTCATCAAGTGGGCCGAGCGGTATGAGCACTACATGAGACATGGCCTAATTCAATTATATCTAGCGTTGCACGACACTATCCAAAGTGTTGCCAAGACCTTGGCTATGCTGAACCAAGGTTGCATGCTCCTCGTATTGTACTAAGAGACCCCCACATGCCTAGCACACCACCACGACTGAGCCGATGGCATGGCAAAATTTAAAAAAAAAATCTTTCTTATTTTTTTGTCCATTCACATTCATCATGTTGGGTATAAAAAAAATAAATAAATTAAATTAAAGAATTGTTCGAACTATAAGAATTTTGATTGGATCCAACAGCTCAATTACAAAAATTCGATAACTATCAGATTTCTCTCCAAATTAGCATTAAAAAAATAAAAAATATTTTTTAATAAAGAAATATTTTTATAAATAACATATTTATATATTTTATTTTTCACATTTAATCTATAAACGTATCTGCTTTCTTCTACTCTCTTAATTCTTAAATTGAGTGTGTAATATTTTGTACTAATTTTTTTTAAAAATTTATCATTTAAATATTGTAGAGTGAGAGCACTAATTTTAGTTTAATAACAAGTATCAACTACAAAGCACAAGAAAACAAAAATGTAACATTCAACGTATCTACTATACCCAAGAAATTAAGATATATATTACAATTATGTTAGAATTAACTTTTTTATTTAGTAATTATTATATTAATAAATAAATTAGAATAAATATAAACAAATTAAAAACAATCTTCTCTCCTCCTATTCATAATCCAGTGTCTTAAATTAAAAAAATAACAAATAATAAATTTAATAAAAATAAATTAAACATAAACAAAGTTAATAACACAACCCAAATGAAAGATCTAAAGCTCAAATTAGATTTTTTCCAATAATATTAACTCATTTACCTAAAAATCAAAAACTACGTAAACTTCAATAATCTAGAAATACTTTAATATTGTTATAAAAAATACTAATAATGTCGAAAAAAATTTGGCATAGCATATATATTATAAAAAATATATATAAGAATAATGATAACATTGGTCACCTTAAGAGACATATCGATCAATACACTAAAATATATGATATATTAAATCTCAGGCAAACCCAACTTAACCATGGGATCATTGAAGTTAATCGATTTCAGATTCATTAATCCCCTTTATTTATCACAATAAGTTTAAAAGAAAATAGATGATGAATTAATTATTAGTATGAATCACCTGATAAGATTTTTAGCAGATCCTAAAATACTTTATGTAATGCATACTTACATTCATTTTGAGTTATATAGAATTCTCAGGTACATCAATAAAAATAACATAAAAATATTTAAAATTAAAAAAATAACTAATAATTAACAAACTTAAAAAACATAGTATATTAATATATATGATATCCAACATCTGGACTAATCACATTAACATAGAGTTATTAATTGGGTCAAGCAACCTAGGCACAACACAACTCAGCCATGCCAAGCACAATAAGACCTAATTCAAAATTGTACCTGGATGTGCTGTGGGTAAGCCCAAGACACGACTCAGGTCATGTCAGACCAAAGATCCTAGCAGGGAAGGCACAACACAACAAAGACCTAGCAGGAAGGCTCTTGGGCACTAGTGTCAGACTGGCTGGCCATATAAGCTAGCATGGCCTGACCAAGACTAGCTTGGAATAAACCAAGTTAGCCTAGCCAGGCTTGACCCGGGTTAGCATGACAGGGCACAACCCGAGTTAGCATGGCGAGGCACGACTCGGTCAAAAGGTATGCTAATTGGCATTGCCAGGTTACCCCTTATTGAAACCATCCCGACATGGTATAGCCCATGATAAATATCATGTCATGTTCAATGATAAAAATTTCCAATATATTCACTGATATATCTCCGATATATCCGTAAATTATAAGTATCAATATATTCATTAAAACTGATATATCTATCATTGATTAGTACTCATATACAAATACACAACGATATATCTTCGACATATCCGTAAAATCCAAGTACCAATATATCCGTAGAAACCGATATTTTAATCCTTGATCATGTCATACACGGCACAATGGCTCAAACGGACCAAAAAAATGATTGTGCAGACATGGCATGACCCATTTGACACATCTACGATAATACTTCATTTGCATATATCATTGCTCACCATGTTGAATCTAAGTGAACTTTATAAAAAATTTTAAATTTTTCTGAGATCTTTCAACCTCTTGATGACCCCAACATATATAAATATCTGACGAGGATCTTTACAAAATAAGATATTCAAAATAAATTCTTAATATCACATTTAATAATATTTCAAATAACAATAATCTCATTAACATTTTTGTGAAAACTATAAAAAACATGTTATTATGTAATATTTTTTTATATTAGGTATATGTGTCACATAGTTTATCTAATAATATAACAAAACTAAAAAAAAAATTATTATATTAGAAAATATAAGAAATTTACTAAAATACGTTAATACACCTAGCAGACAACATAATTACACATTTTATATTGTCAGTGAGACAAAAAATATTTCAAATAGATGTCAAACACAAGTAGAATTATACATATTTGATGTTATAATCATTTGTTAGCTACCAATACATGATATCCAATTATATTAATAGGTAAGAATGATAAATTTATTATTAAATATTTATACTGTGAGAATCAAATTTTACATTTAAAATTTCTAAAAAATTTTTATGATATGATAAATATGTGTACATCTATATACACCCCCACTACTTGGATTACACTTGGGTGCACATACAATATTAATAGTATATTTAAGATATATAAAATACACTCTAATATTAATATCATGATTATTGTGATAAAAAACAAAGTATTTAAATCTGGATCCTCTATATTATGTCTTTATTGTTTGAATGCATGTATTGATAATAAGATTAAGATAAAAATGATAAAAAATATATTAAGAAATAATCACCTGCATGAACCAATGATTAAAATATCAATTTTTACGGATATATCAATACTTGAATTTTATGGATATATCAGTCTTGATGGATATATCGATACTTAAAATTTATGAATATTTCAAAAATATATAAGTGGATATATCAGAAATTTTTATCACTACATAAACCAAGAAAAAATACATGATGATTAGATTCATGAATAATTAGCTAATATATTTACATATTACAATACTAGATATAATAATTATATAGGTATCAAGTGGGCTGGGAGGCTATTGCACAACCTGACTGAGTCGTAATTGGCCTAGCACAGCACAATCTAGAACCATGCATGGACATAGGTCATGTTGGCCCAAGGCACGACTCGTGTCATGCAGGGCCAGAGGCTACCTTGCCTTATGTCGAGCCATGCACAACCTACGTGCCTGGCTCATTGGCATGGTCCACCATCATGGTGACCGTGATCCAAGACAGAGAAAAGCCGAAAGGGTCATGAATCATAGAAAATCTGGTAACTCGATTTCTATGATAAGCCCACGCCCACACCCATTTAAAAAAAACAAATTTTTAAAAATTTATTATTTATATATACCCACCACATCTAAGTGGCAAGTATTTTTAAAGAAACCCACTGGTGCCCACAAAACCAACATGATCCGGCATAAACTGAGATAACTCAACATGTTAGGCACGAGTTTGCCCAAAATTGTGCCGATCATGTTGGGCCAAACTAAGCAAACTATCAATCATATCATGCCCCTGGCATGGCTTCTATGTTAGATCATTCACACATGCCACAACCCATTTGAAACCTCTAGGTAATTGTAGTGTGGGTCCAAGTATAGACATGGACATCATATTCAAAAATCATATCTTTTCTATTTAATTAGCAATAAGCAAATTATGAGGTGATCCATCGGATATGACCAAATTATCTCAATACTCAGATATTGATTATTACTTCATCCTATCAAAAGATAACATTATATATTTTAATATATTAAATTGGTGAAAAACATATGAATTCACATATTTCTTATTATTTAAAATGATACGGGATCTATTGATCCCTTAAATGTCAAGCATAACATAAAATGTCTACTCTTTATGTGACTAAAAGAAATAATTCAAATAAGAAATCTAGACTCTAACTAGATATTGTAAAAATACTTTCAAGCTTAAAAGATTATAAGAATTTAAAGATAAATATTTAAGATAAAATAAAAAAACATTGATTCATGCAGCAAAAATATTGTTGGTATCACTAATACTCCCTTCAAAATCAACCATGACAATCTAAATCACACTACACTACAAACACATATTAATCAAAAATATTAGAGAAATGGTATGACATTTTTTTGCTGAAATACTGATTTTCTTATTTACTTTTTAAAGTTTTTTACTTTATTATTATTTTTCATATGATATCATAATTTTTAAAAATTTACAATACAATGCAATTTTTTTATTAAATTATTAATTTTATTTATCTTAGTTTACAATAAAAAGCAGTTTTATTTTTAATATTTAAATTATTTAAAATTAAAATTTTATTTAAAAATTTAAACTTAATAATAAAAGTCGATGTCAGTGTGAGATTGGGGCTGGCACGGCACACCATTTTGTAGGTTCAATGCCCAAGCCCACTGCCATAGCTCACAGCGACCACTAGCCTATGGGTTGTGTAGCCTGTGAAGTATGGGGTGCAATCATAGGGATTGAGTCATTAGGGTGGCAAATGACCAGTGGCCTATCTAGCAATGATAGCGTCATGTCACTACTAGCCAAACCAGGAACAACCTGGTCCAACCCATCATGCCCAGTTCAAAAAGGGGGGGTCATCAAGTCATACCATGCTGATTACCATGTGGCCATGTTGAGCCTCTTCTTCTTCTTTTCTCCTCTTCAATCCAGCCTTAAAAGTATTTTGGAAGTGTTATTTTGAGGATTTTAGGATGTAACCCAGAAAAGATGGAGTTTTATATGGCTTAAAATCATAAAACTCCAAAACGGCATCGTTTTGATTCCTGGAAGACCAAAACGACATCGTTTTGGAGGTGGCATTTTTTTTTAATCAGAACCTCAAAACGACGTAGTTTTGAGGGTTTTGATTTTTTAAAAAAATCAAAACCAACCCAAAATGACATCGTTTTGAGTTGTTTTGATTTTTAAAATAAATATAACCCAACCCAAAACGACATCGTTTTGGGTTGGATCAGCCGAATACGTCGTCTTCCCCAACTCGCTCCTCTTGCATTTCGTCTGGTTCCACCTCTCGCCGCTTCTCCCGCCGTTGCTTTGCCCTTCTTCTCCGATGAAATTTCCTCATTTCCGACGGTGAATCCGGCAAAAAAAAGAGGAAATGAGAAGAAGATGAAGAAGGAGAATGAGGGCATGCGTGGCTCGACGCCTGCCGCCGCCGAAACTGGAAGTTGACGCCTACAGCGCCTCGCCTGAAGTGAGGCGTTTTTCCCAGGAGTGGTGGTGCCTGAAAATTAGGCGCGCCTTTCATAACTATGGTCCAACATGGCATGATAGCCCAACTAGGCCACCAAAAAATTAACATGACTTATCTAACATCTCTAACTATAACACCCATTTAAAATTGGTGCAAAAAGATACAAACATTAAACTTGAAAGAAAAAAAATAAGTTGATGCATTTTCAAGAAATTCATAAAAACATATGTTGGTTGATGTCCTATATGAGCGTATGATATAATAATCATGGATGAGAGAACCTTAATAGCAAATCAGACTAATCCGATTGTCAATCAATCACTAGTATCCCATCAAACCAAATTCAAACCAACATGACCAATAGTTGAACAAATGAATTGGAAGAACCAACCAATTTTTAGGAATCAACCCTTAACAATCACCCACTTAGGAAAAATTTGTAATAAGCATGGGATTCAAACCCTTGACTTGGATTGCAAAATAGCTTATTTATCACCTGATTTACATGGACATATTTGATTGTACATGCATAATATATTTTTAAATTATATTATTATTAAAATAATATTTTAATAAATTAATTAATCCTAATTATTTTATTTTATATCATATTTAATTAATTACTAAATTATGAATGATTACAATATTTCAAACAAATTTTTTTGTATCATTTATATATTAATGAAATATAAAAAAATAAAAATATTAAAATATTATTTATAAATATATCATTATTTATTTTACATTATTCAATATATTAAATTAAATAATTTTGTATCAATTATACTTATATAATAATTTAATATATATTTTATTTATTTTATATTTTTTTAAGTTTTTCTTAGTATTTTCATTAATATTGAATAATTTTTAGATTTTTGTCAATATTTAATTTATATTTCTAATATATTCATAAAATTTAAGTATTATATATTGGTATTTACTTATATTTTTATCTATATGTGTGTGATAATTTTTTAAAATTATTTTTAATTTTAATAATATATATATATAATATTTATGATATCACTGATTCATTAGCATTTAATAATGGTTTGACCGCCCGTCCATCTAGTAAACTATTATCAGATAAATTTTTTAGTCGGTCATCGATTTGATTTTTTTAACTTTACTAATAACATAAATTATACATAATCTTGAATAATTAAAAAATTAATTATACTGGTTATTCTCTTATAAGTAATAAACTCAATTAGATGAGCCATATCAAATAAAAATTAATATATGACTCATCAAAATATCAATTGGAACGCAACATAAAATACAAACTTCTGTAACATCACAATCTAGGTCAATTTCAGAAAAATATACACGTGCCTAAGGATTGTCATATCAAATAAAATTAATCATGTCATGTCGACACAACTCTAAAAATAGGGAGTCTAGCATGGCCCATCAACACACCTTTTTCCTGGGTCATGTTAGGTCATGCCAAATTATGTCAAGTCAAGTCACACTTGACTAGGCTAGCCTGGTTCACTACAAGCTAGCATGGGTTCAATGCATGCTAGTCTGGGTTCAATCGACTGAAACGTTCCAAGCTAGCGTGAGTCAGATCAAAGCTGTCATGTTTTGCCAGCAGAACCAAAATCAACCCTCATAAATCATCATGTCAGATCATGTGATGTCACACCTCCAATACTAGGAAATTCGGCCCAGCATAGCCCAAACCATGTTGCAAGCTAACATGAGGCTGATTCAGGCACAACTCTAAACCGAGCCATGTCATGAAATGCACAACTAGAGGTGGAAAGTGAGCTCCCAAGTGCTGGCTCAGTCCATAACTATGCCTAGACCTGAGCTATACATGCTCGAGGCACGACACATGTCGTGCTAAGCCAGAGGATTTCGGGTCATGCATGACCTAACTGCCTATCCCATCGACATGGACCAATGGCATGGTAGGGTATATGCCCCAGAACTCGAACCAGGTTTCGGGCATGGTCCAATCAAACCATGCTCGACGCGCATAATTTTTTTTTAAAAAAATATTTTATTAAAAAAACCCACACGACCTTGTACACGTGGAGGGGTTATTAATATATCTATCACATTGTTGGCGGAGAGCATCCATATGGTACTATTCAAGCCCACATGCACACACCATGCGTAACACATACACGTGCCACGTCACTTTAAATATATATATCACATCATTAACCTAATAGTACAAGCAAGAATAAAAGTTATTTTCCCTGCTTTTAAATATATATATAACTCACACGAATATTTACAAATATCTAACAGACAATAAGAGTTTGGTAGTCTATGTTTATCTTTGAATCTAAATAAAAAAAAATTCTAAATAAATGTGAAATAACATTATAATTATACTTACTTGATATCATAGTCATGGTTTAAATACGAACACATTATATCCAACTATATCAATAGCAAGAATAATAAATTTATTATTGACGACAGAAACTAAATGTAAGAATTTTATTTATGAAATTTCTAAAAATTTTTTAAAATATGTCAAACATGTGTTAATCAGTTGCTCCTACCACTTGCATTAAACTCAGGTACATTTACAAAATTTATGAGATATTTTGAAAATTTAGAGATAATCCAATATTTAGTAGATGACTATTGAGATGGAAACCAAATATTTAATGTACTGGTTTATCACCCTATTTCTTTATTGTATGGCTATTTGCATAAATCCTAAGATTAAAGTTGAAGAAGAAACGAATATTTTAACATACATATCCTCGTATATGAACCAGGAACACCAACTTAAATAATTCATTCATAAAAAATTGACTGAGTTATTTACATACTATGATACTAGGTATAATAGTAGTTGTAGTCAAGCTCCGAGTACAAACAAGAAAACTATATTCAGAAATGATGACTTCTCTATTCAATTAGTGAGGGATAAACGATAGGGTAGATCATCGAATATGAGCTAGATGTCTTGATACTTAGATATCGATTACTGCTCAATCTTATCATATAATGATAATAAGAACCTTAATATTTTACAATGATAAAAATCATGAGTCTACTTATCTCGTACTGTCTAAGATGACACGACATCTATTAATTCCTCCAGTGTCGAGTATATCATTAAAATCTACTTTTTTTTGTTGCAGTCAATATTATTTTAAATAAAAGATTAAGATTGCGGCCAAATATCATTTACGTACTAGTATGCATGAAGGATTGAGAGGATTTAAGGTTAAACATTCAGGATCTACTGAAACAATAGCGAAGGAGTTGCTAACAGAAGATAACTCGTGAGACTTTGATATGATTGAGCCCACCACTAGTGATACGATCAGACGCTTACGCAATGATGATCAGTTACTTACTTATACTGATTGGCATTGGGATTGAGCTTGAGTGTCTTATAGCATAAATCATAATTATAATTGACATTGTTTTTATGTTATTGTGAGGTTTTATTAATTTTTTTTGGATTGAATTGGATGATAATTAAATATTGATAAATATATTTTTTTGATATTTTTGATTATTGAACTTTATCAGTTGTGATTTATGGTAAAGAATTTATTTTTTTTTGTGATTTATATATATTAAATAAATAATATAATATCGTAAGTAATAGAAAATAGCTTAAATTTTTAAATTTATAATAAAGAAAATTTAAAATCATTAAACCACAGTCGATGAGTTGGTCTCGGTAACCGATCGACCTAATCCTTGGCTAGCATCTATGGGCCCGACCCGATAAGGCATGACCTGGCACAGCCAAGCATGACCCAACTCGAATCTACCTAGACTCGAGCCAAATGAGCTGTGTTGGGCCATCCATTATCTAGTTGTGTCATTCCCAGCATGACATGGCTCATTTGACACCTCTAATGATATCTTTCATTTAAAATCATGAGTTTGCAAGAGAATGAATCATCATGATGATTATTAGTATGGATCATTCATTTAAATTTGCATAACATCTTAGCATAGTTCATTATATTCAAAAATATATTTAGCTTGTATGTCGTACAATCCCTAGCACGAATTATTCAACAAACATAGAGTTGTTGAATTTGAATTTATCTAAATTTTAATGATATTCTTGATTTACAATCAGAAATTTGCAAGAAGGAATCATCATGATGATTACTAGTATGGATCTTTCATTTAAATTTGCATAACATCTTAGAGTAGTTCATTATATGCAAAATTATATTTAGCTCGTATATCATATGATCCTTATCATGACATATATAAACTAGTATTGATGATATTCCTTTTATATTTCGTCAGAACGAGTCCTAATGACAATTATGCCATATATAACAATTTGACAAAGATTTTTATGGAATATGAAATTTAAAATAAAATATATAATATAATATTTGATAATACTACAAATAATAGTATTATAATAAATTTATTCGTAATAACTATTAAAAATTATCTACAAAGTTTTTCCAAATTAAATGTGTCACATAACATACCTAATAATGCTATATGGTTTAAAAATAATTTCTCACCCATTAAAAATAGATTGAAATTCATTAAATTATATTATGACATATAACAAACTATAAGAATTTCATTATCAATAAAAATTAATAAGCCTGATAAATAAAAAATTTTTAATTATATGAAATTTCATTAGAATTCAACATACATAATATTAAATTCATGTATTACTCATCAACATATTATACTTGACTTCATAAATAATAAAACCAGTTAAATCATAATTAATAAATTATATTATGACATGAGACTTTCATTTTTAAAATGCATAAAAAATTATAATTCAGAGAAATTGTGCTCGTTTGCTCACATCCTAAATTTCACAAAAAGTGTATATACAAATGAGTACCATATTTAAATAATATAAAAAATATACATATTTTAGTGACCTTACTATTAAGATATAAAAAACATTTAAAATATTAGATGATCATTCTACTTCATTTATGTTTAGATACTTATGTGGATCCTAATATTAAGATGAAAAGAATCAAAAATAAAATAGATGTACCAAGCCTCTACATACAAAAACTACTAACATATTCGAAGACTATCACTTTCTTATTCAATTAGTTATAAGTAATTAACAAAGTGATCCATCGTATAGATATATTTTATCAAGATACTTAGAAATCGATTATTACTTTATTTTATCCAATAATAATATAAAAAATTATCATGTTGAGTTAGTAAAAAGTATGTGAATTCAACTTTAACGTATAATCTAAAATGACATATAATCTATTAATCTATTTGTTATCAAGTATAAGCTAAACATTCAACCATATATTATAATAGATTTGCATACTTAAAGAATTAAAAAGATACAAGAATATTTTTTCAAGAGCTAGAACTAGTAGATTAACTAGAAGATGAAACCGAAACTTTGACTAGTAAAGACCATAATCAAACAGAATGACAAATAGTAACAAGTGATCATGATGTAGAATGATGATAGAGCATTAGCTGATATATGATGAGAATTAATTTTTCTTTTATTTTATTTTTTTATATTTAAAAAATGTGTTAGTTTACAATTTGAGTGTATTTCATTTTAATTTATTTGTTTTACTTTATATTACAATTTTAAATAAAAGATGGTTTTTTTATATTATTTAAGATATTCTTTTTAAAAAATTTCATATTATATATATATATATATATATATGTATAATATAATATATTTAGTGGTGTATGATTACACTTGCACTAATACATCGTATCTTATAAATTTTCCAAAATTAAAAGTATTAGTCATATGTCAGGTCAAGCACGACATATTTCATATTTTATATATATAAGTGTATGACTACCTAGTTTGTGATGAGTTGAATGAAGACCCAACCTAGCATGATCGGGGTACATTATACACAATCATTTTGCCAATCCAAAGAATAATGAGAAATTTATAACACAATACACACATGCATGTGCATTTGTACTATACATACACACTTATACAAAAACACACACATTGGAAATATAAAATGTGTTTGTGTTGTTATAAATGCAAACTTCCAAATACACACACACGCATATTTGATGTTACTAATGCATGCCTACATGCAGCACATTATTTTCCCATCTCTCTAAGATTATTTGTGAGACAATTATAATATAAAAATCCATAAGTAATTCAAAAATAATGAAAACTCATACATAAAATAAAATCCTAAAAGTTGATAAATAACAAAATAAAAAATATATGATCAACTCACAGATCAGATACTCCAAACAAAAATAAAGACAACAAAATAAAGCATAAAAAATCATAATAACAAATATAGGAAGACTTCAAATGGAAGCTTGAAAGTATAATGGTGAACCTTTAAGAAAAAAAAAGTAAGTATTTTCAGAATAAAAAAACTAGATAAAAAATTAATTAATTTTTAAACAAAGATGTTAATACTATGTAAAATAAAATATCTAAATGTATTAAAATAATATCTAAAGAAGCTATGATTTAGTGTAAAAAAATATTAACTCAAATAAAAAAGATAATTAAGAAAGCCTGAGATTTAACAAACAATTAAGAAAAAAAATTTATATTTTACAAAAATAAAAATGAGCAATAATAAAGAAAATAAAAGTATATGTGAGAGCTAAAAGTAAAGTTAAAATAGTAACAACTAAAACCAAGTATAATGCATATAATAAATTGTATGATTAATTATAAAGTAAAAAAATAATATCTATAAGGTTAGAAAGATGAGTGAAAAGAAAAGTATTAGATTAGTCATGAAACACATATTAATCATGTGCATAATCCAATTTTATAAAAAAAAAACAAGTCTAAAAATTAGAAAGATATATGTTTATAATTTTTAAAGAAATTCATGATATAAATTTGAGATAATAAAAACCTAAATAACTATAAAAATGTAACTAAGATAAAAGTCAATGGGATTTGGAAATCTCTCAAAAAGAAATACGAAAAAAAAACGCTAGGATTAGATAATTAAAGGTGTCAAATGGGATGCAAGCCTGAGCTCAGCACGAGACACAACGCATGTCCACCATGCCATGCATGGCATGGTGTCAGGCACAGCACGGCACAACACGATCCAAAGCCATGCCTGAACCTACATCGTGTTGGGCCAATCCAACGAATAATGGAGCCCTAACTCGTGCATGGCATGAATAGCACGAAATATGGCACTGCCAGTTGCCCATGCCACATTTCAAAAATGCAACCCTTCTAAAGGGCTGCATTTTGAACAGGACAGCAAAATGTCAAGAACAATGTGTGTTTTGGACCAATACAACCCCAGATTGTGTGGTCGTGACAGGATCTGAGAGGAAGCATTCTGTTATTTTCGAGGCAGAAACTGCAGTATTCCTATTGTTGCTCTCATGGAAATAAATATGCCGTGGAAGTATAATTAGAAAATTTCTTATCCGTGCCTAGTAATGATTTCAGTTCAGTTTGTATATTTATTTAGTAACATGGTCACCAATGAATTTTTATGGGAGCAGAAGATGGCTTTGAAAAAAGAATGCCCTCAAACAAAAGCATCCTGCTGATTCCACGAAATGATTACTAGGCTCCTCTGGTCTGGGAAGCATGGATAAAAGGTATTAAATGCTTTTTTAGATCATATAAATTTCTATAGAAAAGTCATTAGAGATATCCCGAAGATTTCAGAATCTTTGTGCATGTTTTTGAAATTGGATAAACAACTTAAATTCAACAAAGAATGTCAACATGTATTTGCAAAGCTAAAAAATACTTTATCAGCTCCTATTATGATATCCTCAAATTGATCATTACCATTTATATTAATATGTGATATACGCAATTTCACTATAGGCTTGAAGCTCAAAAAAAAAAAAGAAAAAATATTGTCATATATTATGTCAACAAGATAATCACAAATACACATTCATATCAAATTTTTGTTTTTGACAAATTCATATCATATTTGGTAAGAACCAATATCTCATAGCAAAAAAAAAGATGTCAAGCCTAGATTAATTCAATAGATTTTACTTTTACAAGAATTTGATATAAAATATTAGATAAAAAATACACAGAATATTATATTGCTAATAACTTATCGAGAATTAGAATACAAAAATAAAAAGAGCTATGAAAAAGTGATTAAAAAAATTTTTTCAGATGAACAACTTTTAAAGATTAATAAAAAAGCAAATTTCATAATATGCAAACATTAATAATTACTTGGTTAGTAAATTATCTCCTCTAGATTTAAAATGATAGCAACAAACAACTCAAGAAATTTATCATTATTTAAAATTCTTCAATTGGGATGAGTTTTATCTCTACAAATAGTACTTAGATCAGATTCTAAGATGTTGTATTCCAAAAAAGAAGATTAGCATTATTATGCAACAGTATCACTTAACCCCATGTAGTGGATATTTTTGAAGTATTAAAAATTATACCTAATGTTCTGTAATCAATCTACCATTGGCCAGCACTCTTTAAAGATTTTCATTAACCAGTCAAGACTTGTGATAAATATCATCGTGTATGGAATATATCATAAAAAAATATAAGATACCTTTGAATGACATACTAGAGATTACATTATTTGATATAAGGGGCAAAAATTTTATTAGACCATTTCTTTCATCCCTAAGAAACAAATACAATCTAGTAACGATAGATTATATATCAAAAAAATTAAAGTCTTAGTATGTCCAACCAATGATTCCAAAATAATGGTTAATTTACAACAAAAAAATATTTTCACTTTTTAGTACACTTCAGGCAATCATTAGTGATGAGTAAATAAATTTCAATAATAAATTATTTGAATGAGTATTGGTCAAGTATGGAGTACATCATATAATTACTAGGCCATACCATCCTTAGACCAATAAATAAGATGAACTCTTCAATAAAGAAATCAAAAAAAAATCTAAAAAATTAGTAAATCAAAGCATAAGAGATAGGTCTTTAAGACTTGTTGATGCATTGTGCGCTTACAGAATAGCTTTCAAAACTCCATTGGAAATATCCCCATATATATTGGTTTTTAGGAAAACCTATCATTTACCTTTTGAGCTTAAATATAAAACATATAGAGGATTGAAAAAACTAAATTTTGATTTTCAAGTTGCGGGTGGTAACAAGAAAATACAATTTAATGAGCTGGAAAAAATAAGAATGTTCTCCTATGAAAATGCTAAAATATATAAGAAAAATAATGACATTAAACCAAAGAAGAAAGTATTACTATTCAATTCAAAATTAAATTTTTTTCCTATCAAATAAAAAATCAATATGATCTAATCCTTTCATCATCTTAGATATTAGTCCACATGGAATAGTAAAACTATAAAATGACCAATCTGAAAAAAAATTTTAAGTAAATGGATAATAAGATAAATACTATTTGAGCCAAAAAATATAACAAGAAAAAATATCTATCTAATTAAAAAAACCATAACAATAAGGAGGAAGTCAAACTGCCAACTATAAACCAAGTGATTTGTGGGAGGAAACTCACAGTATAAAAAATTATATATATATATATATATATATAATATTTCAATTTATTGAATCATTGAATATTTTCAAGTTAGCTAAAGGATTATAAAATGACATTCCTAAAAGTAACAATAAATTTTATTGTGTTTCCTAAAAAAAATTTTAAAGAGATAAAAGTCAAATATAACAAACTATAAAGTCCAATAAAAATGAAGATAAAAATGAATAAATTTGAGGGGAGTCTCTTTATCTCATTATATTTCATGTCAATTAAATTTAATTTGTTAAATTGTTAGATTAGTTTAGTAGTAGCAAATAGTAGTAACAAATGTGTGATTAAATAAAGCCCAATGAAAATAACATTAAAAAAATGTGGGAGACAAATATCATAACTTATTTGTAAGATCTATCTATTTACTATAAAATGCACATTACATAATAGTGAATTCTTTTAATAAACCTTGGAAACTTTAAATTAAAGAGAAACTTGGGATTTCAAATTTATTTATTAAGTTTTACTATGAAATTAAGAAATTAAGCAATAAAAAGTTCAAAAAGGATCCCATAAAATATAAAGAAAAACTTATTTTACATCACATTGTGGAGGTGGACGTGGATGCAGAAATGAATGAAATTCATCTTGTATTTTACATCACATTGCAAATTTAGTAGCATTAAATACCAACCATATCCAGACTTCAACATCACAATCATCATCTCCATTTCCATCACCATCACCATCATTGACACCTCTACCATCACCTTTATTAGATATAAGCCCACCACTCATTGCCCTCTCTACACACACTTTTGATCCATCAGCAATTTCTACACCACCATTTACACTGACAGTTCACCCATTTACAACACCAACGATATCATCAAATAATGTGTCTTCCTCTACATTCAGTGCTAGGTTAGTAATTGAGATTGTGGTTGAAAGGTATATGAAATATTTAAATATTACTTCAATAAAAAATTATGATGTTTCTTTTAGTGGGTTTATATATATATTATTGATTTGCTTGTTTTTAATGTTATGTATTTATTTGCACAGTTTTATTCCATATCACAAGTGTTCAGCTATAATTATAAAGTCTTTCAAAAAAATTGATCGATTCTAAAGCATTTTCATGGAAGAAAGATTTGGAATTGACAAGGGATTCTAATTTTAATGACTTTCAGGTAAAAACAATGAAATAAAAGTATTGAAAATTATTTATCTAATTAGTTAACTAATATGTTGGTTATTATTCAAGCACTAAATAATAATGTCATTGTTATTAATATCAATTTTTGGTGATTTTTCTATATGTAGAATTAGTGCACATGGGCACCCAAGTTTGATGGAAAGATAATGCTATTGTTGGAGAGCAAAGCTGCTGAACGGTATTTTGATTTTGTCTATAAATTGAAGAATCTAAAAGATAAAGCATATTTTATATCTAAGGATGACTTGTTTGAGTGTCTTAAGCATTGGGAGGAACCAGATGTGAAGAAAAAAATAAGAGATTTATAGCAAAAATCATGGGACTGAGTTAGCCATACTCGGTACAGGAATGTCTCACCACACAATAGAGTCAAAGTCGAGCATTGAGTACGCTCGAGATTTTGTATTATTTTAAAGTTTGAAACATTGATATATTTAGTAGTTTTCCTAATAGTCCAAATAAATCAAATTTGTGGATGGTTTTATTAATTTTGTTTAAATTTTTTAACTTTTTTTTTTTGATTTTATAAATACATACTAAGGCTGGATAATTGGGTCGAGATCTCAATTTTTATGAGATTTTCAGGAGGTTGCATGTAAAAAAAGTGGATGGTCAGTTTGTTGAAAACAAGTCTCAGATTATTACTGTAAGAATCTATTATATTAAAAGAATTTTATAATACTACGGTAAATTTTGAAAGTATTTTGGAATTCAAAATATTAAATTTATTTTATGTATATCTAGAAAATTATTTGTTTTCTATTTTTTCATAGTAACTCATGGAGAAGCGTGTAAGAGTTGCTTCTCAAAAAGTTGAGGCTTCTATGGATCTTCAACCAATTGACTATGATCCTATCTATTTGGAAATCATAGAAGGTCACAAGTACCAGCGAGTGTATGACATCGGCTTGATGGGAGTGTCATTTTGTATTAGTTGTGCTTATAATTCATTTGTTACAGTACTGGTGGGTTAGGTAGTCGAACACCAAGTAGTGGAAACAAATGATTGTTTTGAAGTTATGGACCAAAATGAAAGAGAATGATGAGCAGATTTCTCATTTGAAGAAAGAAATACAAGAAATTAAAGAAGTGAAGGATGAGCAGATTACTCATTTGAAGGAAGAAATGCAAAAAATGAAAGAAATGAATGAAGAGATTAAAGAATTGAATGATGAGATGAGATGAAAGTTAAAAAATGTAATGCAACAGCAGATCACCTATATGGAGTCACAGTTTGCATTTTTAGTTAATAACCAAAAGTGTACAAAGTGCATGCGTCTTATATATAAGTATGCAATACTACTCGAATTAGTAATAATTCTTAGTAACAAGATGTTTTCATCACAAATTAACATTCACATCAAAATGACCAAATGTCTTTAAAGAGCAAAATTACTAAAAAGAAACTAAGAGCATGTGTATTTCTTTGTTACTTAGTAGCTATTCTATTACTTTATTACTTAGTAGCTAGAAGTGTGCATGAATCTTATGTGTATTTCTTATAAAATAATTATATAAGGTATGAGCATGTAATAATACTCTAATTAATCATAATACTAGATGATCAAATATCTTCATCACAAATATTGACATTTGCATGAAAAGGAATAAATACCTTTAAAGAACAAAGTAAAAAAATAGAGAAACAAAAAAAAGTAAAATAACCCCCATAAAATCTTGTGTATGGATGAAAAAAATATGATGCTACTTATTATTTGGCATATCAATGTCTTTAAAGTTTTAATAAAGTAGTTTATGAAATCATTAACTAGAATTGATAATTTTAGTTTAATATAACTAGGAAGGATTAAAAGTATTTAGTAATGGTATGATCACACACACACTAGTAAAGAGTTGCATCTAAAAATAAATTAAAAATAAATGATAAATTAAAATATAACATGAAGGAAACAACACTGATAGCTAAGACTCTGATAACATTATTACTATTTAATTATAATTATCTTTATATATGACTTTATATTTATTTATTATTACTCAAAGATGAATAATAATTTAAGTTTGAGAGAGTGATAACTCTAAGAACCTATAATTATTTTTCTCTTTATTGTGTATTTCAATATAATGAAAAAATAATAATTTTAAGTATTGTGTGTGTGTGTGTGTGGGTGTGTGTTATTATCCTTTACTTGTTTATATTTTTTATTGAAAATGTTTACTTTATTTTAATTTTTTTATAGAAAAAGAGCTATCACATTTAGAATATTAAAAGTTAGTTTATGGTGCCTCATAAATCACTAAAAAAAATTCTAATAAACAATGCTAGCTAAGTATACATATATATATATATATGTATATATATGTATAGATATATATAAATATATATCTCTACACATAAATATATATATATATACATATATATATATACACAATTATAAATTAATATTTACATATATGTATATATTTATATTATGTACAAATATTTAAAAATACATAAATACATATGTATAAATATATATGTATTTATATACAAACATACATATAAATATGTGTAGATATGTAGATGTGTATGTGTGTGTGTATTATGCATGTAAAATTATTTATTAATATACGTGTGTGTGTGTGTGTGTGTGTGTGTATTATGCATGTATATTTATTTATTTATTTACATGTAAGTGTGTGTGTGTGTATTTTTGAAATGACAAGGAAATATTGAAAGTTGGTGAAAGTTAATATATATGTGAAGTTTTCATAAATTTATACAAAACACACACACACAAGTTACATAGAGAGAGCAATGAAATTTAAAAACAAATAGTTACAAAGAGCAAAGCATAATATCCATAATGAATATGATGCATTGAAGAAGCATAAAAAAAATAATTGACAAAGAACAAAAGATTATCTCACTTTTTTGTTTTTAAAAAACAAAAAAAATGCTAAAAAAATGAGATACAAAAAAAAAGAGATTACAAGGTGCGAAAAAACATACAAAACTCAAAGGAAGAAAAAGTCTACGAAGAATAGAGGATGCATGAAATATAAAAAAAGAATTTTTGAAAACTTCTTGCTTTCATAAACAAAAAATTTTCTGAACCAAAAAAAAAATTACAAATAAAAATGATGAGCAAAGAAAAACATGAAGACAAAGAAATAGATATATTTTTGGGCTTCTTGTGTTGGGAACTAGAAGTTACGAAGAATAAGAAAATGCTAAAATATATATATCCAAAGAAGAAGCTTCAACTAAAGGTAAAAAGTTGAAACAATAAAACTCAGAAGAAAATTTTCCACCAAAACCCTTCTAAGCATCTCTTTCCCTTTTAATTTTATTTTGATATTTTGTATCTTTATTTGGTTATTTAATTTATGTTGAACCATAAATATCATATTTTATTATGATAACATGAATTTAATAATAGGATAAGTTTATTATGCTATAATTGGTGCATCATAAGTAGTTATTTATTTTTTTTAAATATTTTTCCTTTGTACATCCACTTGTATTTATTATAATTTTTTTATTTTTATTTGTCAATTATTAATAAAAATACAATGTTGATATTAATTCTAAAAATATTAAAATTAGTAGATAAAATTTAACAATACTTGTTTAAAAGTCCTACTTCTAAATGGTTAAGATTATTAATTATTAAGCAAAATAGGAATATATTATTTATCCTAAAAACCTAAAAGACTTGTGTTTTAATATATATATTTTTTTTACTAAATTAGCATAAAAATATATTAAATCTAAATAAAAAAATTTAAAACAAATATTAGATTTGAAAAAATTACATGTACAATATGAACTATAATTTATTAGAAAATATTCACTAATATAATTGAGAAATTATTTTAAAAAATTCACTAATTCTAATATAATTCATTATTAATTTATCTTTATCTTTTTTGTTACTGTTGTTAAATACTAAAATTTATATTTTATTCATAATTTGATTATCTTTAACTGCTTTAATTAAATATTTTTAATTACTTAAGTTGGTTTTTGTTATATTATTTCACATATATTAAATCCTTGTAGAGCTATACTCAACTATTATTTGTAGGTCATATACATTCGTGTGAATTTTTTAAAATTTGCATTACAATTTAAAATGACCAACAACTATTGAGATATTAATTTCTCTCAAATCACGCAATAAGCAGGAGCCATGTGCACTAGTTATGATCTCCACACAAATTTTTAGATTCAATCTGTAAGTTATGAAATATCTTATATCACTTGACGCAGTCAACGAGATCCTAATTTATGAGAATTTCCAATATAATTATTTTTTTTGGTTTACATTACAAATTATTCCTTATT
Organism: Sapria himalayana; assembly: GCA_029783825.1. Taxonomy (NCBI): domain Eukaryota; kingdom Viridiplantae; phylum Streptophyta; class Magnoliopsida; order Malpighiales; family Rafflesiaceae; genus Sapria; species Sapria himalayana. Next base: position 2,079,003 of record JAREIK010001563.1, on the reverse strand, counting down.
TTAACAAATAAAATCAAATTGTATGTTTATCTTATTAATTATTATATATGTTGATCATATTTTTATTAAAAAAATTAAGTTAAGGATTTTTGGGCTCGATGAGTACCTCCAGTAATAATTTCAGATGAATAACTTTAAGAAGCCCAAATACTTTTATGAAATTGAGTTTACTTATCACATTAGAGGCATCGTAGTATCAAACAAGACATGTCTTGAATATTCTTTCTAAGATTGATCTTTTAAATTAATCTCTAATAAATATTCCTTTTTGAAATAGAAATAGATTTTTTATCTAATATGAATCCTCGTATTGATTAGATAATATATAAGAGAAATATAAAAATATTAATTATTTAACTATCATCAAATCAAATATAATTTATATAATCAACATAATTATTCATTTCTTAGATTCTCAATAAAAAACTCATTTTCATAAAACTCTTCACAAACTTGATTAAGTAAAAAAAATTCTGACTTGATACCTCGCTTAGTGATCATGGTATCTTTAGCTAACTAGGTATTAAAATTTTAGTTGAGCACAAACTTATACATGCAAAAAATTTATTACCAATTATTATAATTTTTTTAAAATAATTTATCTCCTAAAAAAGTAAAAAATAATCTCAAGATTCAATGAAGAAACAAAGTACATAGTGATAGTCACAACTATATGTGGGATTCCTTGGATCATACATCTACTTGAGAATATCATATTTTAATTTTTTTTCTCTCAATGCTTTCTATTATGATAATCAAACATGGAAACATAAAATTTTAAATCTAGTAATCCACAAACAAATAAAATACATAGAGATTAACTATTTTTTCTTAAAAAAATCAAGAATGAATCATTATCACATCCTATATTCTTATAGAAAATTAATGATCCAACATATTTATGAATGTATTAAGAATATATTAGTTTACTTCTATTTTCTCTATGCTTAATATTTTAAATATTTAAGCATCAACTTAAGTATGTTGCAGCATTTTGTCTTTTTAAATATTATGTATTATATTCTATTTGTGATGGGATCATTTAATCTATAAGTTATCTCAATCATTTTTGTAATTATTTATGGAGGAATAACTTGTTATGGGTGAGATGTGTGTGTGTGTGTGTGTTTCTTCTTGATAGTATATTTTTGTGTTATAATTATATAGAGCAATACAAGAATTCTAGTCTCGACTAATAATGAAATCATTTCAATTATAATAATATTTGAGTGTGAAATTGTTCATAGCACATTTAGAAAAAATATTTAAGTTTAAAAACTTAACATTTATACTGAATAAAAAATATATACTTATCATCACATGGTTTTAATAATTATTTATGATATTTATTATAGAAGATACATTAATTGACTATATAAATTTTAATTTCCTGTAACAACTTAAACAAAAAGGCCAACAAGAACCTATATTTAACATTATAAAAAGTTTATTTTCTTAGAGAAATAAATGATCTTACCCAATATCTTTATTAATAATTAACTTCTTTTAAGATTAAAAATTCTAAGTTTGTCAAATCTAAAACCTTTTATTCTCATTTAATATTACTCGATCACTTTAATCATATGTTAAGATAAATTATCACATTAAACTAAATAACTATCTCATACATTCGCTTACTAAACAACGTGCATATTTTATCCTTAGCTTCTTTTTAATTGATATTATTTATCAAACTTTTTGTGTTGACTTCTTTGTAATGATCATGTTGCTACTAGCTCAACAAATTACAACCTACACTATATTTTTCATGTGCATATTTTACTATTTATTTTATCAACTATTTTATATTTATATCCAAATAAAATCATTTAAATTTTTCACTATGCCTTTACTATATTTTATCTTATATATCACATTTCAACTTAGTTCATTTTTCATTAGACATGTCTCATGGTAGTTTATTTTTAAAAGAAAATAAAACTTAGAATTATAGAGGCTTATTTTAATTTCAATCCTTTCAAAAAAAATAAAAATTATACCCGATATACAAGATTTTGCTTTGGTGTATGATCTAGAAAAGATTAATATCTTAACAACTTTATTTATGAAATTCAAAAAGATATTATCGGATGAACTATCCAATATAAAATATCCGATATACAAAGAGACTTATCATCACACAACGACATGATCTCAAATAAATGCATACAACACAAAAACTTCTCAGATAATCAATCATTCTAGCATTATTCTCGACCAAATATATATAATTTCAAGATTCTTATAAGATCTTACAAAAAAAATTAAAAACATAAATTTAGCTATATTTTTTCTCCACTGAATTATCTTATTATAGGCATATAAAAGCAATACAAAAAAATTCTAAATTATTGAAAAATGTACATAAGGCACCAAAAAGTCCTACCTATGGCATCACTTTGTGAAGGCACCTTGCCTAGGCATTCGCTTTAATTTTTTATAAGCATGCCAAATACATAAAAAAAAATAATCATTTCATTAGAAAAACAAACTAGTTGAATCTATTGTCAGTTTGTCACTACTAGTATGACTACCATAGATCATTATCTATATTTTCTTGAAGAACCAGAGTAAGTTTCAGCATTCTATTTTTTCCATAAACTTAGTATTTAAAATATTTATACATCAACTAGAAAGGTGTTGAAATTGACAATTATTTTTCTCTTTGTATTTTTCTCTTTTGAGATAATGATGAAGTATCTGAATTCATGAGAAAGCTTTGACATGATCTATTTTCTTTTATATATATATGTTATATAATCATATTTTATGAAGAAGTATAATATAATTGAATTATTCTCGTAATTTTTAACAATTTTCAGTAAGATCAGCCAAATTCATTGGAATGAAAAGATGACAAAATAATTAAGAAAAACCCATACACACTATTAGAGCACAAGGTGGATGTTGGATCAGAAAATGAGGAGTAGACACTGTTCTTTTCATTGTGGGGTGCTATAATAGTGGACCTACTTTAATATAATATATATCAATATATAAACAATACCATAAACAAAAACAAGTCAGCGTTAAAAAATAAAGTGCCAAGTTAAGACATCTGATAACATACTTCTTTCATGGTTTCCTTCTCAAAATCCTAACTTTCCCAACTTAGCCAAAAACATAAGTTCTGCCCGATGAATTTTCTATCATAAAAGAATCACGAAATTGTATGAAACAATCAAAAAACACTAAATTTCCACCACAAACTAACTTAATATCATAATTTGCAGAAATTTCAGCTCAAAAAACTAATTGAATAAATAATCAAAACCAGTTGCCTGCCGATGATTACAAGTCGAATTCAATTACACTGACTATAAAACAAAGTTGAAAAAACGATAAAGAGTGGAAATATTACCTGGAAAACAAAAATTGATTTGTTATGGAAATAATATTTGTAGATTGAAAACAAGCAGAAAAAAACAAAACCCAGTAAAAAAGAAGAAGAGCGGCAGTGTCATCCCATCTCAATTAATCAACCTTTAGTTTTTCCTGTATTCGAGATGAGTGAGAGCAGAAAACCCCGCCTGAGAAACAATGATGTGGGTTATAGTTGCTGCTCCATGCCGGTGGATGTCAGTGCCATGGGCAATTTGATGTGACATTTGAACTTTGATGGGGTATTGACCCCACTGCCGGCAGCCCAAGAGGCTGGCCACGATAATGCCGAAGGAAGCTAACCCGTGGGGGTGGGATGTTATTTGTTTTCCTGCACAAGAGGCAAGTCTTAAAAGTACTTTTTTTTGGGAATATTTTTGTTTTGCCAGCTCTACAATTATTTTACCCAAACAATCTCAAATTTATAATATTTACCCTTTTGATATTTTTTTTGGTTTTCCAAATTTGCTGCTGCATCGTTATAAATTCATAAAATAATGTTGAAAATTGAAATAGTGTTTTTTTTTTCGTGAACAGTTTAACTATATATATATTTATTTATTTATTTATATATAACTATCTAATTTTAGGCTATATATATATCTATATTAAACAATATACATAGCTAGATGTATATAGTTCTAAGCTATATATATAATTATATTAAATGTATATAGTTAAATATATATAGTTCTAAGCTATATATATAATTATATATATGAAAACTTTTTATATATTTATAATTATATATAATATAATATAACTATATAGTTTAAAGTCTCGTATATTATTATATAATATATGAGGAAGAATAAAAAGAGGAATATGAAAAATTAAGAAGAATAAGACAAAAATTAAGAATAATAAAGAATAAGAAGAATAAAAAAAAAGAAAGATAAAAAAGAATAATAAAAAGAATAAAATGAAGAAAAAGATGATGATGATGATGATGAGAGACTGGGGGAAGAAAAAGAAATAAAAAAAGAAAAAAAAATTAAGAAAGAAGATGAGTAAAAATAATCAAAAGAAGAATAGGTAGAAACGGATAAAGAAAAATTAGAAGAAAAATGGAAGTAGAAGATAAAAAGAAGATAAAGAAGATATATTGGAAGAAGAGGAAAAAAAAGAATAAGAAAATAAAAAGAAGAGGAAAAAAAATAATAAGAATAAGAAAATAAAAAGAAAATGAATAAGAATAAAAAGAATAAAAAGAAAAAAATGAAGAATAAAAAAAAATAAGACACATGAAAAATATTTAAAAAAATATTCAAAAAAATATTGTATATATTAGTGTTTTTTTTTTCATAAAAAAACACTATCCACATGAAAAATATTGTATATATTAGTGTTTTTAAAAAAAATTATTTTAAAATTATATATAATAATTATACAATGCATATTACATTATTCAGTACATCTGAATTTTTTAGATGAACTTGTCATTGTTTGAGGAAAATGCAGATTAACCAGTCATTGTTTAAGGAAAATGCAAACTAATGGATCATTACTTGAAGAAAAAATGAAACAAGAACATCTTTAAAATCTCATGTCTTCATGTTTTGTCTTTTTTTGTCATATAATTATATCAGTGCCACGTGGAATTAATCTTTGAAAACCTAGTATTCAAAGTTGTTTTAATTGTGTGAATTAGTCTCCTAAATACCTAGTCTCTATTTCATTTTAATTGTTTGAATTGGTGGTAAATAACTAGTCTTTAGAAATTATTATACCCACATTGAATTATCCCAGTTATAAAGTGGAGTAATAGTTTCCATGGAGACCATTACTCTAAAAGCTTTTTTGCATTGTCTTCTCCCCCTTTTATCAAAATTCATTCTTAACATTAATATGAGAGGCTGGTTATGACCATAGAGACCTATCATAAAACCTATGTAAACTATAAAGTTCCAAACTTCACGCTTGTTCGAGGTGTGCTGGTGTGGAACCATGGAGATCCACATTGCATTATTTTTGTAAGATGGTGAATGGGGCAGTGCAATCCCTATCTTCTCAATAATATTTGTTGCTGCAAAGTATTGCCTATTCAGTGCTTATTATCTATTGTCACTACTAAGTTTTGATTGTGCTTGTGGTGCGAATGCAAGTCTTCAGTTCAGTCTGTACTTTTGGTCTTGCATCTACGAGTAACAAGTGTGCGGGCTGAGACTCAAGATTCAACACTCAAGAGGAGAGGAGCGACACCAACGTGATGGAAGAGGGGAATGAGCAAGGTCAGAGGTGACTCACAAGTTGTGACTATCACTGGGCGTGGACTGGTGAATTGTTTTGCCCATGCACTTGCATGCAAAATTTAATGAATAATTTAAAAATAAATTTTATAAAAAAAAAAACAAATTATTAAATAAATAATATTTTGAAATCAATGAAGCATGGCGAGGCAAGGATTGGCATTGGGAATTGTCCTCCTTATACCCACCCCAACGGCCCAACCCCGACACATGCCAAATTGTTTTGCCATGTCCCCATCCGCCCACCCCGACAACTCGTCTGGGTGGAGAATCCCTACCCCATTCAGGTTGAGTACAAGTATGGCAAGTCAAGGCAATTTGTCATCTCTAGGAAGATCCTTCTAGATGTATCCATAAAGCCAAGTAGTACTTTGAATTTCGAAGAGTACCATTTGAACAAGTCTAGATATCATCCTTTCACTTGGAGGGAATTATTGTCCAATAACATCATTGACTCACCAAATATAGAGGACCTTTGACGTGCCCTTGACTCACCAAGGTAGTTATGATCCACTTTGAACTAACACATTTTGATAATTCATCGCAAATCTTGACATGATTAAAGTAGATGATGACAGTCATCACATATCAAGAGGAATTTGAACAACTTTCTCAGGGAGTAAACAAGGTACTTAAATACTTTTTGATCATAAGCTTTATTACTGGACTTCAAGATGATATTTAATATGTCATTCATTATGGCATATATGATCATGTTTAGGCCAATAAGTCGACATTTCTCATGAGCACATAAAGTGGTTGCCACTCCAATGTCCACCATGGAATATCTCTCCACTCATGATGGAATATGGATCATCTCTCACAAATGCAACGAATCATTATTGCATCATTTGTGCCTTATAATTCCTATCTCTAACATGGCTTAACATCCCTTACTATGTCAACAAATCCACTCCATTCACCTACTCTCCCATCGAGAAACATGGACTACAACCAAACACCTCTCATGGTATCTCACAAATACCATAAGTATTGGCCTACAATTTCATGCACTCGATCTTTCTCACTCCATGTTTGATGATGATTGGGCTAGTAATCACCATGATTGCACAAATACTACTGTATACTTATTCCACTTAGGTAGTAATCTAATTTCAAGGCCCTTTCGCAAATAGAAAACTATGACTCATTCCACCTTTAAAGTTTAATAATGAGTCATCATCACCATTGCAGCTTTGGTCAAAGTTTCCTCCCTCTTACATGTGCATGGCATTCAACACTTCTCTCCAACCATGTATTGTACAAAAATTATATTTTTCAACCTCGAATGAAGCATATTGACCTCGTCATCAAACCTCTACTAAGACATTGATTTTATTTACTATGATCAAAGATTGGTATTCTCATTGTGAGTACCATCCATACTAGGGCATATAAGAGAAAACACTAGTCAATTCCTATAAATAGTCGTGGTTCCAATCAATGATCATGCCTAGAGTATTGGCTCCATTCATGGACAAGAAATTTGTCTCTCATTATTCAAACCCAACATCATGTTTAACTTATGTATATAAATTTTTCTGATATGTATATAATATGCTTATTAGTTAATATAAGATGGGAAAAATTCGACAAATAAAACTTGTAAAAGGCTCTCAAATCCTATTTGAGTGGCATTTGAATAATGAAAAGATCACCCCCTCACTCACTCGCTTTCTTTCATATTTATATTCTCTCTTTCTCTTTTTTTTTTAGTTTTAGTTGCTCAGTTATAAATATATTACTTTTTCCTAGTTTGATAATCAATTTTATAAAAGTGATAGATAGCTACAAGTAGAGTATGCCATTGAGATGCATCATATTGAGACACATCACTAACATAATTTGCGAGTTGAATTCATTTTCTTTCATAAAATGAACGAAATTATCACATAAGTGCAATTATATAATTCATATAATTGTGTGTAGGCTTGTTACTATGCAAAAAAAACTTAACATGTTTTTCTTATCCATAGAAAAATTATCTCTAACAACAACTTAATTCGAATAAATATTGTTATTATTATTAATCAAAATTCAAATTTGAAAAATTAGTATGTATATATTGTAACACCAGAGTCTTAATAATCATGAATCAAACATATCAATTAAGTAACATATTGATCAACCAATAAATTAATAAGTTATTAATTTTTTTATTAGTAATTTATTATTTAGTCAACATATTTTATTTTATTAATTTTATTAATGTCACACTAGAAACTTTATATACTTTAGTTACATTAAAATAACTTGTTCATGAACATTCAATAAAAAAACACTATCATAACTAATTTTCATTGTACTAAATGCTTAATGAAATCATGAATGTATATAATTATCAACAAATGTTAAATGTGCTAATTAACTTTTTTTCACTAAGAGAAACCATATGATATTTAACCATGGATTATGAAAGTTACCAAAAGAATATCTAACATTGCATTTTTTTTCTCTAAAAGTTGAAACAAAAAATCATTCTATCAAACTATAGTTCATACTATGAATTCTGAAAAAATTTGACTTGCAATTAAGGCAAAGTATTAATAGAAAAGTAGTTAGTATTTTATTTCATGTAATTTTTTTCTAATAATCACTTGAATTGCTGTCATCCATATTTTCATTGCTAAATTTCAATCAAAAGTTAGTTGGAATTTAGTAAATGACTATCTTTTTCATTCAATTTCATTTCAAAAAAAATTCTATTAGACTATACATGAAAAAAGTCAACCCTTGTCATAACTCAACTCAATTTGGTATCGTTGTACTTTTGAGAACTTAAATATGCTATGAATTATTATGAAAAAAGCCTCAATGATTTATAATTTTTTCTCTTATTTTTTTCTTCATTGAATATCATACAAACATTTTTTAATTATTTTCAATCTTGTATAGTTCTTTTTTTCCTTGTAAAACAATTATATTTCTAACATTTTATATTAGCAATACTCATTTTATGAATGTTTTAATATTTTTTAACTCTACATTTAGAATCATAAAATATGCCTAATCAATTAGCTTAAATATGAAACATTCCATTTAACCTATTAGACTATGTATGTTCCATCTAACTTATTCTCTCTCTTTTTTTCATTAGAATGCATAATATATTTTTAAAATTATTTTCAAATTTTGTATAATTCATTGTTTTCTTGTTAAACAAATATTTCTAATGTTTTATCTTGGCAATACTCATGACATGAATGTTTTAATATTTTATAATTATACATTTAGAATTATAAAATATACCTAATAAATTAGCTTATTTATAAAATATTTCATTTAACCTACTAGACAATTTATATTCATATGTGATTATTATGGTTCTGTCACTTTACCTCCCTGACTAGACAATTCTATTATCTTTTGTAACATTCTACATATTTTTCATAGTTTTTGTTTGTGATTTAAATTGTAAAGCATCATACTTGTAATATTATTCTTTCAACTTGATGTTCTTTTATAAGAGTAATCTCTTTTCAATCTGTTCAATGAAAAATCTCATGTTTGCTTTGCCATTATCAATTATTATTAATTTTACTTTGAACTTGATTGTAATTTACTAGCCATGTTAAGAATGATGGGCTCAAGAAAAATGAGGGTCAGCCACATTTGTTTGTTATGAAATATATCAATTATGAAAATAATCAAGAATGTTGTATCAAGCATTGAATTAATAATAATGATGTATCATTTCATCTCATTCATATAAATTCATGGAGATAATAAAATAACATGATTTTGAATTGAAATGGAAATCAGTACATGTGTATATTTATATATAAACTTAGAGCATTATGAATATAACTAAGTCAGTTCTATAGCTATATTTGGGTGTAATGGATGGGACATGTTTGGTGCCTCAGTTGTTGATAGTTTGATATGATCTAAAGATTGTTGACTTTTAATACTACCCCTCAATTTGGAGAGTGGATGTCAAGAACTCTTAAATTATGAAGAAGTTGAGAAATGAGACATGACCCAAAGCCTTAGTGAATATGCTAGCAATTTGAGTTTCACTTGAAATGCATGATGTCTTAATTTTTCATATTTCAATGCATTCAAGAATGATATGATAATCAACTTTGATATGTTTCAACTTCTCATGAAAAACTGAATTAGTTAACAAGTGCATAGTTGCTTGGTTATCACAAAACAATGTCACCAATTGAGAATGATTAATGCATAATTTCCATTAAGTTCTTTGGGCATATCAAAATGTATGTGATAGAGGTTAGAACTATACTCAACTTTGGCTGAAGATTCATAGACAATAGCTTATTTCTTGCTTTTCCAAGAATTGAGAGATTTGAATAAAAATTACAATAGATTGTTACTAATCATTGAGAAGTAATGCACCATGCTCAATCCATATTATAGAAACTAACTAATTCAGATCACTATTATAGGAAAATAATAATTATTACCTCTATGAATCCTTTTTATATCATAGTAGGTGATGAATCACATTAAGGTGGAGTTATCCAGGCTATTGCATAAAATGGCTACATTTATTGGTTGAGAATGCAATTTCCAATCTTGTAATAGTGAGGTAGATCATATTTCAAAATAACCATCAATAGTGATTTGGATATATGAGTAAGGCACCATCAATTGGTGTGACCTTCAAGTTTTACTTCATAAAAAATTATGTAATCATGCTTCTTGGAGTATGCTAAGTGCATAATTTTTTTGTTGATGGACATACTCGTTTATGATCAAGATACTTCAACATCAAGAAAGTATTTTAAGGAGCTAAGATTCTTCAATCTAAAGTAAGACCCATTAAAACTTTTGACATTGTTGATCATTTTTTGATAGTTTCCCATTATAATCATATCAACAACATGGAGTAGTATGGCTATAAAAGAATCTTCACACACCTTGGTAATGAGAGAATGATCATCTTGTAATTGGTTGAAACCAAACTTGTTGACAGAAAAATGAAATTTCTAAAACTATGCCCTATAAGCTTGTTTTAGGCCATACAATGATTTGAAGAATCGACACAAATGGTTCACTTGCCAACAAAAACCAAGTGTAACATTCATGTAAATCTTATTGGTAAGATCCCTATGAAAAAAGGCAATTTGCACATCCATTTAATGAAGACCTCATCTATGAACATAGGCAATGGCAAGAAGGCATCAAAGTGATTTGAGTTTATCATTATGTGCGAATGTGTCAATCATAAGATGAGCTTTGTAGCAAATACCTTCACATTGAATGAATATCTTTGCAACAAGATAAAAATTGTAGTATTCAATAGTGAAATAGAATTATATTTGCTCTTGAATACACATTTGAAGCCAATGGAACAACAAATCGAATGGAGGGGGATGATGGATGAAGTCTTATTAGACTTAAGTACAATTATTTTAGTATTTAGCAATCCACATATTGACTTTTTGGGTCATCAGACATGTATTTATTGATGTGTTTGTTCGTATTTAATTTTTAATAATAAATATTTCATTTAAAAGTATGTTTTGGAAGAATTTGACTAATATTAGTGAAATTAGGAGTATTTTGAATAAATTTGATACACTTATTGGAGCAATTACTTGAAAAGAAGAAAAAAAATGGAGAATCATGATATTTATTATGTCATAACTTGGTTATACCTTTCATGATCTTATTGAGTAGTTGTGATATATATTTTTGGTTGTACCCCTATAAAACTAATCATGACAATCTATATAAATCACGATTCAATCACCAAGTTGATATAATTTTTTTATTATATAATATAGTTTTATTGTCCATGATATTTTCTTGGAGTTATATTTTCACAATCTCTAAAATACTATAATGACCATTATTTTTTTAACATTCTAACAAACAAGTACCCTACCAGTACAAGAAGTCATGGAATTTTAAATGCCAACACTTAATCAATACATAGGCAAAATGCCAAGTAAAATTAGTCATGGCAATATTCTTAGTACAAGCATTACTCCAATCATGACATTTTTAGCCACCGTAATTTTGTGCTCTAGTGAGAAAATACTAAATCTGTAATTATTCTCAATGATATTATTTTGTGTTCTAAGGAAAATTACATAAGATGCGACCATTCTTAGTTTCTTAGCTATGTATTCCAAAAAGAAATTGTCTTAGTTGTAGTATTCCCAGTGCCATAATATCTTACTTTAGAGGAGAGTTTGTTGAGCCATAATATTTATTATTGTCGTGACTTTTTTACTATAGAAAATATTCAACGAGATTATTAAGTCATGACCTAAAGCCAGTATCATGATTTCCATCCAAATGAATCACATGGATCCCCAAAATATAAAAGAAATAAAAATATTTTTTAAAGAAGAGAAGATAAAGAAACACTACAAGAAAATATCAATTTAGCTAGGGATCAATCCCTAGCTAAATTGTAAGAGATTAGTTAGGGAATAGCAAGGAATTTATGCTCTTTTTTAGGAAAAAATAATAGTAACAGATAAGCGAGAAAATTTTTTGAAATTTCCACTCAAAAAAAGCGGCGAATTAGCGACGGAAATAGCGACAAAAAATTTTCTTAAATTCCACTCAAAAAAGCGGGAATTTTAGTGACAGATTAGCAATTGAAAATTTTCGTGAGTTCCGCTCAAAAAAAGTGAGAATTTTAGCTACGAATATTGTGACGGAATATTCCTCGCTAAATAAAACATGCAATTAGTGACGGAATTAGCGATTGATTTTTCCTTGATAATTTTTAGCGAAGGAATTAATAATGGATTTTCCCTTGATAATTTTTAGCGAAAGATTTAGCGACGGAATTTCCCTTGCTAATAAAATCCATTATTTAGCGACGAATTTAGCGACAGGTTTTCCCTTACTAATAAAATAAATGGTTTAGCTACGGATTTAGCGACGAATTTTCCATTGCTAATAAAATAAATAATTTAGCAATGGATTTAGTGACGGATTTTTCCTTGCTAATAAAATAAATGATTTAGGTACAGATTTAGCGATAGATTTTTCCTTGCTAATAAAATTCATGATTTAGAGACGGATTTTCCCTTGCTAATAAAATCAATGATTTAGCGATGGATTTAGCGACGGAATTTCCCTTACTAAAAAAATCATATAAATAAGAACTAAAATAATTATTTTATGATGTATTAATTTTTAAAAAAATTATAAAAAAAATGTTTCTAAAATTTTTATTTAAGAAATTAAAGAATTTAAATTAAAGTAACATTAAATAATTAATTCAATAAGTATACTAATTTTTTTAATAATTTAAAAATTAAATTAATATACATCAAAATGTATACTAATTTAAATGTAAATTAATTCAATGTATGATAAAATAGAAAATATTTTCAAAAATATTTGAATTGATGAATAAACTAGTAAATATTAATAATATTATAAGCAATAAAAAAATTTTATGATTATAGATAACTTTTAAAAAAATAAATAATATAAATCTTGAAAATCTTGAAATAAAATAAAAATATAATTATTTCAATAAAGTTAAAAGAAAATAAAATAATAATTATAAATAAATATATAGATGTTTAATCCTACTAAAATTTATAAAAATTAAACAAATGAGTAATATTTTTACAATTAGTTTTGAACATTAAGTTTTTATTTCATATTATATTTGTAAAAATAAATACGAATTCTTAAAATTTTATAACCATAAAATATAAATTTTTATAGATTTTTTAACATTAAAAGTATTTAATAACTTTGAGGCAAATGGCTAAAAGATAAATCATCTTTTCATTCATGTCTTATTAAATGAAGTTTGTTAATTTTGTACCTATTTAATATTTTTTTTAATGCAAAACATTTTTTTATTGTTTATATATTAATTGTTTAATTAATATTATAATAAAAAATTATAAGGTAGTTGTTTTTCATTTGTAGATTGCTACATGCACATTAATTTGGTTGAAAGAATTTTGATAGTAAATAAACTTAATGAGTATTTTTTATTATTATATATATATATATTGTTTATTTAATGTTTTAATAATTAAAATTTAAATATAATCCTAAAATATACTTTCTCTCTCTCGACTTGATGCATCTAGGCGAATTCCTCCTCATTCTGTCATTATCTCTCGACGTCGATTAAACAAAAATTGATTTGAGGTTTAAGTTTTAATTTGTTATAGATTTGATGTACGTTCATTGATTATCGTTGGATTGCTTAATCGAAGAGTAAGCGTTTTTTTTTTAATTTTTTTTTGTTTATGAAATTCTTCTTTAATCACCATATGATATGCTTGGTAAATGTATAAAAACTTATTCATATAAATGCTTAATGCATTTGTGATATAATGCGTTTGTCTTTGTGTGGATTCTGTTGTTTGGATACTATTTTAATTATGATGCATTCATCGATTATGCCTTGTCATTTCCGAATTTCTTCTTTAATTACCGTACACACCATGATATAATGCTTGGATAATATTTTTTGTTTCTGAATTCCTCCTCATTCCTCCTCAATATATAAACAATATAGATACTAAAGTTTGCCAACATTATATCTACAAAAACAGTATAAATCAATATTCACTTGTATTATATAGATAAAATAGTATACACACTTAGGTATGCTGACTTGATATCTACAAAAATAATATACATCAATATGCGTGTGTATTTTATACATAACTAGTATACATAATTAGGTATGCCAACTTGATATCTACAAAAAAATATTCAAAAATGAATGATGATTGAATTCAAAAATAAAATATAATAAAATATAATAAAATAAATAAAATAAATAGAATATATAAAATAAGCAAAATAAGCAGAATAAGCAGAATAAGCAGAAAAAACAGAATAAGCAGAATAAGCAGAATAAGCAGAATAAGCAGAATAAGCATAATAAGCATAATAAGCAGAATAAGCAGAATAAGCAGAATAAGCAGAACAAGCAGAACAAGCAGAATAAGCAGAACAAGCAGAATAAGCAAAATACATAAAATAAGCAAAATAAGCAAAATACATAAAATAAGTAAAATAAGAAAAATACATAAAATAAGTAAAATAAGTAAAATAAGTAAAATAGATAAAATAGATAAAATAGATAAAATAGATAAAATAGATAAAATAGATAAAATAGATAAAATAGATAAAATAGATAAAATAGATAAAATAGATAAAATAAATAAAGTAAATAAAATAAATAAAATAACAGTTTAGCATGTCAAATTAAATTAAATTGATTATACTAGATTGAATCATTTTGAACTATTCTACCAACATCTAGAAAACATAATAATATTCACACATGTAATTGAAAATAATTGAGAAATAGTCTCAATTCACTCTGAAATGTTCTCATGATAATTGAGATAAATTTTATAAATTAAATTTATCTCAAAAATATCTTAAACATAATAACTTTATATTTATGTATCTTGAAATAAAATACGTATATTTCTAATAATTTCAATATTCCTTTAATAGATGCCTCTTAGTGTGTGATTCATTATGATCTCTCTTGTGTTAGTGATGAGTGGACTTGTTGAATCAAGTTTGTAATATTAAAATAATGATTTCATGCTGATATAATAAGATCAACATATAGCAATGTGTCATGGACACTCAAGCTAAGATAGTATAAAATATATGAACCAAACTTTTTTATACATAATTACTATCAAGAATAATATTTTTAAAAACAAATAGCATGGTAATAAAAATTCGAACCAACAACATGGTAGACTGATCAGCAAAAGATGATGAATACTCTAACACTGAAAATATGAGTCCAATCATTGTAGATGTTGGAAATGTTTTTCATAGTGTTATTATTTATCATGTTGTTCAGATGTTGGGAGGTGAGTTTTACCTATTCTAATCATGAAGCCTCATAGCTTATATACTCGATATGTAAAGATTCATCAATTATTTTTATTCATTATGTAAAGACATGAGTTTTAGTTATATATTATTATTATTGAGTTTTATTTTTTTTATATAATTTTTTTTTCATTTTCATGTATTAATCTTCATATTATATATATAGACATGCAGATATCATGAAGAAATTTATGATGCTTTAGCAGAACATCTCTTCGCTATAGAAGCAGTAGTAAATGACCATTCAAAGTAAATTCCTGCTCATGTGGAAAATTATAGAAATATAGTATTTATTCTCTCTATTTCTCTCTTAAACATCATTGCTGGCCATATGTTAGATATTTATTGAAGTTGTATGAATATATATAAATAATTGTATAACTATATAAAAATAATAGTATAACTATATAACATTTATATAATTAAATATAACTATATTTGCAAGTATGTATAAATATATGTAAATCTATATATTTATTTATAATTGTTTATATAATTGTATAACTATTTGTATGAATATATCTATATATAACTATATGTTTAACTATATAAAAATATTTATAGTTATATATACTATATGTATAATACCATATAACTATAAATAATTGTATCTTATTATATGTATTACTATAAAAGCTTTATACATAACTATATTTAAATATATAATTACAACTTATATTTAATATACATTTGCATATATTAGTATAACATAGGTATAGATATATAAAATTATATAAATAAATATATATCCCTACATGTATAGATACAAGTTTAACTATACGTGTAACTATATGTATAACCACATGTATGTATACATATATGTAAATCTATATACTTGTTTATAACTTTGTATATATTTATGTATAACTAAATATAACTTCTCATATTATATATATATATATATATTTAAAACTAAATGTTTAATGATATATAAATTTTTATAACTATATATATTATATGTATAATAACATATAACTATACATAATTTTATATTATTAATGTTTTACCTATATTTAAATGTATAATTAACAACATATATTTAATATACATTTATATATATTATAGTATAAAAAATGTATTTTAGTATATCGATACCTATATATAACTATATGTATAAATATATGAAATTATATGAACACATATATATACATATATCTATAAATATGAGTTTAACTATACGTGTAACTATATCTATAACTACATGTAGCAATATTTATAATTATATGTATAAAAACATACAACACAATATTTAACTATATGTGTATAACTAAATATAAATATTCTTATAACTATAAATAATTCTATATAAATAAATATAACTATATTTTTAATTATGTATACATATATGTAAATCCATATAATTGTTTATAACTTTGTATATATTTATTTATATTTACTTATAACTACTTTTATGCATATACATATATATAATTTAATGTTTAACTATATGTAACTATTTATAACTACATTTACTATATGTATCCTAACATAAAATAATATATGGGATAATATTAATTTGTTAAACTAATTTGAAATTAAATGGTATAAGATATAATATCAACAATATGTAAGCACGTAGAATGAGAGTGTCCATTGATTAGCCTCATATATGGTATAATACAAATAAAGGTCGTACTCTTACCTAATCCCAGCCCTTGGGCCTGAGGCTCAAATATGAACTTATTTAAGATAAATGATGTAATATTTGATAGGTTTATATAGAAGAAATTTTTTTTCTTTTATATAATTTTTCATTCTAACACTGCACTCTCTATGTCTCCCTCTCTCTCCCTCTCCTCCTTCAAACATTTAATGTCTTTTTTTTTGCTTTCATTTCTTGTGCATTGTTGTACTTTGCACCCTTTATCTAGTATAACTGTGATATCTATTAAACTTTATCGTGCTAAAATTTACGTTATCTATTAATGTAGATTCTGCAAACATATTACCTCGATATTCATGATATTTAAATTTTAAATATTCATCTGTAAATAATTTTATTTTATTATTTGTATATTTTGAAATAATAGAATGTTTTATTAATAATAATGATTAGACATTATTTTTTGTAAATAAAATAGGACAAAATGAGCTCAGATCATCAGTGGATGTATAGAAGGGGTATTAATGGATTTTTGAATGAAAATTTTTTGACTAGGCTTGAAACTTTCAACAATTATGCATGTAGTCAATAAAGATTGATGGATTGAAACAAAATTAAGTGTCCATGTAATCATTGAAAGTGTCATAATATCCTTTTTGGTGATGCAAACACTATAAGATATCAATTGGCAAAATATGCCTTTGTGCCAAATTATTTTGTTTAGATTTAACATGGGAAAAGTACAATTGCTCTGAATATTGACCAAAATGAGGGTATTGAATCATTTGTTTGTGGTGAAGAATCATCAAACACATACCATAGAATGATCGTGGAAGCTGCTGGTGCAGACTTCAATATGGATTATGTGGGTGAACCTCATAATCCTGAAGCTTAGAAATTTTATGAAATGCTTAAAGCTGTAGATAAAGAGTTGTGGCATAGTTGTAAAACATATTCGCAATTGTCACTTGTGGCTCGACTAATGAGCATTAAGTCAGAAAATCATATGTCTTAGAAATTATTTGATCAGGTGACAGAACTGATGAAGGAGATTATTCCGGATAATAATTTGATCACTAACAACTTTTACAACACTAAGAAGTTACTATGAGGAATAGGTCTACCAGTGGAAAAAATTGATTGTTGTTTAAATGGATGCATGTTATATTGGGGCGGTGATAGTGATTTAATTAGGTGTAAGTTTTGTGACCATCCTTGATTTAGGAAGGCACCTCGTGTTGTAGAAACATGAAAAAAATTGAAGGTTGTCTTTAAGAAGATGTATTATTTCTCATTAATTCCTCGATTATAGAGACTATATGCATCAAATGCTATAGCAAATGATATGAGGTGCCATTCCGAGCATGAGGTTGAAGAAGAGGTAATGTGTCATCCATCAGATTCACCTGCTTGGAAGCATTTTAATTACATACATCAAGATTTTGCAGCAGAAAATCGAAATGTGAGATTGGGTCTCGACACTGATGGATTTCAGCTATTTGGGCAATCTGGACAATAGTATTCAACATGGCCAGTGATTGTGACACCTTATAACTTGCCTCCGTTGCTGTGTATGAAAGAGCAATATATGTTTTTGTCAATATTGGTTCCAGGGCCAAAAAATCAGAAAGACATGCTGAATATTTTCTTACAGCCTCTTATTGCAGAGTTAAATCATTTATGGGATGTTAGCATGAATATATATGATATCTCAAAGAAGCAAAATTTCATTATGCAGGCAGCCCTTATGTGGACGGTAAGTGACTTTTCTGCATTTTCAATATTATCTGGTTGGAGTACTACATGATGATTCACATGCCCGTATTGCATGACAAATTTTGATGTATTTACCCTCAAAGTTAGTGGTAAATAGTCATTGTTTAATAACCATCATAGGTTTCTACCTACGAATCATCCATTTCGAAGAAATAGAACTGCATTTTGAAAAAATAAAATTGTGATGACAGTTGCAACAGCAGTTTGTTTAGGAGATGAAATTATTACAGAGATTCATAGTTTGGGGTTTGAAGAAGGTAACTAAAAAGGAAGCTACTGGAAGTAATGGACCAATAGGCAAATTATTAGCATGGAGGAAACATATTATATTTTGGGACTTGCCCTATTGAAAGTCTAATTTAATTCGTCATAACTTTGATGTAATGCATATTGAAAAAAATGTTTTTGACAATGTTTTCAACACTATCCTTAATGTAGACGGAAAAATAAAAGACAATTTAAAAGCAAGACAAGAGCTGAATGATTACTGTCGGTGTCTTGAATTGAAACTCAATGAGGAAACAGGAAAATTCTATAAAGCTTGCTACACACTTGATAAGAATGCAAGATAGATATTGTGTGAATGGGTTAAAAATTTAAAATTCCTTAATGGATATGTGTCAAATATGGGTAGATGCATGGATATGAAGAATCTTAAGTTATTTGGAATGAAAAGTCATGACTGTCATGTATTTATGCAGAGATTAATACCAATTACATTACGTAAATTACTTCCACAAAGTGTTTGGAAGGTCCTTATGGAACTAAGTTTGTTTTTCAAATAGCTAACTACAATCACAATCAAAATAGATGACATTGTGAGGCTGAAAAATGACATTCATCTATATTATTTGTAAGCTTGAACGGATATTCCGACCAAGTTTTTTTGACTCAATGGAGCATTTTCCAGTCCATTTGGCATACGAAGCAAGGATTACAAGGCCAGTGTAATTTAGGTGGATGTATCCTTTTGAGAGGTAAATACATATAATTTGCTCTATTTTATTATTTTGTGCATTAAGTAATATTGTAATTTAATAAAAGTGATATCTAACATTGTAGTTTTAGGTATCTTCGTAAGTTGAAATTGAATGTTAAAAACAAGACAAAAGTTGAAGGTTCAATTTGTAATATATATTTAGTAGAAGAAACATCATCATTTTGTTCTTATTATTTTGATGATCATGTCAATACAAAGAATATAAATGTGCCACAGATTTATGAAGGTCATGTGATGGTCGAAGATGATTCTATGAATAAATTATCTATCTTCAAGCACCCTAGAAGAGCATTTGGAAGAGCAATGAAAAGATGTATGAAAAATGAAGAGTACAAAGCAACCCAGAGCTTCATTTTACTTAATTGTGAAAAGGTTGCACCATACATTGAGTATGTATACACAAAATGGTTGCAGGTTTAATCATAGTTTAATTTTATCTTTAATAGGAATTATTAAATATTGATATACATTTTTCTTTCTCTTTTTATTTTTGAGCAGTATTTATGTTAAACAGTTAAAATATAGGCAACCAGCAATTTCCAGCAATGATGTCGATTATATGCTAGAAACTGAATTTGCGAATTAGTTCAAAAATTATGTGAGAATTAATAAGTTTTAAATTTTGAATTATTTAATTTATTATTATCTTTTATTTGTTAATATTAATTTTTTAATTTATGTCACGGGCAATTAATCCTTCAAATGGAGATTCAAATATTTTTATTCAGAATCTTAAATGAAGGCCTGTTTCGATATGTGACAACCTATCCTGGGTATTTTAATAAAGGATATAAATTTCACACAATCGGGCATGGTTTTTCTAAAATAATATTGAATAGTAGTGTATGCATTAAAGGCACAGGATATAGTGCAGATGAGATTAATTATTATGGTCAACTCAAAGAAGTTATTGAGTTAGAGTATCCTGGACTCGAAAAAAACAAGATTATATTATTTAAGTGTAAGTGGTTTGATCCTACACCAAATGTGGGCACAAAGATTCATTCGGATTATAAGCTAGTGGATGTTAACCATAAATGCAGATATAATCGATATGAGCCATTTATAATTGCAGTTCAAGCCGCTTAGGTATATTATTGTACATATCTGAATTTAACTCATGAAAAGAGAGATTGGTGGGCGATTTGCAAGATTAAATCTCGATCAAAATTTGAAATATCAACATCACAAAAAAGAAGTTCAGACTTAGAAATTGCACCGGCATTCCGGGAATATGACATACATAATATTGAGCCTTTGAATGTAGATGAAGATCCAGAAATTTTATGTGACTCAAATGGTGGCATAATAGAAATTGAAGATGATCAATTTCTATCTGAAGATGAGTTCGAACTTCTATCGGAATTAGATGAAATATTAGAAGATCCATTAGAGGATGACAGTGATGCCGATAATTAAATTATTATAATTTTATTATAAATTTATAACTATCAGAGACATTTTATATTTTTTTGAAATCTATCGGTGTGTTTAATTAGAAAATGCATGCTTGTTCATCATATTTCTATTTTTTGTTCTTTATTTTATTTTGTACAACAGATGGCGCCTAAAGGACGTGGCCGTGGTGGAGGTGGATGTGGACAAAGAAAAGAACCAAATTTATCTAGTATGTTACATCATGTTGCGGAATCAAAACCATCTCATAGCCACCATTTCATGACTTCAACATTAAAATCATCATCTCCATTTCTATCTCCGTCACCATCATTGAGATATCTACTATCACCTTTATTAGATGTGAGCATACCACCGATTGTGCTTCTTGCTCACACTTTTGATCCATCTCTATCTTCTACATCACAATTTACACTGATTGTTCCCTCATTTACAATACTAACAACATTATCAAATATCGTGCCTTCCTCTACAGTTAGTGCAAAGTTAGAAATTGATATTGTGGATGAGAGGTAAAAGAAATATGTATAAATGACTTGAAAAAAAAATTTATGTTACTGTCAGTGGTTTATTTTATATTGTTATGATTTGCTTGTTTTCTATTATTTTTTATTTATTTGTACAATTATATTCTATCTCACAAGTGTTAGACTATAATTGTAAAGGCTTTCAAGAAAATGATTGATGTTAAAGCTTTCACCTGGAAGAAAGTTTATGAATCGACAAAGGATTCATATTTTAATGACTTTTAGGTAAAAATAACAAAACAAAAGAATTGAAAAATAATTATCTAATTACTTAAATTTTATGTTCTATTTATAGAATCAGTAAATAATTATTTAAAGAAAATAATGTTTTTGTTTGTTATTATTTATGTTTCTCATGGAAATATCTATTTTTGTTTGTTATTATTTAAACAGTAAATAATTATGTTCTTGTTGTTAATATAAATTCTTTTGTCATTTTTCTATTTATAGAATCAGTGCACATGACCACCAAAATTTGATGAAAAGATAACATTATGGGAGATCAAAGATGCTCAATGGTATTCTGATTTTGTCCACAAATTTTATATCTGAGAAAGACCAGCCCGAGTGGCTTAATTATTGGGAGGAACTAGATGTGAAGAAAAAATCAGATATTTCCAGTAAAAATCGACGAAGTGAGGTTACTAGACTAGGTATAGAAACATGTCAACACACTGGAGGGTCAAAGTCAAGCATTTAGCATGCTTGAGATTTGGTACAAATTTAAAATTCTAAATATTTCTATATATAATGGTTGTCCTAATAGTCCAATAAATAGAATCTCTGCTTGGTTTTATTATTTTTTTTAAATTTCTATATCATTTGTTTTTTTATGAATAAATAAAAACATATTTTATGCTGGAGAATTGGGTCAAAATCTAAATTTTTATGAGATTTTCAGGAAGATGCATGTGAAAAAAGTGGATGGTCAATATGTTGACAACAAGTATCAGATGATTGCAGTAAAAAATTGTTATATATATTAGACTTTATAAAACTATAGTACATTATGAAAATATTTCTAAATGCAAAATATTTATTTTATTTTTTGTAAATCTAGAATAGTTCTTATCTATATTTTATCTCAGGACCTAATGGAGGAACGTGTGACAACTGCTCATCAACAAGTTGAGGGTTCTATGGATCTTCAACCAAATGACTATGATCCTATTTATTTGGAGATAATAAAAGGTTAAAAGAAGCAACAAGCGTACGAAATCGACTATAAGGGAGTAGCATTTTGTTGTAGCAGTCGTGCTTCTAATTCATATGTCTTAGTATTAGTGGATGAGACGGTCGAACAATAAGCATTGGAAACAAATGAATGCATTGTAGATATAGAGACCAGAATGAAAAAGAAGGATGAGCAGATAACTAATTTGATGGAAGAAATGCAAGAAATTAAAGAAATTAAAAAGCAATGCAACAGCAGATGTCCTATATGGAGTCACATTTAGCATCATTGGAGCATCAGATAGCATTCCGAGATTTAGCTATGAATCCTCATAGGAGAGGCTAGCATTCCCTACAAATTATGAGGATGATTGAGTATGAGAATTATTTCTGAACTGTTATTTATTTATGTCTATGTGTAGTAAATAATTATCATATTTTTTTGCGGGTTTCAATTTTTTTTCTAGTTTTGTTCTTTGCTTTTCCGATAAACCAAATTATGAATATTTGTAGGACGCATTATGTGAGAGAAAATAAAAAATCTTGATTCAAAGCATTCAGACATTACCATGGTCCTTCCAATGCATGGATCCCATATTTACCAATTTCAGCTTTATCAAAAAGAGGGCTAGCTTATCTTATCTTTATTATTCTAAAAATATTTTATTTTTGCACTCTCTTTATCTCTAAACATAATTGTTGGACATCTTTTGGATTTTTGTTGAAGCTGTATGACATTCAACTTTAATTTGTGTTTGTTCATGTCTATAATATTTGTTTTTATATAGCTGTGAATATGTTTTTATGTCTCTAAATTTTTTGGGTAGAGTTTTAGCCTATTATAGGTATGTAAAAGCCTATATTCAGCAGCGGCAGTAGCGGCAGAGACCAAGCAATGGCAGTGGAGGCAGCGGAAGCAGCAGCCATGGCAGTAGTGGAAGTGGCAGCAGCGGCAGTGGCGACAGTAGCTGTCACGGTGGTAGCAGTGGTAGCAATGATAGCAGCAGCAACAACTACAGAAGCGGCAGCAGTGGCAGTGGTAGCGGTAGGAGCGTCAACGGTAGGAGTGGCAATGGCAGGAGTGGCAACTATCGTGGGAGCAGCAGCAACGACAAAAAATGTGGTATATACGTATGTATTTAGTCAGTATATACATACATATAATACTATAGTATTTTATGTACATATATACTGAGTATATATATATGTACTCAATATATATATGTAAGAATAACACTGTAGTTTATATGTACATATACTATAGTAATATATGCACGAGTGAAATGCTTGTATATATGTACATATTAACTAGAGCAATATTTATTTATCAAAACATAGTTTTTTTTATTTATTTTGATTTGATTTTGTGGTTTAAATTTCGTACAGATATGGTACCACATTATTTCCTATACGAAGCTTGTATAAGTGAAGACATATTTTAACAAATATGAAGCACCGTGACTCGGATAGTATTTTTGCAGCAAAAAGTTGGTGATCAGATGAGTAGTGTGAGAGATAGCAACGTCAATGCATTGATAGATTATACTCTATGCACAGTCGATAGAAACATTGATTAATAAGATGTAATATAATTTTATTATTTTTTATTTAGTTTTTTAAAATAATGTATAAAAATAAGTTATTGAATGAATTTTTTTAATTTGAAATTTTCATTTATTGTTTTTGTTTTGATTATATTTAATTTTAAAATATTAAATTATTTAATAAAATTTTTGTTGAAACTGTATAACATTCGACTGTAATTTTTGTTAGTTCATGTCTATAATAACTATTTTTATATATCTGTGAAAATGTTTGTATTTCTCTAAAATTTTAGGGTAGAGTTTTAGCCTATTGTAGGTATGTAAAAACCTATTATCATCAGCGGTAGCTGCGGTGACAGTGACGGTAGTGGTGGCAGTGGCGCTAGAAGCGGTAGCGGCGGTAGCGGCGGCAGCGGAGGTAGCAGAAGCCGTAGAGGCAGCGGAAGAAGCGGCAGCATCAGTGGTAGTGGCGGCATTAGAGGCAGCATCGGTTGTAGTGGCAGCAGCGGTAGTGGCTACAATGGAGGAAGCAGAGGCAGTGGAGGAAGCGACGGCAATGGTTACATCAGAGGCTGCACCGGCATCAACGGCAGTGACGGCAGTGGAGGCGGCAGCGGCAGTAGTGGTAGCGAAGGCTGCACTGACAGCAGCCACACTGGCAGGAGCAGTAGTGGCAGGGGTGGCAGCGACAGCGTGAGCAGCAAGAATGGCAACATATGTGGTATATACATACGTATATAGTCAATATATACGTGCATATAATTCTATAGTATTTTATGTACATATATACTGAGTATAAATATACTCTAGATATATGTACTCATAATATTACAATTTATATGTACAAATACTATAGTAATATATGTACGAGTGAAATGCTAGTATATATGTACATTTTTTCTGCAGTAATATATATTTATAAAAATATAGTTTTTTTTTAATTTATTTTGATTTGATTTAGTGGTTTAAATTTCTTACCGATGTGGTACCACATTATTTTCCATAAGAAACTTGTATAAGTGAAAGGATTTTTCAACAGACATGAAGTATTGTGACTAGGACAGTTTTTTTGCAGCAGAAAGTTGATGATCGGAGAAGCAGAGCGAGAGAAAGTAATGTTAATGCATTGATAGATTATAATTTATGCACAGTCGGTAGATACATTGAAAACTAAGATGTAATATAATTTTTGTTTTTTTGTAGTTATTTAAAATATTGTATTAGAATAAGTTATTAAATGATTTTTTTTGTTTAATTTAATATTTTCATTTATAGTTTCTATTTTTATTAAATTTAATATATAAATAGTAAATTATTTAATTAAATTTTAGTTTAAGCTGAATGATAATAAAATTTAATTTGTATTTGTTCATGTCTATAATAAGTTAATAACTGATTTTTATATATCTGTGAAAATGTTTGTGTGTCTCCGAATTTTTTGGGTAGAGTTTTAGCATGTTATTGGTACATAAAAGCTTATTATTAGCAGCAGTAGCTACGGCAACGATGGCAGAGGTGGCAGCGGAAGCAGCAGTGGCGAAATAGGTGGCAGTGGGGGCTACAATAGCCGTAGTAGTGGCGGGAGCAGCAGTGACAGGAGCGACGGCATAGGAGGCAGAGGTAGCGACTACAATAGTGGTTGCACCAGAAGCAGTGGCAGTAGCAGCAACTACACAAAAAGCAGCGGCAACACCGGAAGCAGCAGCGGCGGCGACATAGGTGGCAACGGTAGTAGTAGTGGCGACGGCAACAGTAGCGGCGGCGGTGGCGGTGACAACAACTGTGGTGATGGCAGTGACTGCGGCAATGACAACAGCAGCAGTGGGAGCAGCAACATCAGCACCAAATGAGATATATACGTACGAATAAAGTCAATATATATGTATATTTAATAATGCAGTATTTTATGTATGTATATACTGAGTATATTTGTACTTAGTTTATATGTACACATAATAATGCTGTTTATATGTACATATACTGCAGTAATATATGTACGAGTGAAATGCTAGTATATATTTACACATATACTGCATGATTATATATGTATCAGAACATAACTTTTTTTATTAATTTGACTGAATTGTTTAATTTTCTTATAGATATGATACCTCATTATTTATCATACAAAGCTTCTATAAGTGATGAGATTTTTCACTAGATGTTGCGTGCCATGACTCGGACAGCTTTGTCTCATTAGAAAAATGATGATCGGAGGAGTAGAGGGAGAGAAAGCAACGTTAATGAATGTATATATTATACTTTATGCACTGTCGGTAGATACATTGATGAATAAGATCAAATAAATGTTTATTATTATTTTTGTTTCAATTATGTAGAATATTGAATTTACATAAAAATTTTAAATGATTTTATTTATTGTTTATTATAAATTATTTATAGTTTCAATTTGTATTCAATTTAATACAAAAATATTAAATTATTTAATTAAAACATTTTAAATATTTTTAAATTCTAAAATTATTTTTAAAATTAAAATGGCTAGGTAAAATTCCCTTGATAAATTAGCAAGGGAAAAATCATTTGCCTAGTTAGCTAGGGAAATTTCTCTAGCTAATTTAGCTAGGGAAATATTAAAATTAGTGACGGATATTCCGTCACTAAATTTATTTAGCTAGGGACTATATCTGTCGCTAAAATATATATACCATCACTTTAGCTAGGAAATCATCCCTCATTATTTTTGTTTAGCGACAGAATATCTCGTATATCTTGTTAATTTAACTACGGGATTTTTCTTTTTTAGCAGGGAATTATTCCGTCGCTAACTTTTTAGCTAGGGACAATTCCATCGCTAAAATTTAGCAAGATGTACTTTAGATAGGGAATCGATTCATCGGTAATTCGTCGCTATATCCCATCTAGCGACGGAAAATGCCTATTTAGCTAAAGAATATTCCCTAGCTATATGGGAATTTTCTTGTAGTGAAATTAGATTCAAGCCAAGCACACCAAACACTAGGTGCATGACTTCCAATCATGAATTAGATGCAAATCCAATGCAAACATGAACAATAATTATTTGAGTTTAAGTTTGAGACTTAGATCCTTATTAAAGTTGTCATTGAGAATCTTTGATTCCATGAGATGCTACTAGAAATATCTTACATTAATTTTTATTTAATATTATGTTAAAATTGTGATATAAGGTTGGTTTTTATATTCTTGTGTATTGATGATGTATCATAATAACATTATATATATGGTAAGTATTACAACTTTACTTTATCTACTTTAATCAATTTGGCGGCATCTCATAGGGAATGCCGCCTAATTTAATTAATTATTACATCTCATTAATGAAAATATTTCATCAACCAAGATCTGCAAATGCACGGGTAATACAAGTATTATAAAAGAATTTTATTCAATAAAAGAAAACTCATTTTCAGTATAGTGAATACTCATTTTGGTAAATAATCTTAACTCTAAGGTTCACTTATTTAATTTATGTGATTCTATTAAGTTGTTCGATATATATTATGCAAGACATAGAATGAAAGTTTGAGTGTTATGCAAAGATTCATTGCCCTAATGACATACAATGAGGTTGTCACCATTGAGTCCTTCCCAATTGTGGTCCCCTCATAGCTATCCATTTTGTACATTACAAATGAGAGAATAATTCATCTCTTTATGAGGATTATTCATAATTCCATATCTTTTAGGTAACTTCATCAACTATTATTGATATATATTTCATATACATATTCTTATTCACTAGTATTAGTTATCATAAAGACCAATGATTGATATGCTTTATAAGCATTTATACTCTCACCATTATAAATCCAAAACTCACACAATTAATGTATACTTTCCTTGAATTTAATCGGTGGAAACCATATGAGTAAAAGTAGCTCATAAGGAACGTCACCATCTTGTGAGTCATAACATATTTGTATATGTTCCACAAATTGTTTGTTACCATTCTTCTTGGAAATGATATGAATTTCATACTAAATATGAATATCTTAAAAAATATTTTATATAATATTCATCTCAATAGAGAACTAGTCCCTCTAAGATGTTTATAATGAATTGACATGTCAAAAGATTTGTATTTTCACATTCATAAGTATCATAATCATGTTGATTAACAAACTCAAATTTTGAGATTCGATATATAGGTTTAACTTATACATCACAATTGGAAGGGTTTTTACCACTTTCTTATCATATGCATGAGTAAGCCACATAATTTATGTATCACTATCTACCACAACAACCTCGCACAAGCTCATTATTAGTCAAATCTTTAATTCAAGTTCTATTTAGTCATCATATATTAATATTCATAATATAAAATAAAGTAAACTATTAATTTATCAATAATCCAAATTAATTATACCACATAATTGAAATTACACAAATCCTAGACCATATTAATTTCATACACATTCTTAAATATATCTTTATATGAAAGAGGTTTGAAAGCTATTCTCTCCAACTCTAGGGATTGACATAAATTATACATCTCTTACTTAATTGTGGAACCCTTATAGAGTGTGTAATTCTCTATCTTTCACTTTTTTGTTTGAGTGGGCTTGCATTGCTCTTAGTAGGAAGCCAAGACTGTTAGAGGAAAGTCAAAACTTTGACATTCATCTCTTCGACTTGAGGTCATGACTTTAAAAAATGATAGTAATTCTATCCAATATATTGATCTTTCTATAATATAAAGTCATGGTACTGGCAATAACCATAACTTGGGCCTAATCTATTTTTAACACAAAGTTATAGTATTGTAAAATGACTACATTTTCTTGCCTTCATCTATTTGTAGTTCATAGAAGGTCACGACACTATGAAGTGGCCGTGATACAAAGCTAAGTACACTACAAAGTGTCAGTGGCAATATGAGTGATAATGATGCTATCCTTTTATACTCTCGTATAGAATATTTCTATGGCGCTATTAGGATGCCACAACATGTGTACTTAGCTTACTCCTACAAGTCATAGCTATGTATTTCTTTAATGATAAGAGTCGTGACTTTAAATGATCATACTCGATTAATATCCTCTGTAATTTTGAGCATTCCAAAAGTTATGATTTTGAATAATTGATGTGACTAATGTTGTATAGCTCAAAGGTTATAGCTTTGTAAGACTATCATGATTTTGACTTGTGATTATTGAGCCATATAAAAATAATCATGGCTCTATGAAAATTGTCTTAATCTTGAGTACTTGTAGGATACTTGCTAGCTACAATGAATTATTATCATAGCTATTAAAATTTTTTGAGCTAAATATGATCATGACTTCATGATAATTTTATAACCATTTGAAAATATGTTGTATAATAGAGAGATTATGCTAATGAATTTGGCAGGGTCATAATGAACAAGTATTGCTATTGACTATTTATAAGGTGGAGTTTCAACTATAAAATGAATGCTGAAACTATGCAAGACTTAATGATTTATCTCTTCTACTAAACATCCCTAAAAATTTATTGATTAAGAGTATTCATCAAAATTCTCCAAAATATCAAAAATCATAAAATCTATACACATTAACCTTATTTCTACTTGTACACATCATTATTAACCACCAAAATTCATTAGAATATTCGATAACCTGAATACTAAACAAACTCACACACTAAAATAATTACTTATCCCCGAGTAATAACTTCTTCCTCTAGAAAAAAAAACACAACATCTAATATTTCAATTCAATTCCACATAATTAATACATCATCACAATATTAGAATAAACAACTATAGTACAAATCACAACAGTGATGGAGATGGTCAGTATGATTTTCCTTTAGGATAATGTTCCTAAAAAGGAAAGTCTATTGATGAGTGCTCATAAGGTGGTAGAGATATGGATGACCCTTCTGAATATCTTCTCTATGTAGATATCCCATCCAATTTTTTTGCCAACATGTTATAGAAAGCTTTCAATCTTTATTCGATTAAATTTAGTACAACCTCAAATCTTCCCATTGCATAATAATTTTTTTTTGGTTTATAGAATATTTTTCATTTCATTCATCCATAAGTTCTCTATATATATCTTTTCATTCTCAATTATTTTTTTTCCAATCCACCATAATTATTTTATTTAGAATTCCAATCAATCTAACTTCTATGAGTTTCATTCCTTCTTAGAAGAGTTCATTGAAATCTATCTTCAAACTTTTGAATCTCTCTAACTAAACTTATGCAAGAGGAATAGATATCTCCTTTTATCTCTTCCTTGTTTTTCTCTATATTTTACTACATATTTTTCAAATTACGCAAGATATATATAAGTATACCACCATGTGCAATTAAGGAATGCTCAATCCAAGATAGCTCATCTTCTTTTGTTTCTCCCTTTTTTTTGTCTCATTCAAATTATCTCTTTATGGTTGCCACTATCATGGAAAAACTATCATACATATTGCACCCATATATTCATCCATCAGAACTCCTTCAGATAAGCACTATAAACTAATAAAAGGAGGGTGAATAAGTTGGCCAGAAAATTCACCCTCGAGGAATTTGAGAATTAATTTTTTCAAAATCTTTCTTACATCAAAATAATACTCAATGAATCTGACATATAACAA
This sequence comes from Sapria himalayana, assembly GCA_029783825.1. Classification (NCBI taxonomy): domain Eukaryota; kingdom Viridiplantae; phylum Streptophyta; class Magnoliopsida; order Malpighiales; family Rafflesiaceae; genus Sapria; species Sapria himalayana. The sequence continues at coordinate 2,047,915 of JAREIK010001563.1, read as the reverse complement.
TATCGCTCTCTCTGGAATAATTATAGAAATATAGAGAGTGAGTAATAAAAATGAACTTAATAAATACAACCATATTTTACTCACATTCATGAGTTCTCTCCTCGTTAAATATTCATATATGTACTTTTCGACACCACCCTCCATGTACCTTTACCATTTGTTAATAGCATAGTGATAGTTGGAAAATCTATGTTCTTGTAGAGTGGTTTGAAATCCATACTATTTTTCCCCCCATAATTCAAGCAACTCATTAATAATTTTTCTATCAAATCAAACTCAAATACCTCGCACATAATACATCCAATTTCAACTCAATTATAACTAAGATATTTTTTTCTTCTCTGTTTACAAAACAACATCCAATTTCACTTCTTAATAACACCACCAAAATAAGGAATGAATTTGTTGAATTTTTTTCTCTCCAATATACTCCCTTTTCCAAAAAAAAATGAAATTCATCCATTTCTGCCTACTTTCTATAATGAAAGTTACCTTGTGTGCCATAACATCAGGTGGCATCTCTATTGCATTAGGTCTTTGTCTCTTCCATTTCTCCTTATGGCTTATCTCTATGATATTTTTCTTTGATGATTTTTTTTCTTCCATTGTCAAACTAACAAGCAATAAGGGTTTTGGGTGGTTCTTTATGGCGCATGTGAGAAAATAAGGTTTTATTATGGAAGAGATTCAAGGGTTAAGTATTATAGTAGTGACATGATAATTGAAGTTGCAACTCTATAGGTTTGTTTTTTAAGTCAAAGAATAAAATTAAAGTCATGAATTTTCCTTATAGTTTCTGCAATGCTATTTTTCAACAACACAAAAGTTATGACTTTGAAAAAATTATCATGACTTTGTCATTTATCTTCTATGGATGTTTTTTTGATTCAAGGCTCTAAAAATTTGTTATTACCTTGTCATGTAGCTTCTAATGGGTTTTTTCTTTTTTTGATATGAAAATTAGAGCTTTGAAAAACTAAAATGACTTTTGGCAAAAAAAATTTAATAGTATTTCGTTTGAATATACTATTCTTTTATATGTGGGAGGGAGTATAAAAGTATACTTATATACATGCAATTTTTATTTATACAATATCATAATTCTTAACAAAAAAATAAAAAAATTACGAATTACCTTCCGAGTAGCACTATATTTTATAACTAAAGCTAAGCCTTCAAAACTTTTTTCTATCTATCAAAAATGTCCACCACAAAAAAATATTTATTTAGCAATGGAATTTTAGCTAGGGATCAATCCCTAGCTAAATTGTGAGGGATTAGCTAAGGAATAGCAAGGGATTTATATTTTTTTCATTGAAATAAAAATTTACAACGAATTAGCGATAGAATATTTTTGTAAATTCCGCTCAAAAAAAATGGGAGAATTTAGCAATGATTTAGTGACGGATTAGCGACGGAATATTTTTGTAAATTTTGCTCAAGAAAAGTGGGGAATTTAGCAATGGATTTAGTGACGGAATTTCTCTAGCTAATAAATTCTGGAATTTAGCGACAGATTTAGTGACAGAATTTTCTTATCTAATTACATATGAAACATAGCGACAGTTTTCAGTAACGAAATTCCCTAGCTAATTACATCCGGAGCATAGTGACAGATTTTAGCGACGGAATTTCCCTAGCTAATTATATCCTGAAATATAGCTACGGATTTAGCGACAGAATTTCCATTACTAATTACATACTGAATATAGCGACGGAATTTAGAGATAGAACTTTCCTAGCCAATTATCTTCCTGAAATAGCGATGAATTTTAGCGATAAAACTTTTCTAACTAATTAAATGCAGAATATATTGACGGAACTTCTCTAGATAATTAAATCCAGAATATAGCGATGGATTTAGTGACTGAACTTTCTTAGCTAATTAAATCCCGAACATAGCGATGGATTTAGCGATGGAATTTATCTAGCCAATATTTATTATTTAATTTTTTTAATTTATTATTAGTTTTAACATTTTATTTAATTTTATTTATTAAATGTATGTTAATGGTCTACAGATGAGCGATCCTTGAAAGATACATTCTCCTCGTAAAATTATAAAAAAAAGGACATTATAAATAAATAATTTAAAAAATATAAAAATACAAAAAAAAATATATTAATAAGGATTAAAATGACTATTTTTATGATGTATTAATTTTTAAAAAAATTATACAAATTTTTTTTTTAAAATGTTTAATTAAGAAACTTAAAAATTTGTTTTAAAGTAACATTAAATAATTAATTCAATAAGTATAATAATTTTTTTCGATATTTTAAAAATTAAATTAACATACTTTAAAATTTCTACTAATATAAATGTAAATTAATTCATTATATGATAAAATAGAAAATATTTCAAAAATATTTGAATTGACGAATAAATTAGTAAATATTAATATTATTATAAGTATAAAAACAATTTTATGATTATAAGAAACTTTTAAAAAAATAATTAATATAAAATTTAAAAATCTTTAGATATAATAAAAATATAAATTTTTTCATTAAAGCTAAAAGAAAATAAATTAATATTTAAAAATAAATACATAGATGATTGCCCCTACTAAAATTTATAAAAATTAAATAATTGAGTAATATTTTTACTATTATCTTTTAACATTCAATCTTTATTAAAATAATTAATATAACTTTTTTTTAATTATCTTCTCACTTTAAGAAATTTTTTGAATTTAAAAAATTATTAATGATATCAAATAATATGAAATTTTATGCCTTTAAAATTATTTCATATTATCTTCATAAAAATTAATATGAATTCTTAAAAATTTATAACCATAAAATATTAATATATATATATTAATATTAAGAGCATGTTATAACTCTTAGGAGAGTGGCTAGAAGATTCATCTTTTCATGTATGTCTTATTATATGAAATTTATTAATTTTGTAGCTATTTGATATTTTTTTATAAGGCTAAACATGTATTTTTTTAAATTGTTTATATATTTATTGTTTAATTAATATTATAATAAAAAATTGTAAGGTGTTTGTTTTTCATGTGTACCTTGCTACATGCATATTAATTTTGTTGAAACAATTTTGATAGTAAATAAAATAAATTAGCCTTTTTGTATTATATATATATATATATATATTGTTTATTTAATATTTTTATGATTAAAAATATAAATATTTTGGTAATATATATAATCACTTGTCGAGACTCCAGATACTACTCTAACAAGCAAAGCTCAAATCCTCCGCAGTCCTCCATCTATCTCTCGACACCGACGCATCAAAACTTATTTGAAGATTAAGTGAAAATTTGTTATTGATTTGATGTAAGTTTTCTACCCTAATTCTTTATCAATTATCTTAATGCAAGAATTTGCGTATTGATTTTGTTAATTTTTTTTCTGAAATTCTTCTTCGTTAATCACCATTGTATGCTTAGATTGCTTATATAAACGTATTCTTATACATACCTAATGCACCTGTGATACAATGCATTCTCATTGTGTGGACGTTGATGGTGCACAGTAGGTATGCCGACTTTATTTCCTTTTTTTTTCAACTCGACAATATTCTATTTTTCTTAGTTTAATCACAAAATGGGTGTTGGTGTTAGTGTTGGGCAGTGTGTATATAACACATAAAAATATAAGTGTATTTTATTATATCTATAACTATAAAAATAGTATACATAAATATAATTATATATAAATATAACAACATATATTTAATATACATATACATATATATATAACAATATATAAATGTATTTAATAATATGTATATCATCATATTACTATATATAAATGTATTTATCTACATCAATACCTATACATAGCCATATGTCTAAATATATAGAATTACATGAAAAACTAAATATAACTACATGCTTCAGAAACTTAATATCCATTCATATCATTCATCTCATTCATATATATATTTGTTTGATATTGTATAAATCTTTAGCATTTTTCCATATATTTTAGGAACTTAAATTTGATTTTTTTAACCTTAAAAATGTATTTTTATATGTTTGTATAAATCATTATGATTTAATATGTTAAGGGTTTTTATTTTTGTTTCACTTAATATTATTTAACTAAAATTGATTTCTAATAAAATGTTTATTTGTTAAAATTTATGTTGTAAATTTCAAAATAAATAACAATATGTTTGTGTAATAAATATTATAAAAAATTTCTAAAATATATATGTGATGTAGTTTCAATTTACAAAGATAAAACTTTAAAAATAAAATTTATTTACAAAATAAAATTTGCACCTCATAATATGCAATATGTTATATTTATTATAAATAAAAAATATTTGAAATATATCTATTAATTACAAAAAAAAACATTGTTATGTAATCAATTTGAAAAAAAAATTTAAAAAAAATTATTAAAAAAAACAAATTCATATATTTATATGGACATTTATATATTTTGAATAAAATAAAAAAAAATAAGTACTTGTAGAAAAATTTACTCATGTATTTATATGGTAATCTGTTTTGTTTGAACATAATTAAAGAAATAATTGATTTTTTACAAAATGTTAAAGGCATGTATTTATATGCACTATATTATATTTGTTTGAATTTTAAAGTATCTAAAAATTTATTAATAACAATAAATAATAGGTAGAAATTTATCATAGACATTGATATTTAAATAAAAAAAGTATATAGAAAAACAAAAACAATATTATCTATTTATGACTTATATTTTAATTTTTAACATAATTGTAAAAACAACATAATTTACAAATATGCCAACTTCATTTATTTATATGAGTATAATGATAGTTATTTTAATATGTATAGATATTAAAAAACAAATATTTGAATAAAATAGAAGCTCATATATTTAATTCATAATTTCATTTTACGCATTAATATGCTTCACACACACACACACACAAATATTTGTTTTAAATATAAAGAAGATACAATATTTTATAAATTGTGTACAATATATAATATTTTATTTTAATTAAATTTTCAAAATCAAAAAATTTTAAATACATTTACACACACACACACACACACAAAATAGTTTCATGTGTAACTTTAAAAATACATTATGTATATAGGTATATGTGCATGTTTGTGTGGGTGTTTAGTAGTATATGAATGCATACAAGTATATACACACTACTTTGAAAATGTAGTTACATGTGTGAATATATACAAAAGTACAAAAATGTGTATTGTGATATATAATATATTGTAATGTATATGGATGTATAAATGTGTGTGTGTGTAGGTCAGTGTATCTGCACAAATATATTTATGCATATATATGTAAATATCAACATTAATTTTGAGAAGAAAAATAATTGAGCACATAAATATTAATATGTTCCAAAAATTCATGAGAGCACGAGCAAAAAGTGACATTATTGCAAGAAACTACTAATCTCCCATTTATAATACTTTGCCTCAAATTTTGATCAGAGTACTACTTGCAATGATAAGGTTCATTCAATACTACTTACCATGGAGTTACATTTTCATTCAATACTATAATTTGTTCAAATAAAAAAATCTATCTAATATATTCTTCAACAACTCTTCTATCTTCTTTTTCTAGTCTTGATAAGCTATTTTCAATTTTGATTATATGTACATTTCTTATCTAAAATCTCTAGTTCAAACTATTGTAATAGTAAAATCCATCAAATCAATCTAGGTCTGACATCTTTCTTTTCTATGAGATATTAATTATAGAATTTTTAGTATATACTATGACTTTGGTTCCCACTAAATATGATATTAACTTGCCAAAAGAAAAGATTGTTGATACAAGCTCTTTCTCTATATTGGTGTAATTCAATTGGGCATTTGAGAGAGTATTGTTATCATAGTATATGATAATTATTTATAAATATTTGTATAACTATATAAAACTCTTCATAATTATATTTAACTATATTTATAATTATGTAAACTATTTTTATAACTATATTAATAACTATATCTAACTATTTTTTTAACTATATAATATTTTATAACTATATGAGTAATTCTAAATGACTATATTTTTAACAAAATATATCATATGTTTAATAATATATAACTATATATAATTATATTTTACTATTTGTATAACTATAAAAATGTTATATATAACTGTATCTTTAACTACATACATATCTATAACTATATGTGTATACATATATATAAATATTTGTATAACTATTTAATACTCTATATAATTAAATATAATTATATTTGTATCTATTTATCCATATATGTATTCATATAATTAAATCTATATATTTATTTATAACTTTGTATATATTTATGTATAACTACTTATAACTACTTGTATGAATATATCTATATATAAGTATATGTTTAACTATATATAACTCTATTTTTAATTATATATACTATAGGTATAAGAACATATAGAGGTTGACCTCCCTCTCTGGTGACCATATTTTGAGGTCTATTGATTCTGTTTCTTTCTCGCATCAGATCTCTTTACTGTCATATGGCAAAGGGATTGAAATTTAGTGGAAGCAATGATCTTTATGTTCACAAAGCTATTAAGCAGGCTGTTTGCCAACAAGGAAATGAGGAATTTGATACTAGGTCTTGATGCTGGCGGTGAGACAACCATTCTGTATAAGTTGAAGCTTGGTGAAATTGTCACCACAATTCCTACTATTGTCTTTAATGTAGAGACTGTTAAATTCAAAAACATCAATTTCACTGTGTGGGATTTTGGGGGTCAAGACAAGATTCGCCCTTTCTAGTGGATTACTTCCAAAATATCCAAGGTCTCATATTTGTGGTGGACAGCAGTGACAGAGATTGAGTTGTTGAAGCCAGAGATGAGTTGCATAGGATGCTAAATGAGGAAAAGCTTCAAGATGCAGTCTTGCTGGTGTTTGTCAATAAGCATGATCTTCCCAATGCAATGAATGCAGCTGAAATTACTGACAAGCTAGGACTTCACTCTCTTCTCCCAATGCCAATGGCACATTCAGAGCACCTGTGCTACCTCTGGCGAGGGCCTCTACGAGGGACTTGATTAGCTTTCCAATTACATTGCCAACAAGTCATAAACAATTTTAGCAGGATGAAGCAAACTTTGTTGACATATCTAGATGTGGATCTAATCTTTGCCTATTTTGCTTGAGTTTTGCTCTGTTATGTGGATGATATCATCTGTTTCTAGGGGGATTCAAATTATATTTATATTTATATATTGCACGTTTGAAATACAAGACCACATTTACTTTGTTCTGATATGTTGTAAGTCGAAATTATTTGTTTTCTTTTTTGTGTCTTTTACTATTAGAACCCAAAGGTATAAGATTATATAACTATAAATAATTATTTTTGACTATATGTATAACTATAAAATATTATACATAACTATAGTTAAAAATATAATTATTAATTAACAACATATATTTAATATACATTTTTATATATTAGTATATAAAATTGTATTTTACCATATATATACCTATAGATAACTATATGTATACATATATAAAATTATATAAAAAATATATATACCTACATGTATAAATATAAGTATAACTATATGTGTAACTATATGTACAACCAAATTTAACTATATTTATAATTACATGTATAATAACATACAATATTATGTTTAACTATATGTGTATAACTATATATAAATATTTGTATAACTATATAACACTCTATATAATTAAATATAACTATATTTGTAACTATGTATACATATATGTAAATCTATATATTTATTTATAACTTTATATATTTGTGTATAACTATTTGTATGAATATATCTATATATAACTATGTGTTTAACTATATAAAAATATTTATAGCTATATATACTATATGTATAATAACATATAACTATAAATAATTTTATCTTATTATATGTATAACTATAAAAGCATTATACATTACTATTTTTAAATATATATTTTACAACTTATATTTAATTTACATTTGTATATATTAGTATATTAAAATGTATTTTACTATATCTATATCTATACATAACTATATGTATAAATATATAAAATATATGAATAAATATATATACCTACATGTATAAATATAACTATAACTATATGTATAACTACTTGTAACTATATTTATAATTACATGTATAACAACATAGAACATTATGTTTAATTATATGAAACTAAATAAAACTATATATAATTAAATATAACTATATTTTTAACTATTTATGCTTACATGTAAATCTATATATTAGTTTATAACTTTGTATACATTTATGTATAACTACTTATAATCACTTAGAGCTATGGATCAATACAAAACAGCCTCATAAATCAGGTATGATTTGGATGATAGCTATCATGTGTTACTTTCTTTTTCTTTATAAAACTAATGAATGCTGATAAAATATTCATAAAATTTGAAACTTGTAATCAGATCACAATGTTCCTATAATAATGAGAGTAACATAAGTTTCAATTTGTTTAACAAATTACACCCTCAGTTCATTGGGTACACTAGGGGAAAGCTACATGAGTTGGTAATAAAATCATACAAATCTCATGAGTTTACTGCTGCTTAAAATGAGGTATTTGAGCTATGGATCAATGCAAACCAGCCTCAAAAATCATGTATGATTTGGATGATAGCCATCACATATTGCCTTCTTTTTCCTTATTAAACTAATGAATGCTGAAAAAATATTCATAAATTTTAAAACTTGTAATCATATTTGGTTCGCTATTATGTTTCTTTCATGGTTGAATTATGAACTTCTATACATTATTATGCATTTCTATTTAATATTACTTATCATCTAGTTTGTGCTTTGTTTATTCACTTGATATCTACATGAAAACATCCATTGAGTAGCCAAGTGATTTTACACGTGGAACTTGATTGAGTATATATGTACATGTACATTGTAGTGTATATGTACATATACATATATACTGGTATATATGTATAAGTATTTACCAGTATATATGTACATACTTGTACATGTACACTACAATGTAAATGTCGTACATGTACATATATACTGCAGTGTATATGTATACATGTATATATATACATATAAATACTTGTACATATATACCAATATATATGTACATATACATATATACTAGTGAATACATATATATTGCTATATATGCATATGTAAATATATATCAGTATATATGTACATATATAATGTAGTAATATGTACATATATATTATAGTATTATATATTTATGACATTAAGGTTTGCAAAATCATGATATAGAGTTTTTAGTGAAGATTTTTTTATGGCTCCCCAACCATAGAGAGATATATATAGGCACAAGATCTCATGGGGCATGGTTTGTAAACCTATTTCCCACGGTGGGTTGGGTCTTCTTTTGATCAACCCAAAGAATAATATTTTTTTTTCATTAAGAAACTATTGTGTATCAGTAATTAATAGGATTCATTATAGATCCATTGGATCCATTATTACTATCTTGCCTCATATGATATTTTAAATATCTCTTCTCGAGATGATATCTCATTTTGGAAAGTCATTATTATTATATAAGATTAGATTATTCAATCTACTAGGCACATTAAATATGCTAAAAGTATGATTTGTAAAAATAGGGGGAGGATAGGAAGATTTATTACAAATTATTACTCACACTTATTTCCACATAACTCAAAAAGTTCTAGATAATCTTAGTTATGATAATTTAAACTTCACATCCCTAAGCATGCCATCTTCACCTAGATGGATTCCAAAAGAAAATTGTGAGTTAAAATTCAGCTATTCACAAAGCTGAGTATCCTCAAATGTGAATTAAATTAAAAACTTTGAAATCTTATTTGGTAATGATCGCATTCTTGTTGGAGAAAGAGAAGCATTACTAATTACTTACTATACTAGTAATGTATCTCTTAACATTCATCATGATAAATTAAATTTTAAAGATATTTTAGTAGTTCTTGAGATAAAAAAGAATTTATTATCTGTTAGTCAACTTATTCATGATAATATTTGTTATTTGAATATAACTTTTTTTGTTTTTGTTATCAAGGACTCCATACAGTAGATAATGACAAAATATCATAAATAAAAATTTTTTTTATCCTTAAACATGAAAAAATTAAAACTTATATTATTACAAAAGCTCAAGTAGTATACTCAAAAATATGGTATGCTCGTTTAGGGCATCCTAATTATGCCTTTTTAAAGAATTTAGAAAATAAAAAGGTTATTACTATTTCCAATTGGATAGTTAAGGATATTCCTTGCACTAATTATCAACTTGGAAACTATCGCAAAGGTTTATTTAATAAATCAAAAACTACTACAAGTTTTCGTCTTGAAAAAATTCACAGTGATATATTTGGCCCAATACTTCTTATTTCTACACATAAATTTTAATACAATGTTATTTTTTTGATGATTTTATCAGATACATATGTGTATATCCTTTAAGATACAAATTTAATTTTTACCCATGTTTTCTAAAATTTCAAATGTTTGTTGGAAAACTTTTTAATAAAAACTTTCTAATATGATAGAGGAGATGAGTTTTCTTCAAATAATATTTCAAATTAATTGCTTCAATATGGGATAAAATAAATATCATATTTACATACCCATGTACAAAGTGGATAGGTGATTAGCTGAGATAAAACATCGACATATTGTAGAAATAAGTTTGACTTTTGTTTTTCATACTAATGTCCCTTTAAAATCTGGTTGATATCTTCTTAATTGCTACTTATGTCTTATCTTATTAATAGACTACATCTATCTTCTATTGGTAATAATTATCCATATTTTAAAGTATTTGGTTACCATCCAAGTTACAATATCTTATGTGTTTTTGGTACACTCTTCTTTATTTATTTAAAACATCTAACATGCACAAATCTTCAAAAAAGGTTCTACCTTGTTCTTTCTTAGGATATAATTTTTTACACAAATATTATAGATGTCTTGATTCACCATCAAATTAGATCTACATTTTTCAACACGTAGTCTTTAATGAGATTTGTTTTCTTTAAATAAAAAATGAATTATCTTTCTTTCATAATCTTTCCATTACAACTTTTTCTAATCTTGATGAATAGTTTTCAAGAATTGCATTCATATAAGTTTGAACATCTTTTATTACACCAACCACCAAATAAGCCTTCCATAATGGCACTTTGTCTTGTTAATTTTCTTCAAGATGTTGTTTTTTTGTTCTCCTCAAACATCCACATTTTCTTCCCCAATTACAAGATCCTCATCTGGCTCAATCTCTTATTCAACCTCATCATCTTCCTAACCATTATCTAGATCTTAACCTTATGGATATTTCATATTTTCCTCTCCTCTACCTCAACAACCCCAACATGGAAAATATCTCCTTTCTATCTTAACAACTAATTTTGTCTCTCCATCACCTCTCTTCATGTTGCTTTTATTGTTAGCAATGATCGTTAGAGAATAAAAAAAAATACTCTCAAGGTTCTCCATCGGCATAGCTTCCATGCAAGAAGAACTTGCTACTATTCATGCTAATAACACTTAGGACTTTAGTGTCCAAACCTTCTAATGTTAATGTTATTGGCAACAAATGGGTATATTGCACCAAATTTAAAGAATATGATATGATTGACTGCTTTAAAGCATGTTTAGTTGCTAAGAGATTTTCCCAAATTCCTAGACTTGATTTTTGTGAAACATTTAACCCTTGTCAAGGCTACCATTAATCATTTCATCTTCTCTCTTGTCAAAAATCTTTTTTTAATTGGTTATCTCTTTGAAAAGAATTTCATGAAATAATCTCCTAGTTTTGTGAGAAAAATCTACATCCATTGTGTTTGTCTTCTACATAAGTCAATATATGGCCTTAAACAAACCCCTTGTGCGCTGGTTGCTAAACTTTTGTCGAAAATCATTTTTTTTTAAATTTAATCAATCTAATAACTCTTTATTCATTCATCACACTTACTTATCTTGTTCTCTTTCTTGTTTATCTCGATGACATAATTCTTATTGGTAATGACCTCTTTTTTATATCTTAACTCATTACTTGACTGAATGATAATTTCTTTTTGAAGTATTTATGCAATCTCAATTATTTTTTGGGCATAGAGGTTAAAAATTTTCCGATGCCCCTTTTCTTACTCAAACTAAATTTTCACATTACCTGTTAGTTAAAACAAACATGCTTGATGCTACAAAAACAGATTCCCCCATTTCCCACAAACCTACTCCTTTCTAGATGATGAGCATCTCACTAATCTTATAACTTACCAATGGCCCTGTGGGTCTCTTCAATGTCTCACCTTAACTCGCCTTGATAATAATTATTCTGTAAACTTAGTCAGTCAACACTACCAAAATCCAACCATGGACTTTCATGTAGTCAAACACATACTTAGTTTCATCAAGGAAATCCTCACATGTGGTTTGAAATATTTATAATAAATTCACTTACTTGTAATTCCTTTTGTAATGTAGATTAGGTAAGTCATCCTTTTAACTATACAAATTATTTTTAGTTTTTGCATCTTTCTTGAATCAAAATACATTAATTTTGCTTCTAATAAGTAATCTACTATCTCCCATTCTAGTGCATAAGTATAATATCACACCATGGTCACTACTGTTATTAATCTCATTTGATTCCAATATCTTCTCCATGACATTGGCATTCAACCAGAATGTCACCCTTTCCTTCTTTATGACTATCAAAATATTATTCACACTTATTACATAATCATATTTTTCATGCTTGCATCAAACACATTGAAATTAACTATCATTTTTATCATGAAAATACGTCAATTTTGGTCCCAAGAAGTAACCTACCATCTCCCACTCTAGTGCATAAACATAATATTGTGCCATAGTCACTAATGTTGTTGATCTCATGCGACTCTAATATATTCTCTATGACATTGGCATTCAACCCGAACATCAACCTCTCCTCCTTTGTGACAATCAAAATGTAATTCACTTAATACATAATCATATGTTTCATGCTTGCATCAAATATATTGAAATTGACTACCATTTTATTCAAGAAAATGTCATGTTCAACATCTTTTAACTCTATCTTCTTTTCTCTAAATAAAATGTTGATATTTTCATGAAAGTTTACAATACCTCATATTTAATGACTCTCAATACAAGTTTAGCACTCATTCTACTGCATTGCCATGCTTGAAGGGGGGTGAAAATGAACACACTACGAATAAAACCAAATAGAGAAAGATCTAGCAAAGAAATATTTTAAGAGATGACTATCACTAGCAATAATCTTAATTTTACTAAAATATCTCTTTTTATTTTCAATTTTCTATTTTCCTAGAATCATAATCAGGATATGATCTTTGGTTCAAAAATATGTCATTTCTTTCTATATTTTATTTTCTAGCCGTTGCCTTATTAGTGCATAAAAATATATGTAATACTATAAATTAAACAAGAAAGTACTTATTTTTTCTTTCAATCATGATTTACGATTGCCTTTATCACATATATGTAAATTTATATGTACATGTATATCATTCATAACATCCACATATAAATATATACATCATATATAATAACATCAATATATCTATATATATTTATAGATTTGCATACATAAATGCATATGCATATATATATATATATATATATGATGTTAAGTGTGTGTGTGTGTGTGTGTGTGTGCATTAAATTTGCAATATATATATATATAAACAATGTATATTAATTTAGTTTTATAATGAATTTTTGCAATGTAAGTGGTGATTAAAGGAATCTTGAACATTATCCAATATATTTGATGGAGGGATAATACTATATGATATATTTTCAATGATAATTACTTGACATTTGTTAGAATATTTTTTGATCGACTTAAAAGTTTTCCATAAAATATCATGAAAATTTGACTTTTTAATTATTTTGTTTGAAATGTGATAAATATTCATGATTTTTTATCCTTTTGTATTTTTTTTATATTTTTTATATATTGGTGATTTATTTTCAAATCGTTTTAGGACAACTTTTTATGACTTCAAATATTTATGAATATTTTTTTATTTTTTAAAAAGTCTACAACATGTTCATATTTTAGTTTTATATAACATATTTAAATCATTAAAAGTGTATGTTGTTTAACTTTTTACTAGCAACTATACAAGAGTTTTTTCTCGTATTCAAAAAGAACAATAATTTGTGGACATATAAAAAAATATCTATATTTCTATTTTGATGAAGTATGATTGATTTTATGATGTCAAATATCAATAAATTGTTTTTGGAATTATAATAAAAAAAAATCAAGTGTCATAAAACAAATGTTAAAATATATCAAAATAAATCATATATCATTAAAACTCATATATCATTAAACAAATGTTTGATATTATTGAATATCATTGAAAAATATCAATTTGTATAAAAATCCAATAAATAAAATTGAAGATCATTGATATGCGGGGAAAAGTCAACTATGGGTGGGTGAAGATTCATCTTGCTTGCTCTTTCATTTGAGAGCTCCTCTTGCTCATTTATAAAAGAGTTTTTTTTTAATTTTTTTTAATCATCCAAATCTTAAGTGTTATTAGTTTATATTTTATTTTATTTTTTATTTCTTTTCATTATTTCTTATGAATTTTTTATTTCAAATTATTTGATGTATGTTTTATTTTTGTAACATCAACATATATAATTTAATCATGAACTATAAAAAATATGTTAACATATCTTACATTGATTGAAATTGATAAAGAAAAAATTCATATGCAATAATAAAAAGTCGTATCATCTATATAATTTGAATGTGATTGAATAACATGGAATTGTCATCAAATGCTACCAAACACACTCAATCATTCTCAAGTAATACCAAGAGAATCATAGAATATTGCTCATTGAAAGCATATCATATATTATTAAAAAATTACATAATATCATTGAAACTAAATAGATTCAATACAAACAAAAATTATCTGTAGATTTCATTAAATATACATTTTAAAAAGACATCAAATAACATTTAATATGTCAGGATGTACAATAATATATTAATGTTATTTGATTCATGGAATATATAAACTTAAGTCATTTTATCTTAAGATATGAATATATTCATATATTTATATTTTATAAATGAATAACTTGTTATCATCTTTTTTGTTCTAGATATGAATATGAGTTAATTCAAATAAGTTAGAGGTAAGTGATAAGTTAGAGCTATAAGAATAACTTGTTAAAATATATAGACATCACTTATTATTCTACTTTTTTAGAGGATATGAAAAATATATATGCATTGACTTTGTAAAAATTATATAAACTTTTTTTCGTGATATCTAAAATGTCTCATGATTTTCTATTCTTTACTGTGTTTATTGTATATTAAAGTCTATCATATTTATGATTGCGAATATTATTTTAGAGAGTAAAATCAAATTACAAACAATATTATTGAAATTTGTTATGATAGAAAGAGTAATATAATACATAGATGAGTCTTTAGGATCAAATTCCTACATTACAACAAAATACATATGATGATATATATGATGAAATCTAAAGTTGTACAGATCATAATAGTTAGATTGAAAATGTTCATATAATTTTTATCATTTTATGACTTAATGATTTGTAATAGTTTTTATGTTTTAGTTTTATTTTGAATGATTATGTTACCATTTTTTATTTTATAAGTATTAATTATATTTTTAAATTAAAGAATTTTCTTAATGTTATTTAATTTTTTTAATTCATAATTTTAAATTTTTTATAGGTATGTATGTATATATTTTGTATTTACATTATGTATACATGTATCTACACAATAAGTTATGTCTATATACAATGTGTATATGTATATATTCAATATAAGTGTATATACACATTATATGTACATTTTATATCCATTATGTATGTATTTTGTATATTGTAATACACAATAATTATATTATGTGTATATATAGATACACATAATAATTAATAGATCTATGTTATGTATAATATATTGATATCATGGCTCAGCATTTTCCACCTGCACACACTGTCTAGAAGACATGGCCCACATGAGTCCAGGGTCCAGGGCTTGGGCCCTTGTGAGGTGGGCCAGGTGCCATGGCCAGGCCCCGACGAGGGCATGCATGGCTTCTTGGTTCAGACCCAGGCTATTCTGGGTTGGGCACGTGTTGGGCCAGGTAATAACCATTCTCATCATAATTGTTGGCAAATATTTTCATGAGAACTATCTGGAGTATCTTAATTTTTTTTTTCTTTTAAGTTTGAGGAGATGAATATATATAATATTCATTATATTTATTGCACTATTTTAATTTATGTATTTTTTATTTCACTTGTATCTAGTCTAGGTAGTGTAGTGCTTATATTGATGGAATGCTCCAAACACTTTAACTTTTGTTCTAAAAAAACATCAGGTGTCTAGGGGCAGTCTTCAACATGTTAGTAGAAATGATGGTTGTGGTGGCGGCATTATCACTTTTATTTCCCCCACTTTGATACCATGTTCAATAATTTAAATACATGTGTTTAGGTGCCTCATTCCTAATGCAACCAAACTTGTAAAAGAGACCAAGTATAATGCCACACAGAATAAAAAAATACATGATGAAAATTTATCTTCGAGAGCATGTTAGATTTATAAGATAGAAAGCATGTTGCGATTGAATTAGAATCAAGGTCAATTAGAGATTGTATTATTTTGTTTTGGCACATGTTGTTTTTTTTTTGTTTTGTTTTAGAAAATAAAAATTCTATTTGTCTAGGCATGTATTGTTCTAATTTTCACCGGGCAACTTTTTTTATTTTCTATTTATCAATTAGTTTTCATAAAGTCCGAAGCCTATGCAATTTGTTAATGATACTAGGTTTCTACTTACCATGCCGAGTTGGATGTTATGGCAGTGTAATACTGGGCCTCATGTGCTAGATCTTGTGGTATGCTGATCTTTCTTTTATGAGTCATGTGGCGCATGACATGCACTGTATATTACCAAGTATATAAGTATGAATATACTCGGTATATACATACGTATATAATGAGTATATACATAGGTATATACCGAGTATGTAGATAAGTGGGTGCATGTATTATTTGTAGACATGTATATTTGTAGACATGTAAATATATAATTGCTCGGGTTGATTTGATCATCATCGTGCATTGCTCACTGATGTAGGTAATAAAAGCAATGAATATTAGACTTTTCCTAAAGTTTTGGGATGAAATTTCTACTCTAGGCTAGCTAGGCAGATAAATATGGTCTTAAAATCTTAGTAATTGTATTGATATGCAATTATCACATGGTACAAAGCGAACATATGAGTAAATAAGTTTTTTTGCTCTAGATTCTGCAATGGTTGGTTCTAATTGTACTAGGTCTTAGAATGATGATGATGATGATGCTCGTGTAGTGTCGTGTAATTCTGCTCCAGGAGAAATATCAGGTCCTATTTTGGGAGAAACAGCTCGCCACCTCGTCAAAAACTCGCTCAATCTCAAGTTCATCAGTTGAGCATCATTGCCCGCCATACTTTTATTATCAGTAGCGGTAGTAGCAGCGACAATGACGAAAGCGACGGCAGCGGCAGTAGCAATGGCATGGGCGGCATTAGTGGCAACAACAGTAGGAGCAGCGGTAGGAGTGACAGCGGCAGTGGCAGCATCAGCAACAATAACAAATGTGGTTCATACATACGTATATACTCAGTATATACATACGTATAATATGGTAGTATTTTATGTACATATACTACAGTAATATATGTAAGAGTGAAATGCTAGTATATATTTATATATATACTACAATATTATATATTTATCAAAACATAACTTTTTTTTTATTTTGATTTGTTTGAGTGGTTTAAATTTCTTACAGATATGGTATCGCATGGTTCCCCATACAAAGCTTGTATAAGTGATGGAATTTTTCATTAAACATGATGTGCCGTGACTCGGACAACTTTCTCGTAGTAGAAAAATGGTGATTGGAGGAGCAGAGGGAGAGAAACAACATCAATAAATGGATAGATTTTACTTTATGTACTGTCAATAGATACATTGATAAATAAGATGTAATAAAATTCTATTATTTTTTTATTTTAATTATGTAAAATATTATATTAGAATAAGTTATTAAATGATTTTATTTTTTTGTTAATTATAAATTATCATTTATAGTTTCTGTTTTTATTCAATTTAATATAAAAATATTAAATTTTTTTATAAAATATGTTAAAATAAATTAAATTCTGAAAATAGTTTTGAAATTAAAATAGCCAGCGAAAATTTCCTAGCTAAACTAGCTTACGAAAATTTCCTTGCTAAATTAGCTAGGGAAAATTCCCTAGCTAAATTAGCTAGGGGAAATTTCCTAGCTAAATTAACTAGGGATATCTTTATTTTAGCAACGTATCTTTTCCGTTGCTAAATTTATTTAGCTAAGGAGTATTTTCGTCGCTAATATTTAGCGACAAACACTTTAGCTTGGGAAATCTTCCGGCATTATTTCTGTTTAGTGATAGAAAATCTCGTTTAGCGATAGAAAATCTCGTTTAGCTTTCTAATTTAGCTAGAGAAATTATTATTTTTAGCTAGAGATTTTTTCGCCGCTAAATTTTTAGCTAGGGACACTTTCCCTTGCTAAATTTTAGCGAGGAGCACTTTATACAGGGAACCGATCTGGCGGTAATCCATCGATATATCCTGTTTAGTAATGAAAAATGCTCATTTAGCTAGGGAATTATCACTAGGTATATCATATTTTTCTTGTATCCTAGAGAGCTTTTAAGTATACTATTCTACTTCCATATTTCATGTACCTTCGATATCATTTGAGGATGATTGATATATACTTATTTTTATTTCTTCATTTACATGATTAAGTTTCACATTTCTCTCCATTCAAATTTTTTTCTTAGCTTTGGCATCACAAAAAATCTTGGATCTTTCAATTGCATGTATACACAACTAATCAACTTTCATCAGTTCAGCCTCTAGAACTTTATAATCTATCTCCACTTCTTTCTCTTGAATAGTTGAGGCTATATCGTCGCATTCCTCATTAACATTTTTTGTCACTATTTTTTGTATACTAGCTATGGAAATTGTATCTTTCATTTCATCTCCACCTTGGATAGTTGAGATTATATCATCTATTTTATCTTCAAGCTTTCTTTTCACAATTATCTTAGTAATGGACACATAAATTTTCTCCTTAACTTCTTCATCTTCTCTTCAAATAATCAAGACTATAGCTTCTATACATTCTTTTAAACATTCAACCATAATATTTTCACCTTTGCTATATAGATTTTAAATGAAGCACTACCTTCAAAGTTAAACCAAATTATGACTTCTTCGCTCCCTCTCAATTGTCTCATCATTTCTTCTTCACGAGCATTGATTATCTTTGAGTCCCCCATTAATTCATCAAGCTTAATTATCCAATAAGATAATAAAAATAGCTAAAACCCATAATACATCATCTCATCATGGCTTCCATATCCCTAATTTTCAGAATTCATTTCCTATTAATGATAGCGTTGATAATGGTTTCCTTAAGGTTAAAAATAAAAGTCATTTCATTGAGCATGATAAATCACATTGTAATTGTAGTTTAAGATATTAACGCTCATTCATGTAATTTTCTCAAAATACCTTTGTATGTTTCATTATCTTTTCATAGCTTGTTAAAATAACTTTCATGGAAGTTTTGGTATAAGTGGCTTGACATTTAGATATATATATATATATATATGGGTGGCTAGAAAGAAAGAAATTAATCAGTTATTAAAAAGGTAACATGACCTTTAGATCCAAGGTTCACTTATCCTTTAGATCTTAAAATACAAAAAATACTTAGCCTTTAGATCTTAAAATACAAAAAAAAAATATTTATCTAAATGTCAAATATAATATTTACATTCAAACAAGGTAACATGACTTAGCCTTTAGATCTTAAAATATTTATCAAATATAATATTATCTAAATTATTAAAAAGGAATTATTCTTTTACAAGAATAATTATGCAAACCCAAGTTGAATAACCTAACAAAATAATTATTGGTAATGATGCCAAAAACTTATGACTTTGTTACTCAGTCTAATTTAATCAGTTAGATGATGTCCTAAGAGCTCATTAATAATTATATATCAGCAATTGAGATTCACAAATACACAAGTCATATAAGTAGCATAATATACTTTTATCATGATATTAATCTTACATTGATTGTATTGTTAATTTAGATATTCAACAAGTGACGATACATTTTTTGTATAATGAATACTAAGATTGTTAAATAATTATAGATCCAAGGTTCACTTATTTAATTTATGTTATATTGTTAAATCCTTTGGAACAAATTATGTTGGACATAGATTAAATGTTGAGGTGTTGTACAATGATCTCTTTCTCTAATGGCATACAAAGTGGTTATCACCTATCAAATCGTCCCAATGGTGGTCCCCTTATAGTCGTCCCATTGATATATAACTACCAAGACAATATTACATTCATGCATGAGAATTATTTATAATCTCATACCTTTAAGACAATTTCATCAATTGCCCTTAATGATTACTTTGTATGTATACTCATATTAATTAGTTTCTATTGTCATTAAAACTAGTGATTTACATATTTTGTAAGTATTTATACTTTCAAATTTGCAAGTACATACTCATGCTATTAATGTATGTTTCTCTTGAGTTTCAATAGTATGAATCATATGAGTAAAACTAGCTTATAACGGCTAGCACCAATAGGTGTTATGCGGAACATGTTATGCTAGCATGACACTTTTCAGTATGGCCCAGCCAAGCCACTATGCCATGTTAGGCATGACACAAGAAGATAAACATTAGGCATGACATGACCGATTTGGTCTGCCATAGTGTCAGGTTGTGTGGGGCAATGCTAGTTCATGCCGGATCATGTCATTTTGGGCAAAAATTTTAAATTCAAATAAAATTTTTAATGAATTATTTATTTAAAATATTACACTTCAAAAAATTAGAATGAAATACAAAATTAAAAAAATTTGATATTCCATATTCGTGATCACATTCAACTCAAATAAAAAATTCATCTCATTTCATAAATAAAAGTAAAATATGATACATATATTGAATAATATATATTTAGAACATACAATGAAATGAAACATAACTCATTAGATAATATGTATAATATAGTAATAGTCCATAAATTGTAATAATAAAAATAAATAGCAAAAAAACAATGAAAATATTATATCATTATCATCACATCGTAATCATATAAAAAATATTAAAAATCATATGAATCATTGATGTCTATAATATGATAATATTGATTCAAATATAGATTATATACAACATGTATGTATCTAAATTTATCACTAGTGGTATCCTCAATATCATCGATCTCTATGTCTCATAAATCATCATCTGCCATCATATCTTATGTCTTATCTTCAATGTCCAATCTCAATTCTTCTTAGTACTTCATATATGCAAGTATCTCTACGATGTCTAATATCTCAATCTCCTATCTAAAATAATATTGATTACCATATAAAAAATAGACTATGATGCAATGCTAAATATTAGAGGGCTCAGTAAATCATGTATCATCTTTAATAACACAATATATATAGATTTGTATGATTCCTATCAAAGTAAAATATCTAAATTCTTATTATTAATATGTGGTAGGATGTAGTAGTAATCAATATTTAAGTACCGAGATAGATCACTCCTATTTGATGTACTACCATATCATTTCCACTGCTAACTAAATAAAGAAATCATCTCAGAATATGATATTCATTTCTATACTTGGAGTTTAGCTGCAACTACTATACTTAATGTCATAATATGTAAACAAGTTGGTTAATTTTATATTAATAAAACCTTTAAGTTAGAATTCTTGGTTTATGCAAGTGGATATGTATGTTGAAATATTTTCTATCATTTCAATCTTAATCCTAAGATCTATGCATATAGCCATGCAAAATAGAGTTAGAATAGAAGACTAATATTTTAAATACATAGTTTCCATCTCAATATCCATTATACTAACATTGTATGAAATATTCTTGCTAAACATACTATTAATATCACATACACACTCAAGTATAATACAAGTGGTGAATGTGTAGATAGGTAAATATATGTTCGTCGGGTCATAAAAAATTATTAGGAATTTTATAAAAGAAATTTTTATATCATAGTCTAAATCATCAATAATAAGTTGATCATACTTGCTATGGATTTACTAGGTGTAATTCCAATGGTATCTTACATCCATTTAGAATTTTTTTAGTCTCACAAACAAACATAGATTACTAAACTCATATTGTTTGTTATGCATCCTAAGATATTTTAATGAATTTCATATTTTTTCTAATGCACAATAAATAATTTTTATCCTCGCTTGAAATATCAAATTAATTATGTGACACATGCATGCACTTAATATAAAAAATCTCACCTGATAGCCCATCTTTAATGCTTCTAGCAAACCTACTAATAGTTACTCTATTATTAAAAATATTATCAAAAGTAATACTAAAATAATTTATTTTGAATATTATACTTCATAACGATCTTCATCATGCATCATATATGGACCATCATAAGGATGAAGAATCTAATGAAATCCTAAAATTTTTTTATTAAGTTTCCATTTTGAATCTACATAGCAGGTGATAAGATTAATGAGTGGATGCATCATCATAACTAATTTAGATATCAAATGTCACATATGCCACTCCATTATATTTCCTAAATTCATTAATTATTGATTATTTTCTAACTTATAATATTTTATTATATCATTCATATTTGTATACATATAAATCCTATGATAAGTAGGTTAGAAGTATGTCTACATAATACTGACGATTCTATTATTCTCCAAAAATTTAATCGAAAGACTTATGATCATAATTAGTTTGGACATGCATTCCCTTCCAAAATCATTGCGATATATGAAAGGGGTCAATGATGTTGAACTTAAACTAGATCTAGCTTGAAAGACCTCACCACACAGTTGGGGTTGGTTGGGATCTAATACACCTTATAGTTTATTGCATTGATTGATATGCCTCTTAAGATGGTCAGTGCTACATTAATTCATACATGTATATATCTTATGACAATATATACATTATGTCAATTCTTCTTCGACACCACTAGAATTTTTAATTTTTATTATTTTGAAGTACACCCACATTACTGAAGTTTACCTCATTCTTTTATTTTTTGAGTGGCAAATGGGTTTGGGTCAAGACTATTAGAAAAAATCTAGTTTCAGACATAGACCTTTCGGTAAAATTATCATTATTATACATATTTACATCAATTTTAAATTTATTATCATTATATTCACTATTTTTTATTTTTTTTATTTTTTTATTTAATAACTAATATAAATTAAAAACTCAAAAAAAATAACAAAAATGTTTTGTAACCACTTTATTATAAAATACTATTCTTTGCACTAAATTATACTAATTTTAACCTTACTCAAGGCTTTGGAAGTAGTCATACTTGAATAATATACTATGTAATATTTAGTATCCCAAAAGTTATAAATTTAAATAATTGTTATGTCATTGGTAGTGTAGTTTTGGCATTGTAAATTTATGTAGCTCAAAAGTTATGAATTTGTAAAAAATATCACAACTCTGATTTGAGACTATTGAGCCATATAAATATAAAGTCGTAGTACTGTAAAATTAACTATGACTTTGAGCACTAGTAGAGTACTTAATTATTGCAACAAAGAATTAATATGATAGCTTTTAAAATTTTCGAGTTAGGTATTATATACAAGAATATGAAATACAATATAAAGATTATGCTAATGAATTGACAGTGTCGTGATATATAAGAATTATCCCAACCAATTAGGTAGAGTTTTGGCCAAGAATGTAGCCAAAACTATGCAATATTTATTGATATATCCCTTTTGCTAAATACCTCCATAAACTTATTAATTTTATGAATATTTATCAAAATTTTTTAAAACGCCAAATCATAAAATCAAAAAAATATTAGCTTTATTTTCACATTTATACATCATTATAGACCATCAAAATATACAAGAATATTTAATAACTTGAATATCGAACAATTACTAGAGTGTAAATGAGTTTTCTTGTAGGATTGTAAGTTTAAAAACACTACATCACTAATCTAAATTTTTTTATCAATTTAGTTTTTATTGACCTAAGACTTCATCCTCTATTGTGCCTTAATAAGGTAATAAGATGGTGTTTTATGAGATCTAGTGTGATACATAAGAATCAGTCCATAGCCTCGATACTATAATCCTTTGGGAAATAAGGAATATATAGTGGTGGGGGATACCCATTAAGTGCCTCAAGGTAAAATCTTTAGCATAGTGTGATATGAAGTATTGTACCAAAATTCCACAAATATTGGCCAAGTAGCTCATTGATTTGGATTGTTTCCAACCATACACCCAGTATAACTCTCAATGCATCAATTAACTACCTTTTTTTGGCCGTCGATTTGGAGATGATATGCTATTGAGTGTTGAATATCTATGCCATGGAGTTTAAATAACTATTTTTTCCAAAAGAAGCTAATAAAGATCATGTCCTTGTTACAAGTAAAAAAAGTTTGGGATCCCATGAAATTTTAGACATTAACCAAGAAGAGCTACGTAACTATTTTAATACAATAGAAGTGTGATAAAAATATAAAATGGTCATACTTGGTGAGAGATCAACCACCAAAAAAATACCTATGTGGCCTTAGGATTTAGTAAATTTTTCAATAAAATCCATGGTGGGATATGTAAATACACCCTTTGGTGTTGGAAATGATTGTAACAATACATGAGAGGCAATATTTTTAGGCTTATAGCATTGACAAACTAAACAAGTCCACACATACTCTCTGACCTCCTTTCTCATTCTTTTTTAGAAGACTATTGAAGCCAACTTTTGAGTAGTGACATTGATGATGAATTCCCCTCTTGTAGAAGAATCATGATAACAACGAAGCAATATAGTTGAAATTGATTTATCATTGCAACCACTAGTTTTCCTTTGCGATGAAACTCATATCGGTTCAATTTATATTTAATTTAGAGTATATAGCAGAATGAGAATATTTAGTTGTAATCACTTTCAATAAGTGTGGGTTTATTTTTCATGAATGTAAAATTCTATCATAGACACATAAGACAAGACTAATGTTGTTATTGTCATGATGAGCTTAGAGTTGAATTTCATCGAGAAATGGCATCTAATGCAATGTTTTCTTTGCCTTATTTGTACTAAACCACATAATCATACAACATAAACTATGCCATCCATTTCCATGCTTGCTGAGTTGGTGCAATGAGTCTTTGTTCGAGAAAGTACTTTAGGCTTTGATGGTTAGTCTTCATAATAAAATGATGATTGATCAAATACGACTTCCATTTTTAATAGCAAAAAGATTTGCTAGCATTTCATTCTCATACACTAATAGACTGGTGTTTTTTTTCCAAGGCTTTACTGATAGAATAAGAACTAGTGTTGTTACCATGACTTGTTTTTGATCTTTAAAAACTCATCAATCTTGTTCCATCCATTGAAATGATTTTTTTGGACATATATGTTAATGGTTTGACTATTTTTCTTTAGTTGTTTAACAAATATTTTATAGTATCCCTTGAAGCCTAAAAATCTTTTTAACTACTTCAGCATGGTAGGTGGAAGCCAATTCTTAATTGCCTTGATTAGCTTGGGATTAATAATAACTCATTGACTATAAATGACATGACCCAAATAATGAATATTGTATCACTACTAAAAATTATGAGAATACTGACCAAATTACCAACCTAAAAATTTGGTAGATAATTATCGTCCAAAATCAAGACCATTTTGAGATCAAAAAAGGGTATCGAAACAAAAAAATTCTGACCAAATTTCCGACCAAAGACCGACCATAATTACCAACCAAATATATAGGTTGATAATTATTGACCAATTCACGACCAACATAGAGATCCAAAGAGGAGCATCGAAAAAAAAATATTTCCGACCAAATACCGACCATATATTATCGACCAAATAATTTTGGTCGGGAATTTGATCTATAAATTAGGAAAGAATTAATGAAAAATATTACTGAAAGATTACCGAATATTTAACGACCAAAAATATATAATCATGAAAAATGATTGGTAAAGTGTTTATCCAATATATTTATAACTTCGTAATTACTGACCAAACTACCGATCGAATATATAGATCGGTAATTACTGACCAATTCATGACCAAATACCGACCATACCAACCGACCAACTATTTTTGGTCGGAAATTGGTTTGTAAATTAGGATAGAATTAGCG
The DNA here is from genome assembly GCA_029783825.1 of Sapria himalayana. NCBI lineage: Eukaryota > Viridiplantae > Streptophyta > Magnoliopsida > Malpighiales > Rafflesiaceae > Sapria > Sapria himalayana. The sequence goes on along the minus strand of JAREIK010001563.1, from coordinate 2,021,585 downwards.
AATAAAAATTACCGATAAATTACAGACCATTTAACGACCAAAAATATATTACCATTAAAATTAGTTGGTATAGTGGCATTCCAAATATGTATAACTGTGTTCTTACTGACCTTTTACCGTCCATAATTTTGGTCAGTAATATGTTTAATTTTTTGATTTAAAATTCATTTGCTAAGCCATTAACATCTACATTCATTCGAAACTTCGTCACTTTTCGATGCAGAGGTGACTACAATCATAAAATCGATCAAATTTTATCTCTTCTTTTGAACCCAAGTAAGTTTTTCTTTGTTCTTCTCCTTCAAAATGCTTATGCATATCTTCATCTCTCTGAATTTTATATAAAAAATCGGATTTTTGTTTTTTCAGTATAATCGGGTATTAGGTTTTTTTATTTCTCTTCCGAATTTTTTCATTTTTGCTTCAATTTCATTAAACCTAACATGATTTTGACTCGACACAATTAATTAAACTATAATTTTTTAGTTTAATCTTTGTTCTTCTACTATTTAGATTTTTAGGGTTTTATTTATTTTGATTTCAATTATAGAATATTTGTATCCGAATAATATTAATGTTAATGGTTTATATTTATATAATCATATAACATTATGTATAAATGTCTATACTTTAATATATATAATGATTAATGTTAAATCAAACTTTTATATAATGTTAATCTTAAATGTTTATACTTTATTATATAAATACAAAATATTTATATAATGATTGATTTATCTGATTCTGTAACTTAATAAAAATTAATCTTAATGTTAATGAGTTATATTTTTGTTGTATCCGAATAGAATATAAACATATAATAGTATATATAAACTTTATACATTTATATAATCGTATGACATTATGTATAAATGTCTATACTTTAATATATATAAACGTATTACATTATAAATACAAATTATAATGTTTATATAAACATATAAAATTATACATAAATATTTATACATATGTATTAATGTTTATAAATATCTATACAAAATTTACATAAAACTATTAATTTATATAAATTTTTATATAACAATCAAGTAACATTAAATGATTATACAATTTTGTAAATATTTATATTAATATTATTTTTTATAAAATATAAAATATTTATCATATTTATATAAATGTGATATATATACTATATATTATTTATAAAAGTGTTACATATAAAAATAATAATATTTAAGTAACATTCATAAAAATATTTTATTCACAAATATTATATAAATACACATGTTTAATTATATAATCATATGCCATTTTATATAAAAGTATTTATAACTATATTTATAATAAAGTAAACTATTTTTATAACTATATTTATAACTTTACATAACTAATTTATAACTATATAATAATGTATAACTATATGTATTATTCTATATAACTATATTTCTAAAAAAATATATACTTTATGTATACTTATATATAACTACATATAATTATATTTTACTAAATGTATAACTATATAAACATTATATTTAATTATATCTTTACCTACATACATATTTATTATTATGTGTGTATAACTATATATAAATATTTGTATAACTATGTAAAACATTATATAATTAAATATAACTATATTTGTAACTATATATACATATACATATATATATATATATATATATATATATATATATTCATATAATTAAATCAAAATATTTGTTTATAACGTTGTACATATTTATGTATAACTACTTATAACTACTTGTATGAATATATCTATATACAACTATATGTTTAATTATATATAACTATTTATAACTATATATATTATATGTAAAATAATATATAACTATAAATAATTGTATATTACTATCTATATAACTATAAAAGTTTTATGCTTAATTATATTTAAATATTAAATTTACAGCTTATATTTAATATATTTTTGTATATAGTAGTATATAAAAAAGTATATTACTATATCTATACCTATACTGTATTATATGTATAAATATATAAAATTAAATGAACAAATATATAAACCTATTTGTATAAATATACGTTTAACAATATGTGTAACTATATGTATGAACACATGTAACTATATTTATAGTTACATGTATAACAACATACAACATTATGTTAAACTATATGTGTATAACTATATATAAATATTTGTATAACTAAATATATGTTTATATAATTGTATATAAATATATTTGTAACTATATATACAGGTATGTATTTATATAATTAAATCAAAATATTTGTTTATAACGTTGTATATATTTATGTATAACTACTTATAACTACTTATAACTACATGTATGAATATATCTATATATAACTATATGTTTAATTATATATAACTATTTATAACTATATATATTATATTTAAAATAATATATAACTATAAATAATTGTATCTTACTATATGTATAACTTTAAAAGTTTTATGCATATTTATATTTAAATATTAAATTTATAGCTTATATTTTAATATATATTTGTATATAGTAGTATATAAAAAAGTATTTTACCTATACATTACTATATGTATAAATATATAAAATTAAATGAACAAATATATAAACTTACATGTATAAATATACATTTAACTATATGTGTAATTATATGTATAATCACATGTAACTATATTTATAATTACATGTAAAATAATATACAACATTATTTTAATCTATATGTGTATAACTATATATAAATATTTGTATAACTAAAAAAATGTCTATATAATTATATATAACTATAATTAGAGACAATCACGTTTGTTAAATAAATTGATTTTTTTTAACTAGCTATGGAAGATGATCGTGAATGGATGTACAAGGGTTGAATAGTTAATGGAATGTTCTCTAATGAATGAGGGAATAAAGTTTATGAATTTGTTGAGTTTGCTCTAAGACATCTCGAGTGTGTGAATGGTGATACAGATATAAGGTGTCATTGCACTTTAATTAAATGTCAGAATAAAAAATTTTTGAATGTTGAGACTGAATATGCATTTGTATAGAAATGGTTTTGTGGCGGATTACTATGTTTGGATATACCATGGTGAGAAGCAAGTCCATCAGAGGTGTTCAAGTTCAATCCGGGTGTTAGTAAGTGAAACTAATCAGATGGTCTCGTATCATATTAATCACACTACATACCATAAAATAGTTTTTGAATTCAACCTGAATGAGGAACCCAATGCCGAGGCAAGTAATTTCTATGACATGATTTGAGTTGGAGATAAACCTGTATATGAGAAAAATTCTAAGCATACTCAACTTTCTACAGCCATGAGAATGTTAGAAATAAACTGTAGACACAGGTGGTTGCAGGCATGGTTTGATGATATGTATAACTTCATTCAAGAATTGTTGCCACAAGATAAGCTGATGCCATTGGATTTCTACAGCTTGAAGAAGATAGTTAGAGGCTTGGGATTACGCGTACATGTCATTCATTCTGTGTGAACAACTATATGATATAATGGGGTGATAACAATGACCTTAGTAATTGTAAAATACATGGGCATGCTTGGGAAAAAGGTTAGAGGTTCTGGAAATCGATTGTATATAAGTAAGTTGAAGGTGCCGTATAAGAAGATGCACTATTTTCCAATAACACCTTGGGTTGTATAGATTGTATGCATCAATCACAACAACTAATGAAATGAGGTGGTATTCAGAGCATCATATGGAATACGGTAAGATGTGTCACCCTTCTGATGACTCTGCTTGGAAATATTTTGATAGGTGTTTTACTGATTTTTCTTCAGAAGTTCGAAATGTTAGGCTAGGTTTATTCGCTGATGCTTTTCAGCCATCTGGTCAATCTAGATAGTAATATTTTGTGTGGCCTATGGTGGTGACGTCGTATAATTTGCCTCCAGACTTATGTACGAAGGAGGAATTTATGTTTTTAACTATGTTAGTGCCAGGGTCTACAAATCCAAAGGGGAAGATAGATATTTTCTTGCAGCCATTGATAGCGAAGTTGAAAAGTCATCGGGGTGTTGGGTTCAAACTTATGATATTTCCTAACGGCAAAATTTTTAGATGAGCACTGCCCTCACGTGGACCATAAATGACCCTCTAGCATATTTTATGATGTTTGGGTGAAGTACAACTGGTATGTTGGCATGTCCACATTGTATGGAATATTCTGATTCTTTTAGATTAATTAAGAGAGGAAAATAGTCGTGGTTCGACACCCATAGGAAGTTTTTGCCTATTAATCATCCGTATCGACGTAATACCAAAGACTTCATTAAGAATAGAAAGGTTACTAAACAATTCTCGGGGTTAGATTTGGGGATGAAATTCTGTAAGAATTGAATAATAGAGACTTGAGGAAAGTGATAGATATTGATGCTGAGGTTGTGAATGCAGCTATATCTAAGACTTGTGGGTGGAAAATAGAAAAGTATTTTCTGGGATTTGCCTTATTGACGTGAACACTTGGTTAGGCATAATCTTGATGTTATCCATATCGAGAAGAATGTGTTTCACAATATTTTCAAAGAAAAATTAAGGACACATACAAGTCAAGAGATGAGTTGAATAAATATTATCATCCTCCTCAATTTGCAAAAAAATATTATCACCAATAAATACCCTGATGTGCCATTTGTTCTGAATAAATCATAGAAGAAGGTTATGTTGGAGTGGGTAAACAAACTTAGATTTCCAGATGGGCATGCTTCTAATCTAGGGAGATGTGTGGATGTGAAAAAACTTATGTTATTTGGCATGAAGAGTCATGATTATCATGTATTCATGAAAAGGTTGTTACCTATTGCTCTTCGAGAATTCCTGCCTAATAGAATATGAGAGCCGATAACCGAGATTTATTTATTCTTCAAGCAACTGACTTCTTCTTCTTTGACTGATGAGGAGTTGAGGAATCTGGATGAACAAATTCATGTAATCTTATGTAATCTTGATAAAATCTTTCCTTCTAATTTTTTTGAATCAATGGAACATCTTCAAGTGCACTTAGCATACAAAGCTAGGATTGATGGTCATGTCTATTATCGTTTGATGTATCCTCTAGAAAGATAATATTAATTCACTCCACTAATTCTTTTCCTATATATATATATTTATATATACACAAAAATGACTTGTAATTTTCAATAATCTTTTTGTAAATACTTGAGGAAAATAAAGCATTCAAAAATGAATAAGACTTAGGTTGAGGGCTCTATATTAATAGGTTATATTATGGATGAGGCTACAAAATTCATATCATTCTATTTCAAAGAAGGATATCCAACTCTTCGACTTAAGGAAAAGCAGAATGAAGTTTATCTTTATGACAATGTGGATAATGATATGTTTGAAATTTTCAAGCCTCCAGGTAAAGCAATTGGTACTGAAGGGAAAAGGTATCTAGCAAACTATGAACATACTGTAGCTCATCTATATGTCCTAATGAATTGTCTAGAGGTTCAACCATTCATTGAGTAAGTATTTCCTAATAGTCAAATGAGATCTATTTAGCATTATAATTTACTATTTCCTATCAATGTATCAATTATTTATAATTTCATTTTCTTAGTTATTTTGTTACAGATAAACATAAAGAGTTTCCAAACATGAATGACGAAGCTATCAATGCTGTGACGAAGCAAGAATTTTCATCATTTTTTGAAAAATACGTATGTTTACTTATTATGAAAATCATAAAACAATTATATTATACTAATAAAAATTTATAATTGTAATCTAAACAATCCATTTAATTTTGATTAATTTCATAATCGTGCAAATAAAAATTTCAATCATTATCTTCGAAGTATAGCACGAAGTCCCCTAAGAGAGGTTAGAAAGTACAATGGTTACTATGTGAATAGTTTTAAATTTCACACTAAACCATATGGTAGTTACCGGACAACATACAATATGGGGGTATGCATTAAAGGATTTGTGTTTAATGAAACCGAATATGACTATTATGGGACGCTCGTCGAAATGATCGAGTTAGAATTTGAAGCCCTCCCGATTAAAAAAATTGTGTTATTCAAATGTGAATGGTTTGACCCAACACCACATGTTGGTATTGTTGTCTATCCTCGATATAAACTTATCGATGTGCACTATAAAAACTGATTCAACAAGTATGAACCTTTTGTCTTAGTAGTACAAGCATCACAGGTTTATTATTATGAATATCCGGGTCAGACCGGTCCTAGAAAGGATTGGAAAGCTATGTGCAAGATCAAAGCAAGAGCTCAAATTGACATCCTCGCATCACTAAGTACTAATTTCATAGAACCAGCTTTTCAAATTGATGACAATGATATTATAATCGAATCTGTGGTGGGGGACGAAGACGTCCTTTTAGGTAGCATCTTCTGAGATGGATACAAGTGGGGATGTGGATGTTGATGAAAATTTAATTGATTATAAAAAATAAATGAGTGATGAAGAGGAGTTTGAAAATGATGTTACTACATTTGAAGAAAAAGACTAACTAGGTTTGGATGATTCTGATGAGAATGAGTAGACAGTGAGTTTTATGTTATTTTAATTCTTAATCATTTTTGTTTATTTTCACTGTCTTAAGTATTTTTAACATATATGACACATGGACGAAGTAGAGGCAACACGTTGCAAGGTTGTACTAGTTATGGTATAGGCAGCACAGCCTCAGGTATGCCCAAAACTGGTAGATGGTCATGGGTGGATGAGACTCCACATCAGACAGAAAAGATTATGAATGTACCGTAGTAGCAGCATCAGATGACTGATCCACATAATGGCCCTAAGATTTTTATGAATGATCAAGAGATGTGGAAGGGAGAGGAGGGAGAGGATGGAGATGTTGGAGAGTCTTTCTTAGAGCACCCTACAGACTAGACTCTCCCTATTGCTCAGTTTGATCAGACAATTGATAATCCGTAAGAGATAAAACTTAACATATGATTTATCAATTTATTATTTTATTTCTTACTTGCTAATAAATTTTGGTTTACAGGATGAAGTTAGAGCTGTCAGATTCCATTTCTAGGGTTCTGAGGAAAATTTTCAGGAAGTCCTTTAAACCAAATAGACATAATTGAAAGTCACTCACTCATAGAGACCAATTGATGATTTGGAGATAATTTAAGGTAAATATTACTACATAAAAATTTTTACATCTTTTATTTATTCTTTTGTTCACTGATTAAAAATTTTTTAATCAGTCAAAAGTATGTTCTACAAACATGCTGCCAGTCGGTATAAAGACACCGTGTACGAGATCAAAGATAAATGGTTGAAGAAGAAAGAAAAAGATTTGAGTGTCCCGGATCTATTTTTCAAGGAGTGGCGGAGTAGATGGAAAAGATCCGGATTATAGAAAGAGGTGTGATAAACAAAGTGGCAATCATCGCTCAGAGAGGGCTAGGGAGGGTAATGGCATGTCTACACACACTTGTGGATCTCACTCTATGCGCGAGCACGAACGAGCATTGGTATTATTTTTAATTTATACTTTTTTATGTTTATTACATTGTGAAATGTATTCAATTATGTTTAAATGTCATTTCTTATAAGAAATTTTTTTTTTCAATATAATAAACGTATGTATTGTGTGTAATTATAGAGATGCAAAGAGGGTAAGAAGCCTAGTGCTCATCGCTTATTCAGATACATGCACACGAAGGCTCATGATGATTAGACTTTTGTTGATTAGAGATCTCATGTAGCAAATGTAAGTTTCATTAAAAAAAGTAACTTTTCTTTTTTTTTGTTTGAATATAAATTGAAAAACTTTTTGTGCATTTTTATTAGGCGAGATATGAGGAAATGTTAGCTGTTGCGACTTAAGCCTATTCCCAGTCTACTTTAGGTTCTTATGATGGTGCAACAGATAGTTCTCAATCATCAGCTCCACTAGTTGATACGAATCAGATTTGGTATGTGGCTGTTGATGGCAAGAAGTAAATGTCCATTTATGACATCGGTTCATCGACATCATTATTCTATTCGTATAGACGACCATATTAAGAAGCTGCATTTTTAGCACCAGTTTTGAATTTGTTCTCGATGATAGAGGAATTTTAGGATGCGATACGAAATGTGATACAGTATCAGTTGGCCGATATCGAGCGACGCATGATCGACTATGAAGATGATAGAGATGAGTTGAGTATGCATTTTGACTGACTTACAAAGAAGTTTCATGAAGGATGACTGTAGTTCAACCCTGATGATCTATCTTGGATTATTCAGCGTAATGCTCCAGCTACAGCATTTACTCCATCACCTACAGTAGCACATGAAGCAACTGCATCATGTCTAGCAGCAGCAGACAGCTCTATCCCAGTACCAAACATCTCACCGTGTGGACCAGATACATTGCAGCATAATGATTATGAAACTTGGTTGGATGATTGAGTATATCACACACATTTTTTTATTGCTTTGAACTTTGATTTTGGATTTCACTTTTTTATTTTCTCTTGACGTACTTAATAAAAATATGCAGCATATATAGTTATTTGCTGGAGTTAATTGGATTTTTTTGTTGCACAATCTACATATGTTTCTGCAACAACTGCATCAAAACTAGAAAAAAAAATTTGGTCAGCAATTGCCAACGTAATAGAGATCAAAAATTGACCAAAATTTTTTGATATCAATGGTCGATAAAAGGTCACCAAATGGTCGTTAATATTTTTGGAGATCAATTACCGACCAATGATTTTAAAAGATTTTGGTCAGTTTTTGGTCGTAATTTTTTCGGTTATTACCGATCATTTTGTGACCATTTACCGACCTAATACTTTTGGTCATAAAATAATTGGAATATAGTTGGAAATTATTTAACGGTAAATGATTTGTAAATTGTCGATAATTACTGACCATTTGGAGACCATTTACTGACCTAATTCTTTTGGTAGGAAAATAGTCAGAATATAGTTGGATTTTGTTTGTCGGTAAATGGTCTATAGTAGGTCAGTAATTATCGATCATTAGGAGACCATTTACTGACCAAGTGCTTTTAATCGGAAAATGGTTGGAATTTAGTTGGTAATTATTTGTCGGTGAATGGTCTGTAAATGGTCATTAATTACTGACCATTTGGAGACCATATGCCGACCTAATTATTTTGGTCGGAAAATTGTCAGAATATAATCGATAATTATTTGTCGGTAGAGGGTCGGTAAATTATTGATAATTTACCGACTGACTAATTTTTTGTCGGTAAAAAAATTACAGATGAGTAAAATTGTGACCAAATATTTTTGTCGGTAAATGGTCGCTATTTGATTTTCCGACCAAAAACAACCAAATTAGTGACTAAATAATTGGTCAGTAATTCGATAAATTTTAGTAGTGTATTGTGCCCAGAAAATTTGATAAGTTTAGTAAAGAGCTAATTTTCATGGACTATTAAAGCAACCATTGAGTGCTACCAATGATCATCAGAAATATTACTATAAATCAGAATATCATTGAAAAAAAATACAAAGATGAATTGACATAAATAAGATCTAAAAATTGAGTTTATATGACTATGTAATGTAAAAGGTACATTAAAAAGGTCAAAGGATAGATATCACCAAATTTCAAAGTGGCCCCGATGCATCATGAATGGAGTCTTGTGGAGGTCATCATGTTGCATGTGAATCTACCAATAGCCACATTGATGATCGATCTTGGAAAAAATGGTAGAACCTCCTAACTATTCCAACAACTCTTCAATTATTATACCGTGAAAGTTATCTTTAATTTATAACCTGATTAAGAGCTTTATAGTACATTCAAAAGATGCCAAGTCTCATCCTTCTTTTTAACTAGCACCACGTGTTAGGATAAAAACTTTTGCTGTTATGTATTACTTTTGCTTCAAATATTTCAAAGATAAGTTTTTTGATCCCATCATTTTGTAAATTAGCATGCTTGTATGGCCTACAACTAACTTGTTGCCTCCTCTAATCAAATCATTGAGAGATGGTTGAACCAGTGCAATGCTACTAAGATCAATTTGTTCCTCTTGTGTAGGTCATTCCTTTGATTTTATGTCCACGTGCAGTTACATCATAGATAATTGCTTCTTGCAACAATGGCTAGGGACAAATTTCTCTTCACACCAGAAACATAATCAATTGGCATGTCTGTCATCAAGATCTTTATTAGATGCATCCAATGGAAATTTTAAATTCAAGGTTGGATTAGGTTTAGTAATAGAAGGTGTATGTAGAGGCAAGAGTCATAGTTGGTGTGACATGTTAGAAGTTGCATTAAAATAATTAGTATTTATATGGACTGAAGTGGGGTTATGATAGGAGGTGGTGTGAGACATAGTTGTTGTATATGTGAATTGAAAGGAGCTCTTAGTAGAAGGCTTAAGTTTATTTTGTAATATAGCTACTACAATTTCTTGCAAAATGGGCTAGAGAATAAGCATTAGTAAATGTTTGGTATGAACACTTGAACATGCATCTACAACTCATTCACTAATCTAGATAAAAAGAAAATTAAAGTTTGAGATTCAATAACCTCAACTATGGGATAAAATTCATCAAATTCATCCATGTATGACTGCAAGGCTTTCACACAAATTTCTCAGATCTACCAAAGGATCATCATAAACATAATATCCGAGTTAACTTTTCAAAGCTTTCACATATTCAATCTAATCCAAATAAGCTTAATTACCAACAACTCTTCTTTTTAACTATTCCAAAGGATCATCATATACAAAATTCTCAGATCTTGGAAAAAATGGTAGAACCTCCTAACTATTCCAACAACTCTTCAATTATTATACCGTGAAAGTTATCTTTAATTTATAACCTGATTAAGAGCTTTATAGTACATTCAAAAGATGCCAAGTCTCATCCTTCTTTTTAACTAGCACCACGTGTTAGGATAAAAACTTTTGCTGTTATGTATTACTTTTGCTTCAAATATTTCAAAGATAAGTTTTTTGATCCCATCATTTTGTAAATTAGCATGCTTGTATGGCCTACAACTAACTTGTTGCCTCCTCTAATCAAATCATTGAGAGATGGTTGAACCAGTGCAATGCTACTAAGATCAATTTGTTCCTCTTGTGTAGGTCATTCCTTTGATTTTATGTCCACGTGCAGTTACATCATAGATAATTGCTTCTTGCAACAATGGCTAGGGACAAATTTCTCTTCACACCAGAAACATAATCAATTGGCATGTCTGTCATCAAGATCTTTATTAGATGCATCCAATGGAAATTTTAAATTCAAGGTTGGATTAGGTTTAGTAATAGAAGGTGTATGTAGAGGCAAGAGTCATAGTTGGTGTGACATGTTAGAAGTTGCATTAAAATAATTAGTATTTATATGGACTGAAGTGGGGTTATGATAGGAGGTGGTGTGAGACATAGTTGTTGTATATGTGAATTGAAAGGAGCTCTTAGTAGAAGGCTTAAGTTTATTTTGTAATGTAGCTACTACAATTTCTTGCAAAATGGGCTAGAGAATAAGCATTAGTAAATGTTTGGTATGAACACTTGAACATGCATCTACAACTCATTCACTAATCTAGATAAAAAGAAAATTAAAGTTTGAGATTCAATAACCTCAACTATGGGATAAAATTCATCAAATTCATCCATGTATGACTGCAAGGCTTTCACACAAATTTCTCAGATCTATCAAAGGATCATCATAAACATAATATCCGAGTTAACTTTTCAAAGCTTTCACATATTCAATCTAATCCAAATAAGCTTAATTACCCTTTGAATTCACATACCCTTGTGCCACTAAATAGTCGTTCTGTCTAGATGAAGGAATGCCAAATATACTTGATTTTCCAAATACATGTAATCCACTTCGAAAAGTACTCAACTCTTGATGACTAGTCATCGAGTCCCATCCCATCAAAATGAGGAAAATCTACCTTCATGGATGGACCTATGATGTTAGCATGGAATCAATTACCCACCCTTATGGCATTGGGGTTTGTGGATGTTTCTACCATTCTTGCTATCATCATTTCTTAAAATTTAAGGCTTAGAACTCCAATCAAGATTGAGTCCAAAGAGTTTGCATTTGTTTCTATTTGGCTTCCACATGCCTCAACTCCTGGAATCACTCGAAATCCATTGTCATCTCTAGATATATGCATTGAATCTCTTGGAGATGAGTTCCTTCAACTATTACTACACCCGTAGAGAATGAAAATGCTATGATACTAATTATTGCATACACAGATTGATGAAGGAACACAACAACAAAAAAAGAAAAAGAAAATATGGTAGAATTGGCAACACTTTTACAAATCAAGCATATGATCCCTCCTAATTATCCTTTATAAATAATCTTTTAGCTTACCAACCTCCTAACAACCTTCCCTAAATACACTCCAATAGATATTAAATAAAAGGAATAAAAAAATAGATAAATAGCTAACATTTACAACTAATAAGTGACAATGTTTCTTTTGATGAAACACAATATTTTGTCATACATCTTTGTTCATGCATATACCAATCGTATTTTCTATCATACATAACTAAAATATATATTCATTTCTATTAGAAATTTGAGATTTTAGATCAATTACCCTAACCATAAACATTCTATTGGGTTTCACAAAAAAAATTCTAAAAGGAGAAATAATGAATGATCACAAAATATATGTAATCATAATTTAAAAGAATGTATTTTCCAAATAATATCTATTTTAGAAATTGGAAAAGAATTAAAATAATAGAAATGCTCCAATCTGAATTCCACACCCAAAAAAGGAACCCCGCGGGAAATTGAGTTGGACCCAAGGAAAGTTCCACGATTATTTCATTAAGTCGATCGAACAAGTACAACCTTTCGTTTCATGAAATGCCAATGTTGTTTTGTAGATGACTCAGCAACGGACGGAAGTGGAACTTCGCCGTCTGCCAGAAGTATCGGAAGTGGATTTTCTCAGCGGGGACGAGTTTCGGCCCCGGGAGGCTCCGCCGGAAGCGTCTTGTCCGTGCAACAAGTAGTAGCTGCTGTTTGATCTGGCCGAGTGGGATCTCTCGTTGGTGGCTTGGTGCTTGGTTTTATTTGCGGCCTGGATCAGATAGGGAATCAAGCCTTCCATGGTTAGGTTAGTACGTTTTTTTCCCTTGGGAGGGCGATGAGAGCTGTGAGACGTGGACAAGAAAGTTGGATATATAGGGGAATTAGCCGAAAAATCTGGTCAATCGTTCCATCCCAGATGAATTATTTATTCGGAAATGTGTTTTGTTCTTCGTCTTTTACAGCTATCAACCCCAAATGCCATGTTACATAAACTTCAAATAATTCAAAAGTCCACTTCACACACACGTTCTACTTACTATATTTTGAACAACTCTCAATCCAAATTGCTTGTTCACGAAAATATTATGAAAACATTCATATATTTTTCAACTCATTTTGATTGCTAACAGAGTGATACGCACATGATAAAATAAAACGGTGGTGATTAGAAAATTTACACTGATAGAGATGTCCCTAACAACTATTTAACTTGTATAAAATAAAACTGGGTAATTTGGGTTTATAATGGGCTATATTTGTGTTTTTTTGTTTGATATATGAAATGAAATTTTGACGAGCTTCAACTCTTAAACTTTTTCTCACTCCCATTCATTTTTATGGAGTTGTATGAGCTTTTATTGCACATCTTTAAGCAGATTTTTAGAGGTTTGGTTTGGGTTATTATTATTATTATTATATTTTTCTAGGAAGTTTCTAGAGGAGTGGTTGACATAATGCTTAATCATTGTTGATTAGTTCTTTTTTAAATGTTTTTATATTAAGCTAGTTTTCAATGCAATAAGTGAAATGTCTTGTTCATTTATAATTTATGTATTTATTTTAATATTGTATCAATATGTGATTACACAAATACCAATATACAAGATCTCATAAGAACTCCAAAGTTAATTATGTTTTGTCAGAATAATATTAAGATGATTGATTACTTCGAAAATTCTTATATTATATGTATATATTAGAGGTCATGACTTAGTGTGATAACACATAATTTTTTATAAAGATAGTAAATTTCAGATTCGAGACTTATTCGATGTAACTTTTTTAATTATTGAGAGTAAGATTATCAAGATATTAACATCTCATAAATTCAATACTAAAAATGAGAGTCTTGTTTATTAGGGCATGACCTCAATTTTATATATTAGACCTCAATTTTATAATTTTAAGTAGATTTAAGATTATTTGTATTGTATTTGGGCTAATTTTTTTTTGATTATAAAAACTTTATTTGTTGGCCAAGGTTATTTGTTATCTAAATTGGCCTGGTGTACTATATATCATCATAGGCATGTGATATTTGTGCCTTATTTTTTGGTGGTTTTTTTTTTTTAAATTGGTTGGTGTTGATTATATTAGATTGCATTGACTTGTTTGTATGGGAAGCTTTTAAGTGAAATTATTAAACATTTTTTTTTTTTTGAAATTAATATATATAAACATAGTGATAATTGAAAAATTTAAATTATAATTGATATTTGACTATTAACACTTATTTGAGAGTTCATAAAAAAATACATTGTATCAAGAATATTTCTTGCATGATTTGTAAGAATATCTGGGACTTGAAAACTTTATTATTGTTGAGATTAATATGTAAGTTTATATATTTATTTTTTTATTTTTTAATATTTTTTTTTTGAGAATATATAATAATTAATATGTAGACTATCCTAAATCATATGTATGTAGTTATATTTTGATTTTTTTAGTTTTACTAGTTTATTTTTCTTCTTTCTTTATCTTTCCTCTCACTTTATTCTCTCTCCTCGATTCACTTAGAAATCCAAATGGGTCTAGAGGACATCACAAAGAACATGGTATCAAAACATTTGGAAGCGAATTAAGAGTGGTGCATGATGCTTGGGTAGGGTGGTGTACCTATTATCAATATTGGTAATGACGTGGTGAGATAATATGCCTTTTTGGGTTTTAATTGAACATGGTTGAGTGATTGTAATCATCAAACTATGATGACAAGTTTGTGGTCATCTAACAGTGTTCTGATGATCTCCATGGGGGTTGACATGATGACTCATATGGGGTGTTGGTACATAATTAGTATAGATTATGTACAATACCATTGTGGTGCTCATATTGGCATCGAGTATGTATTTTTTGAATTTTGGCATCAAAGCATATGGTTTTTAGTGTTAGATGTGATGTGTTAGAGAGAGAAAAAGATGATTAGCAGTATTCCTCATGGGTTTCATTGGCAAATATTTGATTTTTTTTTCCATTCTTTCCAAATCTTCATTTATCAATCTCATTATAGATGCACATGACAAACTTTTACACTGGGTAATTATTTAGTGATGTATTAGTAATGATTTAAATACATATGTTGGTAAATATTTAGTTAATAAATAATGTCTTTTTTCATATTTTTTTCTCCTCTTTTCTTTTCACACACACACACACACACACACACAAACCAAAATGTTATCAAAACCCTAAAAAGGTTCAAATCTAAGATGGTATTAGAGTGAAGTGGAGGTAAATCAAGGGTGGCCCATGGTGTTTAGGGTGGGAACACAATGTGCACAAAATTTGGCGAGGGTATTCACTGGTGGTTGGTGCCTATAATGTAGATGCTAGTTTTGGAGATTTTTGATCATATCATTGTATGGTTTTTTTGTGTTTGAAAAAGGTAAATTATGATGCTTGGTATTTATAAACATGTTTTCAACATTTTTATGATGGATTTCAATGGTTCATATGGTGTTTTCCATGGTGGTGTTGGTGGTGAATCATAACAATATGGTAGTTTGGTTATAATGATTACAGTGGTGATTGTTATAATGTTTTTCTCTTGGCATGGCATAAATTAGCTTGTGATTGCTTGAGTTTATATGCTTAGTTGTGTGTGATTCGTTTTGGTGTTTTGTTTGTGTCATGGTAATGATTGGAATTAGTATATGATAATTGAGAATAATTAAATAGAAATTAAAACATGACATATTTGTTGTGTCTTACTTTGAGATGAAAAATTAGGTTATGAGCCAAAAATGCGTTAGACACCTATTTAATAAGTTACATAAGGTTAAGATTAATAAGTGGAAGGCGATGGATAAATAGTAACTAGTAAATCTATGCCAGTCAATTGATTTGAATATTTCCTACATATTTGTTCTTTTGACGTGCAAAAAATTTGAGATTTAGCTATATTGATGTACTTGGCATAGATGTATTACTTATATGCTAATATTATTCAATTGTTGGCTGGCAAATTGATTAATCAAGATGATGAGACTTGTTATGTGGTCTAGACATAGTTATGGGAGATGATTGATGAGGTGATATTTGTCACTCGTGTTGATGTACCAGGCTATATTACAAGTTTAAGCGATCAGATTCACATTATTTTATAATTATATGTGTTGGAAGAATAATATATATATATATATATATATATATATATATATATATATATATATATATATTGCGAATCTAGATTCTTGTTGAGAAGTTACTTTTAATTCTCTTAGAGATTTATTAGAAGATAATTTAGGCATCTGTAACTATTACAATAGTTATTACATGCATACCTAGGGCATACCTAAAGCGCAAGTGTCACGAAGCACTGGCAAAAGTGCCTCACTTTGGGCTAGGCATGACTTGATGGCTTGTTGGGCATACTGGTTTTAGTTGGGTATAGTTGAGTCAATAGTTAACCTAGCACATATCGAGCACTAGGCGCGGGACGTGCTGAGAGGATAACTAGTGTTCAATTTAAGCTAGCATGAGCTTAGGTTAATGGCTAGCCCTGGCTACTATGAAAATCCCTTTATATCATGACACAATTTCTTAAAAGGTGGCTTAGTAAGCTTTCTCTAGTGCTCATCACTTATGGTACTAGGATATACTTGTTTTATTATTCTTGTTCTATTGATGTGGAACAGGAGGATGTTATGCAAAATGATATATGTTTTTCATATTTTAATTATAAAAAGATGATTAATTAAATAAATGTCAACTAAAAGTGTTGTAGATTTAATTTCAGTAAGAAAATTTGATACATTTTAAATATTTTATGGGTATTGAGGTAGTATACGTAAGATGCATGATTTCTTTTAGAGAAAATATAATTTAGATAGAGGTGACAAATGGGATGTGTTGGGGTGACGTGACTTGATTTGGTAGATGAGCCATGCATGCATGATTTGACTACATATATAAGGACCCCTGCATGACTTGATAGCTTGTTGGGCATATTGGTCAGTGTCAGATCTGGTCAGGTCGATGACTAAACCAACATGTCTCAGGCACGAGGCGTGGGCTATGCTAGGAGGCTAACTAGTGTTCAATCTATGTTGGCATGAGCTTGAGCTAATGGCTAGTCTTGGCTACCGTGGAAGCTTCCATATTGTATGAAATAATGCTCTAAGATGTGGGTTAATAGGTATTTTTTGGTGTTCATCATTTTTGACATTAGTAGATGCATATTTGATTATTCTTGTTCTATCAATATGGAATATATTATGTGATGTCATTGGTATATGTTCATGATATTTTAATTAAAAGAGAAATAAGTTAGTATATTTTACCTAAAAGTATTCATACAGATTGAGTTTTAGCTAAATGATTTGAGATATTTTAGATATTTTATGAGTATTGAGATAAGATATATAATTTTTTTTTTCTTAGAAAAAATATAATTTAGATAGAGGTGACAAATATGATGTGTCGGGTTGGTATGACTTAGCGACATATATAAAGAGTTCGACATTACCTGCTAGCTTGTTGGCCTACTAGTTCGTGCTAATGGTTGAGTCAATGGCTAATTCAGCATGTCACAGGCACTTGGCATGGGCCATAATAGAAGGATACTAGTGTTCAGCCTAGGCTAGCATGAGCTCAGGAAAATGGCTAACCCTGACTTGACGAAAAGACCAAGGTCAAGTTGGGTTGAAGCTTGTCTAAAGGTGTCAATCGGGCTAGGCGGCCCGACATAGTTTGGATTTATGCCCAGTCTTGGATCATATCATGTTGAGTCAGCATGAGTAGTGCCTCGTACTGGGCCAGATATGACCCGTATGCCTGGCCCGATGGCATGGTCCATCAACCCGGGGACCCGAAATAGTATGATCCGGCATCCCTGTGGTTCGAACTCGTATCCTCTGGGGCTGGGTACTCTTTATTATTTTATTAATTGGATTATCATACTGTTGGTTTCTAATGAATTATTTATGTATTGATGTTTTTTTATTGGTGAAATAGAATTTGTGATTATGGAGGTGAAAGGCTTGTGTCTCCTCAATTGTGATGAATGTGACGATAGACATGAGATGAGAGTCTTTGTAGCGGTATCATTGTTATTTGTTTTCTACGAGACAATGAGGATGTTAGTTTGGTTCTCAATATCAGGATCAAGACCACTACTCGTCTAGACTTGACTAGAGGTAGACTTAACTAGGGTACAATAAAAAAAAAGTAGAATTGGCAGGTGGCCCAATAATAATCATTGTTTGAGCAGCACACTTATCTTATTATGAGAATATATTCTTATCTTCATCATTTAAATTTGAGATATTTGTGTTTTGATATAATACTATCAAAATAATTACGTTTTGGTATACTAAAATTTAAATAATTAAAAAAAATACACTAAACTTGAAAATAATTAAAAAAAATACACTAAACTTGAAAATAATTATGTCGTGGTATGCTAAAATATATAAAAATGATTTTGCCTCTTGCATATTTAAAATAATAATAATTAAATTTAAGTTTTTAAATTAGAAACCATTAAGATTTTTATAAAGAATTTAGTAAAATAGATTTAACAAGATTGGGATTCGAACCTCTGTTTTCAACAATGCAAACTAACTATTTGACATCCCAACACATGCAACAAATCAATTAGTATAGGATTAAGATAAATTTATATACTAAGATGCAATAATAGAATTATATATAAATATATGTAGATATGTTTACACACACACACACACACATTTAGTTACACAGATACTTATATGTGTGTTTATGTGTGTACACACACACACATACACGTGTGGCATATATATATATATTATTTATTTATTTACACATAATTGTTATGGTTGTGTTATTGTCTACATATAGATATATAGATATATTGTCTACACACACACACACACACACAAAAACAGGTGTGTGTGTGTGTATATATATATATGTTCACACACACACACACACACACACACACACTCATGTATGTATGTCTAATATTTATTTAGACACACATAATTATTATGTTTGTGGGTATATATAAATATATCTATAAACATATTTACATATGTTTATTATTATATTAGTGTGTGTGTGTGTGTGTTAATCCAATGATAATTGATTTGTTGGGATAGCAAAAAAAACTATTTTACATCGTTGAAGACATTTGAGGGACTTTGAATACCAATTTTGTTAATCTAATTTTTTTTATTCTTTATAAAAATTTAAATGGTTTATGATTTAATAAGCCAATTTCTGAATTGAAAAACTTAATTTTAAATTTTTTTTAAAATGAGGGGCAAAATTGAATTAATTTAATCTAGTGCATAAAAACATAATTTTTTTAGTTTGGTGTTTTTTTTTTAATTATTTAGCTTTTTAATTGCATCAAATTTTATTTTGGTTTTGGCATGCCAAAATACAAATTTCCATTAAATTTTATGTGCTTGTTATGAACCCTAAATCGATAACCAATGAATGATTCATAGAGATTTTATCCCTATTCATCTAACTTGCATTCCCTGCTAAACTGATAATTAATGCGGCATCGGTGAATCTTGACCAATGATCATTGTGGTCCCTAATCTCACAAGCCGTCCAGATTCAAAAAGACTTTATTTTTTAACAGTCTTTGACTACGCTGAATTTTTTTATCAAAATTGATATTATTTTACAAATTATTTAATTTATATTTTTGTATCATAATATAAGTAATAAAATAAACTGAATGAAAAATTATTATAGACAACATTTGTAAAAGACTTTGGCCAAGAGAGAGGGGAGAGTGGGATGGAGAGAGAGATGAGGGAGGTGGAGGGAGGGAGAGAGAGATGGGGGAGGGGGAGGGGGGGGGGAGGGGGAGAGATGGGGGAGGGGGAGTGGGGGGAGGGAGAGAGATGGGGGAGGGGGGGAGAGAGATGGGGGAGGGGGGGGAGAGAGATGGGGGAGGGGGAGGGGGAGGGGGAGGGAGGGAGAGAGATGGGGGAGGGGGAGGGAGGGAGAGAGATGGGGGAGGGGGAGGGAGGGAGAGAGATGGGGGAGGGGGAGGGAGGGAGAGAGATGGGGGGGGGGGGGGAGGGACGGATGGAGAGAGAGAGAGAAGGGGGAGGGAGGGAGGGAGAGGGGGAAGGGAGGGAGAGAGGGAGGAGAGAGAGAGGGCGAGGGGGGGGAAAGAATTTCTCTGTATTTATTGAGGCAGTCAAATGCTACAAAATAAAAGAATAAAGGATCCTAGTTGCTAAACCAGGTTGCCCGAGGTTCTGTAGCGCTCATGCCGGAGAAGGAAAAACACTCCGGCAGTTGCAGAGAACCAGAAGAAGAATCGCCGAAAAGAATGACCCGAAAGTCTGGTTAAGGGGGGTGGTGGTTAGCGTTACCAGATTCGCCGCCGCCGGTGCTCCTCTCAGAACTAGCACCATTTTGAAGATTTCTCTCTTGTTAAAAGAATTGAGTCACCTATAATTGAGGGGATACCCTACATCCTGCATGTAATAAGGGCAGGTCTCTAACCCTTAGACGCCTGTGTTTGACCTCTACGATCGTACCTGGTTCGCTCGCCGTCTTCAACTTCACGGAGACCGTGCTGCTTCCTGCCCCATCTGGTGTCTGATCCACCACCGCTCATCGTCGGCGTTTCCATGTTCGATCGCCCTGGGAACTGTTTAGTGGTGCAGGTGCAGCACAAAAACACGGGATGAGAGCTGAGACACCAATAAATCTAAATGATCTTTTTTAAAAAAAAATAATGTCTGCACAAAATTAAAAAAAATTCATTATTAAAAAAATAACATTTTCCTAAAAAATATATACTTATATATGGTGTTATGTATAGCATATATGTATATATATATATACATATATATGTACCATCACAAAAAATAACTTTTTTTGACTGATGCACATGCACCCGTCACAGATACAAGAATACTTAAAAATAAAAAATAAAAAAAAGAAAGCACATTGTGATAAGAGACGTGATCGAGTGTACCTTAATTGGAGAAATCCCGAGGGGCGAGGTGTCATGGACAACTCGATGCTCCGATCTCATGGTGGATCGGCGCTTGACACAAAATATCTCAGGATCAGAATCATCGCCGCCACTATTCCGATCGACGCCATATCTGGCCTCTGGTGTCATTTCGGCACGTGAAGCGGACTCGAAGAGTATGTCACAGTAGGGAGCATAGCCATGGTCTACCGCACGCCGGAGCTCACTGGGCGACGGAGAGCGATACAGATCACCGACTCTTTCTCCGTGTCGAGATTCCTCTAGCCCGTGTCCACCGTCCTGCTCGAATTTCTTGGCGGCCGCCTCCATCTCCTCTACGCCGTCCCTCAAGAGTAGGACGCGATCCCCCCCACAAGATGAGTCGAGGCTCCCGACATCTGAATTGCACGAGACAAGTTTTATTCACGCGGATACTACAAATAGTTTCCCTGCTTGATGGTCGGGATGGATGGATGTGGCATGGGGAGATGGACGAGGCAAGCTTACCATGGCGAAGGCAAACAGGATGAAGGTGACACCGGCAATCGATGAAAGCCACGTAGCAGTCCAGCTTGCAGACGCTGCAGAGGACTGTTCCGCGGGAACCAGGCAAAGGCAGGCATGTATTGCACGTCCCCGACCGCACGAGAGACCAGCGAGCATAATGGTGGAAGCAGATGAGCTTCACGAAAGAGGCCTTGATGCACTTATGCGACAGCAAATCTGCCAGGTGAGTTTCCGGGCTCGCATGGAGCAGCATCGCCTCGTCGCATAGAAGTTGTTCGTGGGGTAGAATAGGGATCTTGCCCAGCTGAGCATACCGTTGACTGGCTACGGCACCCTGAGAAAACCAATCGCCGGTCGCAAAGTTCACAGCTTCGCCACAATTGAAACCTACACACGCCCACACACACACACACACACACACATTTTGTACACACATAACAAAGGAAAACCACATCAAATAACATATGCTTTGCCTATGCTAATGTTGAAAATTATGTCTAACAAACTTGGAAGTAAGAAGTATAAGCTAATATCTCTTCATAGTTCAAGACATCTGTCTGTCTATTCTAATACGACATGATATTAACTTAGGCGAGATAATATCTTTAAATGAGACTCAAGTATTTCTAAAAAGTAAAGAACAATCACAAGATCAAGATTAGAGAGAGGCTGGTTGCAGATTCTTCTCACTTCTCAATAAACTCTCATTCAAATATAAACTCTAGCACACTCATAGATTATTAGGTCGTTTGGACTTGAGGGATTTTCTCACCCCAAGAAATTTTATTCTATCCCGAGTCGACAGTAAGCAATCAATACTTGTTAGTACATATGATGATTTCACATGGGTACTCTCCCAGCTGGAGGCCAAAGTGCAACTGCAGGTGATTGAGAAAAAATAATGAGTTCGGATATATTTTTTAAACTCTTGTTGTTCATCAATTTGTCAAATATAAATCACACTCAAAATATAATATTAGCATTTATTAATATTCTACCAAATTCGTGTAAAAAAATATTTGTATTATTTTTATATTCTTGAGCAAATAAAAATATACGTTTCAAATGTGTCATCTTATACTGGTCTAGATGACGAACACATGCATAATTTTGTTATTGTGCACGTGCTCTCTCTCTCTCTCTCTCTCTCTAGAAACCTTAGAGAGTTTGTACTTCATAAAGTTGTGACTCTGATATCATATAGAAAAAAAAGCATGAAAAACTTCCAAACACTAATTATAAACTAAATAATTAAAAAAAGTACAAAAGTATGCCTTAACGACTCAATAATGAAACACAGACAATAATAGATAAAACATAATTTATTTCTAAACTAAAAACTATAATAAATAGAAAAATCATTACCTATCTTACATAATTTTAAAAGTGAATTATATTCAAAAAAAAAATTATAATAGATCTATTATATTGCAAACTATAAAAAATGATTATAATTAATTAATTATATATCTTACGAAAAGTATGCGATCTAAAATATCACCACTTTGATAATCATTTTGAAACACAATAATATTTTAATCGAAGTTGTTTGGTTCCCTTATACACTTTGCTTTGTTGATGGATAAATATAAAAAACTACAAAAATCATTAACAAGAAGATCAAGGGGTCGATTGCGAGGAAATTCAATTGTGTACAAGATTAATATTTTTTTAATGATTGATAAATGATAGAACCCAACACGTGGATCATCACAATTCAAGCCCTCACTATATATTTTTCATTCTATATTCGTGATATTTATTGAGTTTTCCATTAAGATTGGAATATTTGATGGCATAAATTTCAATATGATATCAGAGTCAAATTCTAGGCAAATGAAACAAGCCCCAGGGTTGCTTGGGGAAGAGAGGCATGCACTGTAACATCATAGTGAATGTGTAACACATGACGGTGTTGCTCAACGTTGATGCCCACCATGTCGACTTGAGTAGTGCTTTGTGTGATTGGCAATAGAGGTGTCAAACGGGACGTGCCGAGCTGGTCCGACCCATTTTTAGCCGGCCTGACTGTGCTTTCGTATAGGGTCAGGCACGGTTCTGTGGAGGTCAGCCCGGCACGGGCCCGCGACACGAATTTGCCGGGTTTGACCCGGTTGGGCCGAATCCCTAATATAAATAAAATTAGGGTTTCGGCGCGCGCTTTCGCGCCTAACCCCTAATTTAGAAAAATTAGGGTTTCGGCACCCCTGTAACCCTAATCTAAAAAAAAAATTCAATTTCTCGGCTCGTGCCGAGGTACCTTACTAACGGGTTACGGTACCATGCCGGGCCAGGCACGACATGAGGCTTGGTTGGCCTCGGCACGGCACGAGCCCGGGCACTGAAAATTTCCGTGCTCGGCCGGCTTAGCACGGCCAAATCATGCCGTGCCTCGTGCAGAATTATCTGTAACAGTGTACTGCACGAGGTAGTAACCATACAGTAGGTGCCCATGTGGCAAAATCAAGTTCATTGTGTGCAACGAAAGTATATTATGTGGAATGAAAGTGCTCATGGAAGAGAGTGGGTGCAATGATTGTGTAGAATTGGCGTAGTAACTGCGCACTATAGTATGGATCAGATAAGCATAGTATGTGATTACTTGATTTGATCCGAGTGTGTCACACATTATTCATGTATGAAAGAAATCAGGATTCTAGTGATTGCTTTATGTATATTTGAACACAAGAATTACTCATAATGGGCTACATGAGCCGGCACATAAATTTTTAGTCAGCGATGATGAATCATCTAGCAGATGGAGCTCTGAGTGATAAAACAAAAGATATATGACTATAGATTGATTTATCTTTTGATTGTCATAAGATAATCTACTAAGTTAGCTAGTAATATCACTATATTCATTATACATGACACAAATGTACAATAAAATTTGATCACTTAAGAGATTGAGATTAGATGAGCATAGATAGCATGAGTATGTCACTACTCACTTTATGTGCTTACTCATTGTGCTACTTGGGTTTTAATGGTTACGCCAATAAAGATGGTGTGTCAGATGTAGGATTATTCGAGTATATTCCTTGAGATCTGGATCATCAAATCTCTCAACTTTCGACTCTCTTCAGAGGTGACTCATACTAGATTCATGTTGCTGGCGCACTATCATTGGAGAGGTGTCATTACTCTCTTCAAAATCATTCATGTTAATCATATTTGATATTTGCATAAGAGCAGGGTCAATCATCACTCCCTCCGTGAGGAATAACACAAGGAAAAGATCCCAACAAACATAGTCTAAAAGTATGTTTTCTCAGATTGAGTTCTTAAAAATTAATTTATCTTGAAAAAATGTGACATCAATGCGTGTGATAACTCTCATAGTCTGTGATGAATAATATTTATATTTTTTTCTAAGTACTTGTGTATGAGCAGGGTCAATTTTCAATCCTAACTCTAAATGAAGATTCACTTGATAAAATTAGAAAAAAAAAATATTAGAAACAAGATTAAAATATCTCATATAGTTAATAAGACGAGGAAGAATTGTCTAAAATGATTTGATCATGTCCGACGTAGGCATTCTATTGCATCGATTAGGAAGTATAAAATCATTCAAGTAAAGAAAGAAAAAAAATTAGAGGCATGCCTATGAAGAATTAAGTAAAAATTTTAAAAAGAATTTAACTATTAAATAACTAAGAATAGATATAAATTTTTACAGAGTTAATTGAACAAACATGATTCATATAATCAATCCCAAGTAGATGAAATAAAGCTTGGTTGATTACGTTGATGATAACCTATTAATGAAAATTTTAAGGTAAAAAAATATTTCTTTTATTTTTTTTAAATTTTTATTAGGTAGATTTTTCATGTTCATTATCATAAAGTTCAATGATTAGGCGTGGGTGACGGTAGATAGTTGATAGACCTAGTCGACAGCTTGACAAGCCACAGTACCATGTCATGTGGCAGCAAGGTGCAACAGCTATTGAGCAGTTGTGGTGGTAAATTTTTTTCCAAATTTTTTTTTTAAAAGAAGCTTTTTTCCACTAGGTTGGTTTCGACATTTGTCATTGCTAGACTAAATTTCAAATTGAATTGAAATTGTTAAATTAGGTATGAATGAGGCAAATAGACCCCTAATTTGTAAATTTTAATTTTAAGGCGCATGACCTACATGGTGCCAAGAGAATCCTAGTTAGGTTTGGCATGCTAGGCCTGTCATTCTATGTCGTGTCATGGGTTGGCATGCGATACTACCATTCATAGCTCTTGGCACTCCTGCCATGCCTAGTCTTGTGAAACTGTGTTGCACCTGATACAAGGTCATGCTTATTGTCAGGCATGGGCCGCTCATCCACTCGTAATCTTTGGGCATAATCCAAAATATCAACATTTGCAAGAGTAAGAAATGCATATTTTCTCTGTGACAATATGATATTTTTTTTTTGTAAAATATGTAATGTTTGTGCCAATGAGATATCCAAGTCTTTGAATCTGAAATTGTGTCTGGAGATACTATTTGAGTTGAGTGATCATCAACTTGTTATCTTCAATAATTAGAATTTGATCTACATAGATAATCAACAAATTCATCATCTTGTTTGTAATATTCTAGAAGAATATAGAAAGATTAATAATATATATGTATATGATCCGAACAAATTAATTGTTTATGTAAACATTGCAATCTAAATTTCTGATGATAGTTTCAAGTCATATAATACTTTTCATAGTCTGTAAATTATATTTAATTGTATTGCTCAAAATTCAAGTAAGTACTCCTCCATATGCACTTCTTCCAGAAGGTGACCGCGAAATAATAAATTTGTCATGTCTAATTGTATCCTCCAAATATGAGGTACTGTATGAGAAATAATAATTTACACCAACATCTGCTTAGTCACTCGAGAGTAAGTATCTTAGTAGTCAACACAAAATTTCTGAGTGTATCACATTGTTACAAGTTTCACCTTATGGTAATCTATATTTTTGTTTGAACTTATCTTCATAGTAAACACTCACACATAGCTAACAATACACATTTTTGGAGGTTGGGATACTAGTTTGTATGTCCTATTAGAGTGGAGGGCATGTATCTCTTTCTTTATTGTTAGGTATTATTATTAATGAGATAAAATCTTAGGAAGAGACCTGGATATCCCAGTATTATCAATATAAGCAATAAAAAAAATATAATGAAAGAGTGACAAAATCTATTAAATCTAGTTGCTAGATTATCTGGATCTTTGACAAGCTTGTATCTAGATTGAGTAGATAGGATATATCCATTTTTTCTAGTATAAACTCTAAGTCCTGAATGATCAAGTCTCCTAATAATTGACTTAATATTATTGTCATTTAGTCTTGAATGAGAGTTTACTTCCTGAAAAATCTCATTCTCTTCATAATCAATATAATTTAAATTCGTTGATTGATATAATGATTCCATAAGAATAATATAATACTGAATATTAAAAAGCTCAGAAATAGCTGACAAATAACTCTTTTTACTAACTGATGATCCAAAATATAGATAGGACTATAACTAAGATAAAAAGAATAATAAATTCATGTACAACATCATTATTCACACTTAAAAGTGGAAAATGAGATGAGCATCTCAGGCATAACCCACAACATGGCCTGCATAATGCGACTCAGGCACGGACCAACACAAGATGATTAATGCCTAGAACAAGTGTGGGCATGCATGTGACACAGCTCATGCAATGCTGAGTCGGGCATTTCAGCCCACTTGGTTGAATTTTATTCGGCATGGCACACTTCAACACAATGGGTTGCTTGGGTCAAAAATGGCTTGGTGACAAAATGGATTGCTTGGTTCAAAAATGGCATGGTGACAAAATGAATTGGGTCGTGCATCGATGACGCATGGGTTGGACATATATTCTGACAAGAGTTGGGATACGAAATTTCTAACTTAAACTAAATTCAAATTGGGTTTGGGTGTAAATCTAAGGGTTATCTTGTTACTCAGATTGTGATTTTTATAGATATAGCAAGGCATGCTTCTTTTCTTTGAGAGATGTCAATAATCATGCCCCCAACTCAAAATTGATAGGAGAACTTCGAAAAAAAATTGCTCCCATCAAATTAGGATATCTTGTTATGCCTATAAAAAAATAGGGTCTGCCTAAGTAGGTGTCAAATGGGCCAGGCATCCCATGTGCCTGACTTCCTGTTCTAGGCTAGGGCTTTTGGCCTGCGTGCCATGGGGGTTGAGGCCAGGTATGGCCCGGCATGCCTATCTCTGCGAGATGATTTTGGCTTGGCTAGCCAACTTAGAATTGCTTGAACATGGTTTAAGCCAACCCATAATGAACCAAACTAGCTTGGAACAAACTCGTGCTAGCTTGGAATGAACAAAGCTAACTTAGGTTCGAGCCTTGCCTAGCACATTTGTGGTGGATTTGCATGACCAGACAGCTGGAAGGCCAACGGGTTGTTTGGGGATGCCCTTTTTTGGAGACATGCAAGCATGACCCCCGATGATACCTCTATGCCTAAGAGGCAAAAACCAGACCCAAGTTAGCAGAGATCAAAGATCGAACTAGGGGTAATTGAGTTTGGCCCAGGCTTGTTTGGAATGAACCCAAGCTAGCTTGGGTTTGAGCCATTTGGAGACATGCTCAAAATTGTTTTAGTACCCAAGTTGTGTTGGGTTTTTGCCAGCCTGACATGGTCTGATACATCATTTGTATCTCTAATCACTTTTTTTCTAGGCTTGTTAAAAAGCTAAGTCATAATTAAATAAGACAATATTCGTATTTACTAAAATTTTAATAGTTTATGATGAAAAATACTTATGGTTTTAGGTTCTCAAGTATCCATGGAAAACATATTTCAAAACACCAGATGTCAACTTATCTCATCCTCATGAAAATCGAGAACAAAACACATAACTTCATAATTTCTATATGACAACATAAATATCATCTCTCCAAGATATAAGATTTGAAAGGATGTATATTGAGAAATAGTAAAAGTTGAGGTGACAAACGAGTCGTGCCAGGCATTGCTGACCCAACACACCATTAAGAAGGGGCATCCTGGCACTGCTTGTTGATGCGCAGGTTAACCTGGTTCCTGTTGGGTCAAGCTGGTGAAAACCTGGCATGGTTCTTGCAATGGGAGGACTGGGTCATTCTCAGCTATAACCCAGGCTATCTCGGGTTCATTATGGGCAAGCATGAGTCCGACCTGACTAGCCCTAGTGTGGTCCAAGCTAGCTAGGTCTAGTTGTAGCCTTTTAGTCATGTCCTGATTTTATATAGGAACAACAAAGCATTCTTGTTTTGCTCGAGCAATGTGGGCAAGCACTCAACACTAATTTGATGGGATCACCCTTTTTTTTTCAAAGTGTTCCCATTAAATTTGAATCGAAGGTAAGGGCATGCTTACTCATATCACTCAAGGAAAGGAAAAATATTTTGTTATGCCTATAAATATTAAATACTAGAGTATGAATAATTATTTATTTATTTTTTGTTTTAGTTATTCTTAAAGTTTCATAGATTTAGGCTTAAACCCAATCTAAATTTTGTTTAGACCTTTAATGTTTTGTCATTGGGTTGGTGTCGACCCACGTGGGCCATTGTTTGAACTAAAATTCAGCATGACACAAATCATGTCACATGTCAGCTTACTCTTATTCTAGACATGACTCATTTTGTGTCAGGTCATGGCTGGGCCATCAGGAAGGCTCGGCTTGTTCGTCATCTCTAAGCAGAAGAAGATATCTGATTGATAAGATATATCACATTTAGCATTGCATCTCCCTAGAAGGGGAGTTTTGAAATTTTTTTTTTGATGTGGGAGTGTGTGTTATTCCAGTCATATGTATATTCTTTCTTTTAAAAATTTTATTTTATTAGGATGTGTCGTGTTAGGAAATCTAGAATATAATCATATAATTTATATTATAAGTACTAAATTTGTTTGATATATTATAATATATTATTATTTTTAATTTTTTATAATATTTCTAGCAAGTTTAATTTTTATAATTTTGACTTTTGTAAGAATTTTAAGAAATAAAAAAAAAACTTATAAATTATAAAAAAAAAAAATAATTAGATATCTAAATCATTCTTTGATCATATTTCTATTAGGACCTTATATGTCCAAGCACATGATATCGAATGAGTCCATACTCAAAATAAATTGATATATAGAATATGAAGCTCTGATAAATTTTCTTAATTTATGTCAGTTAAGAACATGTTTCTCTATTGCATGCACATCACCATGGATGCCTCCACTGAGCATTCGCCTACTGTAACTAGGGGTGTCAAATGGGCTGTGTTGGGTTAAGCGGTTATGGATTAACGGTGACGGGTGAAAAATATGTAAATTCACATACGACACGTTTAATAAATGGGTAAAAAATTAAAACACGAATACGAATACAAATCGTTTAATAAATGGGTGTAACTCGATACGACTTGTTTAACACGTCTAATTTTAATGGGCTGGGTTGGATTGAGTTGGGTTAATACGATAAACTACTCATTTGATCACGTTTGACATATTTAACACTGTAAATCACATGTTTAACTCTTTATCCGTTTATTTAAACAGGTTATAAACGGGTTAGCATGTTTCATCCGAACACGACCAGTTTATTAAACGTGTTAAACGGGTTGACCCGTTTATAACCAAAGCCCGTTTAGATCTCACCCAAATCTATTTAATCAGTGGTTAATTATATTGGTTAATCGTGTCGTGTTGAATTTTGACAGGCCTAACTGTAACAACAATAATGAGTTGCAACCCACACACTACACAAACCTACATACTATCACACGAATATTATTTAAGATTTAATCACCCCTCTTTGATTCTATGTTAAATTTGACGCAAATTAAAATAATGTAATAACATTTCAATAAAAATTCATACATTAAATATTCTTATAAAATAAGCATAAATAATTGAGACAACTCATATGTCAGGAATTTTCAACAAAAACATAAAAAACAAAATAAATAATAATAAAACTACAACATCAATCAAATACTTGAATATCTTCCTTCAAAACTAGCTCAAATAGTTGCCCAAACTAATTGGGGTAACTATTATAATAAAAAAAATAAAAAAAATAAAAAAAATAAAAAAAATAAAAAAAATAAAAAAAAATAAAAAAAAATAAAAAAAAATAAAAAAAAATAAAAAAAAATAAAAATTAGCAACTATTATAAATATATATACATACATACATACACACACATGTTAGTATATATGTGTGTGTGTCAGATAAATCATAACAATTTGCATAGGGCAAATGGTCATTAATTGGTATGTATTGGTGAATAATAGATATAAATTAGAGTTGACATAATTCATTTAAGCAGTAGGGAGGTTTTATCTTAGAAAAACATCAGCTCTTAGTCTTACCGTGGCTAAATCCAGCATGATAAGCTCTTGGAAAGGTGATTATAAATTCCCCAGGGTTCTGGACGGCCTTATAAACAGGGACGCCGTGGCGTAACAGAATGCTCGGAGGGAACAAGGTGGTCTTCCCCAGTAGTATATCGAAGGCCCCGTCCTCCCCATCAACAGGAAGAATGCTCCTGGCATATACCTGCTCCTTCACCACCTTTTCAAACATCAAAGCTGCATGGCCAGGAATTCCATACCAAGTTTTCGATGCCCCGCAGTGATGGTAATTGATACTGCCACAGCGACGACTCGAAAGTTACAAACAAAAAAAGAAAAAAAGAAAAAAAAAAAAAAGAAAACAACAGTCACGTCACATTTGCCTGGGCCCGAAGATAATTAGGGCTAAGGCGTGCCTGAGGTCTGCCTTTAATAATCATGGTGATCATCACATTTATCCAAGTAATAGTAGTTCTTGGATTTGAGCCAGCCAAACAAGATATCTCCGGCCTTTTTTTTTTTTTTAAATTTTTTTCCACCCTCCCCCGAATTCCCCCTTGCCAACCACAGGGCAGACGCATACGACAAATAAAAATATCTCTAACTTTGGAGTTCTTATGAGATCAAGTATATCAGTGATGGTTTAAACACACCTAAAGTTATCTCTAACCTATCAGGGACAAGACTTGACGGGGTGTATTCAGCACATCCCCATACTACTACTACTACTACTTTCAAGATTAAAAGTGGCCAAGAAGAAGATACCTGTATAGAAAATGATCTTCCACATGCCAAGCAAAGGTACTAAAAAGCATTCCAATGTAAAGCATGGGATCGGTAACCCCCTGGAATAAGTACAAGGCAAGCAGGCAAGGTTGGGAAAATCAAAAAAAAAAAAAAAAAAAAAAAAAAAAAAAAAACACATGAAGAAGAAGATAGAAATATCTGAGCAACTCACAGGTATGGCCGTTTTCAGAAGGCGCAAAGTGGACTCTGGAAGCCTTGAAAAAATCTGAACCCACAGTCACAATAATTGGTTAGTATCCTGAAAATTTAGGGATGATGTCATCTCACGAGTGGGTAGATAATTTACACTATTAGAGGGTTTCTGTACAATAATCAATAGTAAAATCTCACAATCATTGATTATATAACGATCAACTCGAATTCTTTTTACTTTGGATCATATATTATATGTATTTGATTGTTCTCATAATTTTTTTGTTGGTATTTTGAATTACAAAGCATATTAATGCTAAACTAATATTTTCACTTTGTAATATTTGGTAAAATATTATATATTTTTTTGTTTTTTGTTTTGTTTTTTGTTTTTATTGTTTTTTTATTTGTTTTTTATTGTTTTTTATAATTTTTTTTAAATATATTATGTTTATTAATAATTATCTTTAACTTTGCATGTGTGAGCTATGCTTGCATTATTGGTCCCAAGTTCAGATAAAATACAAGAGTGAGTGAGTGTGTGTGTGTGTGTGTGTACACACACACACACACAAATAGTCATTCTTTTATGTGAGTTATGCTTGTATTACTAGTCCCAACTCCCAAGCTTGGATAAAGAAGGAAGATGACATTAAGTAGACAATCAACCTGAATAAATTATCATAAATTTTTTATGAATTCTGAATTATTTATATTTATATATATATATATATATATATATATATAATGATTCTAGGAAGCTTCCCACTCTAAGCATTTTGTTATATGGTTAGAATGTAATGGCTTAGCAAGGATTATTGTGACAATGCTTGGTCATAGGGATGAGAAAGCAAGTTCTCACACTTTCTTGAGTGAGTGTGAGTAAATAAGTTAGTTCAAGTTAGCAGATTTAGGGTAAATAAATATTGGGTCATTGAATAGTAAGTGATCAGAATTAGTTGATAACCTAATGAGTAAAAATATTAATATACGACGTTTATAAAAGTCTACGTAGTAGAAGAGTAAAAAATATATGAAAATTGATGATTATAAGTTGTAGTACATGGGCAAAAAGATAAAAAGAAATGATGCTGGAATAATTATGGGCGTAGATGGTAGACTTAAAAGATAAAGTTATAGACATGAAAAAAGCTAGCAGCATACTTATAATAAGAAAAATAATAGTGAGTGAAAAGACCCTAAATATGATCAGTATCTATGTTTCACTAGCAAGACTTGGTAAAAAAATAAATAAATTCTTTTTTTGCGAAAATATACATGAATTATTTGTAAGATTATTTGCGAAAATAATAGTAAGATTATTTGTAAAAAAATAATTATGGGCGACGAATCGTGTCGCGGGCCCGTGCCGGGCTGAACTCCACAAAACCGTGTCTGGCCCGGCACGAAAGCACGGTCGAGCTTGAAAAAAATAGGCCAGGCTGGCCCGCCACGTCACGTTTGACACATCTATCGGTCACATTAATTTTACTTCTTCAAACAATGTGATATTTTCATACTTTTTTTGTCTTTTTTTTTTGTATTATGGATGAGAGCACCAAATTTGTATGTTCTCAATCCAATTTGCTTACTATATATGTGCTCTTCATATGTTTAGTTGATTTAAATTTTTGAGTTTTGTTTGAGTTTTGTTTGAGTTCTGTTTGAGTTTTGCTTGAGTTTTAGTAATATATGGGTTAAGTTTTTACATGGTATTAAACCAAGTATTCACATCCTAGGAAACATTAAGAAAATAATAAATACTTATTATTTTTCGTGTACTATTAGTTTTGTTATTAATGTTTTTTTACTTAAGACTTTTGGATTGACGATTTGAGCCAATACTCAGATTATTACTAAACATTCTCTTTTCTTATTTTTTTTGCATGTTCATTAAGTTTTATGGTAGAAAGTGATAATCTCTCAAAATTCATTGGGTATAATAGCCATTATTAGTGCCTAGGATTGGTGCAGCAACAAAGAAAAAATAGTAGAGGAGATAGGGAGGAGAAAAAGTAATGGAACAAAATGAAATCACTAAAAAAAGAAAATCTAAGTTTGAAAATAAGATGAAACCACACACACATACACACATATCTTGAGGCATACCACAAGTTGAATGCTCCAAAACAATGAAAAAACATATAAAACAATAAAACATGAGCTAAAAACTCAATGTTTTCCTTCAAGATGGATAATACATGACATTAATTTCTAGCTTGGAAAAGAGGAAAGCAACTTATGATCTTCTGAGAGTATCAATGAAGATGTCTGTAGTTTGATCATTGATAGGCACGCATGCTATAGTGATTGAACTATCATAGATCTTTTATCAAATGAAGTACTAATCAATCTCAATATATTTCGTTTGCTCATGAAATACTAGGTTTGCTGCAATATACCGAGTTGCTTGATTGTCATAGTAAAATATCTTATCTTTGTATAATACCTCTATACTAGATCTCGAAATAACTGTTTCTCTTACTCTTCTATAAGAAAATATTACTTAAAAAAATATAAAAATATGTGGTGAATCTTCTCTTTATAATTCTTGGAACTCAATAAAATCGAAATAACTGTTTTTCTTAAACACTTAACTCAATTGAAATTATTCTTGTAGATTGAGTTTCAGCCGAATGATTTTGGTATCTCAAGTATTTTCTGAAGATTGAATTTGTTTATCCATGAGGTATTATTTTTTGTTCATGGAAATGGTATGCTCTAAGAAAATTTATCCAAGCTTTGCATGTGGTGATATGTATCAGTTATCTCACCACTTAACCCAAGTGTAAACTCGTTCACATATACTCATACCTAGTTTATTCTTCCAGATATATGAGAATCATAATAAAGTTTCACTTAGAGATGAAAATAAGCGGTCCCGACCCATTATGACATGGCCCACTCGGGCTGCGGGCCAAAGTAGGTCATGCCACTTTGGTTCATTTTATTCGAGCCAATTATTAGTGAGCCCTTCGGCCCTTCCCAGCCCTACATTGGCTGCAGACTAAAACAAACTAAAATCTTAAAAATGCTCAGGCATACCAAATACAAGTACATAATTAGTCATATATGTATATACATAATTTTTACCTAATTCAATATTTATTTACTATATGCAAAAAACTATATGCAATCATTTTTTTACATAAAAATTCATTCTCATCATTGTGACAAATAAAAATAAAGCCAAAAAAAAAATAGATAGCATATGTTTTTATTACATGAAAAAAAACATCAAATTCATCTAATGTCGAAAATAAAATAATATTACTATTGCTAAATATCAACCACAATAAAGTTTAAATTATCAATAAAATAATGGAACCAAGTTTCAATTAAATAATGCTAACAGACGTGTTAATATCCAAATAACCAATATAATAAAGATTTATATCAGCGATGGTTGCTGTGTCGGCATCATTATCAGCTATAAATAAAATACACATAAGTTAATAAGAAAATATATAAAAGAAATATTTATTATAATCCTGAATAATAAAGTAACCTTATCAGCAAAACCAAGCAATGAATTATGTGTGCATGTGAGAATCTGGATAGTTTCATCAAACATTTGACTCTTATACTTGGTTTTTGTCGTCACTATCGGTTCTATTGCCACTATCGAATTCTTTGGGCAATACCCACTACTAGATCTTCCAGAGGGTATGTCGTCACTCGCTAACCCCAATGTCACCTCCCATTTGCCAAAAAATACCCTTCGATACCATGAAATAAACCTATGTTAGGTTTTTAAATGCAATGGAGATAGAGGAAGGAGGGAAAGATGAAAAATATTAAAAGATATAATTTTTTATTATAATTTAAAAAGGCTAAGTCTGAATACAACATAATCATATATATATATATATGTATGTATGTATGTATGATTTTGAGCAGCCCACAAGTTAGGTGTTCTAAGCAATAAAAAAATTAAAAAAAAGAAACATAAAAATAAAATAAAACTCAACTAGTAATTATTATATAAAATGATATTTTGATAAAATAAGTTTCATATTATTATATATAAATATATCATGATGAAATAACAATAAAATATAAAAAATATACATAAGTAATGAAAAATAAGAATGAAATGTATAAAATAAAATAAAAATAATACAATAAAATATAAATAATAATTATACTTGTGAAAGGACTTCTTGAAGACTTTCATGTGATGTTAGCTAAAGATATGATTCTCAATAGTTCATTTGAATGTGTCAAAAATTTTTCATAGTTAAAGTATGATGAGAGAAATACTCTTTTTTATTCTCCACTCTCACACCTAAGCAATAAAAGGTAGATACCCAAACAAGAAAGCTGAAAACAATATATATCAAACATTGTCCATCTTTTTTTTTTTGTTAGAGCGAGGATGAATAATACCAAATTTCACTATTGATGATGATATAAAATCAATGTGTTGTTGCCCACACCACATCTAATACCAATCAACAATGGCTATTGTACCACTACCAGCCGTTATAGTGATAATGGGAATAAAGAGTAGACGTGGGAACTCGGATCGGGGTGCATCCCCTTTTCTTTGGATAAAATTTGATCCTTCTATTACCAAAAAAGTAGTAAATGCATAATATATGGTGGATATGGTTTCAATATTCAAGTCACACATTTTCTCCCTCTGAGTCCCTGTCCCCGAGTCTCAAAGAAAGAAAAAATGGTTATGGTCAGCCAAGCCATCCGTTCTTCGTCAAGCCATCTTAGATGGAAATTTCTTACTTAAAATAGGTTGCTTCCGGTAGGACTTTCTTTCTATCAATATGACAAGTGTAGGTAGAAAAGAATCCATTTCTCCTGGAATAGGACCATGAGAAGGAAGAGGCGGCGATTCTTTTCTGTGTTGGAAGGGCGCCAGAATTGAGGAAAATAGATAAAAAAAACAATCTTTCTTGCTTTGGTAGGAATATTGCAAAAATAGTATTCCTAAAGTATAAGAGCATATAGCCGTTGAGTTCCCTTGCATGTAGTTTATAGTGCAGAAAGCTACTTGGAGAAAAAATAAGATGTTTGGCAGGTCAGGTGCTCGCCTATGCAACTAGTTGAGTTTGAGTTCATTTTGGATAGTTGATTCGATATCACCGGGAGAAAACTAGGGCGTCACACCTTTCACAAGGATGGATCAAGTTTTTGATTTTTTTTCTCAGCCTTCGCTCGTATAAATAGAAAAGAGAGGGGCTCGGGTTAAATAAAACCATTTGTAGCTTGGGTAAATAAATGCCTGAGGCCTTTCTTTCTTATGCGGTAAAGACAAAGTCACTGAAGGTATCTAAGGAAGGGAGAGGGAAGAACCTATTCCTCTGTTGGTGCCTATCCACTTGGATAGCTTTGATTTGTATAGCGCTTGGATTACTTGAGAGTGAAGGGTCTCGCTTTCAAGTTGTATCGGCTGGCAATATGCCATAGCGGCAGGTTAAGAATCGGACACTTGCACCGAGATAAAACAAGAGCTCTTTCAAAAAGAAATGGACAGAGCAAAAAATGAGTCACGATTGGGGAGGAAAAGTCACTTGATTCTAAAGATAAGGGGAGTGGGCAGTTTAGATTTCCATCCTTTCTGCTTTTGTTCTCTTTTTGCTCTTTTTGATTTGGAGTTCTTTGCCATGTAGTTCTCACTTTTATGGTTATCATATAATATCAAAAATTGAATAAAAAATCATATATATCATATCAGTAACCTCAATATGAATATAGAGTAAAAAATCTCCTAATGCACCCTTATGTGACAGATACTTGTAATTTTATGTTGTTTAATTTTGTTGGTTATATAATATCTCAAAAACTTGTTAATAAGAATATTTCATCCACAAATATCTATAAGTATATGATGAGTCATATAAATAGTAAAAATTTTTATCCAGATATCGATGAAACATTAATTATATATGTAGTTTAGTTATTCAATAGTAAGATGATTTATTTCTAGTAAAATTGATATTTAAATTATGGAATAATCTTAGATTCATGATTTATTCATTTGATGCATATGATATATATTTAAATTTGCTCGAATTATATTATTTTTGGAAATAAAATGAAGATTAAAGTGTTATACAATGACTACATGTGCTAATGACACAAGATTATTTTTATCATTAAGCTAGTCTCAAAGGTAGTTTCCTCATTATTTTTGATACAATAAATTATCCATGTTTGAGAGTCATTTATAATTTCACAATAATTAAGTAATTTTGTTAATTTATCTTAATGGTTGTTTCGTATCTACTCTTATTTTTTGACCTTAGATATCATAAAAATAAATGATTGACATGATTTGCAAGTATTTTTACTTTTAATTTCGTAAGCTCCAAACTCATATAGTTAAAGTTATTATCTTGTGAATTATTATCATATTACAAGTCATAACATACTTGTACAATAGATTGATGTGTAAAAATATTATTACTCTTAGCTGATAAGTGTCATACTTATGATGATTTATAAATATAAATTTTGAGTTTTAAGATATATATTTAGCTCATGTATCACCGTCAAAATGACTATTGCTTCCTTCCTACTATATTAATGAGTGAGCCTCATAATTTATATATCATTATCGATCATAATAATCTTGCATAAATCTACAAATAGTTAAAATAATAGTTCAAGTTATGTCTAATTACTTATTCATCATTATCCATAATACAATATAAATCAAATATATTCATTAATAAAAATTATTATTATCACATCACATATATCTAGGTATTAAATGGGCTGCATTGTACCATAACGTCCTATTTTTATGTGATCCAATCTGGCTATCATGACAAGATTCCAAACACTTAGCCCAGCATGACCTATTTGGACCATAGCAGGGCACTTTTGTGTAGACAATGCTGAGTCAATTATGGGTCATGGCAGGTTGTGTCGATTATATGCAACATGAATGATCAGTTAATTTATTGAAATTTTAATTTTTATTTATTAAAAATATTATATTTATATATTAAAATAATATAATTAAAAAGTGTCTTGTATTAGAAATTTAAATGAATTAAAATTAATTTAATTATTTAAAAATATTTTAAATTGGCCTAACTCAAAAATCAAAATATTTGTAAAAAAAAAATATAATCCAAAAATGAAAATATAATACATAATATAAGATGAATTAAAAATAAATAAAATATGAATTATCAAATGTCATTGCATCAGTAATCAATCTATGTCTGCAGTATGGTAATACATATGCAATTTATCACCATTAAGTATGATTTTTAATGTTGTACTAATGGTGGTGAAGGTGCCCTCAATATCCTCAAAATTCTGAGTTATCATCAACTAGCAATTTTTTTTACTTTATCCTGAATGCATAATCTTGAATTTTCTTAGTCCTTCAAATATGTAAGTACCTCTATAATATATGTTTATAGTATAGATTTTCCATCTAAAATAATATTGGATGTCACAAAAAAATAGATTTGAACACTATGTTAGATATTAAAAAGATCAATAAATTACATATCATCTTAGATAGTATGAGATTCATAGATTTGTATGATTTTCATAACTTAAAATATTTAAATTCATATTATTAGTATATGATAAGATAGAATAGTAATTAATATCTAAGTATTGAGATGACTCAATTTTTTTCAATAGATCATCCCATCGTTTGCATATAAATAATTGAATGAACAAATTATCTCCGGATATGGTGTTCCTTTTTGTACTTGATGCCTTGCTGTATCAATGACATCTAGTATCATAATTTATAAATATGTTAATTTTTCTTGAATAAAACCTTCAGGTTCATTAATTTAGTTCATGTAAATAGATATGTATGTTAATATATTTTTTATTTTATTCATCTTAGCCTCAGGATACATACAAGCAATCAATCAATATATGATTAGAATAGAAGATTGATATTTTGAATATTTGATTTCCATCTCAATAGTCATGACACTAAATATAGGAAATTCTCTATATTTGTTAAATGTGTTACTAATATTATACACACACACACACACACACACACTAAATACAATGCAATAATGAAAGTATATATAGATGAACATATATTTGTCATATTATAAAAAAACTTTAAGAATTTCATAAAAGAAATTTATGTATTTCAGTTAAAATTATTAATAATTTATAAGTTTATCACTTTTACTATTGTCCATAGTTATAAAAGGTGCACCTGAGGCGCGCCAAAAGCTTAGGCTCCACCACTCCCGGGAAAAACGCCTAGCTTCAGGTGAGGCGCAACCGGGTGAGGCACAGCAGGCATCGACTTCCAGTTTCATCGACTTCCACTTTTGCAAACTAGAAGTTTGCAAAAGTTTGCATTGAGGGTTCTCAACCTAACATGTAGTGCATCAGGTTGTGAAAGGAATTGAAGTATCTTTGAGAATGTAAGTTACTAAAGCAATTACATGCAATTGAATTTGTGTCTTTAAGTTACAATATTATTTAATGTAACTTAGATTTTTCAAAACTAAAATATTGAGATATAATTATAAAAATTATTTGTTTTTTCAGATTCATAGCAAGAGGAGAAATATGTTGGACCATCAACACTTGAATGATTTGGTATACATTAAGTACAACCGAACCTTGATGAAAAGATATATTGAACGTCATACCATTGATCCCATTATCTTGAAAGAAATAAATGATAGCAACGAATGGTTGATGAGAAAAATGAAAGATGAATGTGTTGCAGAAGATGATTTGGTGTTTGAAGGTGATGATTTAACATGGGGTGATATTGCAAGAGCTAGTAGAGCTGAGGAGCTTAGGGTTTATACAAGAGCTAAACCAAGCAAAACACAAACACCAACACCAAAACCAAAGTCAAAACCATCTAGCTCTAAACATACTCCTACTCTTGCTTTGATTGATGAAGATGAAGAGATGATCTATTCATCGGGAGAGGAAGATGAATAAGAGAGAGTGGAAGATTGATGATGGGTATGATATTGATGAAGATTTTATTGATTTAGATTTAAATGTAGATACATGAGTATTTATTTTATTTTAGAACTTTGAATATGTGTTATTTTGTTTTGAAACTTTGAATGTTTGGATGATGGGAGCACTATTAATATTTGATTTTTATCTTTGAAGTTCTTTAGTTTATTATTAGATGAAAATTAAAGACTATATTTAGTAAAATGTATAATTTTTATGTGTATTAGGCTAGGTGCGCCTCAAATAAAAAAGCTCGTGCCTCAAGTGTGTCTTGCGCCTTAAGGCCCCAAAAGGCTTTTGCACCTCAGTGCGCCTTGCGCCTTAAATAACTATGCTATTGACATAATTATATATCACAACACATGACTCTAACATCAATATATCAAATAGGTATAATTCAAATAAAGTCTTACATTCATTTAATTTTTTTCTTTTTTAGACTTGCTAACAAATATAAATTACTAAATAATTGTTATCTATTATGTATCATAAGATATTTTAGTAAATTTTTTATTTTTCTAATGTTGAGAAAATAATTTTCATTTATACTTATATTATTAGGTTAATTATGTGATATATATATGTAATATGAAAAATTTTACCTAACGTCCAATCACTAATGGTTTTGATAATTAATTAATGATAATTTTATTATTCAAAATATTATCAAATATATACTAAAATTTTTATTCTGAATATTATATTTCATAAAGATTCTCGTCATATATTTATATATCACACGGTCA
The DNA here is from genome assembly GCA_029783825.1 of Sapria himalayana. Taxonomy (NCBI): domain Eukaryota; kingdom Viridiplantae; phylum Streptophyta; class Magnoliopsida; order Malpighiales; family Rafflesiaceae; genus Sapria; species Sapria himalayana. The sequence goes on along the minus strand of JAREIK010001563.1, from coordinate 1,979,914 downwards.
ATATAATGATGAAAAATCTCAAAAAAATTTAAAATATTTTTTAAAATATTTATTTTGAATCTACATGGTGAATGATGAGATATGCTAATGATATATCATTATGATTAATTCATATGTCGAATGTCATGAATACAAATATATTATATTTTTTAAATTTATTAATTATTAATTATTTTTTTAATTTATATATAATATTTTATTATTTCATTTTTACTAGTTGACCTAGGAATTTTACAAGTTGGTTGAAAGTAGATCTTCATAATACTAACTACCATATGATTCTCTAAAAATATAATCGGAATATTGAAAATGATAATCAGTATAGTCATGTATTTCCTCCAGATATCATTATAGTATATGAAGGTTTTGACTATTACTTGAGACTACCGAATCATATTAAAGATTAAATCATGACGGTAGGACAATATTGTGATCTTTACTCTTTAGCACTAGTAAAGTATTTAGTTGTTACGATATAGAATTAATGTTATAGCTATTTAAATTTTATAAGATAAGTATGGATGTGATTCTATGATAATATCACAATTATAAAGAATATGTCGTACAATAAAAAAATAATGTCACTAAATTTATAGGGATGTGCCATACAAAGATTGTCATTAACAATTTGATAGATTTTTTGCTAAAAAAGAATATATAAACTATGCAAGATTTCATATTCTATCCTTTCAGATATATATCTTCATAAATTTATCAATTTATAATTACTCGAAACTCTAAAGTCATGAAATTAATTTATAATTGCTCTTTCTATCTCTATAAATCATCATAATTTATCAAGATATATAAAAATATTTCTTAGTTTGAATATTAAAAAAACTTACACACTAACATAATTACTTATTCCTGATTAATAATTTCTTTCTCCATACCAAAAGAAAAAAAATTAGTATAAAATATCTCAAATCAATTTTATACGATGGGTATATTATCACAATATAGGAATAAACAACAAAAATACAAATCAAGAAAGTGATGGGATGACCGATATGATTTCTCTTAGGATCATACTCCTAAAATATAAAAATATGACATTGATTACTCATTCACATTATCTATTTTCTCTATTACTCTTTTTCAATTCATTATGATAGTCTCTTATAGTATTCCAAATAATTCAGTACTCTCCTTCAATCTAATATCCAAGTGTTACATTCATTCCTCTAAGAATTTATAGATCTTGTTTTCAAAATTTTCTTTTATTGTGATAAAAGATCTCTTTTTTATAGAGATATTTTTTCACATTGAATCATATTTTTTAACTTCTTTTACTATTGCTGTGTGTAGAGGATAAATTTTCTATTTCAGTTCTTTATTTCTTTTAATATTCTGCTTTATATTTTTCAAAATACATAAAATATCCACAAATATATCACGATGAGTTGCTAAGGAATATTCAATGTAAGCGAGCTCTTCTCATATTGCTTTCTTCTTTTTAATTTCTTGTATGTTAGTTGTGGTGAAGGATAAGTATTTTTCCTAAATTATTGCCGGTTCTTTTCTTTCAAGTATTGGCTTTTTTCATTTTTTATATCTTTCTGTCTCTTTTTATTTGTGATAATGTTAGAAGAAATATCATTAGACACATTGCATTGAATTATTCATTCATAGGACTCTTTCTCCAGAATCATCAGACACATAACAAAGTAATAAAATAATTGTGAATTAATTGGTCAAAAAATTCACTATTGAGGAACTCAAAATTGATTTCTCCAGAATCAGCTCTACATAAAAATGGTGCCCGACAAGAATTACATATAACAATATCGCTCTCTCCGAAATAATTATTGAAATATTAAGAATTAGTCATATAAATAAGCATATGAAAAATAACCAACTTTATTCACGTATGTGAGTTCTTCCATCATCAAATATCTATATGTAATTTTTGATATTATTTTTTATGTGTTATTTTCATATATCAATAATTTAGTCAACTGATAAAATAGGTTGTATTTGGAGGGATTTATAATTCATATTATCTCTTATGCCTAGAAATCCAAATAACTTGCTAATGATTCTCTTATTAAAATGAATTTAAATGTTTCTCACATAGCATAGTTTTTCTCGTCTATATTCCAAATTTATATAAAATTTCTTCATAACCGAAGAATTTCCTCATTCTTTATACATATAAAATATCTAATATCATCTTTTGATAATATCCCTAAAAAAAATAATTGAACTCACTGAATCTCTTTTGTCCATTAAGCCTCTTTTTGGACAGCACAAAATTCATCCAATTCTACTTGATTTTTATAACAAAAATAATCATGGGTGATGTAACTTCAGTTAGTATTTTCATGACACTAGGTTTTTGTTTCTTTTATTTTTTCTTTATGACTCATTTCTATAATATTTTTTTTGATCTTATTTTTTTTATTGTTGAATCAACAATTTGAGAGAAATTAGGATTAATTTTCTTAACATTGGTAGATAATTAGGGTTTTTTGTGAAAGAGATTCGAGGATTCGATATTTATAGTCACAACCTAGTAAAAGAAGGATATGACTCTAAGAGTTTGTTTTTCTTTTGTACATGAAAAGTCATGACACCCATACTTATAGTTCCTTCAAAGTCATTACACTAAATCAAAGCTATAGTTTATTCATATAGCTTCTATAATACCTTTCTTTCTATAACACAAAGGTCGTGGTTTTGAAAAATTATTGTAGCTTTGTCATATAATTTCTATGATGCTTTTCCTTATGTAACACCAATGTTGCATCTTAAAAAAATTACTTTGATTTTTTCATTAAATTTTTGGTGTGCATTTCCTTTTTATAACACCAAGGTCACGACTCACAAACATAGTCGTGACTTAGAGAAAAAAAAATTTAGAATAGCATTTAGTTTGAATATGTGATAATTTTGTGTGAGGGGAGTATAAATAAGTTCATATAATATTTATTCACAATAAACATACTTCATCAATCAAGCAGAAAAAAAAAATCTTAAGTTGCCTCCCAAGTAGTATCACGTATAGCATTCATTGCTAGACTATCAAAATTTTTTTTTATTGATCAAATATCTCTAATGGCCTTATTAATTTCTCAATATAATATTTTCTCTTTCTTTCTTGTACTTACGGTATCAGTAGTGAATATTGAATGAATGATCATCTTGATATCCTCATCCACGAAGATAATTTGTGTAAAGCTCATTTTTTTATTTTTTACTTATAAATTGTATTGATTTTTTTATCTTTTTGCTTTCACTTCTTTTGTATAATTTTCTTCATTTCGGCCATTAAAATTTTATGGTTCACTTTAGCTTCTTCTTCTATAGTAATTATGATTTTGTCACTTATTTTATATTCTAATTTGTGAATAATTGAGATCATATATTTAATCTTCTCTTATAATATTTCTACCAAAAATGTCTATATTAATCATGTAGATTTTGTCACGTCTCTCATTCTTCTCCCTCCGATCATAATTTTTTTTTTCAATTTTATTATGTCGACTAACTTTATTGGTTATGTAATGGACAAAAATTTTATTAAAGAGTCTCTCATTAATAGATATCTATAAGGGCACAAATTATACAAGTAGTAAATAGGATTTTCATCCAAATATCAATTGCATATGAATTATATCAGTAGTTTGACTATTCAATTGTGATAATTTTCATTTTTTAGCTATTAAAATATTATTGTTCACTTTATCTTCTTCTTCTTTAGTAATTGATATCATATCTTTGATATTTTTAAAGATTTTTTACCACAAATGTATTAGTATTAGTCATAGAGATTCTATCACTTATTTTATATTATGATTTATGGATAATTGAGGTCATATATTTAATCTTCTCTTATAAATTTTCTATCACAAATGTCTATATATAAATCATATAGATTTTGTCACATCTCTCATTCTTCGTCTCTCTCCATGCATAAATTTTTTTTCAATTTTATTATGTCACATAACTTTATTGGTTATGTAATATATCAAAAGTTCATTAAAGTGTCTTTCATTAATAGATATCTATAAGAGCACGGATCGTACAAATAGTAAATAAGTTTTTTATCTAAATATCGATCGCATATGAATTATATTAGTAATTTGACTATTTAATAGTGATATGATTTATTTCTAGTAAAATAGATATTCAGATTGAGAGATAATTTTTAATATATGGTTTATTCTTTTAAAATATGTAATATATGTTTAAATTTGCTCGAATTATATTATATTCGGACATAACAGAAATTGGGATGTTGTACAATGAATTATTGCTCTAAAGACATACAAAATGATCGTCTTAATTGAGTTTGTCATAATAGTAATTCCCTCATAGTTGTTCATTAGGTACGTCATCACCTAGATAATAAATTATATCTGTTTGAGAGTTATTCACAATCTCATATATTTTATATAATTTTATTAATTACTCTTGATGATTATTTCGTATGCATTTGTATTCTCTAGGCTCAGATGTCATAAAATTAAAAGATTGGCATGATTTGTAAGTTTTTGCACTTTTATCTTTGTAAGTATTCTCAAACAATTAACACATATTTTTATCAAGTTTCACTGCCGAGAATCATACAAATAATAGTAATTCACTAAGATTTTAATAACCTTGCAAATCACAATAAACTTACGCATGTTCTGGAAATTATTTGTCAGCAACCTTCTCGATGATGATGTAACTCTCATGCTAAAGATGATACTTTTAGAAAAATATTTTATATAATATTATCTCAATCGAGAATTAATTATTTTAAAACAAATATAATAGATTGGTATGTAAAAATATTCGTAGTTTTGACATTGTAAGTATAATATTCACAATAATAAATATATTTAAATTTTAGGTTTTAATATATAAGTTTATTTCGTCCATCACAGTTAAAATTTTATTATTTTTTTCCTATCATATGTACAAGTGAGTCTCGTGATTTATCTATCATCGTCCATCATAATAATCTCATACAAATCTATCAAATATTAAAATACTAGTTTATGTTCAATTTAATCACTCATCCATCAATGTTTATAACATAATATAAATTATATATATTTATTAATAAAAAATCATCACATCACATATATCAAATTATACAAATCATATATCATATATTATTTTGATAATAATTCTCAAATCTACTATAGAGAGATGAGTTTGAGAGTCATGTTCTCAACTCTAAAGATTAATATTAAGTTTTACATCTCTTGTTTGCTAGTGGAACCCTTAAGAAGTATAAAATTTGTTCATAAGATTTGCTAGTTGCATTACTTATTGCATAGAGGGAGAAGAAAAAAAGAATGAGAGATTTTTCAGAAATTTTCTTTTTTTGATTTTTATATTTGAGCGATTTTGTATTACTTTATGTAAAAAGTGATTTTTATAAGAAAGTCACAATTTTGGCTTTTATCTTTTATAACATAAAATGTTCATGACTCTGAAATACATCTCGATGTTTTTATAACATAAAATCACAACACGAGACACTAATTAAGACTTGGGATTAATATCTCTGTAAGATAGTCATAACATTGTGAAGTGTCATTAGTTTTGTTCACCTATCTTTTTTTTTTCTTCATAAAGGATTGTGACACTGGGAAATGCCGTGGCATGATGAATGATCTCTCATATTATTATACGGTCATAATGTTGTGATATAGTCATAATATTGACATTGATCTTTCTTGATTTTTAAATAGTCATGCTATATAAAAATCAACATTGTAATGTTAATTTTATTTGTCTATAATACTGAGAAGATCTCTCGTGTGTATCTTTTAACTAAAGTGCTAGAAAATAACTATAGCACAAAAATTATCTTTTATATGATTGTGTCCATGACACTATGAGTGATCGTGACACTTATCTTCACTTCTCTCATATATCATATCATTGTAATGTTACAAAGATATTTCGACATTGATAATTAGCTCGTATATAAAAGTCATGAAGTTACATTTCTTTTAGAATAAGAATTATAACCTTGAGAAATAATTAAACTCGAGTAATATCTTCTATTATATATAAAATTCCAAAAGTGAAGGTTACCTTCAACATTACCTCAAATTATTTCTCAAAAATTATGACTTTGTAAAAAAAATCATGACTTGAAAGTTAAAACTCTAAGTCATATTAAAAATAAAGTTATAATGCTAGAACGTGAACATTACCTTCAACATCAAAGGAGTATTTGATCACTGCGACATAAAATTATTATTACAGACATTTAAATTTTACGGGATAAATATTAATTGTGACTTTGTGATAATATTGCAGTCATAAAAAAATGTTACAAAGTAAAATAATTGTGATAACAAGTTAGCATGATCATAGCATATAATGATTATCATGATCAATTAAATATAATTTCAACCAAGAATGAATGTCATAATTATATAAGATATTCCATCCACTCAGCTAAATATCTCCAAAATTTTATTAATTTCATGACTTTTCAATGAAATATATCAAAATTTCAAAATTATGAAATTAATTCATAATTATTTTATTTTTATGCATACATATCATCATAAATTATCAAAATATATAAGAATATTCAGTAGTTTGAATATTAAACAATACTATTTATACATGCTAATGAAGTTGAATATAATCTGGACACATATTTAATACAAGTTGAATATTCGTTGATTACAAGACACTTATCTTGTATTCATTAAAATGCAAGACTTCATATTTTACTCAAATAATTAAATACCTCCAAAATTTTATCAATTTTATGATTATTCATTAAAATTCTAAAACTATGAAATCAATTCATAATTATTTTATTCCTATGTCTACACATTATCATAAAAAATTAATATATATAAGAACGTTTGGTAGTTAAAATATCAAACAATATTATTTATACATGCTAATGAAGTTGAATATAATATGGACACATTTAATACTAGTTGAGTACCAGTTGAATACAAGACAAGTACAAGCTAAAAAACACAAATAGACTACATAATCTTGACATTAATAAATTCATAATGCATTACCAGCATTGAATACACAATAAATGAGTCAATTTCTAAATATTTTAGCTAAATATATATTTATGATACCTGCTAAAATAAAGTTTGAAATATACATTGGTTTTGATAGATCCAATACTTGAATAAAACTATAAATGAGGTGGCAATTAAACAAAAGTGAACCAACCATCACCTTCAAATTCCATTTGCTATTCCCAAGTGGATCAGAGGGAGATGAAGAAAAGGCACTGCCATCAACGTCACATGCATATTCAACTGTCTCGGTCTTTCCACGAGCGATTTCATGCCAAAATTCTTTTTCCAAATGAGCAGCCGGGAGAGAGCCTGCACTACAATACCTATGGGAGAAAACTTTATTTGCCATTTTCTCAAAATCACGAAATGTGTATGTCCTGAAATATGATAAATATTTTTAACAATACAGAACAATCAAGTAACACTAGGGTAGTATTTGAAGAAAACTCACCTTCCACTCATGAAAAAGCTCATTTTGTCATCCACATCCCATTCTGCAATTCGGAGAGGTTGTACCCTGGTTGTAAATTTGAATCCGGCTCTCTCTCTCATCAATACAACTCCAGCAGGTACTGAAGCATACAAGGGAGAAACAATTTTGCACATGCCTGTAGATCAATTAAAACAAAAAGATCATAAAAGCACGTCGATATTTATGTCGCACAATTTAATATTGAGGCTAGTTGAATACGACAAGCAATAATAGCTGAGGCAGTAAAAGAATATGATTAGTTAACTAGTTGCTAGCAACAATCAACAATTAGGTAGAAAAAACCATACAAATATTGATATTCATTCTCATATGGATATGAGAAATGGGCAGGGCAGTGTGGCCCAGCATGAGCCAAATGTCAGCATGCCCTGGCTGAATTGGTTTGGGTCCCGTTAGTGGTTGGGTCGTGTTCGTGGTCAGGCCTCAAGGTGGGCTGAACTAGAAGTGTCAGACAAGCCAGGCAGCCCAGACATAGCCCACAAAACAGCACGGAATCATGCATGGCCCCGTACTATGTCGCCTCGTGACAAGGCTAGAGCTATGCTGGGTCAGCGGGAGCCAAGCCTTGTGCTTGGCCAGGCAATACTCGCAAGCCTGGCTTGGTGGCATGGTCCACCATCCAGAAGACCCAGGACCAGCTACAATTGAGTTACAGGTCATTGGTCAAGTCTTGTCGGGTGACAATCCATTGAGGTCGGTGTTTTTTTAAAAAAAAAATCTAGCCATGTATGCTGAATATTACTTATGTGACTGCTTATAATTGGCCAGCCATGTAATTTGTCTACTCATTGTATTTTTAGTTTTCATGTGATGGGCTTTCAACAAGGATAACAGTGACATGCCGCACCTCTCACTGTCCAAGTCAGCCCATCCAATACAACAAAAATAAATAAATAAATGTAAGATCTAAGATTATAGTATCCATTAATTTTGATTCTGATGGTTACTGAAGCCAGAATCCGATGGCTTCATGATTATGGCTATTTTTAAATAAAAAATATTAATAAAACATGAAAAAATATTTTTTTAAATAAATTTGAATTCTCTCTATAAATAGAGAAATGAAATTTAAATATCCATTTTTAATTTTTTCTTATCTTTCTTACTCAGTTTTTTTTACTTATGATTTTCTATAAAGTCCCTTTTTTGGTCTTTTTTTTAATAATATAAATATTAGATATATATATACTATACTATTTTTTTTAAATTTCAATTTATGTTTAATGCTTGTGCACATGAGGTATATGGTTCATGGTGGTGATGACGTGCCTATTAGCCTGTGCAACACTGCAACTTCTTGCTTGAACTACGGAGGTAAGAATTTACAATAAAGCATTGTGTGGTATGGTATTAGTTTTTAATTTTTTTTGTAACAATGGTACTTTGATTTTTTTTTCTTTTTTATTTCATATTTTATTTAGTAATATAAATAATTAAAAAAATATAAAATAGTGAATTTAAGGATAATGAATAAAAATTAACGTAGACATTGATAACAATGATAATTCTACAAAAAAAATATGAAGAAAAAATTATATATTCTCTAACGGCTTCGACCCAAACTTATATGATAACCAAAAAAATAAAAAAATAACAAACATCAAGAGTAAGGATATATTTTAAAATAATGAAAATTAAAAATTTTTAGAAATGCCAATAAAAAGTTGACATAATATATATCTTATAAAGAGATATTTACATGTAGGCGTGTGAGACTATACACCTAAATAGGTATATTGATCAATGTATCAAAAATTATGATATATTAGATCTAAGATAAGCTCAACTTAGCGGTGATATTTTTTAAGTTGAATTTAGTTCAATTTCATTGACTCTCTTTATATACTACAAAGAAGTTAGAAGAAATGACATGATCAAATTGCTTATCATCATGTATCTCTCGACTAGATTTGAAGAAAATCTTAGGATAGTCAGTATTATATAAATTTACTTCTAGTTAACTTCATAGGATTCCTAAGTTCACATATAAGAATGACATAATAAAATATTAAAAATTTAAAAATAATTAATAATCAATAAATTTTAAAAATATAATAAAGTGATGTTTGGAACATCTGATATATGAAATATTTATGATGATGCATTATTTGTATCTCTCATCACCCACTACATATATTTTAAATAAAAACTTAATAAAAAAATATTAAGATTTCTTGAGATTTTTTATCATCATGATGACTCTATCATATGTGAGTTGATGACTTGAATTTTCAGGGAATATGATATTTAAAATAAAATATTTTGTATAACATTCGATAATGTTTCTAATAACGAATTAGCTATTAGTATATTAGGACTATTAAAGGTGAACTATTAAGTGTGATATTTCATGTTAGGTGCATTGCATGTGTCACATGATTTACTTCACACAACAGACGAAAATAAAAAATATATCTTCTGTAATAGAAAAAATAAAAAATTTATTAAAATATTTTAGTTAATTAATAGATAATAGGAGTTTAGTAGTCAATGTTTGTTCATGAGATTTAAAAAAAATTTAATCGAATGTGAGACACCATTGAAATTTATAATATTTTCATCTTCCATCATTTCATAGTATTTAATATAACATGTAATTTATCTGTTCATACGATATATAATATAATAGTCTTGTGCCTTAAGCATTCAAATATGCTAATACATCTGGTATAATTGATATTAAATTTGTATTCTTCTCAATAATTTTATTTAATATCAATTATACCAGATGTATTAGCATATTTGAATGCTTAAGGCACAAGAATAACTTTTTAATTTCTAGCAGATAAATTTCATGAAAAATCCAAAATATTAAACATTCATAATCAATAGTAGGCAAATGGTAATAGAAATATAATTTAAAAAATTATTTTTTTGAATTTTTTTATTTATATTCATAGAAATTGTAAAAAATATATTTTTTATATTTTCAAAAAATTTTAGCATTTTAAATATTATTGTATGGTTATAAAATTTAATTTTCTCTTTTTATTTCTAGTCTATGTAGGTTGTAGCCCAAGCCCAAGCTAGGGCTAGCCAAGCATAATCCAAGGTTGGTCGCTAGGCCCATGCTAGCCCTATCCAAAGGTAGCCTGTGCCTGTAGACTGTAGTAAGCTGCTATTTCTTCCTTTAAGCAGGCACAAACCCAAGGAACAGTCAGTGAGTCTGGGCCTGGGCACGACTGCCTGGTGCCTACCACGCTGGCTCGGCCACGAGCCATGGGCTCATTCTGTGACATGTGTGCCTGTGCCTAGGCACGTGATCAAACAGGACTAGCAAGCAGCGAATACCACATTTCGCTGTCTGGCATGGCCCATGCCATGAGCCGGCTCTTGCCTGGTCCATTGCTGACTCAACACTGTTTGCCCAGTGGGCCACTATTCCATGAGGGGCTGCCTCATTTTTGAGGTGTACCCCGGCCACTGTTTCACACCTCAACTGGCACATCATTACAAGGTTGTTTTAAATTAGTGAAAGATTATTTTGTTTGTATCCAGTTTTTGCACTTCCCAGACTACAGTTCTGTGTTTGTTTCAACGTCCAGAACCAGAATGCAGAAAAAAAAGTTATTCAGACTTAAATACCATATTTCGAAGCTTCTGGTGCAACTTTCTGTAAATATGAGAAAGGATCTTCGAACTCCTCCTTTGTTGGATGATACACAGGGCACTCCTTGATTTTTTCAGTCCAATCCAGATTATCTGTGTGAAACCTATCAACCTTTCCCTTAGCATAGGCATTCTTCCCGCATGAAGAATCAATCAATTGAGGCAAGGAATATTCATCACCATGCACTCTAACACCACAAGATGTTGAAACTCCAATGGAATCTCTTTCATTTATTGTCCTCTCCACAATTGGTTCAGGTTTCATTCGCTGAAGCCTTTTGCGCTTCAGAAATTCTAACCCATTTCTAGCCTCTTTTGACAGGCACACCCGTCTTTCCACCTGGAAAAAGAAAAGGAAGATTTAAGCCACCAATATTACCCATTTCCTGAATAAGCATTGCCATCAATAATAAGTCATTTTATTGAAGAAATATTCCCATCATTAGTTTAAGCCACCAGTATTCACTAATCTCCACCTTGGATTAAATAATTTATTTATTATTTCATTTAAATTGTTTTCCTTCTTAGCCCTTATTGTCTTCTAGAACTAAATTGGTTAAGATGGCTGTCAGTTTATCTGTCATGAGTATCTTCTAGATCACAATGGATCCTTGCTCAACATCATCTTAGATAAAATTTATCTTGGCATCAATTTATATTGGATTTCTTGTAGAATGTATAACACTAGGAATATCATAGTAGATTGTTGTTTCTATCGAAACAAAAAAAAAAAAAAAAAAAAAAAACAAAATATGAAATCACCAAAATAAGACTCAGATTTGCTAGTCCTGGCATGAACTAATCTCGGCATGTCTGACCATGCTGGGTCGGGTCCAATTTGAGCTAGTCCTGGCGTGAGTGACCCATGGTTAATCCAAAGTAGGATAGGTTAACCATCTGGCGCTGGCGGCACAACTAGTAGAGGTATCAAACAAGTTAGGGGGCCGATGAAACCCACCTCGCAGCACGACACGACATGATAGAAACTGTGCCTGAAATAGGCTCTGGCTGTATGAGCCAGGGTTCCTGACCCGTGTGTTGTAGGGGTTACGACACGATATGTTCCAACATGCTGGCCCATGCGAGCCAGTTTCTACCCGGATATCCAACCCACTCTAGCCTGGAAATAATATAAGATTGCTTGGATTTGACCCAAGCTAGCTCGGACATCACTCAAGCTAGCCTGGAACGAACTCAGGCTAGCATGAGCCCAAGCCATGCCCAGTGCATGACCGTGATGGGTTTTCTATGGCTTGACCTAGCCTGGTACGATCCAGTCAACCATCAGGCTGGGTCATGTTGAACTACCATTTTTTGAAGCAGTGCAAGCACAGTGGCCCGAATGGTCCTAAAAACAGTTATGTTAGTCTAACATTACCTAATTGACACCTTTGATAGCTGGTAGACACTAGGTAGTTGCCATTGGTTGGCAGGCAGCTAGCCCCTCCACCCCCTCTTGGGCTTCCCAAGGCTAAGGCTAGAGTGAAGTAGGGGGCTACTGGTGATGGTAGGAAGTTGGACCCTATGCCCCTAACTTTCTTCTTTATTTCTATTTGTGTGTGTACGTGTGTCTTACATATATAAATGAAATATTAAAAAAAAAATACTATTTTATAAAATTTTAAACTATGTAATTATTAACATATATTAGTGTATAAACATCAATGTAAACAACACACACACACACACACACACATGCATGTCTGAATTAAATTTTATAAATCTTAAATCTTAATGCAAAAAATATATACATAAATAAATTGAATTAAAATGCACGTTAATTCAATGCTAGTAGCAATAAAACAAGCACAATATCACTATGTCTAGTTTGGATTATCACAACTCAAAGTCTTTACCACATCGTATTCATTTATGTCATCATTCATTTGTGCATCCTATCAATTTTTTAGGTATGATAGAGCTTTATTAATATTTAAGCTAGGTAGAAATTCTTCTATTTGAAATTATATTCACGGTAATAAAAAAAATAAACTTCGATGCTAAGTTTAACAACATATTGATCAGTAAATTACATGTCATTTTAGAAAGTATGGCAAAATGTGAATTTATATAATTTCCACCAACTTAAGATGTTAAACTATTTTTATATTATTTTAGATAATACAACTATAATGGTTGACTAAATATCTCAACAGATTACTCTTATTCGACGGATCTCTAAGTCATTTGTTCTTTGTTAACTGAATGATAAAATTATTATTTTCAAATATGATATCAATATTTATATTCAAAGGCTCACTAAAATTATGAACTTATTTTTATGATATTTAGGAAAATAATCTATTTGTTTGTAAATCATACCTTTAAGTGGATATGTAACATATTTTTTGTGATTTTTATATAAGAAGATATGTATTTGATAATATTTATCATTCTTTTAACTTTAATTCTTAGATCAAAATAAGTAACTATGTAATAAAGAGATAGAATATTATTTTTAATCTCGAGTCATGTCACTGAAATATGAGTATCCTATATATTGGTTAAAGATATTATTAATATTATATTTGCATATAATATAAGCATAATAAAAGTCATAGAAATATATACCAACAAATACATGTTTGTCGTATTATAAAAGATTTTTATGAATTTTAAAAATAAAAATATGTCCCAGTCAAATTCGTTAATTATTATCATAAATTTTATTATTAATATTGTTGGATATTATATATTAATAGTCAGCACATTAATTCAACAATAGATGTATATAATTCAAATAGTATCTAACATCCAATTGAAATTTCTTTTTTTTAGGCCAACCGAGTCATATAGTGTGTTAAATTTTTAATGTTTATTAGATATTCTAATATATTTCTATGAATTACGTATGCTATGAGATTAATTATGTCATCTATTAGAATAATTATGTGACATATGCATAATGTATTAAATCTTAGCTATAAGATCATTTTTAATTATTCTCATGAGCATATTTTTGCTATATTATTATTTGAAGTATTATTAAATACCATGTTAAAAATTTATTTTGTATATTATATTCAATAAAGACCCTCGCTTAACACTCATATGACCATCATCAAGATCAAAAATATCATGAAATCATAATATTTTTTTATTAATTAATTTCAAGTTAGAATCAAGAAAGTGAGAGGTGACACAAACAAATATTTTGACATTGTAACCTACATGTCATCATAGGAATCCTATGAAAGGCAAGTTGCAAGTATTTAAATATTAAATAAACTAGCAAAATCTTCTAAAAATCTAAATGAAAGATTTATGCTATAAATAAAAACCTAGATATGTATTTTCTTGCAAACATATTGTGATGAATAAAGGAGTTGTCACTGAACCTAAAGTTAATCCAAATTCAAAAATTTTACTGTTTAGTTGGGTTTAACTGAAATCTAATATATCATACTTTTAGTATATCGAATTATCTTATACTCTTCTAGAATTTTTATTTTTAATAAATTTATAGTAAAATATATTATTAATGTTCATTTATTCTTTTATTTTTTAGGTGTAGCGACTGGGTCCGACCTGTGACTGGGAGATAATGTATATCTCTTTTTTATTATATTAATGTATATCTCATTTTAATAATCTCAAATTTTTTAGTTGGATTATCATCAACTATGTTAATGTAAATCCCATTTTTATTTTATAAACTAGTATTTTTTATTTTTATTTTATTTATGAGAGCTTTTAAGGAGAAAAAAATTTAGTTTTTTAATTCTAAAATTAAGTGCTAAAATAAGATAATTGAAAAAAAAAAAAGTCTTCCATATAGAAATTTAAACGTGAACTAAAAATTAGAAAAAGCAAGTACTTTGCAACCTTAATGTTTGCCAATCAATATTAATGTACATAATTATATTTTATACTAAATTATAATAAATATTATAATATATATAAATATAAATATTGCCCACTAAACATAGTTTAAAAAACTTAGAGGAGCTGAGAAAATGAGAAAGAAGAAATGATTATTATTTAAGTATTAAAAATTATAAACGTTAAAGTTTTATTTATAGACAAGATTTTTGATTAAAATAATATTGATTTTTAAAATTTGATTATATATATATTTGAATAGAAATCTAATAATCATTGGATCGAAATCCAACAATTGTTGCAGTTTAAATATTACATTTTTTTTGTTTTTTTTTCAATGGGATCCGAAAGGACAATAACAGGCATGATAGATCAATGTCATTGTCTCTAGTCACATATTAGTCATTGCACTTAGAAAATATTAAATGGGATACATGCAACTATTTTTATTAACACTAACACTGATAAGCATGTGTGGTCCATGCATCAAATGGTTCAAGCAATGTCATGAGCCATCACATAGTCAATTTGGGTAGGCATAGTACGACATGAGCTATGTAGTGGGCTTGCATGCATAAGTGGCAGGCATGGCTCTTGCCCATGTTGTGCCATGCCTAGCACGATTATTTTGGATTGTGCCTCGGGTTGAGTTTGGATCATCCAATTTATTAGACACCTCCAACTAGTGCATACAAGTCAAAAATACTAAGTTTGAAAAAAAAAATATAAGCTGAGACATTTTCAATACTTTCATAAAAATATTCATTGGCTACTCTATAGTTTGAATATATATTATAGTAATAATTTTAAATCGTATTTTCTTTAATGCTCATGAAACACTTGATTTTGAGAATATATCTAACTATATGATTGTCATTAAAAAAATAATGGGAGGAGAAAATGAATACTCAATTTCTTAAAATAGATATCAGATCTAAAATATTTTACAACTTTGCCTCTGCGCTAAATTTCTAAACAATTACATACCTCTTATTTTTTTTAAGATTCAAAATTGTATATAAGAAAAATATTAAAAAGTTCTCAACATATTCTTGATGCATATTGGTGCTCAACTTAAATTAAAATATCTAACTAACTACAAGTGTCCATTGAAAGATATCTCAAATATTGGAGACTTTTTAACATACCTTAATAAGCAAAGACATGCATCTAGGTGAAGATGTAAAGTATAATATAAAAAAATGAATAATTATATTGATCACATAAATAATAAAATCAATTGTAATGATATATCATAAATATAACTAATTTCTAAATTAACAAGTATTATCTTCTTGTGCATAGCCTAAAGGTTTAATCAATATAAGAATATCAAGTATATATCTCATTTGTGATAAAACTTTATTTCTTTGAGTAAGTAATCACTAAATTTATAAAATTTTTGAATCTCTCAAGTTTTTTCATCTGAAACATCTACTAAATTTTCTCTTTAAATTATGTGATTCTCAAGGAAGCACAGATATGGCTCCCTATAGTCGAGTCCATGTGTCTGACACATAGACACGATACAAACAAGGTACGGATACGTGTCCGATATGCCACGTGGCGTATCGGAATCGTATGGATGCATCGGATGTCGTATCCATGCTGACAACGTCAAGTGGCCGATGTCGCCGAATGGCCGATTCTGTAAAGCAGCGAGTGTGGGCGTAATTTTGTGGAAAGGCAAAGGCTGTGATTCTGTGGGGCGGCGGCAGGGGGGGGGGGGGGGGGGCACAATTTTGATAAAATATTATTTTATAAAATAAGATGATTATATATATTATCTTATAAAATAAAATAAAATAAAATAAAATATTTTAATTTTTAAGAAATAAAAAATATATATTTATTTTATTTTATTTCATAATATACGTAATATTTATAAAGAAAAATAATTTTTATGTTTTTATCATATCCTAGTCGTATCTGCATCCTAGTTTTTTAAAATTTGTCATGTCCTCATATTCATATCCATGTCCGTGCTTCTTAGATTAGAATAATATTCATATACACAATAAGTAAAATTGCTATGTTGTTAAGGGTCCTACAAAAAAACAAATAACATCTCACATGCAAACTAAATGAGTTGGTGATTATAAAAAACTTACAAACCAAATATTGGTAAATATTTTAGGCCATATATTATATTTCAAAAATTTCAAATTATGTTTAACTAGACTACTATAAACTTGTGTAGTTGTTGCATCATGTCTATTTGGTGTATCCTTCATTTATGAGATACTATTAGATAATAAAATTTCATACAGAGATCATCTTGACTACTAGAGAAAAAATATTATGATTGTTCACATCAAACATGAACCTCATCGCTACAAGTCATAACTGAAGGCAATCTATATTTCCACGTGGACTTGTCTTTATGTTGAATACTCATTTGTGGACAATGATATATCTTTCCACATATTATGGTACTAGTTCTAAAATTTTATTAGAGTTGAGTTTATATCTATTTCTAATTTGACTTGACTCCGATATCAATTATGAAATTTTAGTACACAAAAGAAGACATATAATCAATCATGCTTAGTCCCAAAGAAAGTCTCTCATAGTCTTCTATTTATGTAAACAAATATCAAAAAAAAGACAAAATTGACCTGACTGGATATGCAACTTACCGCAATATATTTAAAAAAACAATCAAGAACAAGCAAAATATATGAAAAAAATAAAAAAAATAAGTTAAATACTATCATACTCAATAATTTTTGAAGGATTGTCATTATCTACCATAATATTCAAATAATAAAAACAAAATATAATAAAAAAAAACACTAACTTATTATATGAGTATTAGCTCCTAAATAAATAATATAGGAGCATCAATTGGGATCATGAGACATGAATAGCACTATTTGAAGGTCGAGATTATGACGGGGAAGGAAGACTCAATGAAGAATCTTGGATGGCTTCAATAGCCTGCCTTTTTCCATAATAGTATAGTAACCAATAGTTGATCTCCTCTATCTCTAAATTGGTGTCAACTAAAATCCAAATATATTAACTACCTTAAAATATTCATAATTACTAAATAAAATATCAAACTCTAAAGATTTCATCACATATCAAAATATGTGAAAAGTTATAGCAAAATAATCTACTACGAAGAATCTAAAAATGACTAGAGGACTACTAATATGACAATATTAGATAAAAAATCAGCATCTTGGTCAATAGACATATATGATAGAGTAAAATCCAAAAAACTAAAATATGAAAGCATATACAAGACATGTCTCATTTATGACAAAATACCACTTTTATTATTATAAGTTATCTTTATCCCGAGAAAATATTTAAGACTCATATGGTCTTTCATCTAAAATTATGATTAAATATACTTAATGAGTTAGGTAATTTTTAACTATTCATATCTTATAATTAGCATATCATTTACATGTATAATTAATAAAATAAATATATCAAATGAACTCAATTTAAAAAATAAAAAATAATTTGTATATAGTTATACAACCAAAATTAGGTAAATATGGCCAAAAATAGTACAAATCAAGTTCTTAGAGATTATTTTTAAGTCATATAAGGCCGTCTAAAATTTACAAACTAAATCTTACATATTTTTATTAATCTTAAAAATCAAGTGGCTACAACATATGTAATTATTCTTCAAGATTATGACTTTATAAGAGTGCCAAAATTATTATTAAATGACATGATCATAAAATTTTGTTTGCAAGTCTCTCTCATAATATAGTTCTACAACTATATGAGTTGTACAAGTAATAAATTAGATATAATTTCAAATATCATTCCTAGTCGTATAGGCAATTTAATCAACTAATAGTGAACTAATTACTGCTCGAGTTAAATAGATATACTTAGTCTTAAAAAAATACTTAGATTTTAGGATTAATTAACTGTGAATTGTGATAATATTTTTCTAGTATTTGATTAATATCATATTTAATTATTGAATGAAATATAGATTAGTGTAAAAATACTCAAGTACCCTCTTTGTATACAAAATGGTCATTATTCTTTGATTGCCACTATCAATATTGATCATCTTGTTGTTGTCTACTCAGTATTTTAATACCAAAATTATACATTTTTTTCTACAAGGCTCATTTATACATCTATTCTTTTTAGGCAATATATCAACTATCTTTAATAATTGATTCGAATATATTCTTTTATTCTCTAACATCTAATTATATTTAAAATACAAGATAATATGGTATTAATTATTTTTACATTTTTGACTTCACAAGTATTATACTCATGATAATTAAAATATATATTCTCACAAATCTTACCTATGACAGTCATAAGAGAAAATAACTTGCATGGTTGTCACCATAATACTAATTTCTTTCAATTACATGTGTCCCATTATATATTACATGAAAGTTAATTATTCTAAAAAGTAAATAATTGATTATTATTAAATATATTTGTACATTTGATTTCATAAGTATTATACTCGCAAATATTAAACTTACTTCATCTTCAGATCTTCATATAAAAAAAATTATTATTTCTTTCTTATTGTATCACATAAATATATTTCATGATTTACATGTCATTATCTATCACATAAATATATTTCATGACTTACCTGTCATTATCTATCACAATTGACATATATAAATTTACATATTCATGAAAATCTTAAGTTTTGATTTAATTTATATCCATATTTATCAATATTCAAACAACATAAACACAAATATAAATATATAAAATTAATAGTTCATCACACCATAGTATATTCACTACTACTAGATTTCAATTTAACTGGACATTGAGAAATAAATCATGCAAAATGTGTTAAAAGATACCTCATATAATCGAGGGATCCTAATGAATAATAAGTAACAATCTAGGTATAAAATCTTAATTACAATCAAAGATTATATACGTTCATCATGGATTTGCCCTAAATAGGAGTTCAAATTATGTTGTTTAAAATTCATGACTTGTGTGGTTTCTTTTTTCACCTCCCTCTTGTATGTTTATTTTTTTATTAATATTTTTAAGTATTATTTTTATACTTTGGATATCTATATGATATTATAAGATATAATTCATAACATTGGCTCAAGGTAATGACTTTATTATTCCTTTGAATCTTCTTTGGTGCAATAAAGTTGTGATGGTAATGGATAGCACGATTTTAGTAACACTTATTTTGAAGTATGATGTCATGACACTAGGAATGATAATGAATGATGTCTTTACTCTCTATTACATAGAGTCGTACTCTTGGGATTTGTCGAGGTTTTAGTCATAACTTTCTAAACAAAGTATTATGACATTGATATTGTCATCATTAAGATAATTATTCTCAATAATACAAAGTCATGATAATGAACAAGTTTGTAACACTAGTGTTTTTTTTTGGCGCACAAAATTATGAAGTTGGAAAAGTCATGACAAAAATAAACTCTTTTATGAAAAATTTTGGTGGAAAATAATAGCATAACTTAAAATTTTTGTATTTTAGCTTTGTATTCAATAAGTTATGACTATAAATTATTACAATTAGAAAACGATGATGTTATCATTAAGTATTTTAGAGATAGTATGAGGGTGGCACTAAAAAAATATCATGACAATAATAATTATATTACATAATATGTATCAACTCAATGGTAAAATCATTGCATAAAAAGTAGAGGTGTCAAACGGGCCGGCCCGGCATGGCCCGGCCCTTTTTTTAGGGCACGAACGTGCTACCGTGCCGGGCCGGGCACGGTTTAAAAACATCCGGGCCCGACATGGCCCGTAGGCACGGCAGGCTGTGCCGTGCCGGGTCGGGAGTCGGGACCTCGGGTCGGGATCCAATCAAACCCGACCCACGGTATTTTTTTAAGGAGGGTCCGGATCACGCCCACGCGTGCCCGCGTGAAACCGGCACGAGAAGAACCCATGCCGGGCCAGGCATGGCACGGCTCGGGCCAGGCACGGCACGGCTCGTGCCTAACTCGGGCACGGCACAGGCCCGGGCACAGTTTAAAAACGTGCTGGGCCGGCCCAGGCACGACCGAACCGTGCCGTGCCTCGTGCCGGCCGGCCCGGTTGACACATCTAATATAAAGATTATCATGATTAGCTTTGTAATCAAGAAGAGATATCATAATACTAAATAATAGTTGTGTAATGTATATTCAGATATGTTTAAATCACTAATACATTGAATCTTATAAGAACTCCAAAGTTAAATATGTTTGGTTGTGATCACTACTAAAATGATTGACCAGTGTGGAAGTTTATCATATACATCTATCCTGAGGTTGGTAAGGAGAGATTGGGGAGGGGGTGCTTAAGTCGTGATATGCAAAATGTTATGTCTCTTTTCTATCTGTCTAATCTTTCTTTTCTATTTCTCTTCTTTATTTTTCTTTTAACATCATTTAATTCAATATCATATTTCATTCAAGGTAACTGCCATGGATGTCGCCACTTTAAAAAAGACCGCGACATTGTTGCCCATGACCTTGAAAAATATCATAACTCTTTATGCAAACATGATTTGTTGAATTGCTCTATTGATCATGTTAGTCCTGATTTTGCCTCCTCTTCCATTTAAATCATGAAGAGGAGGCAAAATTTATTGAAGTCAGGATTTTCTTTATTATAATACCTACTCGTCATCTATCTTTGAATGTTTCACCAGTGTTGTTTCTGCCTAGTCTTTCTCTTCCAGCATGTCATGATCAATTAAAGTTTTTTCTTTGCTTGTTCATTTATAATCTCAAAAAACAACCTTAATTATTTTTGCATATTATTGAATTGAAAATTTAATCATCCTTGTCTCTTCCTTTTCATCTTCGGTGTTGTATGACTTAGATACTCCAACATTCATGATTTCAAAGAAAGTTGTGATTTCATAATAATTTTTCTCTTTATCATTTTCATAATTTTCTTCAAGTCAATGTTCATATACTTCATCATTTTCTCTATTTTTTTTAAAAACCAAAACTCTTCTACAAAATATTTCTACTTGACATTTATGCTCAATCACATCATGATGCACAAGACACTATCTATTCTATAGTAATCTATTTCATCATAGTTTGAATTTTGTAGGACTTTGTAAAAGTTGAATTATACTTGCTTCTCTCACATAGAGTGTGAATTCACTCATCTTGAAATCTATTAAAAGTGACTAAAAATGATCATTCCAAAATTAAATAAACATATTGATCTTTTTTCATATCAAGCATAACAAAATTAATCAAAAATATAAATTGATCAACTATTACTAAAACATATTCAATAATATTATTTGAAATTTTGATTGAACGATTGATCATTTAAAGTAAGAGGGTGATTAGAATTATCTCATCAAGGTTTAAACTTTGTACTATAAATACAAATATCAAATTCATACTTAATCTCATATCACATACTTCTTTCTGGAAAGTGTGCTCCTCAATAATATATGTAATTATAAAGTTTCTCGGATCTTTCAACTTTTTAAAAAGTTTATATTGGATGATAATGTTATATTTCTCAATTATATTTACTATTTTACATGTCTTCGACCCTACTTTGCTACTCCTAATATCTTTCAAAATTTTCACATTAGTTGACATATGAGATAATACTTCAGCATATATAATATTTACTTCCAACTTCCAAAAAATATTGAAAAAATCTCTCAAATTACTTATCAATCTTTTTCTTTCTAAAATATTATGAAAATAGAAGATTATATGAGAAATATATATATTGTTGGCATAGTCTTTTTGTTGCATATCATTCAGATCATCACTTTGAGTAATCCATATATATTCATCCTCTACTTTTTAATTTATCTCGATTAGGGGCAAGAGTTGGGCAATATATTCGGTGGATATCATGATTTTGTAAAATGTCATGGCATTTTGTATCATAGCTTCAAAAAATATCATTGTATATTGTGTTGTAGCGCTAGGTTGTATCGCGACTTCAAGAAATGTTGCTACTTCTTCAATTATAGTTTTCTCATCTGTTACAGATCCTTTTTGGCTTTTATTTCTACTTGTTATCATTCCTTAGTGCAATGGATAAATACTTATTTGGATTTATCTCAATTCACTTGATACACCATTTATGTTCTTCTCTTTCATTGAGATTACTAATTATCTAAGTTGATTTTTAATGATTTTTACTATTATATTCATATGTTCAAGCTTCATTTTAATTCATTCCATGTGATTTTCTTGAATATCATTTTTTTTTCATTAGCAAGACAAGTATATTATCTTTAAACGACAACTTTTTTACTTCCTACAAGTGAAAGTATTAGAGATTGACACTCTTTGTATTTGATAATCTATAAAATTATTCTCAAAACTATTCTAAATTTAGCTTAAGATTTTGCAACACATTCCTAAAACTCCCAATTGATAAATTTTCATAATTTCTCATATTCGGGTGATTGTGTGTAAGATCATTGTTATTAGGTCGAAATACATATCTATTGCTATGCAAAATACTGATTTATTCCACTTAATACATTTGGTCAAAATTTGCTATTTCAAACTATTAAAAAGCATGAGTTTTTCTCACACTTGTTCATTATTTTTGGATTTAAACTTGTTGAAAAACATGTCTATTTTCACTTTCAAAGTGGTTAATCTATCCAATTCTAATAATATAGTTTACTTCCTTCCAAAATACTTAATCATTCAAAATTTAGTAGTTATTCTTAGTTAGTTCTTCAAATAAAAAATATATTTTCTCAAGTGACTTATTAACAATAGAACTATTTATAGTCATATCAATTGTGCACCTCATCATATAGTGTAGCTCATTATAGAAAGTGTATATTTAGAATCATAACTCAAATGTATGTTGTGGGTATCTCCTCAAAAACTCTTTAAATCAGTTTCAAACATTATATAATATCTTTTGCTCATCTTATTGAAATTGATTGATATCTCCTCTTAGTTGAGATATATAAAAATTAAAAAACTTGATGAGAAAGACTTGTATAAATTTTGTTCAACTTTCAATCATACCTTAAGATAAGCATTGGAACTACTTTTAGATTTTCTCTCAAGAAAAAAAGAGGAGTCATAACCTTATAACATCCGAGCTTACTCCGTGCATCTTCCCCATGTCACATAACTCTAAAAAATTATGATTGGCTATTTTGGTCTTCTAAAATTCTCACTGTACTGATATTATTGCATCATAGCTATCAAACTCAGTTTTAACTCAAAATAATTTGTTTGTATATTTTGAATTTAAATCCCATAATAATTATCTATTATAGTAGGCCATCAATAGTTTCTCAAGCATTATATAATGTCTATTACTCATCTTGGTGAAATTGACTTAGCTCTTCTCTTAATTAAGATGTGATTTGAGTTGGGAAGAACTTGGTTAAAAGGGCTTACACATGTTCGTCTCAACTTATAATCGAATATTGAGATAAGAACTGGAACCACCTTTGAACTTTATTTCTTAAAAAATAAAGGAATCATAACTTTATAATATCTAAGTTAGCTCTATGTATCTTCACCATATCACAAAGTTCTAACAAAATTACGATATAGTTATTTATATTTTTTAAAATTCTTCTACTCTATTGATATTATTGTATCTTAGTTATCAAACTTAAAATGATTTACTTGCATATTTTATATATGAATCATAGAATAACTATCTATCATAGCAGTCCACCAAGAATCACCAAATTTAAAATGAGAATTATGTTATTGAATAGTTTGTCGTTCACTATCTTGGTGGTCTCTATTCTTATATTTTTTCCCATAAGCTCTCTCTCAACTTTATATCTCAAAAATGCTCTTATTGTTCTCTCAATTTTTGGGTTCAGAAGGATCTAACTCAGTCTCTGAAGCACTACTCATATAAGTGATGGTAATTACAAAACATGCAAAAAATACAAAATAAAATATAAATGTAAGATAAATACTAAACAATAATTATATTCCCACAACTATAAATATCATTTATATCTGTTTTATCTCCAACAATGCCTATTTTGATATAACAGATACAAAATATCTGTTATATCATTTATATCTGAAGCACTACTCAATTTTATCTTTATATAAATATCATTTATATCTGAAGCACTACTCAATTTTATCTTTATATCTGTTTTATCTGTTATATCTGTTATATCTGTTATATCTGTTATACCTGTTATATCTGCTATATCTGTTATATCTATTATATCTGTTATAACAGATATGCCTGTTATAACAGGTATAACAGATATAACAGGTATAGCAGATATAACAGGTATAACAGATATAACAGATATAACAGATATAACAGATAAAACAGATAAAACAGATAAAACAGATAAAACAGATAAAACAGATAAAACAGATATAACAGATATAACGGATATAACGGATATAACGGATATAACGGATATAACAGATATAACAGATATAACAGATATAACAGATAAAACAGATAAAACAGATAAAACAGATATAACAGATATAACATATATAACGGATAAAACAGATATAACAGATATAACGGATATAACAGATAAAACAGATAAAACAGATAAATAAGATAAAACAGATAAAATAGATATAACAGATATAACATATATAACAGATATAACAAATATAACAGATATAACATATATAACAGATAAAATAGATATAACAGATATAACAGATAAACAGATATAACAGATATAACAGATATAACAGATATAAAGATAAAATTGAGTAGTGCTTCAGATATAAATTCTGAACAACAATGCCATCACTTATGGGAATATAATTATTGAGTAGTGCTTCAGATATAACAGGCATATCTGTTATATCTGTTATAACAGATATAAAGATAAAACAGGCATATAAATGCCTGTTTTAAAATTGAGTAGTGCTTCAAATTATAATATAATTTGAATTTATATCTGTTTTAACAGATACAAAATAAAATTCTGAACAACAATGCCAAAAACTTACTAGGACTTTGTGAGTGTATCAAAACTATTATTATTGGCATGATCTCAAAATATCATTAAGCGAGTGTGTTTCATTCATTATAGCTCCATAAGTATATGCGCAGTATATGTAATTAAGTTGTTATAAGTCTAGATATCAATCTCCTAGAGATTGTATTGTCAGTTCAATAAACTAATAGTAAACTAACTATTGCTCGACTAAATAGATGTACTTAGTTTTCTGATAGATACTTAGACTTTAGAGTTAGCTTACATTCTTGTACATGATGATATTTTTTTTATTATTTAGTCTATATCATATTTAATTATCAGACAAAAGATAAATTAGCATAAAAATATATGATGTGCTCTCTTGACATATAAAGTGATCATCATCCTTAGATTATCACTGTCAAAAATAATTTCTTTGTAGTTGTTACCTTGATATTTTAACATTGAAACTAGAGGTGTCAAACGGGCCGGGCCGGCCCGGCCCAGCACGAGGCACGGCACAGTTCGGCCGTGCCTGGGCCGGCCCGGCACGATAAAAAAACGTGCCCGGGCCCATGCCGGGCCCGGGCGAACAAACCACGTGCCGGGCCGTGCCCGGCACGGCACGCCGGCCCGCGTGCCTGCGTCGCGACTCGTGACCCAATCGGGCCCCGCCCCCGGTAAAAAGACCGCGGGTCGAGTCCAAACAGACCCGCCCCGCCTGCCCTGCCTTGCCGTGCGCCCGTGCCCGAGCGGGCCGGCACGGCACGGCCTTGCCGTGCCCGCGGGCCGTGCCGTGCCCGAATTTAAAAAACCGTGCCGTGCCCGGCACGGCACGGTAGCACGGCTGGGCACGTGAAAAACGGGCCGTGCCGTGCTGGGCCGGCCCGTTTGACACCTCTAATTGAAACTATGTCATTTTGTATAATAATCATTTGCACATCTATTTATTTTTAATAATATGTCAACTGTGTTTAATGATTATTTTGAACATTTACTTTTATTTTCTAATTTCTAATATCATTAAAATATAAGATAATGTGATATTAAATATATTTATACTTTCGGCTTCATAAGTATCATACTTATAATAATTAATATATTATCATGAATCTCATTTATAAAAGTCATACAAGAAGGAATAATTTGCATAATTATCACATTACCACTATCAAACTAGTCTTACCCATTTGTATGTACTAGTCTCACTCAGTTATATGTATACCATGATATACTTATCATCATTTATCATAATTTACACATAACTCATACCCTATGATGAAACACGGGTTAGAAAGTTTACTTATCTTCTACATTAATTGAATTTTATATCTTCTAGAAAATACACAATGGATTAATCTTTAATATATTGGTATTTTATGCGTTAAATCTACATCAATTTTGAGTCTTTACACATCTTTATTTTATGCGTTAAGATTAATGATGTCAAATGGGCCGGGCCGGGCCGGCATGGCCCAGTTTTATACCGCCCAACTAGGCTACTGTGTCGGGCTAGGCAT
This sequence comes from Sapria himalayana, assembly GCA_029783825.1. Taxonomy (NCBI): domain Eukaryota; kingdom Viridiplantae; phylum Streptophyta; class Magnoliopsida; order Malpighiales; family Rafflesiaceae; genus Sapria; species Sapria himalayana. The sequence goes on along the minus strand of JAREIK010001563.1, from coordinate 1,952,554 downwards.
GGCACCGTACAGTAACCGTATCATGCTTGGTCTGTCATGGTTACTGTACCGTGCCGGCCCAGCACAGACCCGCGGCCTGAAAATTGTCAGGTTCGGCCCGGTTTGGGTTGGACAAAACTCTAATTTTTTTTAAAAATTAGGGTTTCGGCGGCGCACCACTGTGTCGTCAAGCGTCTTGACCCTTTTGGGGCTCTGCGCGCCTTCCCTGTCAGGTATTGGCTCGTATTTGCCACGTTTGGTGCGTGGTCACGCATGTTGTGCCCACGTGCAGGGGCACGACACTGTAGCGTGCCAAGCATGGGCATGGTCATGGCTTAACTAGATGTGTCAAATGGGCTGGCCCATTTGACACATCTAGTTAAAATTAGAATGATTATCATTTTTTTTCAACTGTATCACATGAATATGTCTCGTGACTTATCTATCACAATCGACACGTATAAATCTATATATTATGAAAATCCTAAGTTTTGGTTCTAATTTGCATCGATATATATTAATATTTAAATAATAACATATACAAAAACATAATCCCATAAAATCAATAATCTATCACAGCAAAAATATATTCACTAGTTTCAGATCTTAATTTAGCTAAACATTGGGGGGAAAAATTTTGCTATATGTGTTGAGAGAGATCTCGTTAATTCAATTTTTCCCAATGAATGTTCAAATGAAAATTTTAATATAAAATTTTAATTCTGATCAAATATTACTTGTGTTTACTTTTGATTTGCCCTAATTGGGAGTAGTAATTACATTTCGTGTGATTCTTGGCATATGTGATACAATTTATCCCCTTTCTCTCGTATGTTCTCTTTTTTTTATTGATTTTTCTAAGTACTATTTTTATAATTAATAGATATTTGTGATATTTAAGTTGAAAGTCATGATATTTGATTGAGATCATTACTCAATTATCTTTTTTTAATCTTTTTTAGAGTACTACAGTTATGCCGACAATGGATCTCATAACTCTAGTAACTCTTCTCTGGAGCACGATGTCGCAGCATTGAGAATGGTCATAATTAATACCTTAATCTTCTGTAACACAGTCTTGATGCTAAAATTAATTGTAGTTTTGATCTTGTTTTCTAAGCAAAGTGTCATGATGTTTATATTGTCATGATTTAAATAATTACTTTCTATTAAACAAAGTCATGTGTATTGAATAAGGTCATGCCTTTGATGTTCTCTCTATGGAGAACAAAGACGTCGTATTAGAAAAGTCATGATAAGAGTAAGTACTCTCTGAAACTAAAAGGCATAATGAAAAATAATAGCACAACTCAAAATGCTTAATATTTTATTTTGTATCAAAGAAATCTTGGCTTTGAAGATTGCTATGATTATTTGTACCAATAGGATACTTGACTACCATGACAAGAAAATAATATTGTAGTCGTTAAATATTTTAGAGATAGCGCAATTATAACTCCAAAAAAATATCATAGTCATGATAATTGAGTTGTACAATAAAATATTTGTGTTAATTTTGTATTAAAGTTATGATATACAAAGATTATCACAATCAATTTTTATAAAGTTATAACCAAAAAAGAATGCGAAAACTATTTAAGAATAAGTATGAAAGATATATTTAAGTTGTGATATGAGAAATATCATAATTCTTTATCGTTTCCATCCTCTCCATGCTTTAGCACTACTAAGCAACTAGTTTCATCCAATATTATTATAATTTCACTAATATTTAATAAAAACTCTAATAATGAACAATTAGTCAAATATTTCCATAAACATCATAAAAAAATACAAACACCACGGAAAATATACACTAAATGACCCCAAAAAGTTGCTATGTTGAATGTCGAACAGTCACTATAAAGAAAACTATTGTTTATGTATAATCAATATATCATTCATCTTTAAGAAATTACAATATGTATAAGAATCTGAAGATGTTATCTTTATTACTGGAGAAAATATATTCTAATAATTAACTCCAAAAGTATGAGTGAACCACTTACAAGTCTTTCCTTCCGACAGTCTACATCATCATGACTAATCTTCATAACCAATACACATGCGGCTAATAATAAATTTTCTTAAAAATCAAAATACTTATTCCAAAATCTCAATGTGAAAAGTATTTATCTTTTTCACCATAAGCAAGTACCATCCTGAATGAGAAAATACCTCATAAAAAAACTTATAGTATTCTAATATCATCAATAAAAATTATAAAATATATAGAAAATAAAAAATATTAGAAGATCAATACCAAAATAGTCAGTCATAAAATTTTCTAGCTTCTTGAGAGACTTTATTTTATTCTAAGTAAATGATACATATTTTCTTCTCCTATAATAAACTCATAATTTTAAATGATCAAAACTCTAAACCCACAATTCATTCAGAATTGAGACTAGAATGGACTTGAAAGCTATTAACTTTTGTAGAATAAAAAAGAAATCATTTTTCAAAGAAATCTTACTATTTGTAGAATCAACATATTCTATATTTTTTGATAGATATGATGATGACTCAAAATAGTGTCATCATAATATGAGACAATAACTTTAAAATTAGCTGATTTGTGACATTCTCTCATGGTTAGAGGTCCAAATAAAATTCTAGATGAGTAATGAAAAGTAAAAGATTAGATGCCCCTTCTGAATTCTTACCTAATATAGATTTATTGTAATGTTTTCTATTAAAAAAAATATCAGTACTAATTAATATTCTATTAATCTCATAAAATAATATTCTTTTTGGGTACATATTTATTCTATAAAGATATATTTTATCATTTTATATGATAGCTTATCACATCATTGAAAAAAATTATGAATAAATAAATATTCTCAAAAATATCTGAAGATAAGTTTACTAATTTCTCTTTAAAATACAAGATCCAAAATGACATACATAAAGAAATGATAGTAAGAGATTTGTGTGATCAAGTTGTTTGTAGAAAAATTATCATGTAAAATAAATATAATCATTAAGGAAAGTAAAAAAAAAAATTGAAATCATCTCCGAGTTTCAAAACTACTAGATCCCTAAATATCTAATTGATACAGATCATTTAAGTCATTACTAATATATAAATTTGATAAGAAAAACAGACATTTTTAATATGCTATCCTATCTAATATATGCCTCATAGTTTAAGACAGATCTCTATAATACTAAAAAGTTAAAATTTTGGATTAACTAAATATAAATGATCAAGTTAAGAATGAATTAAAGAAAAGATCATTGACATTTAAACACTTATTAAGACATTTAATTATAAAAGAGAAAACATATAAATTATCTTGCTCACTCTTGAAAAAATTATTTCTTGAAGACTTTTGATCTTGCAAAACATCAATACAAGAAAAATGCCATCAAAATCAATTGTGTTGCAACCCGTGCTGGCATGACATGGCCCGGTTGATACCTCTATAAGAAATACATTCTTAGAGAAGGTAAATAAGAAGCAAAATAAAAATGATCAATAGAAATATGATATGATGCAAAAATAATGATGAAAAAATAAATAATTCAATCCAAGTCACTTTTCCCAAAAATTATAATAAAAATTAATATTAAGGAAGATAGAGAAACTATAATGACTAAATTTTTATTTGAATTAAATAGATATATCCATAATATATGTATGGACATGATATACGTATGTACATGTGCAAACCATAACTTTGGTTATAGTTCTTGGAAAACAAGTTTTAAAGAGAATTAAGATTAGTTACAATGTCCTCAACTTCTAAGCACTAATTAGAGCCTAAGTTTGAGAGCACCAATCATGTTTCTCAAGTGGAAAATGATATTTTTACACCTAAGAACCATGACATTAAATACGTTAAATGCTTGAAACATGGAAAATACAGCAAATCTAGATTCTAGAGGTCTCAACTGGGTCGGGTGGCCCAGGAACAACATATGGCACAACATGGTTCAAAACCATGCCTGGACATGTCATAGGCTGGCATGCAAAATAGCTTGGGTTGTGTTGGGCCAAACATTTTGGCACGGAAAGCACGACACAACACGATGGCCCCTACGGGCCAGTTTCAACCCAACTGGCAAAACCAACTATCCTAGTCCTAAACAAGGCTAACCCAGTAGGAATTATGTTAGTCTGTCTAAGCTTGCACAACCCAGCATGACACAATAAGACCCAACCAAAAACTATGCCAAGAACCCATGATAAATACATTGTTGTGTAGGGCAGGACACATTAGTCTGAACTGGCCTAAAAATTTGGGATGTGTCAGCATGACACAACTTATTTGACACCACTAAGCAAGTCGTTATCACACATGAGTCTTGGTGGTATAGAAAAAAATTAAAATTATGACTAACAATGAAAATTTCAACACAAACATCTCATCATTGGAGTGGAGGACATACTCAAAAAGTACTTAGCCCCTAATACAATGATATTAGAGGAAAGAATAGCATTGCATTTGAAATCAAAAAAAGTCAAATAAATGATATGAGAGAATATATTTCATGATAAGTGTTACAAAATAAGTGCATTAGTGGTGGTCATATAAATGCAAGTGTATGAGGGGGCATGTCGGCCAAACATGGGATCAACTTTGATACAATGATAATTGATATGAAATAACATCCAAGAAATTCAATCATATAGTGAATGCTAGCAAAAAAAATATATAACTAAAAGTCATGGAAATAGTAATTGACAATGTCAACCCATCAATGATCAACTATAAAACATGAACAAAAAATAATTAGGTATACTTGAAAAGGAAAATACAAATATACTCCTTACCCTACTATATTAACATTAAAAAAATCAAAAAAATAAAATAAATATGTTGTCATTAAAAATAATATACATGTTAGGTATGCTACTTCCAAAAATAGTATATATGATATATATATATAAACTTATAAATGTATAATATTAAATATTTATATATTGTCAAGTGCACCAAACATAATTATTTATATTTTATAATAAATATGTAAACAAAAAAAAATATGCATAATTATTTTCATTTTGTCACCCTAATATAATTTTATTCAAAAAAATTTAAGTTTTGTACGAAACTAATTCATTTAAAATAAAAAATTTAAAATATAAGTTAGGTTTCAAAAATATGTCCAAACTAGTGCGTTTAGAAAAAACTTGACAAAGCCATCGTTGTGAACGGCGGCCATTGCCACGCTGTTTATATTTTAAAATCAAAAACCAGCATTGTGAATGTCGGCTATTAAAAACATCATTAACGTTATCTCAGCTCGCCCCTCACCCCTAGCCCCGTTGCCCATCACCTCTCTATCCTCGCCCATCTCCGCTCGCCCGTCTGGCCTCACCTCTAGCCCCACTCATCCCACCACTCTCCCCTCGCCCGTCGCTAGGATCTCCTTTGTGGAGCACAATGGAGCAACAATAAGGAGCTCGTCGAGCTCGAAGTGAAGCTCATTGGAGCTCAACGAGCTCCCTCGTGGAGTTTCGTTGAGCTCCACAATAAAGCTCGAGGAGCTTTAGTGAGCTCCAGCGAGCTCGACGTGGAACTCAAATAGCTTCATTGGGCTCCACGATGGAATCCTAGAAGCTCCATCGTTGTTCTCCATAAGCTCCACCCTCAAGCTCCAAGAGCTTCGTTGAGCACTATGAGCTCCATCGTCGAGCTCTAGCGATGAAGCTCCAACGATGAAGCTCCATCGACGAGCTCCAGCGATGAAGCTCCATCGACGAGCTCCAGCGATAAAGCTCCATCGACGAGCTCCAGCGATGAAGCTCCATCGACGAGCTCCAGTGATGAAGCTCTATCGACGAGCTCCAGCGATGAAGCTCCATCGACGAGCTCCAACGATCAAGCTCCATCGAGGAGCTCTACTTCGAGCTAGCTGGAGCTCGAAGGAGCTCCACGAAAAACCTCATTGGAGCTCCATCGCCGAGCTCTAGTGAGCTCCACTTCGAACTCGTTGGAGCTCAATGGAGCTCCAGGAGCTTCATTGTCGAGCACCACTTCAAGCCAGCTGGAGCTTGACGGAGTTCCACGAAGGAGCTCACGGGAGCTCCATTGTCGAGCTCCAGCGAGCTCTACTTTAAGCTCGTTGGAGCTCCACGGAGCTCCACGTCGAGCTCACTGGAGCTCGATGGAAGTCCACGATAGAGTTCGTCGAGCTCAAGTGAGCTCCACTTCGAGCAAGAGGCGAGAGGTGCAAGATGGACGAGCGGAGAAGAGCGAGGGGCAAGGGGCGAGGGGGAAGCTAAGATAACGATAAGTATTTTCAATAGCTAACATTCACAACGCAGGCTTCTGATTTTAAAATATTAACAGGGTGGCAATGATTGCAGTTCACAACGACGGCTTTGTCAAATTTTCAGACGGACTAGTTTGGGCTTATTTTTGAAACCCAAATACATTTTAGATTTTTTATTTTAAATGAATTAATTCCATACAAAACTCAAAAAATCAGTAGTTATAATTAATTACCCCTTAAAAACAATTTATTATGAGAAATTTATGTTTTAGGTCACCATACAAAAAATATTTACAAAAAAAGATTTGATTTTTTTATTTAAAAAAACACCAAAATATAAATTATTTATCTTTTGTTATACTTAAAAAAAAGATCATTAAAAAAAAATTGAATCCAATTTTAAAATCCGAAAATTATTTTTGTTTTTAAAAATTGAAAATTGGTTTCAAACCCAAATCATTTCTTCGGAAAAAATAACTCACCGCAAAACATAAATATATGCTGCAAACATAAATATGTAGCTGTATATATATATACACCGTGCTAATGTAGCTTATTTAGCAGGGAGCAAAATGGGATTTCTGATTTTTGGTGCCCCAAAACAACATTTTAACCCGGAAAAAATAACTTTATTATTTGTAAATATTTTATAAATAAATTTACTATTTATCATTATTCAGAAGCAGCTGGAAGCGTGAACCTAATGGACGACCTCATAGCGGTGTATAATCAAGCCCACGCCCCACCCCACACGGCGAAAACGTAAGAAATTCTTCGATGAAAAGTATTCAAGGTTGATATCGCATCCACATTTGTTAATTCTATGGGTCCCACTGCATGCGTAATGCTAATACGAGATGGAAAACTGAGAACGACAGATTTACCATCCCCGAACTAACTATTATTATACTAATAGAACAAATTGACTGACTGCAAAAGCCGAAATTCCTTGTCATCCCATCTAACCCTAACATTGATTTAACTTTACAGAAATTCCTATGAACTTGTCCACAGAACTAGAATGCCTGGTTGGAAGCCAAAACTATTGTTAGCAAACAGAAAAGCAACATTGTGACAATGCTGTTGTTATTAGATTTAGATAATCAATAATTAATTCTTGATGCAAGTGTTGCATCAAGAGCTAAATCTGGATGACGATCACGATGGTATTTGGTACCAGAAAGAAAATAAATAAATGTTTAACAGAAGAACTACAAGTAGCCTTGGTAAACAAGGGAAGACTTGAGATAAACGCCCATTCAGGCTTAGGCTCAAAGTGTACCATATCACATTATTGTGGATGTCATGATCCATGAAATCCAATACTAAATGACTCTTAGACCGCAATGAAGATGTTATGAAAAACTTTGGATAAACATGGCATGAGGTAATATGTGTTTGGTTTTCCTAAATGTCACTAAAAAAATTTAAAGCACGAGACAAAACAATCTTCCGTCCTAAATTTGCTAAAACAAACAAATCAAGCCAAAAAAAAAAACATAGAAAATGATGAATCAAGCACCATTAAGCAATCATAAAGCAGAATGTAATTCAAAACAAAAATAGTATTTGAAAATACAGAACCATGCTGCGATTAAATAAGGCAATCCTGACTCAAAACAGCAATCAGTACCCAGCGGACGACCCGATAACAAAAAATGAGAACAAAAAAGAAATTATAAATAAAAACAATGTGTGATTATGCATCGCATCAATGTACGCAGTACGCGTGATAACAAAATCAAAATAAGACAAAAGATCAACAACAACAAAAAGTCGAATGTAATTCAAAAACAAAACGATATTTCACAAAATCAAAATATAGTACCATGCTGCGATTTAACAGCGCAATCCTGACTCAAAACAAAAATCAGTACCGAAGGGACAACACCGACAAGAATAGATGAGAACAAAAAAGGAATTAAAACTAGAAACAATGTGAATTAGGCATCAATATACGTGTCATAACAAACTCAAAACAAGACAAAAGATCTAAGATAAAAAAAAAACAGAAAATGCGTACAACTTAATAACAAAGTTTAGGAGTGGATCCATGATAAAAAGCATGAAGAAACCATAAAATTATAAAAAAAAAAACGATAACAAATTAACTAAAACAAAATTGACATGGAATTAAAACATACCATATCATTACGCAAAAAGCTTCTGTATTCCTCCGTCTTCCCGTACCGTCAACAAAAAATACCTAAAAAAAATATGAGATCCAAAGTCGAACATCTAGATCACGGGTTTCCGCATCAGGAGTTGAAACAAGATTTCCAGAAAGAATGCCGAGTCCTACATTATCAGAAAAAAAAAAAGAAACTGAATAAGTCAAACGTAGACATGAGAGATCTGCGTCTTCATCGAACTAGAACCGAACAGAGGATGTATTGGCTGTTGGGATTTTCGAGCAAGAAAACAGGGAGCGTTGCCGTGGAAATCTCTGTTCGTTAGTGACAGATAGGAGAGAGAAAAAACTGAATAAATTAGAAAGAGGAAGGAGTCATTGCGTCGAAAACCAAAACATCGCCATCGAGCGAGGGATAATTTATAGCTTTCACGTACAGGTAGAGGAGCATGGCTCAGAATTTTGTGCCCAACTTTTTGTAAAGCGAGCAGCTGTTGTGAACCGTTGACAGTTCGGGTCCATTGATCACCAACCGACACATTAGGATGTTCCATGAAAAATATTTTACACGTAATACTTTTCTTGGAAAGTGGGATCGTTGTCCGGTTGAACCGAACAGTTCGTTCATCTGTCCAACGCGCGGTTTTCCTGCGCGTTCCGTCTCCAATGTTCTGAGTTCCTCGCATTTCCCACTTTGGCTAGTTTTGTACGCTTTCATTCTTGTATGGGCCCCAATTAATAATTGTTTGACCAATAAATAGTACACGCAATTTTGGGGATTTGTCTTTTGATTCCATCATGATCATATGCAAAATATTTGGGGAAAAAAAATAAGAAAAATAAAAATATATATTAAATATATAATAAAATACACCAAAAAATTAAAAGTAACCGGGATTCAAACCCAGTTACTCCAAATGACAAAACAACCTAGCCTAGCCACCCAACTACAGTAAACAACTTAAAAAAAGTAACGAAGTAAATATATATATATATATATTATTCTAAGCATTTGTACATATTTAAAACAAACATACATATATAAATGTGCATATATATATATATATATATATATATATATATGTTTATGTTCATATATTTTTATATGTTATTGTTTATATATATATATATATATGTTTATGTTTATATATTCATATTAAAGGTGTCAAATAAAATGTACCAGGCCGGCCCGTTTTTAGCGGGTCCAACCATACTTTCGTGTCGGGCCAGGCACGGCACGGTTACTGTACCGTGTTGTGTCTGGCCCGGTATGGTTTAGTGGAGGTCAACTTAGCACGGGTCTGCGGCACGAATCCGCCTGATTCAGCCATATCAGGCTGAACCCCTAATTTAAAAAAAATTAAAGTTTCGCCGCACCGTGTAACCGCGCAATGTTGCGCCCCCACGCGCCTAACCCTTAATTTAAAAAAAATTATGGTTTTAGCACGCGCCATAATGCCGCTGCACCGCGGAACCGCACGTTGTTGTACCGTCACGTGACCGAACCTCTAATTAAAAAAAAAACTATGGTTTTGGCCCACGCCATCGTGCCACCGCACCGCCGAAACACTAATTTTTTAAAAAATAATTAGGATTTCTCGGTTCGTGCCTAGGTACAGTGTCTGGCCATGCACGGTTGGCCTCGGCACGGCACGGCACAGTTGGTGCCGTGGACAGGCATGGCACGGGCACATGCACAGAAAATTCCAGTGCCATGTCGGCCCAGGCATGCCGAATCGTGCCGTGCCTTGTGCCGGTCCGGCCCGGCCCGGCCCGGCCCCGCCCGATTGACACCTCTAATTCACATATATTTATGTTTATATTTGTATATTCATATATATTTATGTTGTTTATATATCCACACATGTTGAAGTTTATATATTTATACATGTTGGTGTTTATATATTTATACATGTTGGTGTTTATATATTTATACATGTTGGTGTTTATATATTTATGCATGTTTATGTTTATATATTTATGTATGTATATGTTTATATATTTATATATATTTATGTTTATATATATATGTATATATATATAAAATAATTAATCCATATGCTTTAGAATTGTTTCGTCTAGCTTGGTTAAGTCTATTTTATAATGTTAAGCTGTTGGGTTTGAATGCTACATATGTCTTTCTGTAATGATGCCCCTTCAAAATATTGTACTTTTTATATTACTTTTTAAATCGCTTACATGTTAGCTGATGGAAAAATTAGTTTCTAATTTTTAGTACATCAAAATACAAAATAAATGTGTTTTGGTGCATTTTTTTTAATATTTTTTTTAAAGTTTTTTTTTTTCAAATATTTTATGTTTGATACATGAAAGCGCAAATCCTCCCAAATTTTTATGGGTAAATCTTAAAATAAATTATGCTTTGGTATACTCATAAAATAATTTATGCTTGAAGTAGTTTACCTTGTAGGCAATGTAACTCATCTCTTAGCAATGACACCCTTACACTAATGTGACTAAAATGGATGGAGTTCGGTTTTTCTAAGGGGACTTGTAGCAGCTTGAGTTTCTTGACCAAGCGGAACATTTGAGACCCTGCAATTGAGGTGCGCCAGATGTCTTTGAAATCTGCATGTGAGATTGACATGTTGCAGAACTTAAAAGAAGACTTTCCTCATTGCCTCTCCTTGCCCCATGGTTACTAGAGCCATGCAATGATCTGAAAGGTTTCCTGGGGGGAGAAAGTGGGCATGACTTTCTTGCTTTAAGTTTGCCCATTTGTGGTTAACAATGACCCTATAAAACTTACTAGAAACCCTTCCATTGGTCCAGGTGAGGTAGGAGCTCGAGGAGGATAGGTCTTCTAGACTTAGGGTGGACCAGTAATTCATAAAATCAAGGCATTCGTAGCTAGTGAATGTTCTACCCCCTAATTTTGTCAAGGCCAGAAAGGGGGGGAACTAAAATCAGCAAGCATGATCTACGAGTCACTGCAGGAGCTGCCCTCTGATAAAAGAAACTTCCATAGGGGCATCCTGGCCACTATCGAGTGTAAGCCATAAATGATCGTCATTTTGAAACAGACCATTGTTTCTATATCCAAGACTTTAACATGAATGTGCCGAGCCGAGGCTAACACCATTCAAACTCCACAGAAGACTTATCCCATAATACTAAGATCCTTCTATTCTTATGGTTGGCCAAATTATTGAGGGCATCATATTTTTTAAATTTGATCCTCATTAGCCATTCTAATTTTCCATGATTAAGTTTGAATTCTAGAATCTAAAGAATATTAATACGATGAATTCCTATATAAGTCTTAGCACCTCCTTGTGCTTGACAAGGTGATTAAATCCTCTAATATTCCAACATACAATCTTTATGATATAGCATAGGTAATAAAGTGCCTCCTACTCCTATCAAAGGGTAGAAGGAGGGTAGACATCAGAAACTCCTATAGTTAAGAAGCTTATTAGTCTAGAATCAACACTAGACCTACTTAATGCGACAGAGGTAGTGTGAGAAATTCCCAGGTGGTTAAACATATTAAGTAATATATGCAATCCAGTAAGTACATGCACATTATTCATCCAATTATATTAACATAACATCCATTACAAAGTGAAACATCAAATAACAAATATCAAAGTTCAGCCATTCCAGTACACATTGATAATATCAAAAAACAAGAATACCAAAAATAAAAGTTTAGCACACAAAATTTTATTGAAAAAATATAATAACACAACAAAATAAATATTTATGAGTCCTTGTTGAGAACAATATTTTCATCCAGAGATCTTAATGGATCTTCTTCAAAATAATGAAAAAAAGATGAAACCTCTGTCAACTTGCATATTATTTTCTCATCTCTTTTCATTCTTTTTATATCTCTTTTCATTCATCTTTCTCTCTCTGTTTTTTATTTCTTTGATTTTTTTTTTGCACCTCTTCATTTTTTTATTGCATCTCCTAATTTTTTCTTGACAAAGTATCACAAATTTCATGCATCTTCTCACACAACCGCTCATCAAACATTTATTATAATTGAAAGATGAAGGGCTCCAAATAAAACCTGAATAAAATGTAGTTGCATGGATACCAATACCATGCACTCATCATTTTTTTAGCTCCACTATAATAAGCTAAAGGTAAATATGTGCAACATCAATCTCTAGCACCTCTATAAAATAATATATTAATTGTGAAGTAATAACAATCATATTCTCTATAGCTTTTTATAATTGTTATACTACAATATAACTCATTAGTACTATATTCAGATAAAATTTATACCAACACATCAAACTATCAATACCCAACTAAAAATTAATATAAAAATGAAGTGAGTCATCACATTGAAGTGAGTCTATATATAATAACTCATTGGTAATAGTAACAAAAAAATACTTGACTTAGGATATTAATCCTTTAAATTCCAAAAATTATATTTTTTAAAATTTCTTGTTTCATACTTAAGAATTTACATAAGACACTAAAATACAAATTATCAAACTCGCATTAATATTATTTGACTTCTTATCTACAAATGATCCATTTGTTTTCTTATGTATTCATTTGAATACCTCAAACAATATTGGTGGATATCTCAACTCAGCCTCATGAAAATAAATAATAATTACTAATTAAAGATCAACCCATAATAAATTAGGAAATACAATTTTACCAAATCTACTGAATGTTGGTAGGTTGTCTTTGAACTAACAGTATGTTTGGATGATCCTAATCCTTTGCATGATATGTGCTAGGCTAATATGACATGGCTCAAAAAGGGTAGGCCCAGCAAGGCCTGACTAGCTCGAGTCTATTGGATTTTAGGCTGGTTCATGTCGGGGATTGGAGATTTCGTGCTGGGTCATGCCGGGACATGCCATTTTAGACAATGTTCAAAATTGGGTCATCTCTAATTCTAAATATTATAAATTTTAATACAAAATTAATTAATTAATTAATAACAAAAAAATAAATAAAATTACTATCACAAGTTACAAGTCACAACTCAAAGATATAACATAAAATAAATATTTTAAATTTAAATCATTTTGTAACATAATACAAGTACAAAATAATAATGCAAGCTCATAAATCAATATATCAATGATGAATCTTGTAAGCGTCTGATGGTATCACTAGCGGTATACACAATCTCAGTCATCATCAAAGTCCCATGAATCATCATCTATCACCAAATCTTTCACTCTTGTTGTAGTTGTATTGTGGTTTGGAAGCCAAAGCTTGAATCCTTCCAATAATTCATGCATGCTAATGTCTCAATAATATTTGGCCATAATCTCGATCTCTTATGTGAAATCATATTCACTACAAAAGAAAAATAAATTCTAATACTATGCTCGACATCGTAGGAGTTGGTATATCTCATGCCATATTAGACAACATGGGATAGATAGACTCATATGATTTCTACCATTATAAAATATCAAGGTTCTTGTTATTGGTATGTGATAGGATTGAGCAGTAATCAGTATCTAAGTAATGGTATAACTCACTCCTATTCGATAGTTCACCCTATCATTTCCCCCTCGCTAACTAAATGAAGAAGTCATCATCTCCAAATATGATATCAATGTCCTTACTCAGAGCCTGGCAACTACTATCACCATACCTAGTATCGTAGTATGTAAATATCTTAGTCAACTTCTTTTGAATGAACCCTTCATGTTGGTGTTCCTAGTTCATGCACGAGGATATGTATGTCAAAATTAATATCAATCACTTCCACCTTAACCCTAGGGTCCATATAGGTAGTCATACAATAAAGAGATGGAATGGTGGACCAGTACTTTAAGTACATAGTTTTCATCTCAAGAGCCATATCACTAAATGCCGGGTCATCTCTAAACTTCCTAAACATGCTATTAATGTTGCATATGCATCTGAGTGCAATGAAATTAATGGGATTATAAACTGAAGAATACATATTTGTCATCTCATAAAAAATCTTCAAGAATTTCATAAATGAAATTCTTGTATCTCATTTAGTGTCGTTAATAATAAGTTCGTCACTCTTACTATTGACGTAGTCAGATATCACGTATTCGTATCGAACATGTGACTCAAACTTAAGGTATGTAAAATTCTAATGGTGTCTCACTTCCGATTGGAATTTCATCTTCTTTAGACCCAAAAATAAATAGATACTACCTAACTCTTGTTGTCTATGAGACATGCGAAGAAAATTTCGTGAGTTACTTATTTTTTCTAAAGTGAGCGAAATAACATTCATCCTTGCTTGTACTATAAGGTTAGTGACATGACACATGTATCTAACGTAGAAAATCTCTTTTAATAGCCCGTCTCCAATACTTCATTATTAGATTCATTATTAAATATGATACTATATATTTTATTTTGAATATTATATTCTCTATGATTCTCATCAAGTACTCATAAATGGCTGGTTCATCATGAGGATGGAGAATCTCTAAAATCTTAATTTGTTTTATTTAGCATTCATTTAGAATCTACATAGTGTGTGGTGAGGCACATATAAGATACATCGTCGTGACTAGTCCAGATATCAGACGTCATGGACACCACGCTACTATATTCCCTAAATTTATTAATTATTATTTCTTTTTCTAACTTATAGTATTTTAGTAGGTCGTTACAAGATGTGAATCTAGGAATACTATGATATGTAGGCTGAAAATAGGTCTGCATGATATTAGCTATTTTTGGATCTACTGAAAATTTAATCAGAAGACCCAACATGGTGATTAGTTTGGTAATATCTTCCTTCCATAACTCGTTGTGGTATATGAATGGGATCAATATAGAAGTTGAACTAGATCAAACATCAAAGACCTCATCACTTAGTTGAGTTTTCTTAGGATCTAATACACAATGTTTTTTGGTGTATTATTCGGCATGTCCCTTAAGGTGCCAAGTCTCACATGCACTCCTACAGGTTAATATTTTTTTACAATATCTATTTTGTACTGATTTTTCATCGATACCCATAACATATCTATTTTGTATAATATTAAAGTAAGTCTAAACTATTGATTTTTTTTCTAATTTTATGTTTTTTAAATATTTGGGTCTAGACCATGTAGAGGTGTCAAATGGGCTGGGCAGCCCAGGCCTGGCTCATTTGACACCTTTATCAGGGCATCGGGTTTGGGTTCGGGCAAAGGCCCAAGGGGTGTGGGTGTGATCTAGTGTACGAGAAGTGGCAATGTGGCGGGTAAGAGTCATGGGTGTCAAAGGCAGTCGAGTTTGGACTGCATCCGAACCTGGCCTGAGATATAAGGCATGGTTCGAATCATGCCGAAGAACCATGCCTTTGAGCCAGGCAGCCATGTTGTGCCTGGCCCAACACAAGGCCCAGGAGACCTCAGCACGACATGACACAAATTGTGCCTTGAGGCAACCCGGCATTGATCTAGGCATGGTTTTGGACATGTTGTGTCAGGCCAAGCACGGCTCAATCGGGTCGTGCCTCATGCTAGGCTTGGGCTACCTAGCCAACTTGACACCTCTAGATCAATGATTGTATGACGCTATCTAGGAAAAGATCTTGAACTCCTCACTATTCTAGTATTCTCGTCATTTGATCAAAATATTAAGAATATTATTTGGTTTTACATCTTTATCATATTTTTTTCTCCATTTTCTAAACTTGTCATTGAATCTGACACTACCCACATGTTTCCATGTATACATCACTGAGATCAACAATGTATTATTCAATTTATTTATTTTTTCAAAAAACAAAAATAAAACAATACACTGTGATATAATTAATTTATTGGTATTTCATAAAAAACATGTTAACAAATTAGTAATTGCAATAAAATTGTACTTCAACTAGTTTCTCCTTAATTTTTGTTTGTTTGTATGAGAAGTAGAAAGAATAAACTGATAAGTAATTTAATATTAACACATACATATAAAAAATACACCTATATTTTTGTTACTAAGTTAATATTTTATTCATTTTTATTACTTATTCAAAACTTCGTACGTTTATTCTTAATGATAATATTGATTAAGTAACAATGTTATAGTTTGTTATTAATTAAAATTACCATATTTTAATCAATCATTTATTTTTATTTTTATTCACTTTGTAATTTAAATTTTTTACAAACTAAAATAATGAAAAATGATTATACATTATACATGTATGTAGTAAATTTTTAAAAGTTACATCTGTTTATTGTCTATTATGGACTAGAAGAAGATTTATTCAAAACTTTATATGCAAACAATGAATTATGAATATCTAATCATTGTTTATGCTGCAAACCCAACACATGTACCTCAAAAGATGATTGGGAGGGAGTTAATAATACCTTCTGGTGAAAATGAAACAAAGATGAAATAACAGTGGTAGTCAATCCGTGTGTCTCATGATGAGGTGATACCAATATATCATCTGTATGTGTAGGAGAATGAAAAAAGACATTTGTATTATTATCGTCACTAAATAAATATTGAATTCCTTTCCCACAAACTGTTAGTTGACTACCTATATCCCTCTTCACGGATTGAGATTTTCGACCACTTAAATTGATACCTCTCATACCTAATTCGAGTCATATAAACATTGAAAAATAAAAAGACAATAAAAAGGAATGATGAATATGTCATTCTAACAAAAGATAATAAGAAACACATTACATTTACAAATGCAAAAAAAACATTTAACACTCAAATTCTAACAGTTACAAAATATGCAACACAACATAATATCAAAGTCAATAAATGTCCACTTTTTATCAAAAATTTCTAATAAATAATATCTATCTACATATTCATCCTTATTTGATTGTGCAAATAATTCTTCCACATTATCTTCTTCAATATGGGCATCATCAATGTACAAATAGTTTAAATCTTCGCCAAGCAATGTTTCTAGTCAATCATCTGATTGGATGGAATTCCATATTATTCTATTGAAATGCAGGTACATGCAATGGTGTGACAATAATATCCTTTTCAAGAACTTCGAGAAGTAATCTAGGTTTTATTTTACATATATCTCACCAGTCATAAGTATTTCTTCTTGTTGTTGGATAAGTGATGTAACACACTTGTTCTACTTACACTGCAAAAATAAATGGCTTATACTTATGATAATGTTTTTTTATGGTGCACATCTGCATGGTTGTATTGATGATGAATTTTAGTACTTAAATTTAGAAAATGATTAAATCATTCACACTTAAATACAATCATCCTTTTAATTGGTAAAGTAGGATACTCCACTTAAAGAATTTCAATCAATTAACCATGAAATTCAATATTAGATGCAATAGAGTTAGACCTCTTGATACATACATTACTATTCCTTGTAGATTTATTTGAACAATGTTATAAAGTGTGAAATTTGTATCTATTTACATAATGTATGGGATACATCTATAAAATTTATAAATGACCATTTTCCAAGATCATTTATTTATCTATTACGTATATTTGATGATAGAAAATATACTTAAAATGTGAAATAAAATAAAATCATACTTATATAATGTTGAACATTAAATTTTATAAGCAAGAATTATAACTTATATACTAACAAATTTTTCAAACCAAAATAGAAAATCTTTGTCAAAAATTGCATCAATGGAAGTATCATTAATAATGTAGTTCTCTTTGCCTTAATTACATAACATAAATTCTACAAAAATAATATTAAAGCTATTTTCAATATTAAAAAAGGTATATCACATACCATAATAAAGATATGATAATATAAAATAATTAAAATCCTACTCAATAAAAGGTGTAACTTCCTTACAGTTCAACAAGATATATGTGAGCAAAATCAAGTTATTTTTTGGATGAGTCATCCAAAAAATAACTTGATTTTGCTCTATCATACGATAGACTTACTTGGGTAAAAATGGAACGTATATCATCTTTTTCTAATCCATCCACCATACCATAATCATTATTTGGTGATATTTTGTTATGTGAATTATATAGTTGTGGCTGAAAGTAGTGCACACAAAATGGCTAAGTTTCTTCAACCAAGTAGACATTGTATTTTGATCCTTCAAGTGATTTTGTAATTGCTTCATGTCTTAATGGATCGAAAGATACATTCATATAATTATGGGTATATTATTTTGTAATTGCTTCATGTCTTCCTTTGTTATGACATTATGAGTGAGATTTAAAAAATTGTTTATTTCAGTCATTGCTTACCAAACATTTTCTAGAAGTAATTCGTGGAATGCTATATATTTTAGCCTCTACATAAATACATGATAGTCATGACTTTTCATCCCAAATAACATATACTTCTTCATATCAACATAATTGTCCATGTTAGATGCATATCCATTAGGGAACCTAAACTCTTTCATTCATTTGCACAAATTAGTTTCATTTGCATCCATGTCAAGACTATATACCTTAAAAAATTAATTCGTGATGCATCATTATGTAACTCTGAACATAAACAAAACACTTTCAAATTATCTTTTAATTTGGCATTATCTTTGGTATTTCCCTCCACAGTCATGATAGTGTTAAAAATATTATCAAAAAAGTTCTTCTTAATGTACATCATATTTAAGTTGTGCCAAATTATATTGATTTTACAATAAGACAAATCCCAAAAATACTTAGTTTATTCCAATCATAGTAATAATTATTCAAATTTTGCACATTAATGTAAAATATATCAATATCTATAATGTTTTTGAATCTATATCTTTTAATTATCTTTAATGTTTTGGCACTTGGCCTCAAAGCCGATGCACCTTTTACAATTATCTAGCCTTTCCTAAATACCTTAGTATTCATCTAAAATGAATATTACATATGTAATAACTTATTATGGTTATCAAACCAAGAAGTTTTAACTTCAAATTTCTATTCTAGATATATCATATATTTTTACACCATGCTCCCACATATTTTTTACCACTATAATCAAGGGTTACAAAAAAAATATTCAACTTTTCTTTTGGGTTTCTTGGATTAAGCATGATAACATAAAAAAATATATGCTCATTTTTCATACACATCCATAGTGGTAAATTATATAGTATAATAATCATCGGCCATGAATAGTATTATTTTCATGTTTGTCCAAATTACTAAAACTCATTTATGCATAAGATAGCCCTAATTTAATAATTTAACATTTTATTGATGACATTTATCAAAATATTTCTAATATGGAGAATCTGAGCAATGTTGCATTATGCCTTCTTTAGTAATATACTTTGTATGCCAACTCGTATCATTATTAGTGATTTCAGATGCAAATAATCTTTACAGACAAAAAGTCAATGGAAAATAATACATCTTCTTATGAGGAATATTTGTTTTCTACCTTTTACATACCATATATCTTTTGTACTGATGATAGTAACAGAAATTATAAGCAGATGTTTCACCATCTTCACCCCAAAATATTTGCAGCCATTAATACAACACTATTTTTTTTACAGTCAAACTCATACCTCACATTAACTTTTTTGTACTATAAATTTATCTATCTTGACGTTATTTTTTATTAACAATTCGGATAACAATTTACACATTTCATTAAAATACCTTTTGGAAAAATGATATTTACCCTTAAATTATAAAGTATGGCCATCATAGATAACTTTGAATGGTCATACAAATTATCTATCCAAATATCTTCTTTTGATACTTTAAACATTTCATAAAATTATTTTGCTGATTATTTTGGGATATCATTAGTGACATCCGAATTGAAGGAAATACTAATAACATTTTTCAAAATGACTTCTCATGCATCATTGGGATTAATATATACATTGCAACATTTGAATCAATAATTAATATGTATATAATATTTTATTGTTTGTAACAAAACTATTTCTCAATGTTTATACCAAACATAATAGTCTCAAACAAATTTATTTTTTGCAAGATGATATCGTATTATGTCCACATCTTGGAAATTCTAATTTTAATATTTACGATCATTACATGGACATCTTATTTTCATTTCATCCATAAATTTAGTCTATTTTTCAGCAAAGCCAATAAACTCCTCAATTCTTTCTATAAACTCATTAATCAAAAACTCTACTTTTAGTCTTATATTCATTAATTGACGATCAATTCATATAATGTTTTCTATTCCTACAACACATAACACAAATATTTTTTGAATACTAATAATGTAGATAGATATAAATTACTAATAATGTTGTAGTAATATATTTACGACAATACATAAATCTAATAAAAAAGTTATTGTAACATCATTATTAGACAATTTTGGATTAATATAAGATATGACAGTGGCTTTAATGCCTTGATATTTATCAAAAGTAATAAGTTATAATTTTTTCATATACATAAAACTAAATATTTGATATTTATCTATATTAGATAAATTTGTATTAATTAATAAAAAAATAAAAATTTACAATGTCATAATTTTTTATTTCTAAATTAATAATCTATACTAACTAATTAGATAATTGCATTTTATATAATAGAAATCATAAAAAAAACTCACAATGCCAATGTATTTAAATTTGTTAATGAAAAAAAAAGTTAAATATCAATGGAAAGCATTAATAAATTAATAGAGACTTTACTAATCTATATAAATCATATAGTATAAATAATCATATACCAAAAATGACATGTAATATGATTTTTTTAAATATTAAATAAAGTAATGTGTTAATTATTTTATTGCACCTTTAGTGAAGTGTAGATCAATCAACGAGTTTTGTATGAAAATAATGCGTTTGAAATAAAAAATCTAAAATATAATATGTTTTTCAAAAATATGTCCAAACTAGTGCATCTGGAAATAGTGTTATTATGGTCATCGTTGTGAACGGCAGCCATTGCCAAGTTGATTTTTTAAAATCATAGGCCGGGGTTGTGAACGCCGGCTATTAAAAACATTATAGGGATTTGATTATGCCATTCGCTCCATGCCCCTTGCCCCTCGCCCCTCACCCCACGCCCCTCACCCCACGCCCCTACCTTTCGTCCACACCCCTTGCCCCTCGCCCCACGCTCCTACCTTTCACCCACACAACTCGCCCTTCACCCCTCGCTCCTTCGTGGAGCTCCGTCGAGCTCCATGATGGAGCTCGCTGGAGCTTGACGTGGAGCTCTAGTGAGCTCCTTCGTGGAGCTTGACGGAGCTCCTCAAGCTCCACGTCGAGCTCGAAGTGGAGCTCAAGGTACTCCGTCAAGCTCCACTTCGAGCTCACTGGAGCTCCACGAGCTCACGAAGGAGCTCCCCGGCACTCCATCATGGAGCTCCACTTCGAGCTCGATGGAGCTCCTTCGTGGAGCTTGATGGAGCTCCTTCGTGGAGCTTGAGGAGCTTCATCGAGCTCCATGAAGGAGCTCATTGGAGCCCAATATTGGAGCTCGACATGGAGTTCGAGGAGCTCAAGGAGCTTCGTGGAGCTCACTGGAGCTCCACGAAGGAGCTCTCTAGAGCTCAATCTTGGAGCATGACGTGGAGTTCGAGGAGCTCCACTGAGCTCCTTCGTAAAGCTCGAGGAGCTCTATCTAGCTCCACGTTGAGCTCAACTTCGAGCTCACCGGAGCTCGATAGAGCTCCATGAGATTCACGAAGGAACGAGAGGCGAGGGGCGAGGGACAAGGGGCGTGGGTGAGGGGTAGGTGCGTGGGGCGAGGGGGATGGGCGAGGGGTGTGGGGTGAGGAGCGTAATGGGATCCATACAATGTTTTCAATAGCCGACATTCACAATGCCGGCCAATGATTTTAAAAAATCAACAGCGTAACAATGGTCGCCGTTCACAACGACGACCATTGTCACGCTGTTTCCAGATGCACTAGTTTGAGCATATTTTTGAAATACGTATTATGTTTTAGATTTTTTATTTCAAACGCATTATTTCAATACAAAACTCTCAATTAACTATATAAATTTTGAAATGAGTTTCTATTTTTTTTTTGTTTTACAATTGTTCATTACGTTTCAATCTTCTAATTGTATAACCTCAAAATATTTTTACGTTATTCATTCTTATTACATACAAACTTTTAGTATTTATTAAATTACTTATAAATTATGTATTGTTAAATTTACAATATTAGAATAAGTTGTTCTTTTAAAATTATTACATTTCAACTAATCCTATTAAGCAAACTACTTCCAAATTAATTAGCACTATCAAAATGCACAAAAAATTATACTTCAATTAGGTAACACAAAAATTTAACAAATCCAAGTATATGAAAAAAATATTAAATATATAATTTATCAATTAGAATACTAATAATTCAATAAAAAAAGAAGATAGAAACTAATAATAATGTTAAAAATAAAAATAAATTATATGTAATATCAAAATGCACAAATATAGCTATCCTGAATACAATACCTATGGGCTAAAATGAAAAACAAAATTTCATACCTCAATTATAATTATTTTGTGATAA
Organism: Sapria himalayana; assembly: GCA_029783825.1. Classification (NCBI taxonomy): domain Eukaryota; kingdom Viridiplantae; phylum Streptophyta; class Magnoliopsida; order Malpighiales; family Rafflesiaceae; genus Sapria; species Sapria himalayana. Next base: position 1,929,827 of record JAREIK010001563.1, on the reverse strand, counting down.
TCAATAATTGGAGGAAAGGAATTTTAAAAACAATTTGGACGAACTCGGAATCAAAATTTAAATCTTGCAAACCCTAACTTTTTTTCAACATTTCAAAGTATTCTTCGATAAATTAATTATCATAATTTTGTGAAAAAAATTTATCTCCGTTTCTAAATTAGTGACATAATATTATTCCCTAGCTAAAATTGTGACGGATGGGTATGACATTTCTCATTTAGCGATGTTAATAAATTTCCATCACAAAATTTAGAAATGGATAAGTATTCCCTTTCTAAAAATACAGATACATAAACCCCCCTCACCACACAAGCACCCCATTGTACATCACAAATTAGCGATGGAATAAAAAAATCATATAAAAATCAGTCACTAATTAGTTAGTGATGAAATTAAAAAAATATATAACAATTATTCATTAATTAGCGATAGATTTTTTATATGTTTCTAATTATTTCATAATTTGTCATTTTTCTGTGTATATAGGCCACAACCCAATTAGGTTGAAGGTCCCACGTGATAATAAGAATAAAATAAAATAAATGTATGTATATAGGCCTCTATGTAATTCTTTATTAATAAACCTGATATTGTGTGTGTGTGTGTGTTTGTGTTATGTATATAAGGTTTATATACATGTTTATATATATATATATATATATATTGTTTTCAAAATCTTTCTGAGTTTTTTAGTAATCAAATTTGTTTTTTATGCTTACAACCCAATTAGGTTGAGGGTCCCATGTGATAATAAGAATAAAATAAAATAAATGTATGTATATATGCCTCTATGTAATTCTTTATTAATAAACCTAATATTGTGTGCGTATGTGTGTGTTTGTGTGTGTGTGTGTTATGTATATAAGGTTTATATACATGTTTATATATATATATATATATATATATATATATATATATATTGTTTTCAAAATCTTTCTGAGTTTTTTTTGTGAACAAATTTGTTTTATATGCTTACATGTACATGGTGGGGAGAGTTTTGAGATTATAATTTATAAAGTCCCAAAACTTAAATATATGATATTTGATCATACAAATATGTAGTTTTTTTTTAATTTTTTTTGGTTCTATAAAAAAAAAAATATTTGAATCTTTGTGCAATCAAAAACTCAATACTCAACAAACTCTTAAACCCATCACCTCATCATGTCATATAAAAAAACTAAAGGGTAAATTAAGTTTAGATAAAAAAAATATTTACTAAAATTTTTACAAATTTTTATATTAAAGATAATGTGTACCAACACAAAATATTTATATTTTGGTCCACTCAAAATCATGAACTCAATTTTGCTCCCATGCTGACATGTTAGGAATATTTCAAAAAAAAAATTAAAAAATGACATTTTTCGACTTTGGAACTTCTTTTTGAATTTGAAAAGTAGCTTTGTATTTTTTTTTTAAATGGAAAACTTCTATATATATTTTTTATTTGTTTATAAATATATAAAATTGTGTGTGTAACATACAATATTTATAAGCCTATAAACTTGTAAATATACATATAGTTATATAACACACACACACATATACATATTTGTAGGGTTTACATATATATATATAAAAGTTATGTATATTTATTTGTGTATATATATCTATGTGTGTGTGCGTGTGTCTATATATAAAATTGCTATATATGATTATATGTGTGTGTGTGTGTGTTTATTTATTTACTTTTATTATATATATATATATATATATATAACTTACAAATACACACACACACACACACACACACACACACACTATTAAAAAACATAATTAGAAATGAAAATTAGAAATACCCAATTCCATTTCTAAAATTATGAATGGAATTGAAACAGATTAGAAATGAAAATGACATATTATGATAAAATTAGAAACAACAAAAAAATATGTCACTAATTAGCACGGATTTTTAAATATTTTTTAATTTTGTTAAAAATTATGATGAGATATTGTGGACAAATACGCTTGCATGGTATTTAACAATGAGAATTTATATATTTATATTTTTCTAGAAATTGAATACTTATTTATTTCTATATTTAGCAATGGAAATAATTAAATGTGAAATGTCTTACCCATCTTTTGCTTTTTGATTTTAGAAAAAATTAGTGCCCGGATAATATTCCGTCGCTAATTTAGAATTGGAAATAAATTTCATCACTAAATTATTATACTTATTTTATCGAATAATGTGTTGAAACTTTGAAAAAAATTTAGAGTTTGTGGGTTTTAAATTTTGATTTTGAGTTCGTCTGATTTATTTTTAGAATTGCTTTCCTCCAATTAGTGGTCAATGCACTATTCATCCATAATTGAGGTATCAAATTTAGTTTTTCAAATTTTTCCATATATATTGTATTTGAGAATTGTATATTTTGTTTGTTTTGTTGTTACCTAAAGCTGTTTTTACATGTTTAACATTTTCATGGGGTTCTCTCTTCTTGTTTTCTTGAAATAATATCATTCTAATTGATAAATTATATATTTTATATTTTTTGCACATACTAAGATTTGTTCAATTTTTGGATTACCTAATTGAGGTATGAAATTATTATGTATTTCATTATTTACCTATAGTTTTGATCATGCTAATTAATATAGATTTAGTTTTCTTACTAGAATTTGGTGAAATATAATAATTTATAAATGAATAACTTATGCAAATGGTGCAACTTTAAAAATAAATAATTTTAAATATTTTAAAAAATACTAAAAGTTGAAATATAAAAAATAATGAATAACGTATACATTTTAAAAGGTATATATTTGAAGGTTGAAACAAAATAACAAATAAACAATTAAAAAAAGTATAAGCTCAATTTAAAATTTTATAGTTGTTTGATCTACACTTCACTAAAAATGCAATCCAATAAATAACACCTATTATTTTATATTTTAAAAAATATACATATTACAAATCACAACTAGTAGATGACCATTTATACTACATGCAATAAATATCCTAATTAATTTATTAATGTTCTCCATTGATAGTTGACATTTTTTTTTAGTTTTAAATGTATTGGCATTGCAAATTTTTTTAGAATTTCTATTAAATAAAATGCTTTTTCTAATTAGTTGGTACAAATTATTTACTTATAAATCATGAATTATCACATTGCAAATTTTTTTTTTGCTTAATTAATACAATCAAGCAACTCATCTTTATGTATATGATAAAATTATAACTTAAGACTTTTGATAAATATCTAAGAGATTGAATCAACTCATCTTTATCTCATTTTAATCAAAAATTATCTAATAATGTTGTGACTGTAACTTTTTTATCAGATATATGTAATATTCTAAATATGTTAATACAACTTTATTAGATATAAATCTCTATCTATATTATTATAATTCAAAATATATTTGTATTATGTATTATTTGAAAGAAAACATTATATGACCTAATCATCATTAAATAAATGTAAGACTGAAAGATGAGATTTGACTAATGAGTTTGTAGAGGAGATTGATGAGTTTATTGGCTCTGTTGAAAAATAGTCTAAATTTATTGATAAAATGAAATAGGATGATTATATAATGACCATAAATGTCAAAATCAGAGTTTCTAAGATATGGACACATAGTAAAAATCATATTGCAAAAAATGAATTTGTTAGAGACTATTATATTTGGTATAAATATGAGAAAATACTTTTGCCGCAAATAACAAAGTATTATATACATAAGTGTTGATTCAAATATTATAATAGAATATGATAATCCAATGATGTATGTGAAGTAATATTAAAGAATATTATTGGTCGTTCATTAAATCTAGATATCACTAACAATATCCCAATAGAATCAACAAAATAATTTTATCATCAAAAGAATAGTTATGGCTAGGTATTCTGTATGGCCACTCAAAGTTATCTATGATGGCCAGACTATTGAATTTAAAAGCATAATATCATTTTTTAGAGAGGTATTTTGATGAAATATGTTAGTTGTTATATGAATAATTACCAATGAATAATATCATAACAAATAGCTTTCCATTTTTTTCCATGCAGGTCGATCGTATAGTAGAGTAAAATCAATATATTGTTTGGATGACCATGAATATCATGCTGCACACACATATATATCATTGAACTTTGGAGAAGTTACACCTTATATTGAGTAAAATTTATAATAAATTCATATTCTCATTTCTTTGTCATAGTATGCTATATACCTTGTTTTATAATTGAAAATAATTTCAATATTATTTTAGAATAATTTATGCTAAGAAATTAAGGTAAAGAGAACCACATATTGATGATGCTTCAATTGATGCAAAGCTTGAAAAAAATTTTGTAATTGGCTTGAAATTTTTGTCAGTATAACTTACCATTCTTGGTTCTAACAAGTAACGTGCAATATTGTATAAGTATGCTTTTATCTTGTATCATTTTGTAGTTAAATTTTCATCATCAAATATATGTAATAGACAAATGCAGAATCTTGCAAAATGATCATTACAAAGTTATGTAAATTGATATAAATTTCATACTTTGAAACATGGTTCAAATAGAGCTGCAATGAATAGTGTTGTATGCATCAGAAAGTCTAACTCTACTACTTCTACTATTATTTTCATAGACAATTAATTGAAATTTTATATGTGGAGTATCTTACTTTACCAATTAAGTGGACAATTCTATTTAAGTGTGAATGGTTTGATCTTATTCAAAATCTGAGTACAACACATTTATTCTTGTGGTGCAAGCTGAACAAGTATGTTACACCACTTATCCAACCGCATGAATAATAACTTTTGATTGGTGACCAATATGTAAAACAAAAGCTAGATCAACTATAAAAGTTATTGAAAAGGATGTTATTGTCACTCTATCATGTGTACCTATATTTCAAGAAAATAATATTGAACTTCATCCAATCATTCCTAGGTAGATGATGGGCTTAAAATATTGCTTGGTGAAAATGGAACTTATTTGGACCTTGATGATATTCATGTTAAAGAAGAGAATGAGAAGGAATTAATTACAGAATCACAGTGAATATGTAGATAGAGATGATTTGTTAGAACTTTTCTATGATGACTAGACATTTATTAACTTCCAAGTTATGTTGTCTTGCTTTTTTTGTAACTATTACAATTTGGGTATTATATGATTTTTTTTCCACTTTTGTGAATATCAATTTGTCTATCATTATGTTTTTTTATTATTGCATATTCATAACATGTTTTTATTGTCTATGTATTTTTTGATGTTTAAATAACTTGATTTAGGTATGAAAGATAATCATTGATCAAGTGGCAAAGAATCTCAATATATGGATAGGGGTAGAAGAAGCCAACTAACAGTTTGTGGAAGAAGAAATCTACATATATTCAGTGATGACAAAAATATAAATGTCTCTCAGCATTCTCCTTCACATACAGAGGATATGTTCGCATTACCTCATCATGACACACATGGATTAACTACCATTGATATTTTGTCTTCATCTCATTTTATATCGGAAGGTATTGCTAGCTCCTTTCTACCCATCTCAGTAGGCCAATGCATAATACTATATCATTAAAATTGATTGGATATACATAATCCATAATTTTCATGTTGAGTTATGAAAATACTCATTTGGCTTATAATTGATAATAAAAGTATGTATCTTTCTAAAATTTACTACATGCATGCATTATCATTTTTTATTTTATACATTTGAAAAAAATTTAATATAAAATGTGAATGAAATTATAAGTAAATTATAATGTTTAAAATATTGTAATTTCAATAATAACAAAGTATGATTTTACTACTTGTCGAACATTATTATTTAGAATTAAAATAATATTTGTGTTATGCAGTTTTGGATAATAACTATAAATAAATTAAATCTTAATTTAGTAATAGAAAAATGAGTGTATTTTGTTTATGTGTATGTGTTGATATTAAATTACTTATAAGTTTATTCCTTCAGCTTCTTATATAATTGGAAAGATATTTTAGGATAAACTAGTTGTAGAGGATATAAAGTTAAAGCAAAGTACCCCCAACTATGAAGGAATTTTATTGGGAAGAATTTGAGGTATAATTTTTATGCATTTACTTGTTTTTTCAAATTGGTCTAATATGATTTACTGTTAAAATAAATGCATTACAATGTATTATTGTTTTATTTGGTTTTTACAGAAAAAGTATAAATAGAATAATGCTTTGGTGGTCTCGGCGAAGGATACCTAGAAATTGTGACAAGTATGAGATACAATGATAAGCTTAAAAAATAAAGAAAAAAGTTTTGTTAAGATACAAAGTCTAATAGTATTCCCCTTGATGTTTGGATTAAGTGGTGGGAATACTGAAATAATGAGGAGTTCAAGGTCTTGTCTCAAATAGCCTTACACAATTGTCGATCAGAGAAAACTAATGGAGGATCAAGACTTCAAAATATGTTGGAGGTTCAAAGGTGACTTATCAACATTCAGGAGATTTGGTGTAATTATCTTTCATAATTTATTATAATTTAACTTTTTTTAATGTAATTGATAATATATGTCTGACAATATATCATGTACCTCAATAGTAATAATTATTTTTTCATAAGGCAAAGTTGGGATGTTCACCAACATCGATTGAGGTGTTTTAGCAAATGTATAAGAAGAAGGATGAATTATTTGTGGATAAGCAGTCAAATAATATTAATATGAGCTTCTCAATTTATACTTGTAGTATTATATGTAAATTGTAATTAAAATAAGAAAACAATGTAATTTTTTTTGGCATTCATTGTAATTAATATCCAAATTCAAGTATCTTTTTACTGTAACTGATGAGTTATTATATATGGACTCATTAACTATAATGACTAGCTTCATTTTTATGTTATTTTTTACCAGGGTGATGATAGTTTCATATACTGGTATATATTTAATCTGAATATAGTAATGATGCATCATGTTATATTTTAACAGAAAGAAGATGTGGAGAATATGGTTGTCATTGCTTCACAATTGATAGATCCTTTGATAGAGGTGCCAGAGATTGATGTTGTGCATATTTACCTTTCGCTATTAGAGTAGAGACAAAAAAAGGCAAATGACTATCTTGGCACCCATGCATCTACAATTTATTCAAGTTGTGTTTTGAGTTATATATTATCATCTTCCAATTTTATAACATATTTGATGAGGAGTTGCATGAGGAGATGCATGAATTCATGATACATTATAAAGGAAAAATGATAAGATGCAACAAAAAATGAAGAAATGCAACAAATAATGAAAAGGTGCAAAAGGAATTTGAAGAAATAAAAAAAAGGGAGGCTGAAAGAATGAAAAGAGATGATGAAATATAATAGAAGATTAAGAATATGAAAAAAATAATATGCAAGTTGGCAGAGACATCTTCTATTTTTCATCAGTTTGAAGAAGATACATCTAGATCTCAAGAGGACAATGCTCATCACGACAAGGACTCATAGTTGTTTGTGATTTTGTCTTATTAATTTTTTGCAATGAAAATATATTTTGTGAAAATTTAATTTTTTGTGTTATTTTTTTAATTAAGTAATGAATATGTAATATAATTCATGGACTTTGATGTTTATTATTTGACGTGCTACTTTATAATAGATGTTATGTGTATGTTATTTGATGAATAATATTTACATGTACTTATTTGATTATAGGTTATATAGTTTTTGTATATATTTGTATATTATATATAGCATACAAAAATTATACAAATCAGACATGTACATGTTACAGACATTAGAAATGAAAAATGACATTTAAAAATTCATTTCTAATATAGAAATGGATATTGCATTTCTATTTTAATATGTCGCTAATTTAGAAATTGATCTTACATTTCTATTTTATTCCATCACAAAATCAGGAATTGATCTTAAATTTCTATTTTATTCCATTACTAAATTAGAAATGAAATCTAAGATCTCATTTCCATCACTAAAATTAGTGATGAAAAATACCCTTAGCACATTTAGAAATGCCCTAGCATTATTTATTTCTAAAATGTAGAAGTAGCACTATAGAAATAGATTCTTTCTATTTATAATTTCATTACTATTTGAATATTATAACAATATTAGACGTTTATAGGTTATATATCAATGTGTATATTAACAAGTTTATAGGTTTATAAATATGTGTGTGTGTGTGTGTGTGTGTTATATCTATATGTATATTTACAAGTTTATAGGTTTAAAAATAAATAAATAAATAAGTATATATGTGTGTGTGTGTGTGTGTTTTTTTTTTTTGAATTTTATAAACTATTTTGTGAATTTAAAAATCACCATTTCTTGATTTTTTTTTTAATATTGTTGATGTGTTAGTGTTGGAATAAAATTGGGTTTTCAATTTTGTTACGCTAAAATACAAATATATTATATTTTACTATAGTTTTTCATAAATATTAAATATTCAGATCTTTTTTTGGATATATTTTCTAAATGGGGTACATAAACATAATTTTCCCAAGATAAAAAAATAGTCAAAAGCAATGTACATTATTTTTGAAAATTGTCTTTTATATATATATATATATATTGAAAGTTATATATAACTTTAAATAGAATGTTATGTATTTAAAATAGCATATATAACATTATGTACATAATGTTATATATTCTAATTCATATATAATATTGTATATAACATACTACAAGAAAAGACATAATTAGAAATGCCCAAATCCATTTCTAATTTTGTCTTAATATTTAAATAGCAACCTCAGTAGAAATGCAAACATAATGTCTGGGCATTTCTAAAATGTGCGACATAATTTTTCCGTCGCTAATTTTTGTGATGAAATATTATTTCAGATTCTATCGATAAATTAGCGATGGAATAAAAAAGAAATGCAAGATCCATTTCTAAATTAGAAATTTATTTTGAAATATCATTTTCTTTTTTTTATTTTCTGCAATAGAAAGATTTCTCATTTGTTGTAATTTCTGTATGTTGTATACAATATACAGATACACACAAAAACCATATAACCTAGAATCCATTAAGTACATGCACATATTATTTATCCAATGACATTCATATAACATCCACTAATGAATACCATCTCAAATAATAAATATAAAAGTTTATCAATTACAGTACACATTCATATAACTTCAAAAAACAATAGCACAAAAATAAAAATTTCACAAGAAAAACTTTCGTTACAAAAAAATAATACTACAACATCACAAATAACTATGAGTCCTTGTCGAGATGAATATTGTCCTTCAAAGATTTGAATGGATCTTTTTCAGAATGATGAAAAATAGATGAAGCATGTGCCAACTTGTACATTATTTTCTTCATCTTCAAACTCTAATATTGCATTTCCTCATCTCTTTTTATTTTTTTCATTCTTTTCATTCTTTTCTCCTCTCTTTTCATTCTTTTCTTCTCTCTTTTCATTCTTTTCTCCTCTTTTTTTATTCTTTTCTCCTCTCTTTTCATTTATTCTTCCTCTATTTTCATTCTTTCTTCTCTTTTTTACATTTCTTCAATTTCCTTTTGTATCTCTTTGTTATTTTGTTACATTTCCTCATTTTTTCTTGGCAAAGTATCTTGAATTTTTTGTATTTCTCTCATGCAGCCTCTCATCAAACAGATTATTATAATTGGAAGATGATAATGAAGAACTTCAAATAAAACAATGATAAAATATAGATTTATGGGTAACACGATCGTACACTCACCATTTTTTTTGGCTTTACACCAATAGCCTGAAGGTAAATATGGGCAACATCAATCTTTGGTGCCTCTATTGAAGGATATATCAATTGTGAAGTAATGACAACCATATTCTCCATAACTTCTTACAATAATTAAAATACAACATAACTCATCATTACCATATTCAAATAAAATTTATACTACTATATGAAACTATCATTACCCAACTAAAAATTAATATAAAAATGAAGTTGGTCATTATAATAACTCATTAATTACGGTAAAAGAAATTCTTCAGTTTGCATATTAATTCCAATGAATGCCAAAAAATAAAATTTTTTACATTAGTTTCTTTCATTAATTATAATTTACATATAATACTACACGTACAAATTGAGAAACTCATATTCATTTGACCGCTTATCTATAAATGATTCATCCTTCTTCTCGTGCATTCGCTTGAACACCTCAAATGGTATTGGTGGACGTCCCAACCCAGCCTCCTGAAAATAAATAATAGTTATTATTGAGGTACATGATACATTGTCACACATATATTATCATTAACATTCACAAAAATCAAATAATAATAAATTATGAAAGACAATTTTACCAAATCTATTAAATGTTGGTAGGTCACATTTGAACCTCTAATATGTTTAAAATGTCCTCAAGACAAGGCCTTGAAATCCTCACTATTCTAGTATTCCCACTACTTCGTCCAAACATTTAAGTGGAAAACTATTAGGTTTTGTAACTTTACCATATTTTTTTTTCCATTTGATAAGCTTATCATTGTATCTGACACTAGTGACTAGCCACATCTTTCCATATATCATTCACCGATACCACCAAAATGTTGTTCCTTTTATATTTTTTTTTTGCAAAAACCAAATAAAACCAGAATATATTTTAATGCATTTATTTTAATAATAGTTTATATTAAACCAAATTGAAAAAGAGGTTAATGCATCAAAATTATACTTCAAATTCTTCCCAATAAAATTCTATCACATTTGGCGGTACTTTACTCAACTCTAAATCCTCCACAACTAGTTTCTTCTTAAATATCTTTCTGATTATATGAGAAAGAAAATAAATAAACGTGTAAGTAATTTAACATCAGCACATACATATACATATAAATAAAATACACTTTTTTTTGAAATTAAATTAATATTTTATTCATTTTTATTTATTATCCAAAACTTCGTCACATAAATATTATTTTAATTTTCATTGATAATGTTTGATAACTAAATAAATCATAATTTGTTATTAATTAAAATTATCATATTTTAATCATAACATTTATTTATATTTGCATTCATAGTTGTAATTTAAATTTTTTACAAACTAAAAGAATGAAAAATAATAATACATGCATATAGTAAATTTCTGAAAGCTACTTACTATCAATTGTCAATTGTGGGCCAAATGAATATTTTTTTCATAACTTTACATGCAAATAATATATTGTAAATATCCAGCTATTTTCAATATTACAGAATCAATACATATATCTTAAAAGATAGATGGGATAGAGCTAACAATAACTTCTAGTGCAAAACGAGATGAAGAAGAAATATTGGTGGCAGTCAACCCATATGTCTCATGATGAGGTGATGCCAATGTATCCTCTTTACATTTAGAAGAATGCAGAGAGACATTTGAAGTATTCTCCTCATTGAATAAATGTTGATTTGCTCTTCCACGGACTATCAGCTGACTTCCTCTACCCCTCCCTATATATTGAGATACTTGGCCATTTGAATAGTTACTTCTCATATCTAAATCGAGTTATATAGATATTTAAAAATACAAAGACAAAAAAAACATGTCATGAAAATATCATTCTAACAAAACATAATGAGAAACACATTGACATTCATAATTGTGAGGTAATAAATGTTGCTTATTTTGTAATAGTTACAAAATAAGAAACATAACATAACATCGAAGTTAATAAATACATACTCATCATCAGAAATTTCTAACAAATCATTTCCATCTATATTTTCATCCTCATCTGATTTTGTAATTAATTCTTCCTTGTCAACTTTTTAAACATGGGCATCTTAATATCCAAATAGTTTCAATCTTCACCAATCAATGTTTGAAGCCCTTCATCTGCCCTAGAAATGATTGGATGAAGTTCGATATTATTCTCTTGAAATGCAGGTACACATGATGGTATAATAATAATATTTTTTTCAAGAACTTCTACAACTGATCTAGGTTTTATTTTACATATAGTTCACCAGTCATAAGTTTTTCTTCTTGTGGTTGGATAAGTGGTGTAATACACTTGTTCTTCTTTCGCTTCAATAATGAATGGCTCATATTTAAGATAACATTTTTTATGATACACATCCATAAGATTCTATTGATGATGAATTCTGGAACCTAAATTTTGAATAGGATCAAACCATTCATACTTAAATAGAATTATCTTGTTAATTGTTAAATTATGATACTCCATGTATAGAAATTCAATCAATTGACAATGAAAAAATCAATATTAGATGTAGTAGAGTTTGACCCATTGATGCATACATAATTATTCATTGCAGCTCTATTTGAACCATATTTCAAAATATTAAATTTTTATCTATTTTCATAATGTATGGGATATATCTGTAAACATCATAAGGGCCATTTTCCAAGATTATTTATTTATCTATTACATATATATGATGACAAAAATTTTATCTAAAAAATAAAATCATACTAATATAATGTTGAATGCTAATTTTTAGAAGCAAGAATGATAAGTTATATACTGATAATATTTTTAAACTAAATTATGAAATCTTTATCAAGCTTTGTATCAATGGAAGCATCATCACTATACAATTCTTTTTGCCTTTTCCTTAGCATAAATTCTTCAAAAATAACATTGAAGGTATTTTGAATAATAAAAAAGATATATCACATACCATGACAAAGAAATGAGAATCTAAGGTATTGTTTGATAATGCACTTAAAAAATTTAGCCGAATTAAAATTAAAATTTCAATGGTTTGAAATTTTAAGTAAGTTTAATAAAAAAATGTTTGGAGCTAATTGATAAAATTTTAAGTGAAATTATGTAGAAAATTTTAAGTAGGTCGAGACATACTTAATGCTAAAGGCTGAAAATTTTCAGTAATTTTTTAAGTTATTATTTTGTCCTTTTTTTCATTTCTTTTTCATTTTCTCATTCACGCTACAGTTCAATTTGTGAATATGTCTTCTGCTCCTTATTTCTCGGTTACCACACTCTAACCCAAACTCACTTGTCATAATTAATTCAAGAGAGAAAATAGTAAATCAACTAGTTATTCATTAATTTTTATTTTTATATTAAAAATTTGGATAGTTTTAAAGAGTTTAGATTTTATTAGTTATTTTTAAAATATTTTTATTTCTTTTTTTTATTTATGATTTATTTATGGATATGTTTCTAGCGATTTTATTTTTTATAATAATTAATAATTGTAGTGAAAAAAAAATTATTAAAAATTTTATTTATGTTAGATAATTTGTAATACAATGATAATAAGGGTAAATATGTAAATTACATCATTTTTAGCATTCAGTATTTAAACTTATCAAATAAAATTAATATTTTCAGCATTTAATTTTCCGTCATTTATCAAATAGTTTTTTAATACAAATTCAACACTTATAAAATTCATCACTTAATTTTTCAATACTTATTTTTAAGCACTTAATTTTTTCAGTTTTATCAAACGGACACTAAATTGATTATAAATCTTAGTAAAAATAAAGTGTAACTTTTTTTAGTTAAATAAGATGTATGTATGCACAGCATGATACTCCTAGTCATTTAAAAAATATTTTGATTTTGCTCTACCATATGATTGTCTCACATGTGAAAATGGTAGGCAAATCATCATTTTTTGATCAATCCCCCATACCATAATCATTATTTGATGACATTTTATTATGTGAATTATATAGTTGTGACCAAAAGTATTGCACACAAAATGCCAAAGCTTCTTCAAACAAGTAGATAGTAGACTTTGTTTTTCGATCCTTCAACTTTGGCTTTATTTTTAATATTATTTTTCAATTTTATAAGAAATATGAAAAACATCTTCATGAAAAAAAATTTATTCACTGGATACATTTAAATTTTTAGATTAACAAATGAAAATTATATAATCTCTCAAATGGATACATCCATCTGTATTTCACAGGGCATGTTATCATAGATTCATAAGATAAGTGGATTAGAAGATATTCTATGAAGCCAAAGAAGCTAGGAGAAAAAATATTACTAAAATGATTATTAAAAAAATATGAAAATGATTATTTTTACAAATATGAGATTGTTCAAGGGAATATTGTGTAATAATACCTTTGAAAGAAAAAAAAAATTACATTTCTAGATCCTTGTTTTTTTTTGTTTGGTTATAAGTGTATCAAACTCAAAGATAATTGATATTTGCAGCACTTATAAATCATAATAATTGAGTTTTAACACACTCAAAAATCACATCCAAAAGTAACCTTAAAGCAATCTAACTCATTGTTTATTTTATCTACATCATCATGCCACAATGCTAATAAAATAAAAAAATCAAATTTTTTTATAGCTTATATATCATGACACACACACACGCACACACACGCACACACACACACACGCACACGCACACACACGCACACACACGCACACACACACACACGCACACACACAACTATATATATATATATATATATATAGTTGTGTGTGTGTGTGTGTGTGTGTCTGTAATGTATACATGATATACATCTCAGAATGTCTACCTTATACATGTTGTAATATTGATCATGATATCATGATAGCTATAGTAATAGATATGTTTGGAAAATTTTTAATTTTTTTATATATATTTTTTGGTGTTATGCATCATGTAGATGTGGGTAAATTAATAATGAAGTATATTTAAAGGTACTTTTCGGATAAGAATTTTGAGTGTACCAAAACTCAAATATTCTTATATTTGCTATACATTATGCCAAACCAAAAAAAAAATCAAATTATCAAAATAGATTTGTTTAAAAATTTTTGGCATGATGCTGCGAATTTTACCATCATTATTTATTAATTTTCTGAAATATCCCAAAATAACTTTTATTATGACAAATAAAACAAGGAAAAATTTTCTTGACAGAATATTGTCTTATAGTTTTTGTGTTTTGGAATAAAAATAATTGGTGAGGGGGAATAAAGTTTACAAAATTAGTTAGAAATGAATGAAAAATGGACGCATTTATCCTTCTCACTTTGCGCATCATGACAGTTTCCTTCCTCATTTTAGTAATTTTCCAATCTTTATCTACCCCTTGCCCCTTCTCTCTCCCTATGCCCTATTGTCTGTCTCCCTTCCTCATCCCTCTGCCCTATTACCTCTCACCCTATGCCCTATTGTCTCTCTCCCTTCCAAATCCCTCTTTCTTTCTCTCCCTCACCTCGTCACTCTCCCATAGTGTGATGAAAATTTTCAAGTGGCCAAGTGATGCTTCTTGCAAGCAATTAACTGAGATTTTGTAATCAATTTGCAATGATTTTATAACTTCGATGAACTCTTCTCTATTCATGAGAATGTCACTTATTGCATTGTCAATCATTCATCCTCTTGTGCATTCCCTTCTCCTTTAGCATTTTTGTACGATTGTTTTGCCGCATTCAAGTTGCCATCATCTTGCACCATGACTTCTTGTTAAAATTTAGCTCACACTTTTAAAACTAGATAAAGAGTTCACTATCATGACTTGAAATGTAATGTTGAAATATGAACAAGTTATTATATATCTTGTGTTGTTATAACTATAAGTGTCATGTATTCTAGTCATAATCATGTTCTTTTGAGTCATGTATGAATGAAGTCACAATATAGTTTATGTTTTTGTTATAGAAAATGATAAGGATTCAAATGGCAACCATATTATTTGGTGTGGAGATTTGAATGAAGTTACAACATAGTTCATATTGTTACGAATGGATGTTAGAAGAATTTGAGTTATAACTATGTTCTTTAATGTCATTACATGAATAAAGTTATGATATTATATTTTGGTATCGAGACATGTTTTCATTTCGGATTAAGTCACAACAAGATTTATGTTATTGTGAATAATGCCTTAAGAGTTTTAAGTTGCGACATGTTCTATGGTATCATGACTTGAATGAAATCATGACATATTATGTGTTGTAGCTGCTTAGAGCTTAAGTTAGAGGTTTTCTTTTTGTTTAGGCTTATCATATAAACCCTTGTGAATGTAAAATTATTGCGAATAATAGAATGCATTGTTTGCATTCGGGCAAGGTACTGCAATGAAAAAAAATATTATCACTTCTCTCTTCTTCTTTCTCCTATTTTCTTCTTTCTATTCTTTTCTTCTCTCTTCTTTTCTTCTCTCTTCTTTTCTTCTTTCTCTTCTCTCTTCTACTTTTTCTTTTCTCTCCTATCTTCTCTGCTGGTGCACATATGTATTTCTTCTATGAGATCACTTATTGTGTAAAATATGCTTCATCTATGAGAATTCTGTTGTATTTAATTTCTCCTCCTTGGAAACCCTAAACCCTAATTATCATTGGATTCCTAAAATTTTTTTATCGAAGATTTGTGTGATTCCTAATATTTGATATCAAAAACACAATTTGGTGTTGAGTCTAGACAAGATTTGTGTGTGTATTAAAGCATAGTAAGTTCAACAACATCTTTGATTTAGGTCAAGAAGTTTGTGGGCAATGATTTTGAATTATGAAAAATAAAAATGAAAGATTTGCTTGTTGATATATGGATATCATCAATTAAGATAAGGTAGACCGAAGAGTGTAAGGCTTGATCTAATTATATTAGCATATTAGGTCTTGGTGAATATTTCTAGTAAGACAAGGGTAAAAGACTTGTGGAGAAAATATGAGATACTTTATAAGAGCAAGTCACTAGTCAACAAACTATTTTTGAGAAAGAAACTTTACAAGTTGAGCAGTTGACTCTTTTACCCCATATCTACATGACATTTAGACTTCGATTAGTTAATTATCATCTATTAGCAGTGAGAACCACTACTAAAATTCACGGAATTACCGACCAATTTTTTGGTCGCTAATTCCTTATTTTTTGGTCGACAAATCAAATAGCTACCATTTACCAACCAAAATCATTGATCGTAATTTTGCTCATCGCTAAATTTATTACCAATGAAAAATCAATTGGTCAGTAAATTACCAATTATTTTCGAATCCTCTGCCGACAAACATTTACCGACTATATTCCGACAATTTTACGACCAATTAAATAAGGTCGGTACATGGTCTCTAAATGGTCGGTATTTACCTACCATTTATAGACCATTCATCGACTAATAATTATCAACTAAATTAAGACCATTTTTCGACCAAAAGCACTTGGTCATATTATGGTCTCGAAATGGTCGGTAATTACCGACCATTTCGAGATCAATTATTGACAACCAATATTCAATGATATTCCGATCATTTTATGACCAAAAATATTAGGCTGGTAAATGGTCTCCAAATAATCGGTAATTACCGACAAATTATAGACCATTTACTGACAAAAAATTTCCGATTATATTCCAACAATTTTCCGACCAAAAGCATTTGGTCGGTAAATGGTCACAAAATAGTCGGCAATAACCAAAAAAATTGCGACAAAAAACTGACCAAAATCTTTTAAAATTATTAGTCAGTAATTGATCTCCAAAAGAATTATCGACCATTTGGTGACCTTTTCCCAACCATTGATATATAAAAATTTTGGTCAGTTTTGGTCACAATTCGGTCGGTAATTACAGACTAATTTTTTTTTGTAGTTTTTCTGCAGTTGCTGTAGCAACTAGAAGAGAAAATACAAAAAAAAAACATTCAATTTGTTTCCAGTTTTGATGCAATTGCTGCAGAAACATTTACAGATAAAACAATAAAATAAAAATCCAATTAACTCCAGCAAACAACTATATATACTGCAAATATATAGTAAAAATATCAAGATAAAATAAAAAAATAAAATCCAAAATCAAAGTTTAAGGCATTGAAAAAAAATGTGTAATACACTCAATCATCCAACCTAGTTTCATAATCATTATGCTGCGATATTTCTGGTCCACACTGTGAGATGTCAGGCACTGAGGTAGAGCTGTCTGCTTCTTCTAGTCTTGATGTGGTTACTATAGGTGCTGCTGTAGGTGATTGAGTAGATGCTGTAGCTAGAGCATTGCACTGAACAATCCGAGGTAGATCATCAAGGTTGAACAGCAGTCCTCCTTCCTGAAACTTCTTTGTAAGCCAGTCAAAATGCATACACAAATCATCCCTATCATCCTCATAATCGATCATGCGTAGCTCAGTATCAACCAACTGAAACTGTATCAAATTTTGCATCACGTCCTGAAATTCCTCCATCTTCGAGAACAAATTTGAAACTAACTGTGAAAATTTAGATTCATAGTCTGGTCGTCTATGTGAGTAGAATGATGATGTCGACGAACCAATGCCATAGATGAGCATCTTTTCATTGCCATCAACAACCGCATAACAAATCTAATTCGTATCAACTAGTGGAGCTGATGAATGAGAACTACCTATTGCACCATCACATAAACATGAAGTAGACTGGGAATATGCTTGAGTTGCAACAGCTAACATTTCCTCATATCTCACCTAATAAAAATGTACGAAAAGTATTTCAATTTATATTCAAACAAAAAAAAAGAAAAATTAATTTTTTTTATTTAAACTTACATTTGATACACGAGATCTCCAATCAACGAAAGTTTGATCATCATGAGCTTTTGTGTGCATGTATCTGAATATGCAAGGAGCACTGGGCTTCTTACTTTCCTTGCATGTCTATAATTACACACAATACATGCGTTAATTATATTGAAAAAAAATTCCTTATGAGAAATGAAATGTAGACATAATTGAACACAATTTATAAAATAATAAACATAAAAAGTATAAATTAGAAATAATACTAATGCTCATTCGTGCTCATGCATAGAGCGAGATCCACAAGTGTGTGTAGACATGCCACTACTCTCCCTAGCTCGTTCTTAGTGATGATTGCCACTCTGTTTATCATACCTCTTCCTATAATATGAATCTTCCCATCTACTCTGCCACTCCTCGAAACATGATCCGAGAAACTCGAATCTTTTTCTTTCTTCTTTAGTTATTTATCTTTGATATCATAAACAGTGTCTTTATACCGACTGACAGCATGTTTGTAAAACATACTTTTGATCGACTCCTTTGGTTTGTCCACCTGTAAACTTTCTGCAAATATAAATAAATAATTTTTAATTAGCGAACAAAAGAATAAATAAAAGATGTAAAAATTTTTAGGTAATAATATATACCTTAAATTCTCTCCAAATCATCAATTGGTCATGATGTGTGAGTGACTTCCAATTATGTCCATTAGGTTTAAAGGACTTCATGAAAATTATCCTCAAAACCCTAGAAATGGAACCAGACGACTCTAACTTCGTCCTGGAACAAAAAATTTATTAGCAAGTAAGAAAAAAATTAATAAATTAATAAAAAATTAATTTTATATCTTACGTATTATCAATTATCGGATCAAAATGAGCAATAGGAAGAGTCTTGTCTGTAAGGTACTCTGAGGAAGACTCTCCAACATCTCCATCCTCTCCCTTTTATCCCTCCCACGTATCTTGATCATAATGTTGTATGTTGTATGTATATATAGTTACAAATATAGTTATATATAATTATATATAATTATATAGATATTTATTTAGTTAAACAAATATTAATATATATAATTATACACATATAGTTTAACATAATGCTGTATGTTGTTATACATGTAATTATAAATATAGTTACATGTTGTTATACATATAGTTACACATATAGTTAAATGTATATTTATACATGTAGGTTTATATATTTGTTCATTTAATTTTTTATATTTATACATATAGTTATGTATAGGTATAGATATAGTAAAATACTTTTTTTATATGCTAATATATACAAATATATATTAAATATAAGTTGAAAAGTATATATTTAAATATTATTATGTATTAAGCTTTTATAGTTATACATATAGTAAGATACAATTATTTATAGTTATATATTATTATTCATATAATATATATAGTTATAAATAGTTATATATAATTAAATAAATAGTTATATATAGATATATTTATACAAGTAGTGAAAAGTAGTTATACATAAATATATACAACGTTATTAACAAATATTTTAATTTAATTATATGAATACATATATGTATATATAGTTACAAATATAGTTATATTTAATTATATAGAGTGTTACATATTTATACAAATATTTATATATATCTATACACATATAGTTATAAATATGTATATAGTTAAAGATATAATTATAATTAACATTTATATAGGTATACATTTAGTAAAATATAATCATGTATAGTTATATATTAGTATACTTATAGTATATATTTTTTAGAAATATAGTTATATAGAATTATACATATAGTTATACATTTTTATATAGTTACAAATTAGTTATGTAAAGTTTTAAATATAGTTATAAAAATAGTTTATTTTATTATAAATATAGTTATAAATACTTTTATATAAAATGAGATATGATTATATAATTAAACACGTGTATCTATATAATATTTGTGAATAAAATATTTTTATTAATCTTACTGAAATATTATTATATTTATATGACTTTTATAAATAATAGATAGTATATATATCACATTTATATAAACATAATAAATATATAATATTTATATAAAAAATAATATGTAATATAAATATTTACAAAATTGTTTAATCATTTAATATTACATAATTGTTATATAAAAAAAAATATATAAATGGATAATTTAATGTAAATATTTATAATATTACATATGTATAATATTACATATGTAATATTATTAAAATAATATAAAAAAATATATAAATATATAAATATATAATATTACATATGTATAAATATTTATATATAACATTATATATTTATATAAACATATCAATGTCTATTTATAATGTAATATGTTTATATATATTAAAGTATAGACATTTATACATAATATCATATGATTATATAAATATATAAAAGTTTATATATACTGTTATAGACATTTAAGATTAACATTAAATAAAAGTTTGATTTAACATAAATCATTATATATATTAAAGCATAGACATTTATACATAATGTCATATGATTTTATAAATATAAACCATCATCATTAAGATTATTTGGATGCAAACATCATGTAATTGAAATCAAAATCACTAAAACCGTAAAAATCTAAACAGAAGATGAACAAATTTTAAAAAATGAAAATTTACCGTTTAATTAATTGTGTCGATTGAAAATCATGTTAGGTTAAATTAAATTGAAGCAAAAATTAAGAAATAAGGAGGAAAAAAAAACTTAATACTCAAATATACTGAAAAAATGAAATTCTAATTTTCTATATATAATTCAGAAAAATGGAGATGTGTATAAGCAAATTGAAGGAGAATAACAAAGAAAAACTTACCTGAATTCAGAAGAAAGATCAAATTTTTTCGATTTCGTGCTTATGGTCGGTTCTGATTCGAAAAAACAACGGAGTTTCGATGATTTTAGGTTTTAATGACTTAGCAAGTGATTTTCAAATCAAAAAATTAAAACAATGAATTACCGACCAAAATTATGATCAGTAAATGGTCTGTGAGAAAAAATCTATAAGTATTAGGAAGTCTACTTTACCGACCAATTTTAATGGTAACATATTTTTGGTCATTAAATGGTCTGTAATTTATCATGTAATTTCTATTTGTTATTTTCCATCCTAATTTACTGACCAATTTCTGATCAAAAATATTTGGCTAGTAGGTATGATAAGTATTCAGTCGTGAAATGATCAATAATTACCGACCTATATATTCGGTTGTTTAATTTCCTCCTAATTTACATACTAATTCTCGACCAAAAAATAATTTGATCTGTAATATATGGTCAGTAGTTGGTCGAAAATTTGGTCGGAAGTATTTTTATCTGATACGTCTTTTTGGGTATCTAAATTAGTCGTGAATTTGTTAGTAATTACCGACCTATATATATAGTCGGTAAGTACGAAGCTGTAAATAATTTAAAAAAAATATTGTACCGACCAATTATAATGATAGTTCATTAAATAGTCGGTAATATATTTGATAACCATTCTACAGACCAATTCCCGACCAAAAACATTTAGTTGGTAATTATGGTCGGTCTTTGGTTGGAAATTTGGTCGGAAATTTTTTCTTTTTGATACCCTTTTTTGGTCGCTAACTAGTTGTATTTTGGACAGCAATTATTGACCAAATTTTTAGGTCGGTATTTTGGTCGGTATTATCGTAATTTTTAGTAGTGAACAATGATGATGATAAAACTTTTACCCTCCTATATTCACTATATGATTTATAAGATAATTTAAATAGCACCACTAATAGTGTTACAACAAAATTATCCAATTAGATATTAGTTACAACTATACTATTAGAGGATATGTGGACAAAGAATATGAGGAAAGATGATAAGGATAAACTATTATTGAGGGAGATGAATGAAGACTGAAGAATGAATAGGTTTGGAAGCAAGTTCAAGTCAAGAGGAATAACTAAAAGAGTATATGCGCTGAAATTAAAGTGATGGAAATGCAGTAAAGTTGGGCTTTTCAAGT
This sequence comes from Sapria himalayana, assembly GCA_029783825.1. Lineage (NCBI taxonomy): Eukaryota > Viridiplantae > Streptophyta > Magnoliopsida > Malpighiales > Rafflesiaceae > Sapria > Sapria himalayana. The sequence continues at coordinate 1,907,435 of JAREIK010001563.1, read as the reverse complement.
GTGACTATCGAAGATCTAAAGGCATGTCAACTCAGGTCAAGACTTCTATACAAGTCATGATTGTTTTGACCTTGCTGACAATACCAAAAACTAGATATTCTCGAAAACTATACCAATAGTTTGTTAGGCATGTTTATGTGTGCTAAATATATTCTATAGATGCATAGGTTCTTCAATTAGTAAAAACAACATACACCTAAATATTGATTCCATAGAAATTAGAACTAACTTTTGATTGAATTTCATATTTTTGACTAGACTGCTTAAGTTGATAAGTTAAAACTATGTCTTGGAAAGATATGTAGATTCTATGATTGTTTTACTTTCTTGTGTATTATAATATTTTCTCTATGGTGTGGTGGTAATGTTATACATGTTTTGGATGAATGGTAATGGGATCTCTAATCATCTTAACCACGGGCTATTTTTACCATGGATGAATTCCTTGTGGTTGTGCCTTTAGTTTAGTACACATGCCACCATCCACAAATTGTATATTTGCCTAATAATTAGTAACATTACAATTCTTGCTCCTTTTGGGCAATTCATCAACTCTCCTTCATTGTTTTTTCGACTATGGATATCTCTATTCTCTAACCAAAACTTCTAGAGAACATATAATAATATGATCATAATAATGTTGGTACTTTCACCTTCGTTAGCATTATACTCATATCAATTAACTTACTTTGGCCTTATAATTTTACCCATCAATGCCATTGCTTATTGACACACATTCCTTTTCGTTGTGTCTCATAGATTACCTATCAAAATTTATCAGCATGGTGAAATCTTAGTGAAGACATTCTAAGAAACTTTTATATCCATTAATATTCAATATATTACAAAACTACAAATCATTCATCATAAATAATATTCATCATATGCAATTTCATAAATTAACCCTAGATTTGTTTGATATTGAGAAGGATTCAAACAAGATAATTTAGAAATTATCTCATTGAATCATATATCCCCAAAAACAAGAATGCATTTGAATCTATGTTTCAATTCTAGTTTTCAATCTATTTTATTTTGCTTTTGACTGTGTTCTATTTCTCTCAGTAGGGTAGAGTTGTCATGCCTCCTCTTGTTCTTTGCTTTCCATTCTATCTCTTTTTTTTATTATTCATTAAGTCAAGCTTTTATATTATCTATTCTTTTATATGACTCATAACATCTTTAATAAGCTCCATGTCATAGAGTAGAATCCATATTTGTAATTTTGAAATTATTTAAAGAATTGAAAAAAAAGGGCTCTAACTTTTCATAATTCATAAATTTTATGAATTTCAAAAATTATTAAATTTTGGTGCACTGAAATTCATTAAAATGAGTTTGCCTATCCAAAATTTTAAATAAATAAAATCACATTATTCAAATTCAAAAAGTACTATTTTGATTTCATAAATGGTATTTAAATTTAATGAATGATTATGTGGAGAAATATGGCATAAAACCGCGGACTTCAATAAAGAAAAAATTGCAAGCAGCCATCAGGTCACATGCAATAAATTGAAAGACAAGCAAATATATATATATGTACACACACACACACACACAAATACAAACATATATATAAGTATATATTAATATATATATATATATATATTTGTGTGTGTGTGTGTGTGTGTGTGTGTGTATTAGATACACATATATGAAAACATATATTAGTATATGTTTATATGTGTGTGTGTGTGTGTTTATATATATTGATATAGTTATAGATAATTATATATGTGTTTCTATGAATAGGATTATATATATATATATATATATACTTATTTGCTTGTCGCTTTATTTATTGCTTGTGACTAGATTGATAGCATGCAGTTTTATCTTTGTGGAGTTCATAAGTTCGAATTCCCATTTCTCTATGTAAATCATAAATTTAAACATTAAAATCTATTTTCAAATTTAAAATAATACTTTTTGAATTCAGAAACTTAGATATTATTTTTGAAAAAATTTTGAAGGACAAAATTGAGTTGATAGAGTTTATTACACAAAAACATAATTATTTCCAGAGTTTAGTATATTTTATTTAATTATGATAAATTATGATTCTTTTTTTAAATAATTTTTATTTAGTGTACCAAAATATAAATATAGGTTATTTAAATTTAAATATTAAAAAAATAATAAAATAGTATATTTTAGGTTAGGGGAATTGTGTTTTGGTATTTTGTATTTTGTACTGTGACTCAACATAACCTTCCAATTTTATATTTTGCTAAATTGTTGCAATTCTCTCATTATTCATAATCATTCATATTCTTAATTTTTTTAAAAAAAAATTGGCAAGAAAAAAAAGTGAAAAATTATATAAAGGAGATCTAAAACCAAAATATTTATGCTTTACATCTCATTTTAAAAAAATTGAAATAAATATTATGCCAGATTATGAAAATATTTATATTTTCGGTCTATTAAATATGAAATCACTCTGCGACATCAACATTAAATACATACAAAAAAAACATCTTTAAGTGTTTTTCGAAAACATTATTATCAATAGTATTTTTTTTAAAACATCTTTATATAATATATAACATGTATAATTATATATACATATATATAAATGTTTAAAATATACAAGTATAGTTTAAAACATATATATATTATATATGTAACAAATATAAACTTATACCATATACATATATAGTTTAACTTATATAGCTTTAAACTATATATAACTATATATATACATTATATTTATAAGTATATATAACATATATATATGTTTTAAATTTTATATGTTTTTTTTATATTATAAACATTCGACTATATATAACATATATACAATAAACTAAATTTAACATTTTAACATATATAACTATATAATATATATACATATAGTTTTTTTAAATATTAAGGTTATCTTCAAAAATGTAACTATTTTTAGTTTTTGTATATCTTTGTTAATTTTTTTTTTTTAATTAAAATAAAATAGAGGAGTCAACCGGGTCAGGCTGCCTAGGCACGGCCCACAGCACGACACAGTTCAACTGTGCTTGGTCATGGATCGTGCTAGCATGAGGCATGACTCTTGCCATGTTGAGCTAGTGGGGAACGATACTTTGTGGCATAGACGCATAGCCCACCACCCCAATGACCCATGAGCGACTATGGCCAAGTCTTAGGTCATGGGTCTAGTTCCGTCAAGTGACTGGCCGAAGTGGTAGCTTTTTTTTAATCATCCACATAAATCGAATACCAATTACATGTCTCGCAATTGGACGACCAAGCTTCCCCTACCCCGCCTGTTGTGTTTTCACACAATGGGCTCTTACAAGCGGTGCCTATCATTGTTCATATTGGTCAGGATAGTTATAATATATATATATATATATATAAAGTATTGCACTAGTAGCGTATTACTTCTAATGACTGTTAGAGTATGCCCTAAACGTCAATCATTAGATGATTCTTTTAGGACTTTTGTATAATATCTTATATGTAAAAATACATTATTTTATGATTATTATATTTATTTAGATATGTGCAAATATTAAAAAAATATAATACTGCCCTAGAGTGATATATTCTATGGAATACTACTCTAAATTATCCATAGTCACGTATTAATATTCAATGACAATATTAATACATAAAGACTAGCACGTTGGATTAAGTTAACGCATGAGTATATGTTGGAGAACATATACTAAACTGACCAACTATGAGAATGCCACATAAATTGTTATATAAGTGTTACACACATTCTCATCGTGACTATTACTATGAATTGTCCTTTGACATAAAGTCACTATGGTTCGCTACATAAGGAGTTGTTTACTTGAGATTCAACAAAAGCTACCTGTAAAAATGATGATTATAAAGTTGTTTACTATGTATACAATAAAATGTGCAGAAAGATGTAATTGATGTAGATAAATTATGTCCATTGTATATAACGGACGTGATATCTATTGGTCCTTTGAGTGAGTAAGACTACTAAAATTCATGATAATGCTCAAATAAGTCAATATGAGATATTGAATTTATTTGTTTAAGTCAGTCTACTCAAAGATCAAGAAACATATAGATTGATGTAAGGATAACACGATCAGTGACTTATAAATCAATCTAGATATCATGGACAAAAGGACTAAATCATACAATAAAATAAGTCACGAAAATAAGTTAAGTTGAATTTATTATATTCTCGTCACTTTGGTAGTAATGATGTATTGCAAGATGTTGCTCATTATTTGTTTCTTTAAAATGAGATTTTAAAGTACTTGCCAACATTACGATAACCAATTGGGTCACACACATGAAAACGTATATATATTTGGAGTTTGTTTTACTTTAGTTAGACTAAAATAAACTGGGTCTAATCTTAAGTTAAAAATTAATTCAGATCTTAAGCTAAATGGATTAAAAAGTTTGATCCACTTAGTAGATTTTTGGATATTTAAAACAGACGCAAACTTTAAAGCCCACGTTTCTTTTTTTTAGTTAATGACATATACTTTTAGAAAGGTGTTTGAAAAAAACCAAAATGTTTTAAAAATGGGAGAAATAGAAAACGGATAAACAACGAATATACATTTGTGTGGATACTGCTAGAGGCACGGACTCTTGACTATGCTAAGATTCGACCGAACTGTTTGGAATCAAAAGTTTTTTTTTGTACTACAAGAGGTAACATCCTTATCCAATGTTTAATAGTATTCATTTGGATCACTATTAGGTTCCTAGTCAGCAATAAATTTATGATCTAAAATTTTCTCGAACCCAACAATGGCCACTGTGACCAGAATTTGATGATTGTCTTGATTTTGCCCAATTATAAATATAAAAAATAAAAAAAAAGTAAATAACTTTGAATTATCTTTTTCTCTATAAATATAAAAAAAATAAATTTAGAATTTTTATTCCAAATTCTGACCAATTATACTTTATGGTTTACCCTTATGCATATATGATAAATAGTGGTGTGGGCCTACTTGTGCCATATGCAACTTGTCTCTAAGTTAGATTTTACAATAAAGCAGTATGTGGTATGGTAATTGTTTTTTTTTTTGTTTTTTATTTTTTTTTTGTGAGTTTTATTTTGTTTTACATTCATAATTTATTAAAAATATATAAATATTTTAAAAAGTGTCACATAGTTAGATGTGTTAAATGGGTCATGCTGAGCTGACATGGACGTGGGCACTGAACGGGAACCAGTCGGCCAGCCTAGCATTATACGGGAACCAGCTGGCTAGCCGAACACAACATTGTTGGCCCACATAGTGAAAGGTCATGTGTGGTCGTGCTTGGTCATGCTGAGCTTGGAGCATTCCGTGCTAGTTCAGGTCAGTTCGGGCTAGCACAAACTCACTTTTTTTTGCCCTAATATGATTATTTAATTTTATTTAAATAAGAAGATTAAACTTTTTATATAATTTCAATAAAATATTAATGAAACAAATGCAAAATATAAATAATGCATAAATCAAATTTAAAAAAAAAACCATCAAAACTTAAAATAATAAAAACTATAAAGTACAATCCAATCTAAATACATCAATAGATAACATTGAATAAATCAAAATAAAAAAACTTGGCAAAAATAAACAAGCACTAGTACTATAGTCTGAAATAATAAGTATCATATAAATCAAGAATCAACAATGATCAATTGATGTCTACAATATGATATTTTATATATATATATATATCATCATCATCATGAAAGCATCAGAAGATGTTACTAGTACCCACAGTATTTTGATCTACATGTCTCATGAATCATCATTCGCCATCATCACTTATGTTTTATCCTGAATGCCTCAATCTCGAATCTTCTTAATTATTTATACATGCAAGTGCCTCTATAGAGGTGTCAAACGGGCCGGGCCGGCCCGGCCCAGCACGAGGCACGGCACGGTTTGGCCGTGCCTGGGCCGGCCCGTCACGATAAAAAAACGTGTCGGGCCCGTGCCGGGCCCGGGCGAACAAACCACGTGCCGGGCCGTGCCTTGGCACGGCATGCCGGCCCGCGTGCCTGCGTCCTGAGTCGTGAGTCGCGACTCACGAGTCGCGACTCGTGACCCAACCGGGCCCCCCCCCGGTAAAAAGACCGCGGGTCGGGTCCAAACAGACCCGACCCGCCCGCCCCGCCTGCCCTGCCTTGCCGGGCGCCCGTGCCCGAGCGGGCCGGCACGGCACGGCACGGCCTTGCCGTGCCCGAATTTAAAAAACCGTGCCGTGCCCGGCACGGCACGGTAGCACGGCTGGGCACGTGAAAAACGGGCCGTGCCGTGCTGGGCCGGCCCGTTTGACACCTCTATGCCTCTATGATATCTGGTCGTAATCTTGATTTACTATCTAAAATAATATTGATCGTAATTGAAAAACTAGACTCCGATATTATGCTAGATATCGAATGAGCTAGTAAATCACATGTCATCTTAAATAGCATGCGAAATGCGGATTCATATGATTTCTAACAAAGTAAAATATACAAATACTTAATATCATGATATGATGTGATACAAGAGTAATCAATATATAAGTAATGATGCAACTCGCTCATATTTGATGGGCTCACCCATTATTTACCATTAGTTAGCTGAATAGAGAAGTCATAATTTCTAAATTTTCAAAGATGAAAATTTTGTGCTTTGGTAAAACCAAAACCAAAATAATTAAGTTTTAGAGCATTAAAACCTAAATAATTAAAAAAATACATCAAACTTGAAAATAATTACAATTTGATACAAGAAAATACAACAATCCAATTTTGCCCCTCGCATATCTAAAAAAAAATTAAAATTAAGTTTTTCCAATTCAAAAATTGGTTATCGAATTAGATTTCATTTAGGTTTTTATAAAGAATTTAGAAAATTAAATTTACCAAAACTAGGATTTAAACCCATGTCTTCAACAATGCAAAATAACTATTTGTTACCCCAACATACACAATAAATCAATTATCATAGGAATAAGATATATATATATATATATATATATAATTTATTTATTTATATATTTTTATGTGTGTGTGTGTGTGTGTATATATATATATACAGATACATATTTATACACACACACATGTGTATATATATACACACACACATGTGTGTGCATGTGTGTATCTCTCTAAATGTGTGTGTGTGTGTGTACATTTTTATCAATATATATAGCTACACACACACAAGTTTATATTTCTATACACACACACATACGCACGCACACATACACACACAACTATTATGTGTGTCAGACACACACCCAACTATTATGTGTCAGACACACACACGCACACACAAAAAATAAAACTTAGTGCAAAAACATAAATATATCAAACTTAATTATTTTCAATAAAACTTAATTATTTTCAATTTTCATATATTTTTTTTAATAAATTAGTTTTAGTACATCAAATCTTAATTATTATGATTTTAATGTACCAAACATAAATATATCAAACTTTATTTTCATAATAATTACAAAAAAAAAAATTATTAAAAAACAGCATCATAATTAACAAACTCAAATAAAGTAGCATTTGTCCTAAAAATATCAATTGTCCTAAAAATAGCAATTGTCCTAAATATCCCAAACTTTTTGTCGCCAGTCCTCACTAAAACACAAGAACATCAAAGAAAGATTATTCCACATTGTAGTTAGGAGCCCTAAAAAACTTATCTGAAATTCATAGCCAGACAATGGAAGCACCAGGAATATGGAGGAGAAATCGAACAAAAGTGACACTTATCTTGGTTCTCATCGGCTCATCGATCGCTCCGATAACGGCGAAATCGTCTATAATAGATGGGCTAGTAAACTATTTTTTCCCTCTGGTAACCGTTAGCATTAAGAACGAAGCTTCACGCAATGTTTCGATTATGTGCAATCAAAAAGAATATGAGAAAGGATTGCATGTATTGGCACCGAAAGAACAAATATCATGGCAACTGCGTGATGTGATGTTCCCATTGGTTTGGTGCTATCTGCATATCAGTGGCACCCAACAAGGTGTTTTTTGGGCATACTCGGTGAAATTACAGTGCTCCCATTGCAAGTGGATTATCAAGGAAGATGGGGTTTATCATCTCAAAGAAGATTCAATTTCAAATGGAACCAAAGAAGAATACTATGATTTGTATGTTGACGGAGAGTATTTTTGATGCAAACTTTTTTTTTTTGGTAAAATTATGTAAATTTTTTTTTGTATTTGTAAATTTGATCCCTGAAATGTTACTATCATCAATCATATTGATATGTATATGATAAACTATATGTGTAGTTATATATAACTAACTAACTAACAAACTATATATATATATATATATGTGTGTGTGTGTGTGTGTGTGTGTGTGTGTGTGTGATTAAACACTATATATATTTTTATATATGGTAAACAATATATATAGCTATTTTATAGGTATATAATACATATAGTTATGTATAAATGGTAAACTATATGTATAGTTAGCATTATTATATACAGTAAACAATACAAATAGTAATTTATTTATACTATAAACTATATATTTAGTTATACATAAGCATATGGTAATAAACTATATGTATAGTTATGTGTAACTACATTTATATAGTAAACTATGTGTATTTATAACTATATATATAAATATGTTTTGTTATATATAACTATATATATAATTAAATATATGTAACTATGTGTGTGTGTGTGTGTGTGTCATATAGTTTATATAACTATATGATAAACAATATGTATAGCTATAAAAAAAACTTAATGTATTTTATTTATAATTGTATATTTATTTTATTTATAAATGTATATATATAGTTATTTTTAACTATGCATATACGGTAAACTATATGTTTAATTTTACATAACTATATATATATATAGTAAACAATATGTTTGTGTATATGCAATGATACATATATGGCAAACTATATGTTTAGTTATTTGTAACAATAAATATTAAAGGTAAATTACATGTATAGTTTGATATAACTATATATATATATATATATATATATATAGGAAACTATATGAATGACTTACAACATAACTATAAATATAGGATAAACTATATATGTTTAAAACAATAACTATATATCCGTTAAACTATATATGTTTGCATATGTTAAACTATACTAGGAAAACTATATATATATGTATATATAGCTTATTGTATGTAGTTTCAAACTATGTGTAACTGCACACACACACATGTATAATTTAAACTATACAAGTTAAAAGTATACAAAAAAAGACAAAATCAAAAACACATGTATAATTATACACATGTATAATTACACACACACACACACACATGTATATATAGCTTATATGCATGCATACGTTAAATTATACAAGTCAAAATTATTTGTATAGTTTAATGTATATAGTTTTAAATAATATCACTACAAAAAAAGACAAAATCAAAAACACCTTATTCCATTTCTACTTCCATCTTAATGTTCAAATAGTGACATAACTGGAAATAATCAATTTTTATAGTGCTCATTTCTAAATTATAGAAAAGAATAACACTATGACATTTATAAAATGAGTGAGGGATATTTTCCATTGCTAAAATTAGTGATGAAAATGGGATCTCAAAAGCCATCGCTAATTTCGAAATGGAAAAAAAAAATCAAAACGCAATATCTATTTCTAACAGGATATAATAGAAATGCATGATTTGTTTCTATAATAGAAATGGATTTAGAAACTGCTTTTTTTGTTTCTAATATCTGTAATAGGAACATGTCCCATTTGTGCAATTTCTATATGTTGTATATAATTTATAAATACATACAGAAACCATATAATTTTCAATCAAATAAGCATATCCATATATTATTCATTAAATGATATTCACATAACAATCAACTACAGAATAACATGCTAGATAACAAACATAAAAGTCTATCAATTATAATACACGTTCATAACTTAATTAAAAATAATAATAATAACACAAAAATCATAATTTCACAACAAAAACTTTGATTGTGAAAAATTAAAAACACAACATCACAAACAACTATAAATCCTTATCATGATGAGTATGTCCTCCAGAGATCTGGATGGATCCTCTTCAAAATGATGAAAAATAGATGATACTTCTGCCAACTTGTACATTATCTTTCCAATCTTTAAAATCTTTTATTGCATTTCCTCCTCTCTTTTCATTCTTTCCTTCTCATTTTTTAATTTTTTGTCTTTTTTTTTTCATTTTTTCAAATTTCTTTTTCATCTCTTTATTTTTGTGTTGCATCTCTTTATTTTTTTTGTTGCATCTCTTTATTTTTTTGTTCATCTCTTTATTCTTTTGTTGTATTTTTTTATTCATTTGTTGAATCTCCTCATTTTTCTTTGCAATTTATTCCTAAATGTTATGCATCTCCTTGCACGACCACTTATCAAATATGTTATTATAATTGGAAAATGATGATAAAGAACTTCAAATAGAACATAGATAAAATGTAGATGCATATATACCAAGATCAAATGCTTGTAATTTTTTTTGGCTCCATTCCGACAACCTGAAGGTAAATATGCATAACATCAATCTCAAGTGTTTCTGTAGAATGATATATCAATTATTCAAAATTGAAGTTAGTCAATAAATTTAATGGGTCAATATATAATAACTTTTCAGTTATAATAAAAAAAATATATTTGAGTTTGTATATTATTTACAGTGAATGCCAAAAATCAATTTTTTATTTATTATTTTCTTTTATTAATTATAATTTACATGTGACACTAAACGTACAATTTTAAAAACTTACATTAATATCATTTGACCACTTGTCAATAAATGATCAAGCATACTTCTTGTGCATTCGTTTGAACACCTCAAATGGTGTTAGTGAATGTCCCAACTCAGCTTCCTAAAAATAAATAATAGTTACTATTAAGATACATGATACATTATGACACATATATTATCATTTGCATTCTAAAAATTTAAATAATAATAAAATAAAAAAGATAATTATACTAAATCTATCGAATGTTGGTAGGTCACCTTTGATCCTCCAATATGTTTTGAATCTCCTGTTTCTTTACTTGTTTTCTCTGATTGATGAGTGTGTGAGACCATCTATTTCAGTATTCCAGCAACTTAATCCAAACATTAAGTGGGATACTATTAGGCTGTGCATCTTTACCATATTTTTTTCTCCAACCGTCAAGCTTATTATTATAACTCATACTTACCATATGTTTCCATGTATCTTTCACATAGACCACTAAAATATTATTCCATTTATAATTTTTCTACAAAAACCAAATAAAATAGTAATACATTATAATCCATTTATTTTAAGAGTAAATCATGCTAAACCAAATTGAAACCAAATAAATATATGAAAATTATACCTCTAGTCCTTCCCAATAAAATTCTTTGATAACAATATATAACTATAACTATAATTATAACTATATAACTATAACTATGACTATATTTATAACTATAGGTATAATTATAACAATATATATATATTTAGTTATATATAGTTTAAAACAATATACGTTAAACTATAGAAATAGATTTATAAAGTATAATTTAACATATATACATATATACATATAATAGTTTAATTAACTTACTTATATAGTTGAATCTATATATACATATAGTTTAAGACGCACACACACATATATAGACACACACACACACATACACATCGTTATAGTTATACAATGGTAACATATACATACAAATAGTTATATATATATATATATATATATATATATATATAACATATACATACAAATAGTTTTATATATATATAAAGCTATAGCTATATATATATCCATTATACTTATATGTATGTATGCTTTAAACTATATAAGTTAAACTGTGTGTGTGTGTGTGTGTGTTAAACTATATGTATGTGTACATTAAAGTATACACATTAAAATTATTTGTATAGTTTAACATATATAGTTTTAAACTATATATAATTATGTAACTATAATTATAACTATATATATATATATATATATATATATATGTATGTATGTATATATTATTTTTTTTATATAGTTATAGTTATATAGTTATATATAGTTTAAAACTATATGTTAAACTATACATATAGTTTTAATGTGTATAATTTAATGTGTACATACATTTAACATATATATAAATATATGTTAAAATACATGTATGTATACATTAAATTATACGTGTTAAAACTATATGTATAGCTTAAAGTATAAAATTTGAAAACTATATACATAAATATAATATATATGATAAACTATATTATATGCATGTATATGCTAACCTATATAAGTTAAACTAAATTGTATATATACTAATTGAATTAACTTGGTTGATTATATATACATATATACATATAAAAACCACGTTATACAAATAATGTCATATATGTATAGTTGCATATGACAAACATATATTTTACTACACAGGCACACACACACTTATACATATATATATGTATAAATTATATATATATATATATATATATATATATATATGCTTATATATCTACTTATGTATATATATTATAATATTAATGTATATTACTATATATATTTATTTATCTTGAAGTAAAAAATTTATTACATGTGTTTGGATTGCTAATTATTATTTTACATGTTAAGTTTCTTGGTTTTGAATCCTTTACTTGTCAAGCATAGTTTAGTAAAGGTTACGTAAAAATAAAATGATTTCCAAATTGAAAAACTAATTACCAAAAATTAAATAGTGGTTTCCTAATTCAAAAATCAAAATTAAATTTTTTAAAATATTCGATGGACAAAATTTAATTGATGAATTTTTGTTTATTCAAACTTAATTATTTTCAACTTTCACTTTCACAACACCAAAACTAAAATAGATAGATTGGTGTTTTAGTATGTCAAAATCAAATAATTAAAAAAAAGAATTTTATTTTTCAAAGTTAAAGAACATATAACAAACTCAAAAGTAAATAAGTTTTGATGTATTAAAATGTATAAATCTGATTTTTCCTTTGAATATATATATATATAAATATAGTGAAATTATAGGTGTCGACTAGGTTGGGTAGCTCAGAGCACGACATGTGGTACAACAATATTCAACCATGTCAAGCCCGGCACGACATGGTCCAACATCGTGCATGGTCTTGCACTGTACTGTGCTATGCTAGTGTGAGTCGTGCCTCATGCATGGACAAGCACGAGACACATGCTTGGCTTGGTGGGACGGTCCACTGGTTTGGTGCCCCGGGACCAGGCATGTGCTAGTCTATGGTCATGGGTCATGCCTAATTGAGTGACTGCCGGATGAGACAGTTTGTTTAATATAACCTTGCCACATAAGCTGGGTTGCACTTATGTGGCCAGTCACCATTGGCCCATGTGGTTTCGAAGTTGCGTGGTTGGTGTTGGCACTAATCGCCCAGACCCATGGTCCGCACTAGTCCTGACACGGTCCAACATGGCCTAGCATTTTGCATACCAACCATGTCGTGCCCATGCCTAGCTACTATTATGATTATGGTGCCCGACATTAGAACCCTCTTGTACCATATCAGGCATGGAATAGTGACGCATCCATGCCTCACTAAAAAGGATGTGCTAACATGACACAGCCCATTTAACATCTTCATTTTTCCTATTTTTTTTTTTTTAATTTTCATCAAACCATCATCATTTAAATGACAGTGTTAATTAAATAATTTTCCTCTTTTTTAATTTCTTAGCATCAAATTGGTTAACCATTTCAAATATTTTCTAATTTTATCAAAAAGAAAATAAGGAACGAATAGAATTTCCAATTTTTTCAAATAAAAATTAAAACAATTGGACCAAAAAAAATGCCTATGGTCATTTTTATCACAATACATTATTTTAAGTATGTTTAAATATGAATTTATAGAAAAAGTTTTTTGCAAGAAAATATTAAGAATGGTTTTATCAAGATTCAGAATATTGGGCTGATTTTTATTCTATTTTGCCTAGAATTTATGTAAATAATGTGAAATCTAGCAATTAATATTTATTTCACCTAGACATAACTTGTGATGACAATTTATATACAAAAATAATTATTATTATTACATTCAACTTTAATATGTTAAATATAAAATTAATATTGGCTAATTATAGGATTTAGTATTATTTATCTATACTTACTAACATATATATTTACATTTATTAATCATTACATTTTATTTACAAATCTCATAACAATATTTAAATATTATTTTATTTATCTACATTTATGAATTAATACAAAATATTATTCTATGAAGAAAAATGATGATTTTTTTGTTCGAAATTATTAAATAAAAAATAATGCATTATATTTTTTAAAATGAGTTTGGAATAGACCATTTAGTCAAACCAAATAAATTTTAGGAAAAAATATATTTAAATAAATGATACACAAAATAAAAAAAAATGTAAATTTGTACGTACTATTTATTTGTAAATAACTTTTATATCCTTGATATTATTCAGAAAACAATATCTCATCATTTAAAAATAAAAATAAATTAATAATTTTTTTTAGAAATCATGATTTCTAATGCAATATACATTCTATATGTGGAAATGCACATCACTATATAAAAGCATAGACACACACACACACACACACACACACACATCATACATGACATGCATAAATATATACATTATATATAACATAAATACACACACTCACTCACTCACTCATACATCATACATGACATGCATAAATATATACATTATATATAACATAAACACACACACACACACACAATTATATATGATGTATATATACATATTATCCATATATATTTATTCTATATCATGATCTCACTATGATATATACAATATATATATATCACAAAGAAAATGACAACTTTATAATTTTTTTTTTTAATGTGAAGGTGACTCTTTGAAAATAACATTAAGAGTATAAATTTCATTACAATATATAATACATAAAATGGAAAATAATGTTTTAGGACCCAAAAGCATAAATATTTATGTTTGGTTCCAAATTCAAAAAGTTATAATAAAAATAAAATTATTTAAGTTGTAGAGCTACTAACTTGCAAACCTTAAATTGCCATTACCTTTATTTTTTAAAAAAAAAACTTACACCTGCCATATAATCATTACATAGAAAAAACATTACAGTGCATATGTGTACGTTGCATACATGAAAATTAAACACTCGGTATATGTTTTTGATACATATATTATATAGTGTATTATAGCATATGCATACATCTTAACTGTACATGTAAAAACATATACTATATGCTATGTTGCACGGACACGGAGATACGACACGGCAAGATACGGGGACACGGCAAATTCTAAAAAACTAGGATACGGATACGACTAGGATACGTCATGATAAAAAAAATAAAAATAAAAATTATTAATTATAAATATTAGGTATCTTAAAATAATTTAAAATTCTGTATTCTAAAATAATTTTAAATTCTGTATTTTAAAATAATGTAAAAAAAATTCAAACCCTCTAACACCCCACCACCACCCTCCCTTTACAGTTTTAATTTTTGAACTCTCCCCCTCTCGATACAGATTCCAAAACCCTCCATTCCCTTTATAAATTAGGTTACCTTAGGTATTATCGGCACCTCGGTGGTGTGCTCCTCCCCTTCCCGTTTGACGCAATGACAATTGACAACTATTTCTCGCAATCGGCTTATCGGCAACTCATTGTCGGCAGTGTGCTCCTCAATTTGTTGGAGATGTAGGAGTAATAGTTAATATATAGTGTATTTCCAACGCGTTAGAATCGTTAAAATGTGTCAGTTGGTAAACTACGCATCTGTAGATAACGACACGTCTGTTGTTAACGACGACTGTTTCCGAACAACGCGTCAGATATGTCTCTGACGCGTATCCGATACGCTACGTGGCGTATCGAACATGTATCCGACCCGTGTCCGACACGTGTCGCCGTGTACACGTATCTGACACGTGGACACGGCGACACGGATCAGACACGGCGACACGGCAGTTCCTAGGCGTATCCGTGCAACATAGACTATATGTATATATTGTATTTGTTAAAACATATTCATATACACTATGCTTTGTAACATATATAGTCAGTATACATTTTAACATATATAGTGTATATATATGCACTATATACATTAAAACATATAGCATATACATATGCTATACGTTTTCAGTTTTCACATATATAGCATATACATATGCACTCTATACGTTTCCAAAAATATATATTTTTGATTTTTTAACCTTTTTTTATTTATTTACGGATGCAATGGCAGGCGCGACAGAATTTTTTAAAAAATTCAGGAGCACTCTTGGGCCTTAATATTTAATTGACCCAAGACTTTAATATTTTATGTTTTGAGTTAATAAATTCTTTTTTATTTTTTTGAATTTGAGAATAAAACATTTATATTTTGGGTTACCATAACATAAATATATAGTTGTGCCCAAATTATTATATTTTTGGGTGGTTAAAAAATAATTATTTTAAAAACTTTTTTACAATTTTAGAAATTCTATAATTTTGGAGTTAAAACTTGGTAAGAATACTTTTAAATCCGGGTGACCAACATGATCCGACCAAACCAAACCCACTATCTGCAATTTGTGCCAGAGGTGAATTGGACCAAAGCCAGCTCAGAGATGGGACAAATCATGAGAGATGAAATCATTCAAAGAAAAAACACAAGGGGAAAACCGCCCCCCAATTATATGCTCGTGTTTATATATGGCAGATAATTCATTCGCTCACTAAGTACCCATCAACAAGCCTACCAAGTCTGGTCGCCCAATAAACTCTGCAACACATCACCGCTTTACAAGTGGCATTATTTCTGTAAAAATTTCATATATTTCTTCATGCTTATATATGAGTTGACTGTTTATGCATAAATATGGGAGAAACTTTCATATAGAAATCATGAACACCATGTATATGCATATGCGTATATTAATATTTACACACACACACACACACACACATTGTATTATTCACACATTACTTATATAGGGACCTCGTGCATTTCTATGAAACAAATTCACAGAGAATTGGACCTTGTATATGCGTATGTATACATGTTTATATATATGCACACACCTTTGGGTGTATGTGTGTTGGATAGCAACTATATAGAAAATATAAGCAAAATTAGTGTTAATACACTGAATGGAAAATAAATGAAGAAACAGAAGTCAATACCCGAACCAAGGTCCTCACGCAGTTGCAGACTAGCAAGGTTACAATCTAGGTTCGCTCTTGACTTCATCTAATGTAAAATATTTCTCCACCTTATAGCTTCAAGTAATCTCAACTACTACGCCTACAACATCTATTGCTATCCCACTAGCTACACCTTCTTATCTTATGTACTTCACCCATATCAAATACTACCCTTCTACTAGCTACATCTTCTTGTAGCTCCAGCCTAGTTACATCTGCAATTTTTTTTCCTCAAGAGATAGAAATAGAGAGGACAGAGAAAAGAGGAGAGAGAATAGAAGAGAGAGTTAGGGACATGGAGGTTTCTTATCGTGGAGGAAGATGCTGGCAGAAATGGTGGCGCTGGGGGTGGAGCTAAGAATTGCAGAAATTTCATTCACCATGTTGCTCATTTGGTTATCAACTGCCATGGTGGTGGAGAGGGTGAGCTTAGAAGATGTGGTGGCAGCAAGCACCTGAAGGCCGATCGTTAGCAAACAGCCAGAGTTCTCCAGATCTCCAAGCTCACAGCTGTTTTCATGGGGGAAACTAGGGTTTCTTGGGGATGCCATTGGAGCAATAACAAAGCCCATGGGAAGGAGAGGAATGCAAGATGGATCCTGGGCGCTCATTGCCAGCTGGATCGACTCTATGCTTACTGGGGAATACACTATGATGCTGCCAGATTGATCCGTACAGCTCTCCTGCAGCAGCAACTCAATGTGCTGTGATGAATTGTTGGTCACCTACACATGAACACACACAAATCATGGCCATTAGCTTGTAAAATACATTTTTTTTTTCTTTTTTTTCTTTTTCTATTGGAATCCAAGGAAGTGCTTACATCTATTCGAAGAAGAGAGATGGAGTCTCCTTGATGAGAGCCAACTGCAATATGAGCAACTTCGTGCAACGCATTCCCATTGGAAAGAGTGCCGATCTAAAAAAAGTGATACAATCTGCTCATCTAATGCCACAAACATGTATAATATATAGGCGCATATATGTGTGCCGTGTGCGTGAGTGAAAATGTATATATGCGTGTGTCTGTGTAGAGAGAAAGGGAGAGAGGGAGAGAGGGGAAAACCTGAGATCTGCGTTGTTCATCCCTCAAGAGATCAAACACGTGGTAATGGGGGTAGGGGAGCCAGGTAGTTGATGATGAGCATAGAATGAGTCCATTGGGTTGGCTAGGCTCCATTATTTTCCGTGTCATGATCCTGAACGTATCATTGGAGGATTCGGGGGAGGTCATCCATGATTTGCCGGTGGAAGGGCCAATGTTGAGGAAAAATGTGCGGGTCATTCTCTGGGACAATCTCATCAAGCTCTTCCGTGCTTCCAAAGAGGGCATTACTGCGCCAACACAAAAACAATGATTGCTATTGTACCCAAACTAGCAAGTGAAAGAACTGCCACATAGGGATTGCTATTGTGTAGCGCTGCATGGTCTAGGAGCACATGGGCCACCCCTCTAGGCTAGGGCTAGGCACGGTCTCAGCCGATTCTAGGCATGATTCTGCCCGTGTCGGGCTATTTCAGACCCAATTTTTCATTGGGCGAGCAGCCTGGCCCATTTTCCACCTCTGGCTAGGTAGCTCAGCCATCCCATAATCTCACTTGACCCAACCTGAGAGCCTAGCCCGACCAACCCAAGTTTTGCGAGAGATGGCTAAAACCAGGCCAAATGGCACCTCAAGAAGAGTACATAAAATTTAAGGCAGCAAAACCTCCTAGATCAGAAGTATTAGTCGCCATGAGGCTGGCAAGCCTCTCGCATTGAGACTGTAATACTGTAAGCCATCGATTCGTCCCAAATGCCATGCCACCACGTACAAAGCTGCTGAATATCTGATGCACTGGCTTCTCTTCGACCTCCACATGCTCAACCCATGTAACCTGTTGAAGGTAAATTCGATACAGACACAAACTATGAACACCTTCGAAAAATAACTATGATTTCATTGTTCTATATTTTGTTACACTTAATGTAATATCTCTAACACAAAATTTTACTTCAATTGTTCTGCATGGAAACGCGCATATGTGGATGCATGCGACAATGTCATGTTATGTTTTTTTTTTTCTTTTTTATTTTATTTTATTTTTTTTTTCTTTTTGATTCTATAAATAATTTGATAGTACAATGCGAGAAATAGAACAATCCAATCTTTGAGTTGCTTAGAGGCCCCCTTCTTGACTTTATTCATATATATATATATATATATTGTGAACAAATGTCCATCTCATCCTTTATAGGCACCAAATATTTCATACTGTTCATGAATGATCACTCATGAATGATATGAGTTTACTTCTTACAAAACAAATTGTAATCCTTTTTTTTTTTAATTTTTTTACCCTCCCCCAATTCCCTCTTACCAATCTCAAGGTAGATGCATACGATTAACTTTCACATTAGCCAATTATCTCAGTAGTGATCAGGATCAAGCACGTTTAACTTTAAAATTCTTATGATATCCAATGCATTAGTGATAGTTTAAACACATTTATATTATAATTCTTTTATGTGCTTATGAAATTCCATAACTTAGTTAAAATATAATCAAGAAAAATTATAAAAGCATTCATGAGTGATAGAGAAAAAAAAAAGTTACTCTCTAAGCAGTTCAACTCCTATTAAAAAAAATAAAAGAATTTAAAGACAACTTACGGCTTCTCATACTTCTCAGCAAAATAGTGTAGGAGAGAAAATAAAATAATTATAAAAGTTACCACAATAATGATTACAAAGATGAATCTACCAAAATATTCTACGCTGAAGTAGTTAATATTGACATTTATCTACTATATACAAGTACAACTTCAACCTTAAAAAATCTTATTCCTGTTAAACCCTGAAATGGAAATAAGTCAATTATTCATCACTTGAAAGTATTTCATGACTTGTGCTACTCTCAGTACCCAAATAAAAAAGGAAAAAATTCAACAAGGTAATTCAAAAATATATGCTAATGAGATACAATTTTCATTAAAAAAAGTTTCCCATGAACACAATAAATTTCAAGTAGATGTACTATTTGATAAAGACTCAAATTAGAAAGATAAAACTCAAGTACCTATATCTCTGCTAGTACATTCAAATCAAATCAAAATTGAATAGATAACTATTTCTAATTTTAAAATTATAGAAATATATAGGTCAGTAACACTGAATCCTAAAATTATCTTTTCATATATATATATATATATGAAATTTATAACTTCATTTCTATAGAGTTATAAAGTTTTGAAGAGATTGTATAGCACAATAATTGAATAAATACTACGGAAAGAAAAATAAAAATAATTAAAAGAAATGAGACTTAGATATTGATTAAAAAATCATAGAATAAACACATTGTAAAAGTTAAATGGATGTTCAAAATTAAAAATGTAACTACTAGTAACAAACTCGCCTACAAAGTTCTATTGGTAACTAAAAACTACTCCCAACCTGTTGGTTTAGCTTTTTCTGAAATATTTGCTTGTTTTAGAAACCTATTTGGATTTAATAAATATTGCATTAAGAGAGAAAATTTATTATAATTAATGAAATATAATTTTATAAAAGCTTATTTAAAACATTTGGTATGCACCCATGGATGTGTGCGCATGTGAAAATGTCACATTTTGTTTTTTGTTTTGTTTTATTTTATTTCATTTTTATTTTTTGATTCTGTAATTAATATGATGGTACAATATTGCATTGGATGTTGTTAAATCATATAACATGCACTGTGTTTTCTCTCTCTCAATTGTTCATCTTCTTTTTTATATTAGTTATGAAAAGAATAGGGTTAATCATATTTCGATACTCCAAACATAAAATATTTACAAAAAAAAGATACAAATATTTAATAATTATAAATATACATATATATATATATTAAAACATAAAATATTTATATTTTAGCACACTAAAAATTGGAAACCTAATTTTTCTCCACCCATTACACAATTGTCAAGTCATCATCTTTAAAAAAACAAAACTTAAAAAAAAACATTACTATTTTCTAAAAAAATCAAAAAACAATAACATTTTCAATTTTTTTTTTTTAAAACTTGTGTATATAGATAATTTTATATCTATATAAAGAGATATTTAAACATAAAGATATTATATATATATATATATATAAAAGTTTACAACCATTTATAAATGCTCATATTTGTCTATTTATAGTATAAACATATAAACAAAATTTTAAAAATAATAATAATAAAAAATAATAATAAACAAAAATAAATAAAAATGAAATAAAAATAAAATAAAAATAAAAAAAATAAAAAAAAATAAAAAAAATAAAAAAAAATACAAATTAATATTACACACACACACACAAACTAATACATTCCATTTCAGGAGTTAATAGATTAATTTGGATTGCAGGGTCAACTTTTAGAAATGTAATTTAGCCTTAGGATCTTAGATTCCAATCATAGCTCAAATTGAGGAGCTAAGGGGATGATTCATCTCCACGTGGCATAAGTTGAGGTTAATGTGGCTATCCTAGACTTTCATACACCCACGGTTCAAATGCATTAATTGAACAAAGAAAGATGAGGGTGCTAACCCTTGAGTACCCATTGGGCATATCTTGAATAACACATCCAGAGGGGAATCTCCTGAAGGTAGCAATGGGCTGTTGAATGCTGCAGCGGAAGTTATCCATGGGGAAATCAACAATAGTAAAACTCTCTTCTTCTACATTTTGCTGACAAAACCTGAGAAAATATGTCTCCCTAGTTGGCACTAATGGAGAAAGAGCTTGGAATTCAGCATACATCTGCTCAAATTAAAGCAAACAAAATTTGCACATGTAAGTATATCGGCGTTATATACTTTATAACAACATCAATCCTTCACATCATCTTCTTCGAATAAACAAAAAAAAAATAGCACCCATATGTACCAGTTGAAGAACCCCACTGGCACCAGAAACACCAGATGAAATAATTTGAACAGTTCTTGCTTGGGCAACAATTGACGGGAACAGATCCATCCATTTATCCTGAATAATCAACAAAATTATAATTAAAACTACATTAACCTTTGCAGGTACAAAAAAAAAATCCTAAGAACGCTACACATTTCGATAGAAAAGCTAGCATTTTACCGCATCAAGGAACGCATCGACCAGAGTGATGCTGTTCATGATGACCACCACAGAACCGCGGCTAGCTTCCGTCCTCATCTCGCATGGAATCTGTTTAAAATCCGAAGGCCGCGAAAACAACCTAGCGTGTTCTTCGGCATTGAGTGTTTCCTTCATGTTGTCGGTGCTTCCTATCCAGAGTGGCTCGCCACCATGACACAGCTTCAGAAGCTCAGTCAAAGAGGAAACAGCAAGCTCCATTGCCAGAGTCTTTTCTTCTTCCATCAACAGCACACCTTCATCACTGCTAAAAGAGGCTTCCGGCAACAGAGGTGTTGGCGTCGGGACTGTTGCCTGAATCAAATCAGAGCACGTATCCAGCGAATCTGGAAACGATCTGGAGAACATGTTCATGTCCAAGTCCAGGGAAGAAGGTAGCAGCGCGGCAACAGAAGGCATTGCCGGCGCTATCGTCCCGCTACTCGGTCTAGAAGCGAAATAACAGACCCTGTCCAACTGTTACAGTATTCAGGTTGCCAGATAAGAAAATAATCCATTACATGATATTTCAGAACAATTTTTTATATACATTTTATAATTTACTCAATAGAACGTTAATTAAGATCAACTTTACAACTTTTAATTTTATAAAAAATAATAAAAATGTTTTTATAAAAATGGGACATATTCAATGGCGCTAAAATTAGGTTTTAAAATAGTCTTTTTTTTTAATATAATAAATCTCATTATTAAGGTAAATTTAAAAATAAAAAAATTGAAATATAAGAAAGACTAAAATGTTTTATAGAATATTAAAAATAGAAATATAATAAAAAAAATCATTTTGCCCCTAATTTTCGTCTATGAAATTAATTGTTAAGCCAAACATGCATGACAAGTCTCTTCACTAATAGCGACATGGACCAAACCATCATGAACCCATTGACCACGAAGTGTTGACCTCCTTGCTATGGCCCACTCACAAGCACTCCTGAAGTATGAACATGTTGATCTTGTGTTAGGGCCATCCATATGTCAAGTGCCTGGCAAAAGTCATGCTTTTGTCCTGGACCATGCTCGACTAAGACTTGCCTAGGTATCAAATGAGTTATGTCATGTTAGTACGACCTACTTTTTTTAATGCCCAGGTGAGACATGATGCCGTGCCAGGCATGGTTCAAAAAAAAAAGATAGCCTAAGTGTCCATGTTGTGGCAGATCTTGTCGGCCAGAGTTGGGTTGTGCCAGATTGAGCATGACCAGACACTTAGGCATAACTCGAACCCAGGCTAGCCCAAGATCATGAGTCACATCCAAACAAGTCTGATTCATTCTAAGCTAGTCCTAAGCTGACTAACCAGGCCAAAATCATTCTTAGCCGAGTCACCAGGCTGATCCGCCAAGACGACTAGTTTGGGCCAAAAACATGGGCCTTACCAATCAGTCCCCTTCACTAGTTCGGCCCGCCTCTAACATGATGTGATGAAATTAACAAGATTGTTAAACAAAAAATAAAATAAAATAAAATGAATTAATAAGATAATTAAAGTTAAGACGGAGGGAGAAAAAAAAAACCTTTTCTCTCAGCCGTAGATTTTCAAGCCGAAGTTCTTCTGAGGATAGCCTTCCCATCACAGCCGTTCCTCCACAGCTAGGGCATATAAGGTTACGCAATTCCGCTTGGAGCTGGTAATTCAGATTCTTCAAGGAGTCGTTCTCCGCTCTAAGCACAACATTCTCATTTCGATCTTGCAATGCCTAGCGTTCTCGAAAATATAAACTAAGTTACAAAAATTCGTCCAAAAATAACTTATAGAAAAATTATTTTATAAAAACATTTATTTTTCACATAAATTCTAAGTCCTGTGAGTTAATGGATACAGGCTGTAGATAGATACACAAGTCAGCGTAACTACTAACTAATAACCACTATGGAGCTCATAAATAAATGGCAACTTCCCAACTCCAATGCTCATAATTACTGTTATTCAGAAAACTGCCCCGTAAAAAAAGGTCAATTTTATGAGGAACAGTAATGCTCTCTGTAAAATGCAACAGATTCATTTATCACGGTGACAGCTTACGTTTAATGTGACAACGAAATATGAAGTGCATAGTCTTACACTGTAGAATTATAATATATTTTAGTGCGTCTGTGTGTTTTTGTTTTGTAAGTATGCATGTATATAAGTGTATGTATATATGTTATATATGTGTGTGTGTATATTTATGGGTCGGTATGTGTGAGTTTAATGTGTATATGCATGTGCATGCACATATTAGTGTATCTATGTGTGTATATATGTCTGTGTATGTGTGTGTGTACTTATGTGTGTGTGTACATATTAGTGTATCTATATGTTTATGTATATATGTATATTCGTGTACAAATATAGAAATACATAGAGACGGATATATAGATACATATATATTTATATATGTGTATACACAATTAGATATAAAGTATGTATATATATTCACCTTAACTTGAGTTCTTTTGTTTTGAAACCAGAACTTGACTTGGCGTGGTTTCAAACCTAATTCTTGGCTAAGCCGCATCCTCTGTTTGTCATCTGGATGCTGACATTCGTTGAAAAGGCTGAAAGATAATTTTTACTTTTTATGAATACTTTTGTTACTAAAAAATATGGACAAGACATGAAAGAAAAATAGTAAAGATTGTCATGGTGGACTTGTTTCACCCCTAAAATTCATGTAAAATAATAATAATAATAATAATAATAATAATAGTTATATATATTAAAACGAAGGGTAAAAAACGTACGTTTCCATCTGTTTTATCTGATCAGAAGTGTGTCTGTGATAACGTTTCTTCTTCGGTGGCTGATCATCGCTAATCTCTTGTTCATTACACGACTTATCTTCAACCTGTTCACTGCCAGAGCCACTCTCCATCTCCTCCTTCCCTCTTGCAGGAATCGTGTTTTCTTCCTTCTAGTTGCAGTTAGCAAAGGTTTCTTTCGGGTTCAAAACAACACGCACACAAAAAAAATACAGGGTTCTAAACGTTTATAAGGTGGGCGATACTTACAGGGATGAAGGAAGGAAAATGAGAAAATGACCCAAAATTAAAATTAGGGTTTTCTATTGGAGAAAATAAGGTTTCTGATGATACAATGCCTCCTCCTAGGTTCGACATAACTTGGCAATCCCCAAACATGCCTTCACTTTCTGGACCTACAAATTTTCATCTGTCACCACTAACATTGCGTATATATACATATATATGACCACACACATATATGCGCATATATATCGAGCTATATATTCACCTAAATGTATCCGCCTTTTTTCCTACAAATTCTACATTGATACTTCATCTGTTACTCACATTCAAAATATTACTTATTTATATACACAAAATAAGCACATGTTCATACATATATACGCATATATAGCAACATATACGCAAACAAACGAATATGAACAAACAGCTAGATTTTTCTTGTCCGGTATAGAATAGCATGGGAAATTTTGCTATGTTTTGGAGGAATGATTGAAAATAATAGAAATAAAAGAGAGGGGGAAGGAATCTTTTAGAAGACCTATATAAGGTTTCATAGGAAGAATAAATAAGTAAGAAGATGAAAGCTCTGAAAGAAAGAAGTTGTTCAGATTCCAAAAAAAAAAAAACTTGGAAAAACTAAAGCAAATCACATGTTCTAACAACGCAATTAAATAACGAGTAGGCAAGAACATTACCGAGAAACAAACAAGGGGGAAACCCAGCAAAAATAATTAAGTTCCTCTTAAGTGCGTTGGGTCGTGATCGCGCTTTGGAAATCGGAGAAAGAACTTGGAGAAGACAGAGAGGAACGATATTAAATATTTCCGTTTGTGATTCGAAGAAGGAAGCTCGAGCTTCTCTCACACTCTCTTCTTGATAATTCGTTCTCTCTTGCTCTGTAATCTCATAAATTGGACATTTATTGATTTCACCGTACAGGGTTTAAAAGGGAATTTTCATTTCTTGATTTCTAGGGTTGAAATAAACGACCGCGAAGCGAATTTACTGCGATTGCAGATCTTTGCTTTCACGTTGCCCTTTAATGGAATGCCATGCGGCCTTTGAAACCCTAAATTCCTTTAAAGTCAAACCTTGTCACTGAGCCGTCCACGCACCATGGATTTCACGCCTGATTTGAGTTAATATATATTTCTTTGCTAAAGTTGTGGGATCAATCTCGTGTCTTGCCATTTTTACAATGTTTAATTTATTAACCTAACTAGTGTCTGTATAATTGATTATTATCCATCACTACCCCTTTTATAAACTCTATCTAGGGATCCCAACCTCAAACATAGCATACATGCCATTTGTATGTATATATATGTATGTGGGTGACTATATATATATATATATATATATATATATATAATATTAAATATTACCATCAATGTGGGCAGGTGAATTTAACCTTGCCCACATCAAAAATTAGTTTTTATTCTCTTTTATAATTATCCCAACCCTAATAGTATTTAGCAAATTTTAATTTAATTGTATAATTTATTTTAAATTATTGTGGTAGAATTTTATATTTTAAATAATTTTTCCACTTAATATATATATATATATATATATATATATATATATATAATTGTTGTATATATGTGTTTATAAATTTTTAAATTATATATGAGCATATACATATATGTTGTATATATGAGCATTTAAATATATGTTGTATATAATAATATTCATGTATGAGTTATTCTATATGAATTTAGGTGATATAATTTATAATTTATAATTGTTATTTATATTTAATAATAATTTATAATTTTTATTTAATAATTGTGAGTGGTATGAGCAAATTGGTATGCATCAGCATATCAAATATTCCATTCTTATGGTAATATGAAACCTTCACCATCACCATAAGTTTAGGTAATATAAATTTCCTAAATTTTATGAATATGAAATTGGAACTCAAAATATTTTTCCATTGAGATACATTTTGCTAATGGGGCTAGCAGGTGAAAGCTATATACATTGGAATGGAAAAAAAAAAATACACAATTTAGAAAATGTTTAGAAAAAAAAATTATTATTTATTTTCTTGATTAAAATCTTATTTACTTGAATTATAAGCAAGTCTTTCTTAATTTACTAATACCTTTTATTTGACATTAATTTTATGTGAATGTTATGATTTGAAGATGTATTTAATTTGATATATAAAATTATAAAATTATAAAATTATAAAATTATAAAATTATAAAATTATAAAATTATAAAATTATAAAATTATAAAATTATAAAATTATAAAATTATAAAATTATATGATTTTTATAATTTAATACAAATTGTGTACTTGATATAAAATAAATTCATACATGTGAAAATTCTAAAAGTTTTAGAATATAGATGAACAAAAAAAACAACAATATGAATTTTATTTTCAAGTGAAAGAACTGAATACATTTTATATTTCATGGAACTCACAAAGATATCTGTCTTTCACTTTTGTAAGCAAATGGAATGGGTTATATAACAAACAGAAGAATCATTTAGTTTATCACATAAGAAATATTAGATATCTTCATATTTATAAATCATGGAGTTGTTTGCTTATTCAAAAGACATTGTGCATGCACATTTATCTATAGAAAATATTTTTCACTTAACATGTCAAACAAAATGATATATAGACATCCTTGTGAATTTAGAATAATTCAATTTTTTTGATAAACAAAATTGTGATCGACTTCTCCATATTATTTTCCATAATAGGTCGCTAACTTTTTATTTTTGGCTAGTAGAAGAATGAAGTTTACAATTTTAGTATGTATAAACTTATTTTTAAGGATATGTTTTCATTGATCTGTTAGAATTTTGTGTATTTCTATTTTCTATTTAAATGAGAAGTCATGTGATATATTTCTTCTTGGTAATTTCTTTATTTTTCTATTTTTATGTTTCTCTCATATTTTATGGTATCAAAAGATGTTATAGATATAGCTTTCTTCTCCAATCATTAGTACCATAACAACAGTCAATAAT
The DNA here is from genome assembly GCA_029783825.1 of Sapria himalayana. Taxonomy (NCBI): domain Eukaryota; kingdom Viridiplantae; phylum Streptophyta; class Magnoliopsida; order Malpighiales; family Rafflesiaceae; genus Sapria; species Sapria himalayana. The sequence continues at coordinate 1,879,158 of JAREIK010001563.1, read as the reverse complement.
TCTAATTCTATACATGTTACTTAAAATACAAATGAATGAAACATATATTTCATTTCTATCAACAAAAGTTCTCAAGCGCCACTCAAACACACTCCACAACTAATTATATCTCATAGATAGATCCAATCCTTGTTCACCCTCCACTATCACTCAAAATAACACCACTATACCAAATGGCAAATCCTACCCATAATAGTTGGATTAGACAAGACTAAATGATCCTTGATGCCTTAGTTGAATCTCTATTTCCCGCAATTATCTCATTCATTGTTAGAGCCAAAACATTAGCAGAATCTTGGTTGATCCTAGAAAAAAATATATGCCAAGCCATCTTGAGGGTGCATCAATTAGGTAAAGCATCAAATTAAAAAATATAACCAAAGGGTCTCAAATTATTACATAGTTCTTCAATTGGTGAAATGTCGGGCTGATGAGATTGCTATTCTTTGGGTACCAATGAATAAAGATCATCTCATAGATAAAATTATTGATAGTATTGGGTATAACTATAAAGAGCGTATACATGCAGTTCAAGCCTGCAATACCATGATAATGTTCAATTAGCTTTTTGAAAAGAGTTTAAAATTTGAAGCATCTCTTCAAAATGCAAAATTTGAACACTTTCATTTTTTAGCCTCATCAAATCCTATAAATCATAATACTACAAGATACCATCCATCAACACTCTTGGGAAACAACATAACATACTGGCATCCCTCATCTAATACCATCAATTGTTTTCCTGTGTTTCCTATATGTTGGACAAAATTTGTCTCACATCCAAAGACCTCCTCAACCTTATCTTGGTTATTGTCAAATATGAGGAATACAAGGGCATACTTCCAAGATATGTCTTTCTTTTTACACGGTGCCAAATCAACTCAATACAATTCTAATTATTCTAGTGCTTATAGCCAATGTAACTAACACCACTCTACAATTGTTACCAGATAGCAGTGTTTATTATCATATCACTATCGACCAGAGTCATTCATCTCTCCATATACTTTATACTTGTTTCAATGACATTATGATTGGTGATGGATCAAGTCTTCCTATAACTTACAGTGATTCTACATTGTGTTTCCCAATTTTAGATATCTAATAATATCTTTATTAAATTCTTTCTATCTTTTTTTCATGTGAAGGAACTTTACATATGGGTAATCCAATATCTCCTAGAGGTGTCAAACGGGCCGGAACGGCCCGGCTCGGCTCATTTTTTAATGTAAAATTTATTAAAATAACAAAGTTTAAAATTTTTTTAATGTGATATAAAATTAGTTTAAATTTATTAGAATTATATAATAAAGTTATAAATTTTTAAATGAAAAATTAAAACAAAAAAAAAAATAAATCAATACATTTTGTTAATAAAAATAAAAATTAAAAAAAACATAAGCAACTCAAATGAAAAATGACCAATCAGCCATTTGAAACCCAAGGTCCGAACAAACAAATTACAGTTTCAACATAACGTACAAACAAAATGTATAATCAATAAAAAAAATATCGAAATCAAAAAATAGTAGATCATCATCAATCATCAATCGGCATATCATGAGCATCATCAGCTGCAACATCAAGATCAGTATCATATGGATCATCATCATCAGCAATCAACTCATCCGCCATCGCAGTGGATGCGACTGTAGTCTCTGTCTCAGTCTCAACATCAGTAAGATCATGGATGCTAAACATCGAATCCTCTCAATCCTTCAAACAAGCCAAGACCTCAACAATATCTAGACGTAATCTCGATCTCCTATCCGAAATCATGTTCACTGCAACAGAAAAAGTAGACTCCATCGCTACGCTCGACACCGGAGGAGTCAGTAAATCCCATGCCATCCTAGATAGCATGGGAAAGGTGGACTCGTATGATTTCCACCACTATAATATATCAAGATTCTTAGTATCAGAATATGATATGATTGAGCAGTAATCGGTATCTAAGTACCGAGAAAGCTCGCTCCTATGTGATGGTCCACCCATACGTTTCCCCCTCGCTAGCTGAATGGAAAAATCGTCATCTTCGAATAATGTATCAATATCCGTAATCACAGTCTCACTACTACCACCATCATACCTAGTATCGTAGTATGTGAACATGTCAGTCAACTTCTCATGAATAAACCATTAAGGTGGCTCTTCCTAGAGGTGTCAAACGGGCCGGGCACGGTTTAAAAACAGCCGGGCCCGGCACGGCCCGTAGGCACGGCATGCCGTGTCTTGCCGTGCCGGGACCGCTCGGGCCCGGCCTGGCCATACGGTCCAGGGCAATCCCTAGAGGAAGAAATTATTTTTTATTTTATTTTTTTAAAATTTTAGATATTGTAATTCTGTAAATGTATAATATTAAATATTAATATTTTTAAAAATGTTAAAATTAAAAATTAATTAAAAAAACAAAGTTTAGAAATTTTTTTATCAAAATCAAATTAGTTTAACTTTTATTATATTTATAAATTATATATTAAAGTTATTAATTTTTAAAATAAAATTTAAATCATAAAAAAAATAAATCAATACATTATGTTAGTAAAAATAAAAATTAAAAAAACATAAACAACACAAATGAAAAATTACCAATCATCCATTTGAAACCGAAGGTCCGAACAAAACAAATATCAGTTTCAACGCAACGTACAAACAGAGTGTACAATCAATAAAAATAACATCGAAAGCAAAAAATAGTAGATCATTATCAATCGTCAATCAGTATATCATGAGAATCATCAGCCGCAACATCAAGATCAGTATCATATGGATCATCATTATCAGCAATCAACTCCTCCGCCATCGTAGTGGATGTGGATGCGACTGCATTGCCTGTCCCAGTCCCAGCTCCAGCACAATCATGGATGCTAAACCTCGATTCCTCCCAATCCTTCAAACATGCCAAGGCCTCAACTATATCTGGACGTAATCTTGATCTCCTATCCGAAATCACGTTCACTGCAACAGAAAAAGCAGACTCCGATGCTACGCTCGACACCGAAGGAGTCAGTAGATCCCGTGTCATCCTAGATAGCACGGGATAGGTGGACTCATATGATTTCCACCACTGTAATAAATCAAGATTCTTATTATCAAAATGTGATGGGATTGAGCAGTAATCGGTATCTAAGTACCGAGACAGCTCGCTCCTATGTGATGGTTCACCCATACGTTTCCTCCTCGCTAGCTGAAAAGAAAAATCATCATCTCCGAACAAGGTATCAATGTCCGTAATCACAGTCTTACCACCACCACCACCATACCTAGTATAGTAGTATGTGAATAGATCAGTCAACTTATCGTGAATGAACCCTTCAGGTGGCTCTTCCAGGTTCATGCACGAGGAAATGAAAGTCATGGTGTTTTCTACCCCTTCCACCTTAACCCTAGGGTCCATGCATGCAGTGAGGCAATAAAGAGATGGAACGGTGGACCAGTACTTCAAGTACTTGGTCTCCATCTCTGCAACCATATGGCTAAGCGTCGGGTCAGCTCGATACTTCCTAAACATGCTACTAATGTTGCATATGCACCATAGTGCAATGCAAGTCGTGGGCGTATTAATCGATGAATACATGTTCGTCGTGTCATAAAAAATCTTCAGGAATTTCTTAAATGAAATTCTTGAAGCCCAGTCAGTGTCGTCAATAATAAGTTCGTCAATCTTACTATTGACATAGTCGGATATCACGTGTTCGTATCCAACACATGATTCCAACATCATGTATGTGTAATTCCAACGATGTCTCATATCTGATTGGAATTTCTTCTTCTTAAGATTCGTAGACAAACAGAGACTACCAAACTTTTTTTATCTTCGAGGAGTACGAATATATTTTAGTGCATTGCATATATTATCCAACGTGGGGGAACACACCTTCTACCAGCTTGAACAATCAGGTTAATCACGTGACACATGCATCTGACATGAAAGATCTCCCCTAATGGTGCGTCTCTAATATTCCTAACAAACATATTGATCGCTACTCCATTATTAGAAGTGTTATCGAATGTGACACTAAAAATTTTATTTTGAATTTTATATTCCCTAAATATTTTCATCATACACTCAAAAATGGCCGGGCCATCATGAGGATGAAGAATCTCAGTGAATCCTAAAATTTTTTTATTGATTGTCCAGTTAAAATCTACATAGTGACTCGTGAGACATGCATAAGAAGAATCATCGTGATTTGTCCATATATCGGACGTCACGGTCACAACTCCACTATATGCCATAAATTCCTTAATTATTTTTTGTTTTTCTAACTTATATATCTTTAGTATGTCATTCCTAGATGTGGACCTAGGAATCCTACAATAAGAAGGCTGAAAATAAGTCTGCATGATGTGCACTACCCTTGGATCTTCCGAAAATCTGATTGGAAGACCCATCAATGTGATGAGCCTGGCCATGCCGTCTCTACCCAACTCGCTGGAGTATACGAAGGGAGTAAACTTTGAGACTGAACTCAATCCAGTCTCAAAAAATATAGTGCCAAGTTGGGTTTGCCTAGGATCTAAGGGTCAATGTTTTTTTGGTGCATAATTCGGCATGCCTCTTAAGATGCCTAGTCCCAAATGAACTCTTACATGTTAATAGTCTCAATACATGCACTATTTATGTGTTTTTTCTAGTGATTTCATCCAGCTTTTCCATGATTATTCACTCTCTTTATATGCCTTTGTTGATGTAGACCTACTATCTTTCTATATATATATATATATATATGCTTTAGATGTAGGTAGGGATGGTGCCCAACCTCTATGCATGAACCTAGCTTGGGTTGGGCTTGACATGGTCCATGCCCATGGTAGGGCTAGCTTGGGGCATGTTAGGTTAGTTGTGTGACCTTGCATGTTTCAATATGCTTGGTGAGACAGTGGGCTATGCTAGGCTCCTTTTATATTTAATCATCCTAGTCTAGCATGGTGCTCTAATTTAGGCCACAAAGAAATGGGTCATGGGGGCCAACATGACTCATTTTATACCTCTAAATGATCCTACTTAAAATTAAATAATAGATAAAAAAGCTTGACGAAAATTAGGTAAATATTGGTTTGAGCTTTTTTTTCATCATTTTTTTTAAAATTCTTTTATGTTTTGATCGTGTGTGTGTGTGTGTGTGTGTGTGAGGTGTGAAGTCTTTGCATCTTTATTTTAACATTCCTCTAGAGTCTATATTTATCATTATGACGTCATGACATTTTGCCTATATTTCTATCTTTATCTTCTGCAACCAATGCTTATGATTCATTATTGACAACTTTATTTGTCTTATTATAAGACAACAAAGATCCTGACACCTATAGTTTTTTGGCACCAAATATTAAATTCTATTTTTTTTTTGAAAATTTGTGTTTTCCACAAACTTTCCTTCTTTTTCTTCTATTACATTTTTTTAATAATATTTTTTTTACATTCAGCAATTATTATTATTATTCGTGATTTAATTTATGGAAGAGTAGATTTTAAAAAGAAAACATGATACCCACGTATTTATTATAAACAACCCCAATGTTTTTACTTTCGTTGTTATTTTATCTAAAAATTGAATGCTACGAAGTTGCAATTTAATTAGATCATTCCCATTGTCTACTTAGAATGTTATTTGTTATTGAATTTTTTATTTTGTACAAAAAACTAAAATCTATGAAATGTCTTCATTTATTATATGAAAAACATTTTAACTTCGAAAACTACTAAAATTATAGAAAAGAATTTTTTTAAAAATATACTTTTATTTTCTATCTAGAATACACACACACACACACACACACACACACACACACACACACAAGTATATACATTGTATATTCTAGTATTCATTATTTATGTACCTATTATTTTACATATATATTGTTGTCTATATATTAAAATGTACTTTTAATTAAATGACTATATAATCATATATGTATATCTATATAACGAAGAAAGTAGTATACATGTATAAATATATATGTATATGTATATTATATAGATAGTAGTAAGGATGGTATACATATGCATACCTTAGTGTGTGTATATATATAGACATATTTAGTGTTGTATATGTGTGTGTATTTATTTATAAAATGTAGTATACATGTATAAACTTGTGTATATTTACAACATTATATATGCCTATATACATACTAATATATTGTTGTCTATATAAAGATATATATTTAATATATGTATAAATGAATTTATAAGCATATATGTTTATGCATATATATACTAATGTATATAAACTTATGCATACATTTATAATGTAGTATACATGTATATGTTCTTGTATACGCACACACACAAACACAACATTATTTATATATATATATTAATGCCTATATACATACTTATATAGTATTATCTATATATAGTTGTATCTGTATAATGTATAAAATGAAATGTGTGTGTGTGTGTATTATTGTATATAAACATGTGTGTGTGTGTGTGTGTATATATATATACATGTACATACATACTTATATATATAGATGCATATATATATATATATATATATATATATATATATATATATATAATGTTGTATATAAACATGTGCATACACATGCATACACGCACACACACACCCACACATATTTCTTTATATATATAATTTAATTGTTACAAGTAGATAAAATAAGAAAACTATCAGCAAAGATCATACGCAAATACAAAAAAATATGATATTTTTCTACTTGAAACTAGGTAATGAGAAAACTACATCCAAAGAGTACTGTCAAGAATAGTATAATTATATTTTCACACACACACACACACATATCTAAACAAACACATTGATATGTATATATACAAAAATATTATGTTTATGTGTATGTGTATAAATATGCTAATGTGTGTGTAGACGCACACATATACACATATGCAAGTGTAGACTAAATATGTTCATAAATATTATATTTTGACAAAATAATTAATTAATTAATTAAATATTATGTTAAATAAAAATAAGCAAACATATAATTAGAATACATATAATATTCGAATTTTTGAGGTAAAAACTTTCTAATAAAACATTTTTTATTTTGTTTTTTGATTGTTTGCTCATTTTTTAAAGTTGGGAAATTTTAAATTGAGAAATTTTTAATGAAATCATTTTTATTAATTATAAATTGAGTTATTTACTCAATATTTTAGTTAAAATATAACTTTTAAATACTATATTATATTAATTTAAGTGTAAACTAATCATTTGATGGATATTGTATGTGTAGCGAAATATTGAATTAATCAAATATTATACATCGGATAAAGAATAATAAAAAATATAAACTAACCATTATTTAAAAAAAAGGTGAAAAGAATTATAAAAAGAAATTTTCATCTTTTGATTTTTTGCTCAAAATATTTTTTGAATAATGATCAATTTTTATTTGTTCATAAATATTATATTTTTGACAAAATAATGAATTAATTAAATATTAAATGTTTGATAACAATAATTAAACATATAATTAGAATACATACAATGATTTAAAATAAATAATTAGACAAAATTAGATATCGAAATTAGATAATAATTAAACAAAAACTTGAATTGATCAAATATTAGATATCAAATAAATAATAATTAAATATATAAATAGTATACTTATCATCATAATTTTTTAAAAAGGAGAAAAGAAATATAGATAAGAAATTTTTACCTTTTCAATTTTTACTCAATATTTTTTGAATAATGAAAAATTTTATCAAATTATTTTTATCTCTCATATAAGCTATATACTCAATTTTTTAATTAGAATAAAAGTATGAAAAATTTGCTTTATTAGTTTAAATATAAACTAATATATTTATATTTATTAGTTTATATATATATATATATAATATTTTTGAAAAAAATAATAAGTTAAATATTATATATTAGATAAAAAATAACTAGATTTATACTATATATATATATATATATATATAACGATTCAAAATTTTGGGATACAAATTTACTAATAAGAAATTTTTTATTTTGAATTTTTGACTCATTTTTTTAATATAACAAATTTTTAATTTAACAATTTTCATGAAATTATTTTTATAAATTTAAATCAAGTTTTTTCTATTGAATATTTTAGTTAAAATAAACTTATAAATAATATGTTATGCTAATTTTAGTGTAGACCAATCTTTTGATTGATATTGCAAGTATAACAAAAATATTTTCTTTGTAACAAAAACTTGAATTAATTAAATATTAAATATAAGATAAATAATTTTTAAATGAATAAATAGAATACTTATCATAATTTAAAATCAAGGTGAAACAACTCATCTAAGTTTTGTATTTGATATTTTTGTTAGAATAAAATTATGAATAATATGATATATTAATTAAAATATAAACTAATTTATTGATAAATGTAGCATTTGACAAAAAAAAATAAATTAATCGAATATTTATTAATGAGATAGAAATTTATTTAAAATATAATTCAGATACTTATAATAATTCAATATTTAGGTGAGAAAACATACTAATAAAAAATTTTGTATTTCTAAACTTTTCTAGTAGAAAAAAAAAATAAGAACAAGCACAAAAATATATATATAAGAAGAAAATAAGTAGAAAAAGAACAAGAAATTGAAGTTGAAGAATGATAACAAGAAGAGTAATTTTTATTAAACTAATTTTCACTCTCAAATTTAGTTTTTTTTTTGTTATAATTTAGTTAAATTAATCTTATAAATATAATATGTTAATTCAAGTATCATCAAATTTGTAGATATATATTGCATGTGTGACAAAAAAAAAGAATTGGTCAAACATTATATATGAGATAAATAATTATTAAAAATATAATATAAATATTTATACTAATTCATTATATTATTTACTCATTATCTTAGTTTTATTAAACCTATAAATAATTTGTTATGCCTATTTAACTATAGATTAATTTGTTGTTGCATATTATATGTGGACAATAAATAAATTAATCATATAATCATAAAATCTTGATGTAGAAACTTTCTAATTAGAAATTTGTTCTTTTGAATTTTTACTCATTTCTTTAAGGTTATGGTATTTAAATAATAAGTACTTTATATCAAATTATATTTCTTTCAATCAAATTTAGTTTTTTACTCAATATTTTTATTAAAATAAGCTTATAAATAATATGCTATATAAGTTTAGATATAGACAAATTTATTGTACTATATGCTCGACAAAAATGATTAAATCAAATATTACATATGAGATAAATAATAATTAAAAAAATAATTTATATACTTACTATGATTTAAATCTAAGTCAAGTAACCAATAAGGAGTTTTATATTTTTGATTTTTAATATATATTTTAAAGGTTACATAGTATTTGGATAATAAATAATTTTTATCAAATTATTTTTCTCTATAAAATTATATCTTTTACTCAACTACATAAAACTTATTAATGATTTATTATGTTAGTTCAAGGATACAATAATTTGTTGAAAAATATTGGATATATGATAAATATATAAATTAATCAAATATTATATATGAGATAAATAATTATTAAAAATTAATTTGAGAGAAAAAATGATTAAATATTTTAAATCTGATAATTATAAACGACTATAGCCTTTAGATAATTTTAATTTTTATGATTTTTTTTCTTTCAAATTAAATTTTTGACTTTTTGTAGTCATTATAAATATTAGAATAACCCTAATTATTAAAGTTAGTCATGCTGTTCAATTTGATAAAACCTTTATCCGACTCATTGAGATTTTTATTTAAATTATTTAAAAATTAAAATAATAATAGTGAGATTGCTTCATTTGTAATTAATGTTTTCATCACTGAACCATGAAATAGTGGCAAAGTATGAATTTTAAAAAATCACATTTTGTTAATTTTGATGAAATATTGATGGAGAAGAAAATAAAAAAATATGGTTCAGGATTCAGCCAAAAACCATTCCAAAAATTGTTGAGGAAAGGAAGAGTATTCTGATGTGTGTGTGTGTGTGTTTTTTTTTTTTTGAACGTATCAATTTAAAACAAAATTTTCATAAATCAAATGTATTTTGTTGGCCCACTAGAGTGTTTTATAAATAAAGTTGCTTCATATACTCGATATCAAACTAAAAATTAATTAATCTGAAAGAAATTTGAAGTTCTATGATAAGCTTATTCTTTATGGGGATTGAAATATTTATCACCATTATTGAGATTGTGCATTATGAGTTTCGAAAGTCTTGAGTATTAAAAAAAATGACTACTAATGTGTTTATAAAAAGTCTGCACACAACAAAAAATTTATGTTGTGATGATTATTCATTATAATGATTTCTCTATAATTTATTATTTTGTTATGATTATATATATTTATAAATTATGTTAAGTGCCATTTAGTTTTCTCAACAAATTACTTTCATTCATATTAAAGGTTATGCTCCATATATTCAATGACTATTGAATAAGAATATGTTATTTTGTGATTGTAATTTGGTTTTCTATCTATTTCAATGTAAAATTGTACTTAGGAATACTTGCACAATCATCAAAAATGTAATCTACATGTTAGCAACATCATAATTAATGAAAAGCAAATACTCTTAAAAACAAAGTGCTTTAAATAGTTATGTTGGGATATAACACCAATATATTTCCCAAGCAAAAATTTTATCATGAAAATAAAAATTCTTTTTAGAATTCTACCCATGAGATGGTTTTGTGGATAAGAAAACAAAATGTTGTAGTTTGTTTGTAGGTCAAGGACCTAATATTAATTTTTGTTTGCATAATGCGTTTAGCTCATCTTGATTTAATCATGTTGTGGTTTTTATTTAGTTTTAAATTTATTTTTGATTGTAATACCCATTATGTGGGCTATCCCAATCATACTTGTTCATTATATAAGGGCATGAGTTGATCAAAGTATTATTGTATTATTTATTTTATGCATATATTTAGCATGGTATTAAAGCTAGATTTTAAAATCCTAAAATGTGTATGCGTGTAATTGTAATTGTATGTGTTACTATGTAGAGCAAGCATATGCAACAATATAGGCAAGCTTGTGTAAGTTTGTTGTAAGGCATGCTTGTATAGGTTTGTTGTAAGGCATGCTTGTATAGGTTTGTTGTAAGGCATGCATAGGCTAGTGAGGTGTGCACATACAATGAGGCACACATAGTTACCCTTTTGTAGGTATGGCACACCCAATGTGTGGGACTAATGATACATGAAGGTGCACAGCTGGCCTATGGTGGTGCGTACAATGGTTCTCATAGTGGTGCATTCAATGGCATGAGGTAGAAATCCTAATTGAGGTTTTCTTTTTATTTTGTAGAAATAAAAAAGAGATTAAAGCCTAATTTGGTTTAACAAAATTAGGGTTTGATATAGCTTTGTTTTTTGAGGGAATCAGTATGGTTTATTAAAATAGATATAAATAGAAGAGAGTCTCATAATAAAATTCTTATTGTATGAGGATGGGTCATACTAGAAATTATTGTCGGATATTATTTCTAGAGAAAAGACTGATAACTTTATGTAATACTATAATAGTGAGAAAGATATGCTAACTATCATAGTCATCCAAGGGTACTTACAATGTTCATCTATCATGGCACTGACTATAGAGAAGTATACAAAATCCTTCTCTAAGGTAACAATAATCCATTTCCTTCTTTAAGGTGTCACTGGTTGTTTCACTTGCATTCTCACTTTAGACTCCTTGATAATCAAAACAAGAATACATATTCATATTACTAGTAATGGTATTAGATTTTCTATATTCTTTTCCTATTATAAAAATATTATTATAGTTAATAACAAATATTCAAAAGACACTAGACATGATACTATTCAGCTTGAATTTTTCTTACTTTCCTATATCATGTTTAATCTTGATTATCATATTAGTTTACTTTCTATGAGTTGTATTTCCAAATAAATTAACTCAAACTTTGCCGTTACTTCCAATGATGTTCATATCTAGGATCGAGAGATTCTGAAGAAAACTCTATTTGGGATTGAATAGACTAGATTGTCTGTTCTCTCTTCAATAATAGGAACTCCCTTTGAGTGTTTGAGTATTTTGGACTCATAACTTGTACATTTTTAACATAGACACCCATTATTAGCCAAGTTGAGAATACTTTATCCTAGTCTTAAGAAAATATCAATTTTAGATAATGAGACATATTAATTAGAAAGCATACCATAGCTTCCTATCAAATATAACATTATAGTTTAAGTTGTGACTCATTAAATTTGATATACTAAAATATATGAAGACATGTTAGAGATGTGACTAGAGAATGATTTAGGTATCTATTCATGTTTTTTGATGACTACAAAGATATACATAAATATACCTCTTTTATGATAATCAAAAGTTTTTCTTTATTTTTCAAACTTTTAATAAAATGATAAATATATTAAAAAATTGAGAATTAACAATATATTATAATATATGTCAAATTAATTTAGCACCTATTATATGAATCATAAGATTATGCACTAAACTTCTTTAAAAGAATACTCTAGGAAATTAGGGTTACTAAAAGGGCACATGATTAAGATAGCTTGAACATTCATACTTGGAAAGAGTATTTCAAAATATCTTTAGGAAGATATAGTTTTATTATCTAACTTATCAATTAGATGTCATTTTTTACCATATATCATCATATATTCTTACAGATATAGCTTATCTCCCAGTGTTTTTAAATGCAGTTATTTTGTCTCTGATCACTCTCTCAAACTATACAAATTAGTATCCAATGCCTTGAGATATATTTTTCTGTAATACTCTGGTACCCAATGAGAGTATAAGTGTTTCTCACCAAAGATTCAGACTTTTAGTTCATACAAATATTATCTTTTTTAACTATGATTTATTTTTATTTTTTATTGACCCTAAAAAGTTATGAATCTAGCTATTGCACTTGACCCTTCTTTACTTATAGCCTTGCCCGAACCCCATTTATTAGAAAGAGTAACCTATTGATTATATTTGAACATGTTGGTACTTAATTTGATGCTACTCCTATGAAGGTATTATAGCTACCAATAAATTCAAATCATATTTAATCTAGAGAATGGTGAGGTTCTCAAGTTAGAAGACCTTATTCATACCTAGATGATGTAAAAGTCTATGAATCTATGCCAATACAAATGCCTATTAAGTCAGCAAGTAGAAAACTTGATGACCCATGACTTAGAATCTATGGCAATAAAGAAAGACAAGCCAAGACTTATCAGACCAAAAACAAGCCTATCGAGGAGCCAAATGATATAACAATCAGTCATTCTTAACTTGAACTTATGATTGTTCTCAATAAAGGATATGAGAGTTGTACTCAACACCATATTTGAAAGCTTTTATCGCACTCTTGCATTAATTTTTCTTATGTTTTTTCATAACTTCACTTGATGTTACTAGCATATCCAAGTCTCATTTTGAGACATTATCTCATTCATGATGGTACTAAATCATGTTGGAAAAGTTATATACCCCCAACTCTAATAGGACATAGAAACTAGTATCATGACATTCAAAAAAATTTGTTATTGCTCAAATATGAGTGTTTACCATGAATACATGTATAAATGAGAATGTAAATCACCTTAAGGCAAAACTTGCAACAAGAGGATATACTCAGACATTTGGTGTGGACTACTATGACACTTACTCTCTATTGGCCAAGATAATCTCGGTGTATATTTTTATCTCTTATTGAATATAAGAACATCTGCATTTGATCGAGTTTACCTATAATAATAGTTATTAGGCAAGCATCCAAATGGCACCATATGAAGCATTGTATTGAAGTCATATTGATCTCCAATTTGTTGGGCTGAGGTGGGAGACATATCCATAACAGGTCCAAATGTGATTAGAGATATCTAAGAGAAAGTAGATTTGATATGACATCTTCTTACAGTTCAAATTCAATAAAAAATAATGCTGATATACGATGGCATCTTTTAGAATTTGAGGTGGAAGATCAAATTTTCTTGAAAGTAATGCCAAAAAAGAGAGTAATCAGATTTGGCAAGTATGAAAAATTATTGAAAAGATATATTGGGCCTTTCGAAATACTTGAAAATGTGGGCTTGGTTTCTTATCAATTGACATTACCACCATATTTATCTGGTATCCACGAGATATTTCATGTCTTTGTGCTTAGGAAATATATTTCTGATCCAACTCAAGTAATGGATTAGGACGAACTTGTTATTGATACAAATTGAACGTTTAAAGAAATATCAGTCCGTATCGTTAATAGTCAAGACCAAGTTTTGCGATGCAAAACTATGATGGTAGTAAAAGTGATATGGCAGTATCAAGGAATAGAAGAAGTAACATTAAAACGTAAAGACACGATGCATGTTGCTTATCATTTTTTATTTGAAAATGAAGGTATGTGTTTTAGTAATCTAATAATTATTTAACTCCAGTATATGTTTATAATTGTAAAGGTATATCTATGAGAAGTTTGGGACAAATTTCTTTAAGGAGGAGAGCATATGAAATCCTAAGAAAAAAATGAATAAATAAATAATATGATTTTTTTTGAAAAAAAATAGACAAAATGATAATTTTGCAATAAAAAAAATAAGCTAAAAATTTTATGACCCTGATAATAAAATAAATTTCGTTATTGTATTCATCTTGTAAAATATAGCTACGGTGACAAATTTCGTCAAATTCTGAGCAAGTTAGGATTTAATTATTTTTTTTTTAATTATTTAAATAATTATTAGAATAATTAAGAAATAAAAAAAAAGAAAAAGAAAAGACCATGCCACGATGTCATCACGTGGTTGTGCCATGCACGGTCCAAGCGTCACAAAAAAAATAATTATAAGTTTTTTTTTAATATTATTTTAATAAAATAAAATAAAAATAAATGACGGGAAACCAAAAAATAGGATGATGGGAAAAAAAATAACATTTCATGGAGAGAGGGAGAGAGAGAGAGAGAGAGAGACAGTGAAGAGAAATAAAATTCAAAAGGTTTGTTGGTTTTTTTTATCATAACGGATTATTCTAGAGTTAGAATTGAATAGTCAAAGAATAAAAGTTGCTCTACATAATGAGATCTTCAATTTGATATCAACTTTATAAAATTTCCAAGAAATATTCCGAGAGATAGTGATTTTCTCCTATTGGAATTTCTTTCTATTTAAAAGCCCTAAATCATCATAATATATATTTCAATTCAAACTATTTAGAAATTTCATTGGGAATGATTAATTGGTAAAAATTTTCTGTGTTTCCTTTTGTAAAATATATTACAGTGTAAATTGGATTTGGTTAGTTATAACTATAATTAAAATGTGGTTTAATCATAAATGGCATATTTGCATTTCATACACATAGGAATATTTCATATAAATGGGTGGGTGCATGATATATATATATATATACACACACACACACACACACATATTAAGGTATAATGGATTGTATTTTGTGAACTTGAATTGGGGCATCTAGACTGAGTTGTACGGTATTTTTTTTCGAGAGCATAGCTAATTTAAATACGCGAACTCGAATTAGGACAGCATACATGTTGAGTTACACGGTGGTTTTTAGAAAATATCCAATAAAAAAAATATTTTATTGGAAATTATCTAATATGATTTTTCAAATGAGGTCCATATTTCTCTGAGTATGACCAAGAAAAGTATATTTTATTCGGAGAATGTCCAATATTATTTTTCGGAGAAGGTCCATATTTTTTTAAATAATTCCAAAAATATATATTTCTATAGATATATATATATATATACATATACATACACACACACACACACACACCTATGTAAAATATATTACAGTTAGCTTCGGCATGTGTGATGGAGTTGATGGGACTCAGGAATATCGGCATATAAATATTTTTATCCATAATTATATTCATATAAACATTGTACTTGAAGGGGGTGTTGATATATATGCATGATATATTACGTGCACGTAGATAGAGAGTAGCCCTGTAAAAGTTTATATTTATTGAGTTTTGCTTACTTCGTTGTAGGACCCATTTTCAGGTACAGGTCCAGGACAGATGACAAACCCACATGTGAGATCGCACATGTGAAGGGAATCTAGTTGTGATTAGAATAATATAGTAGGTATTTTTATTCCAGTGAGCAAATAAAAAAAATGAGTATGCTATATTTGAAAAATTTTATTTATTGAACATTTTGTTGTGTGATGGAATGAATGGAACCCCTTGAGGGATGGGGTGTCACATGCACTCTCTACTCTCACTACCAATATCTATGTTAATCATGAAGCGAGGTATATAGCTTCAAATCTTATATTTTATGAGCAAACAAAGCATATAAATTTGGACTACTTCATCAAAAAGATGATTTTGGATGAGACTATAAGTACAACACACATTCAGACATTAGAATAACTAGTCGACATCTTCCAAGAGGCCTTTAGGAGGCATTAGTTTATATTATTTTTTCTAAGCTATGTATTATGGACTTGTATGCACTAGTTTGATTGGGGTGTTGTGATTTTTAGTCAATTTTTTCTTTTTTGATTTTTGATGGGAGAATATGTCTTATATTGTTACAAAAAATGCAAATAAAAAAATTGTGGTGTTTAAATAAATACATTGATATAAAAAACATCCACCAACATTCCATAAGTTCAATTTGACTATCGAATAAAATATACATTTTATGTAACATTTGAGATAATAAAAAATTTAACTCATTCCTATATATCTTATCTTTTAGAATCTAAAAAAAATCACCAAGATAACTTTTGTTGCATCTTGTTTGTAAAAGTAGATTTCTTATTTATTTAGTAGTAACTATTCAAATGCATTGGTCATTTGTTTTACAAAATGATATAATAGAAATATTCAATAGATGTTCAATTTGGTTATCTATTATTGAACTCGTTCATACCTAACGAGATTTAACATTTAAATACCCAACTTATGCAAAACTTCACATATTATAAATTTGTGATCTTCACTATAATGAAAAGAAAAAAAAATGAGCAATTTGAACTTAAGAATGGTATTCCAAGTTGTCTTACATTAAAAATTAGAATTGCAAGAAATTGTGTGTGTGTGTGTGTGTGTGTGTGTGTGTGTGTGTGTTATAATCAAACTAATAATGATAAATCTCTCATTATATTGCTAGAAGGATAAAATATTATAATTTTTTGCTAAAATATAAGTTATCATAGAATAACAAAATGATTTTTTTTTTCCAATCAAAATAAAGATCAATTCAAAAGTACAAAAAAAAATGTATGAGAAACAAATGAAATATCAATAAACTATGAGATGAGATTTATCATTTATTTGTTTACATAATATTTGTTATATATCAATAATTTTGTTGATAAAAGATAAATTACCGATTAAATTTTAGAGAATTACCTATATAATGTCGTAGACATGCAAAATTAAATATTAATATATCATAAAACCTAGTTACTAAATGAAAAAATAAAAGTCAAATAGAAAGTAAAATACAAAAGTGTAGAGAAAGTAAATAGAACATAAAAGGAGTGGCAAGTAGAAGTTATTTGTTAGGTCAACAAATATGAAATTGATTGGGAGAGTTATCATACACATAGGTGGGGATTAAAAATTAGCAGAAAGGATAGTTATATAATATAATTCCAGTAAAAAATGGCCAAGATAAAAAATATATATATAATCATATTCTTAAATTTTTTAAATGCTTAAAAAGAGAGAATTGTAATCACCCGCATGGTAAACCATAGACATACCCCTCATTCTATAACGAGGACGAGTCCCGTGAACTCGTCCTATGAACCCATTTTACAACAAGAATGAGTTTATTCTACTATGATAGCTAATTGCTATTTTAGGTAATTATCATTCATCACTATTCCTTTATGACATGGAGGTACATGTGTTTTGGTGCGCCAAACATAAGTTATTTGAAAATAAAAATATCTTATCTTTTCATAATTAAAAAATTTACTAAACTCAAAAATAATTAAGCTTTGGTGCACTGAAATTTATTAATCCGATTATACCCTCCGATATTTAAAAAATAAATAAAATATCATTTTTTAATTTCAGAAATTCTATTTAAATTTAAAAATATTTTTTTAACTTTTAAACGTCCATAAGCATAAAACCTTATGCAACCATCCGGTCACTATCAATATCTCAAGGTTTTCGTGAAATATATATATATATATATAAACACATATACATATAAGTATAATTATATAAAAATATATGTAGATATATAAATAAATGTATATAGACACACACACACACACACACACACACACACACACCCACATATATATATATATATATATATATATACACACACATATATATATATATATATATATATTTGATAACAATTAGAATTATTGCTTGTGACTGAATGGATCTGTGTCGTTATATGATTGTGAATGTTACGGGTTTGATTCCTTGTTTATCGACTCTAAGCGTCATATAAAATTTAAATGTTTTATTTTTTTTTTTTAATTTCAAATGACATAATCGAACTAATGAATTTCAGTGCAAGTGCAACAATGTTAAATTAATTTTGAGTTTAATTCATTTTTTTTAATTATGAAAAATTCATATCTAATGTACCCAAACACAAATGTCTATGATGAAAAATTACTATTTAGTTGACGAGGATAACGATGATTAGGATCATGATTACATACTACTAAGTACATGTATCTCGATGACTTGTATTCTTATGAAATAATACTGAAATTATCAAATTTATTTTTATATACAACCAATAAATCAAATAATTTTTTACTTCATAAACCATATTATTACCAATTAACAAAACATATCTATTTATCACTCCAATACCTAGAAATTTATTTTTAAAATTTAAATTCATATTAGGTCACGCATTACAAAACATGACCTAGGGAATTAAAATATACTATAATCCATATAATTATAATAATGATAATAAGTTGGCATGATACAATATGGTAGATTGCAATTTCATGAAAACATATTATTCGCTTTTTTTTATTCCATTTAACTATTTATTAGAGTTTTTATTAACTGTTTTTTTTTTTGCAAAATGAATAAATAAATATATATTTTCATATTCTAAACATTTCTCAACGTGCAGACAAAATTGCCCATAAATTTTAGGTCAGCCTCTATTTTTTTCAGATACATCGAGAATTGAAACACAGGCCGAGGCTTGCTTTCCAAAACTGGGATTCTAATTCCGGCCATTTTGGCAGAACACGATCATTAGCCACTTCCAGCCTATTTAATTAAGTTATACCAGCATCATAAGCACACGAAAGTTGAGCTTTTTCCTTACTTCTAAATGACTATCAGCTGATACCACTAAGGTTCTGTTCATCCAAGATCTCAACAACAGGAGCAAACTGTAATACAAGAAAATGTCAGGAGATTGAGAGAACGAGAGGGGGGAGGGGGGGGGGGGGGGGGAGATGAGAGAGAGATATAGCTAGAAAGAGATAGCTAGAGAGAGAGAGAGAGCTAAAGACTAAAGAGAGCTATAGAGTGCTAGAGACTCGAGGGAGAGAGCTAGAGACTAGAGAAAGAGCAAGAGACTAGAAAGAGAGCTAAGATAGCCAGAGAGTAGAGAGAGAGACTAGAGAGAGAGCTAGAGAGAAAGCTAGAGAATGAGATAGCTAAGAGAGAGCTAGAGAAAGTGCTAGAGAGAGAGAAAGCTAGAGAGAAGTAGAGAAAGAGCTAAAGAGAGCTTGAGAGAGCTAGAGAGAACTAGAGAAAGAGCTAGAGAGAGCTATAGAGAGCTTGAGAGCGATAGACAGAGAGCTGAGAGCTAGAGAGAGAGAGCTAGAGAGAGGGGGTAGGGGAAAAGGGCAGAGGAGAGAATGGTGGAAAGAGAGTGGGGGAGAGAAGAGGAGGAGAGGAGAAAGAATGGAGAAAGAGAGGATTGAGGAGAGAAGGAGAGAGAAGAGGATGAGAAGATAGAATGGAGGAGGGAGAGGGTTGGCGAAAGAAGGGGAGAGAAGGAGAATGTTGGAGAGAGTATAGAAAGAATGGTGGAGAAGGTGGGAAGAGAGAAAGAGATGAAAGAAAAAGGAGATTTGAGACATGAACTCTTTCTGCTGCAAACCAACCTCATCGTCTTCAAAGAAAGTTGTATCATCTTTCTGCTGAAGCTCCCATCCCAGTTTGTTCTGAAGCAGTTCTTTAAGTTTCCGGGCCTGCAATTGTATGAAGATCAAAAGCTAACACCAGAGGATCCCTCATGCATAAAGAAATGAACAGCTCAAGAAGAATAAGAAATTACATGAAACTGGGGACCTACCCACACATACCAATGACAAAAGATCTCCATCAACTGTTGGGTCATCTTCCACCAAATACATGAAATCCTGCAGGTCCATCCACGCAATTCATAGTATCGAAGAAACACACACACTGACACATACATGCGCACACACACAGAAGCATTGCTAACATACCTACCAAGAGTATGGCCATTATCATACCCCCTCACTCATAGTCATATAGAGACACTGTTGCGTGAGGTATATAAGACCAGAACAGGTCAAGGACAATCAAAATTCTTCAAACAAAACTGATCAAAACTGTTGCATGAGGCAGGTATGCACTATACATGAGAATATATCACCATGGCTATAAGTATAGATAAAGTGTATCTCTACATGAGAGAGTGGGTAATATAATGGTCATACAAAACTCTCTCTCTCTCTCTCTCTCTCTCTATATATATATATATATATATATATATATATATGCATGTGTGAGTGTCTATGCATGAAGACACAAATATATAAGGTAAAAAGAAACCTTGTACATTTGGTACAAAAAACTATAAGCAGACAGCCAGGAGTCATCAAAGAGCGATGATACTTCTACCCACGAGGCACCAGACTTGGCATGTTCTTTCGGAAGCCCATGTTTCAGTTGGCAGTACATCACTTTGAGGAACTGCAAGAAATTAAAGGGCGTATTAATTTGGTCAAGAGTTATTATTGTTAATTCACTTGTGTTGTGTCAAAGGGTACATTTGTATTTTTCAATTATTTATCTATTTATTTTTTATCATGTCTCTTTTATTATTTTTCTTCTCTTTCTTCTACATGATTAAGATGGCATGAATTGCAAATCTTGATATCAAAATAACAAATTTTGAGTAACATAACATAGCCAACGCCCAACAATTAGTGTATGGCTTTCTATCATAATATTAAAGGTAGAAAATGGGCTGGCCCTGTGGCCCAGAGGAGCAAGGCCATGGCCCAGCCTAAAGCAGACCATTGAGCCCATTGACTAGTCAATGGAGCAGCTGGGTTGGGTCTTGTGTTAAATCTTTGGCCCATTGCATGACCCATGGACCCCAGCTTGAGTGAGCTTGGCTGAGAAATTTAGTAAAATCTGAAAAATATCTTGAATTTCAAAGGAGAGAAGATTAGAACTTAGGTAGCTCTTTTTTGTGCAACTTTATTACACATCTTTGAACCCCCCGAGTACACGAGGCTCTCACTCTAGCACGGGGTCTGAATATGTTTTAATTATTATATTATTATAAAACAGATAAAATGGAGCCCCTACCATGTTTGCCCCAGCCCGGCCCAGCCATGCCATGGGCTTTTTAGAAAGCCCTAATATTATATATATATATATAGTTGTCGAATTTGATCCCAAATTTTTATTATCATTTTTATTTTTAATTTAACTTTTATGCTAATCCATGCATCTAAAAACCTTCTTTGAGTATCCCCCAACCCCACACTTTAATTTTAGCTTTTTTTTTTAAATGAGAAAAATTATGGCATCACAAGAAAAGTGGGCATTTCACCTACACCCAAATTGAGTAAAAAATACAAGACACCAATCCCCAAAAAGTGCATTTCACGCGAACACAATGTCACGCGTGCTAGGTATGCCATAGTGACTTATGACCATAGTGATACATATGCACAGATTCTCACACAAAAATGAACATATACGAATATTAACCATGGTTAATATTAACCATGTCATCCCATTAGATACGTTTAAATCATCACCAATGTACTAGATCTCATAAGAACTCTAATGTTAAACATGTTTGATCATAATCATAACCAATACGATTGATTAGTATGAAAGTTTGACGAATGAATCTGCATTGTATTTAATAAGGAGGAAATGAAGCGAGGGTGAAAAAAATTTTTTTTTAAAAAAAATCCATGACATCCCATTAATCAAATATTATTTTTTGTCCTTTAAGAGCACATACTATTCCAATTCCTTCACCAACGAAAAAAACTATGCCATTTATATCTGAGAATCTTTGGGTGTATCTGTTCATTATGTTTCACCTAGAAGAAAGAAAATGATGACTCACCTCATCACCTACATATTATTTAAATACACTTGGCGATTAATTTGGTATCTCTCAATCATAATTGTCACATGTGCACCTTGGAATGAGCCCTCCTTGCATGCATGACATAGTACCTTGGTCAAAGCACGTCTCTCTAAATGTTTGATCAAGCTTGCTAGCACATTTTTTATGAGAAGAAACATTTAAAAAAAAAGGGAAATACTCACTACATGAAATGCCTTGTTAAAAAATAAAAAAAAAATGTCAATATATTAGGACAACTTATATGTTGAATGCTCACATCACAAAAGTAAATATATTAGTTTGATAAAGGTAAACACTTTCATCAAACTGTTACATAAATATTCATAATATTAAACTTTGATTAAAAAAATAAGTTGAGATTGATATCTTCAAGGCTTTAATGAATATATTATTTAACCGATCTTTTGTAAGAATATGTGTTATAATAATAATGTCATCCTGGAAATTCATATAAAAATAATCAACCTTTTTTGTGTTTCAACCACCCATAATACTTTGAATTATATATTAAATGTTTTGTTATCTGACTTTCACAATACAATGTAGTTGAAGTATGTGGGTACACTATCTCCTCAATATAATATATGATCCAAAGTATCTAACAAAAAACTATCACCTATTTTTTTCTCTTTTTTTTCACTAAACAATCAACCTATGAGTTGCCCCAATCATATTTGTCTATTATATAAGAGAATGAGTTGTATATCATTTATCAATGCGTTATTATTTTTTTATTTTTTATTTTTAATGTTTAACAAGACTTTGTTTTTATTTTCATTCAAGTTTATTATTAGAATATAAAACTTTAAAGAAGACTCTATTAGGGATTCAAATTGACTGAATTGTATGTTTTCTATTCAGATATAAGATATTCCTCTAAATATATATATATATATATGTTTCAACTTATTACTTGTGTATTCTCAACTTGTTCATCCCTCACTTACCAAGTTGAAAAAACTTGATTGTAGTCTTAAGAATATATCAATCCTAGAGTATGAGACATGTCCACTAGAAAAAATTATCAGAGTTTCCTATTTGATATATCAATTTTGTTTGAGTAGGAACTCATTTGCCATGATATAGTCAAATATATGAGAGACTAATAAAGATGCAACCAAAAATAATTTAGTTTAGATATTGATCACATTTATTAATAATAGTTTGAGATATAATTCAATACATCTCTTTTATAATAGATCACATATTCTTTTTATTTTTTAGACTTTTTATAAATAATAAAACTCAATTCAATAAAAATATAAAAAAATTAAAAAGTAACAATGTATTATGATATATGTCAGGTGGATATAACACTTATTACAAAGATCATGAGATTATATATTATATTTATTGAGCTAGTATACCATAATAAAATGAGATTAATGAAATAAAAAATAAATATTTAATTAAAATTACTCAGATACTCCAATTCGAAAATAATATTCCAAAATTTTGTTAGAGAAATAAATTTTAAATATGCCTAATCAATTAGATATCATCTTTTCTTCTTTCTCAAAGCATACCATTCTATATCTTATATCATGAAGAAAGATTATTTAATATATTTCCCTGATATTAGGATGAACTTGTTTTGCTTTTTACCTCTAAGATAGAATAAGTTAGTATCTAAAGCATTGAGATATATATTTTTTGAATACTCTACTATCCAAAATGAGTACCAGTATTTCACACTATAGAATAGTATTATTTTAATGAATATAAATTTTACTCTTTGTGACTGTGACTCATTTTTTAATAAGCCTAGAAAAAATATGAATCAATATATTACACATAAATTCATTATCCTTCCTCTCATACCTCTAGTCAGCTACGTCTAAATATGTTACTACTTAAAATGATATTATTTTTATGAAGTCATCATACATTCAACACTATCAATAAATTCAGATTATATTAAGTTGAGAAAGAGTGAAATTTTCAATGTATGAAGATCTAATTCAAACATAAACAATACAATAGTCCACAAGTTTTCACCAATACATACTCATGTTGAGTTGACAATTAAGAAACATGTCTGCCCATGACTTAGAATATATATTAAAAGAAAAATATGTGTAGCCTTCTTAGACCAGAGATGAGTCTGCCAAAAAGCTAGACAATCATGTAATCAATCCCTCTAATATTAACTTTTTGATTAGTCTCCATAACGAACAAATGAGTTGTACTGAGCACCAAATTTCATACTTTTTTTGTACTTGAATACCAATCTTTATCTTATTTCTATTATTATTTCGTTTGAAGATACTAATATATCAATCTCATTCAAAGATATTATCACATCTACGATAATATCATACCATGATAAAAGATATACATGTCCATTTTACTAGAAGCTAGGAACTAGTATAAAAATCTTTTGAAAAATTTATTGTTGATTATCGATAAGTATTTACTATGAAGACAATAGAGGTGTCAACCGAGCCGGGCCGGCCCGGCCCGGCACGAGGCACGACACAGTTTGGCCGTGCCTGGGCCGGCCTGGCATGATAAAAAACCATGCCCGGTCCCGTGCCGTGCCCGGGTTAGGCACGAGCCGTGCCGTGCAGTGCCTAGCCCGACACGGTTCGGCCCGTGGCACGGCACACCGGCACGGGTTCTTCCCGTGCCGGTTTCACTCGCGCGGTCGAGCTAGTCTGTTGCCTACATGGCACAGGCTACCCCGCCAAAGACCCACACGGCCACGCGGCGCCCGGCCCCTCCCGAAAAAAAGACCACGGGTCGGGCCTGATTGGACCCGACCCTCGGTCCCAACTGGCCAACTCCCAAGTCCCAACCCACACCACACGGCACACCCACTTCCTTGTTCCTTCCACTTCCACGAGGCCCTCTGCCCCGATCCCCGAACCGACCCAAGTCCCCAACCCAAAGGGAAAAAAAGTAAAAAAGACTAATATTATTAATTTTCAGCCGTTGGATTCGCCTCCAACGGCTAGGGGGCAGAATCTGACGGTCCTCATGATTCTGCCCCCTAAATAATTATTAAAAATTCAAAAAAAATATCTTTTTTTATAAAAAATTAATATCTTTAATCTATAAATTATACCTCCTTTCCTTTAACATTTATGTTTTTCAAAAACATATATTCTCTCAAATCTTTATCTTTCTCTCACAAAAACCGTGCTTCTCTTTCTCGAGCCTCGGGATTTTTCTTTCGACTTGGATTTTCGTGAAACTCGACTTGAGTTTTGAACATTAGAGCTTGACTGCGATGCACCGTGCACGTGAGCGACCTCACTGCTTTTACCGGGCAATTTATTTTACGGTTTTTTTACTCTCTCTCTATAGTTTCTCTCTCTAGACCAAACTTAGGAAAAATAAAAAATCAAAAAAAATAACAAATACACCTGACACGTATTTAAATTTAGAAAATAAAAATATTACACAGAGGTCTGAGACTGCTAAAACTTTGGTTTCTCCAGTAGTCTCAACCCAAAGTTCTAAAAAACAAAAAACTATGAGGACTTCTGTAGTTTGGACTCATTTTAAAATCATAACACAAAAAAATATTAGGGGTGAGGAACAAGAAATGACACAGTACAAATATTGTATGAGACTTTTAACATGTAAGAGTTCATTTGGGACTGGGCACCTAAAAAGGCATGCCGAATTATGCACAAAAAAACATGAACCATTAGATCCTAGGCAAACCCAACTTGGCACTGTATTTTTTGAGACTGGATCGAGTACAGTCTCAAAGTTTACTCCCTTCATATACTCCAGCGAGTTGGGTAGGGACGGCATGGTCAGGCTCATCACATTGATGAGTCTTCTGATCAGATTTTCGGAAGATCCAAGGGTATTGCGCATCATGCAGACATATTTTCAGTCTGCCTATCATAGGATTCCTAAGTCCACATCTAGGAATGACATACTAAAGATATATAAGTTAGAAAAACAAAAAATAATTAAGGAATTTATGGCATACAGTGGAGTGGTGTCCGTGATGTCCGATATATGGACAAGTCACGATGAATCTTCTTATGCATGTCTCACGAGCCACTATGTAGATTCTAACTGGACAATCAATAAAAAAATTTTAGGATTCTCTGAGATTCTTCATCCTCATGATGGCTTGGTCATTTTTAAGTGTATGATGAAAATATTTAGGGAATATAAAATTCAAAATAAAATTTTTAGTGTCACATTCGATAACGCTTCTAATAATGAAATAGCGATCAATATGTTTGTTAGGAATATTAGAGACGTACCATTAGGAGAGATCTTTCATGTCAGATGCATGTGTCACGTGATTAACCTGATTGTTCAAGGGGGTATGAAAGTGTGTTCCCCCGCGTTGAATAATATACGCAATGCACTAAAATATATTCGCACTCCTCGCAGACAACAAGAGTTTGGTAGTCTCTGTTTGTCTGTGAATCTTAAGAAGAAGAAATTCCAATCGTATGTGAGACATCATTAGAATTACACGTACATGATGTTAGAATCATGTGTTGGATACGAACACGTGATATCCGATTACGTCAATAATAAGAGTGACGAACTTATTATTGACGACACTGACTGGGCTTCAGAAATTTCATTTATGAAATTCCTGAAGATATTTTATGACACGACGAACATGTGTTCGTCGGTTTATACACCCACCACTTGCATTGCACTCCGTTGCATTTGCAATATTAGTAATATGTTTAGGAAGTATCGAGCTGACCCGATGCTTAGTCATATGGTTACAGAGATGGAGACCAAGTACTTGAAGTACTGGTCTACCGTTTCATCTCTTTATTGCCTCGCTGCATGCATGGACCCTATGGTTAAGGTGGAAATGGTAGAAAACATCCTGAATTTTATTTCCTCGTGCATGAACATGGAAGAGCCACCTGAAGGGTTCATTCACGAGAAGTTGACTGATTTGTTCACATACTACGATACTAGGTATGGTGGTGGTGGTGGTGAGACTGTGATTATGGACATTGATACCTTATTCGAAGATGACGATTTTTCCATTCAGCTAGCGAGGGGGAAACGTAAAGGTGGACCATCACATAGGAGCGAGCTGTCTCGGTACTTAGATATCGATTATTGTTCAATCCTATCATATATAGATACTAAGAATCTTGATTTATTACAGTGGTGAAAATCATATGAGTTCATCTTTCCCGTGCTATCTAGGATGGCACAGGATCTACTGACTCCTCCGGTGTCGAGCATAGCATCAGAGTCTGCTTTTTCTGTTGTAGTGAACATGATTTCGGATATGAGATCGAGATTACGTCCAGATATGGTTGAGGCCTTGGCTTGTTTGAAGGATTGGAAGGAATCGAGGTTTAACATCCATGATTGTGCTGGAGCTGGGACTGGAACAGGCACTGCAGTCGCATCCACATCCACTACGATGGCGGAGGAGTTGATTTCCGATGATGATGATCCATATGATACTGATCTTGATATTGCGGCTGATGATTCTCATGATATGCTGATTGACGATTGATGATGATCTACTATTTTTTGCTTTCGATGTTGTTTTTATTAATTGTACGCTTTGTTTGTACGTTGTGTTGAAACTGATATTTATTTTGTTCGGACCTTTAGTTTCAAATGGATGATTGGTAATTTTTCATTTGTGTTGTTTATGTTTTTTTTTTATTTTTATTTTTACTAACATAATGTATTGATTTATTTTTTTTTATGATTTAAATTTTCTTTTAAAATTAATAACTTTATTATATAATTAATAATTATAATAAAATTTAAACTAATTTGATATTAAAAAAATTAACTTAATTTTTTTAATTAATTTTTAATTAATTTTTAATTTTAACATTTTTAAAAATATAAACATTTAATACTATACAATATCTAAAATTTTAAATGATTAAAAAATAAATAAATAAATTTTCTGCCTCTCGGGCCGGCCTGGCCCGTATGGCCAGGCTGGGCCCAAGCGGGACCGGCACGGCACGGCACGGCCTGCCGTGCCGGGCTCACCTTTTTTAAACCGTGCCAGGCCGGGCACGGTACAGTAGCCGTGCCCGGCCCAACACGGAAGCACGATCGTGCCCTAAAAAAAAAGGCAGGGCCGGCCCGGCCCATTTGACACCTCTAGAAGACAAGTCCAGATGAAAAAATTAATCATCTTTAGGTGTGACTTGGAAAGAATTAGTCTAAACTAAGATATACACCCGAGACAACACTAAGATATACAGCAAATTAAAATATTATTCTACGTGCTGAAATATAAACAAAGAGGAGTATCATCTCCTACAACAAAGTTTCAATCTCTTGTTATCTCAGGTGAGCCAAAAAAAAAAGCAGAATAAATGCATTCTAAAATTATGGTACCGACTCAATCATCTAAGTTTGTATCCTGATCCAACTATTTACTTCAAACCTAATATCATGAATCTCCTGAGCCGATTAACAAGTACCTAGGCAACCAAAGAGACTCTTTCCTAAAATTAGCACTCTCAAAATGACCATTTTTGAGGGGAGGAATTGATTTGATGCCCATTTTACAGAAAAATGACAAAGTAACACAATTGACAATCCCCATTCAAGTTTATGATGGACGCTCTTGGATTCTAAAAAAAAAAAAGATTCCAAGCACATCTGGTCGAAGTATATCTTGTCTTTACCACAATTCATCTTCCTTGGTTAACACAAATTTTAATTTTGCACATATCCATTAGTTATTGAATTTGCTTTCTCCCTCACGAAGGTTATAAAATAGCTTTTTTTTTATAATCTAGCTCACTACGGGAGAAAGGAACCAAGAAACCCATTGGAAGGAAGCCTAATGGCATGGTTTTTTGAACATGCCTGGGGTATTTCCGACCAACCCCGTGCTTTTGAAGTAACCATTGAAATCTATCTTTCAGTGCCCGATTTCCACAATGCTTTTCCCATTATAATTTCACTAGGGGATATTATATAGTGTTTGGGGATTGAAAAAAAATGGAAAAATTAAAAAATAAAAAAAAAATTACTTAAAACATAAGCATAGCTCAAATTGATGATTCTTGAATTTGGGCATTGATAAAAACATCAGAATTTTAATAAACTCTTGAGAGGGGATCACCATGAACCATTTCAAATGCTACAATATCCCCAACTAGTATCCGAGTCTCTGGCCCAACCAGAGGTCGGACTGATTAACCTTTCAAACCCTTGACTAGAGGGTTGAAAAACAACCTTTTTACCACATAGGCTACTCAATCCTTATTTTATTTACTTGCACATTATTTTCATATAAATAACATAGTATAATAATTTTTAAATAAATTATTAATTATAATTATTTTATTTCATAGTTTATTTAATTAATTACAATACATATAAATTATTATAATGATAATATTCTATATAAATCTTTTTTATATATTTATATGATAATTAAATATAAAAAATATAAATATAAAAAATTATATATATATATATATATATCATCATTTATTTAACATTAATAAATATATTTAAATTAAAAAAAATTCAACATTAATTAAAATAATTTCATGCAATATATTTATTTTAGTAATTAAAATAAAATCGATATATTTTCATTAATTTTAAATAATTTTTATATTTTGTCAATATTTATTCATATTTATGATATATCCATAAAATGTAATTACTACGTACTTGTATTTATTAATATCTCTGTCTATATATATATATATATATATATATATATATATATATATATATATATATATTAATTTTAAATTTTAGTAATATGTAAAACATATTTATGACGTCACTAATTAGCTAACAAATTTCATAGCAGTTAGATTATTGATCCAACCCAATAATAGTGAACTAGAAACTTGAACTAGAGTAATCCAATATATTTTATATTGGACTACTATGAAATTTAGAATACATATATTTTATGTAAGTCTTACTTAATGTTAAAATTTTTTTTGTTCCATACATAATCCTCAATTATTTTAATTTTTTGTTAATTATCAATTCAATCATCAATCAAAATTATAACATCTACAATTATCAAGTATCTAAAATATTATGTCAATTTTTTTTGTTAAATCATATTGCTCGAGAGAATAGATAAGAAATTAAATTAACACTAACATTTAACGTAGTCCAATAACAACTCAAAAATCCAATCACACCGACTTGTCCTTACAATAGTAGTTATTATGTCGTACCCGTACATATATTTTAATATGCAAATATGTTGAATAGGAATCTCTTTTATTTTTGTATTTTTTTTTTTTGGAACACTCACTATAGAATTTCTCTTGTTAGTATATAATATATTTTCTCAAAAACATTATATTATGACATGTAAAATTGAATTCTATTATATTTTTTTTGGAATTTCATCATTCTATCCATATGATAAAACAACATGATTGAATGATTCTTAATGAAAATATTCACAAAATATGTAATTGCTATCACCTTGGCAAACAGTCGGGTCCTTCTCTTGAAAGGCTGCAAAAGACACAAGAATAACAAGCCACGGCCGACAACAAAAAATACTGAACTACAATTGAAGTCCAAGTCACAAATAAAAAAAAACAAAAATAATGAATAATCCCACAGACAACAGGTAATTATAATTGCAGTTGCAGCAAATCTCAAAGAAGCTGAAAGAAAGAAATTAAATTTCAATAATATTAAGTTAAGAAAAGTTAACACCATAAAATAATCTACAATATACTGACGGCAATTTCTAAAGAACTCGCACCTATAGCATGAGATAGCCGATCAAACAAAATTCAAATTTTGGCATTGATAATTAGAAATGAAATAAGAATTTTTATAACATATGGGTATTTATCAATGTAATATTTAGATTACAAGTATAAAATCATAATCATCAAGACATATTTTCAATATAATCATGATTAGGCAGATAGATTTTACTTCTTCAAATGATACAATCATCATACAACTTCATCTAAATTTTTTAATAATGTTACTATTCTTCTATTTATTTTTACTATATAGTTCAATTTAAGGTTTTGGAACAAATTCATTTCTGCTGAAATTAGGGTTTCTAGGGGTGAGGGGAGAGAGATAAAAAGGCATTTGTGTTTTTCATTAAATTCAAAATAGAAAAATAATATACAAAGATACATACATACATACATATAGGGTTAAGGCAGATTACAAGTCAGGAGCTCTGATACAAAGAGATAAAAAATAAGGAAAAAAATAAAAACTAATATAAGATAACAAATTTCAAAATCCTCCCACAAGCAGATGCCTACATGTCACATACACAGAGCTTAGAAAAAATATAAGATATTTGTAGTCTACTAAACATTTGTCGTTAAAACATCTACAATCAAATCAATAATATGCACATACGGTATAATTATAAAATTATATTTTATTATTTTTCATGTGAAAATAATAATAAATTTTAATATATTTTATCTGCTCGTAAAATATTACATTAGCATCAATGTAACGAGTTATTTGACTTTCATAGTAAAGTATTATCATCTTTCAAACTGATAATCTCAACTCCTCCAAAAAATGATGAAACCATAAAAACTCACAAATAATTAATAATATAATTTTTTAGATTATTTTTGTACTTGATCTTGAAAAAATAATTTATTATGACCCTTTTAAAAGATAAGATTATCTCCCAACCCAATAATAAATTTCCTCTTTGTTATTACCCAGACCCACCTAGAATTTGAATAGTCATACCTCTAATTGACTATGCTCTTAATCTCTGAAAAAAAATCTCACGCCCTAGAATTATCTCCCATTAAATATAATACCCAATAGCAAATTTCCTCTTTGTTATTACCTAAGCCCACCTAAGCTCATAATCTCAGACATATTCATATAAATATGTCTGAAAAAATCATGAAAATAATTAATTATACTAACAGCACATAAGATATGTACATTGATGCACATTACAATATGTCAAACTCAGATAAAATATCTAAAATATATATTTTAAGAAAAAAAATTTCTCTTGGAATACAATCTCAATATCCAAAAAATATTTGATATGACTATAATCATTCATCTAAGACTTAATCTGCAAAAATGATATATACATAATTGATCATCTTCTATAATAAAAATATCATCAATATATACTACTAACATCATATATTATCCTCTTAAAACTTAGACTAGGTCGATAAAAACAAAAATATATTAATACACATCTCTTAAGATTGAAAATAGCTAAAAAAACAACTAAACCATATAATAGGAGACTACATCAAACCATAAAAAATTTTCTGCAATATACACATCCTACTTACACACCTTAGAATAGTAAAACCTAATGATTGATACATAAAAATCTCTTTATCAAGATCACAGTAAAAAAATATATTTATTATTCTATCTGATATATAATCCACCTATAAGAAATAACATAAACTAATAGTATGATAGTTGTTATCTTTATTATAGAAAAAAAAAACATCTCAAGAATTCACACTATAAGTTTATCTAAACTCTTTGGCTACTTACCTAGGCTTACAATCAATCTTCTCTTTAGATCTAATCTTCACTATATATACTCACTCACATCTCTCTAAAATCTTACCTAAAAGTTTCACAACAAAATCTCATGTATTATTAGAGGTGATAGTACTTACTTCATCCAACATGTATTATCTTCAAAAAATAATATATTTAAACTTACAACTATCAAGAAAAAACAAAAAACAAGAGTATATAATCTAAAATAAGAGTAAAAATGTACATATGAGTTATGACAATAAATGCTAGGCAAAACTTCACCAAATATAATCTTGCTCAAGAGTAAAAGATGTCCTATTACTCTCCTCAAAGAGTCTATCAGGTGCAAGAGGAAGTTCAATTATCACTCTATGTTAGCTAACAACTAGACAAGAAAAGGATCATATCCAAGAGTGTCTTCTTAGATAATCCTTAAAAAAGTATCTAGCATCAAAGAATATCACATTATTACTTGTTATAAACTATTAATACTTGTGCCATTTTTTGAATGTCAGAATACTCAATGAATATGTACTTAATTGAACGAATAATCATATTTTCTCTACTAAGATATAAATCTTAATCAAAGCAAGTACTCCCAAAAATCTTTAGTGATAAATAATAAAATTTTTATAATACACAAACTAACACATATCATAACTTTAAAAGACAAAAGATGATAAATAATTAATCAAGATGTTTGCAGTTATTATCATTTCTCCCCTATAACATTTGATAACACTTCTATGAATCAGAAATGCCCAAACTATTTCAATTAAATATCTATTTTTTAGATATCTCATTCCACGTAGGAATGTCGACACAAGATATCTAATAACGCATCTCAAACTCTTCAAAAAAAACAAGAAAATTAATATGATATGTATTATAAATTTTTATCACATAGCATTTTAAGTTGATATCCAAACTATATATATATATATATATATCTTATCTACTCACGAAACAAGTTATAGGCTATATGTCACACATCCTAACTAAATTTATCACATTTTAACTCTTATTTTATATTATATCTCAAAATAATTATTTATTTTTTAAAATTAAGATGACAAATGAATATGGTAGTCCATTGCAGGAACTGGGGAAGCCATCCCAAGAACAACCTAGAGGTGTCAAACGGGCCGTGCCGGGGCGAAGCAAGGCACGTTTCGTGCCGTGCATGGCACGAGCCGTGCCGGGCCTGGCCCGGCAGGGGTCCATCCCGTGCCGGTCCCGCAGGCATGCGTGGCACTGGCGGCGTGCCAATCGTGCCGTGGCGTGAGTCGTGACTCGACCCATCAGGGCCCCCCGCGGCCTTTTCTGCCGAAAACCGAGAAAATCGAAATATCTAACGTGAAAAAAAAAAATTTCAAACTTTGAGCGATTTTCAGCCCTTGGATTCGACTCCAACGGCTAGGGGGCAGAATCCGACGGTCCTCGTGATTCTGCCCCTTAAATATAATAAAAAAATTCAAAAAAATAATAAAAAAATAATTTTTTTTTAAAAAAAAAACTTTATTTAGCCTATAAAATCTACCCCCCTCCCTATAAAAATTATGTTTTTCAAAAAACATAAATCCTCTCTATATTTTCTCTCTCTCACATAAACCGTGCTTCTCTCTCTCGGCCCTCGTGATTTTGATTTCGGCTTGGATTTTCGTGAAACTCAACTTGAGTTTTGAACATCAAAGCTTCCTGCGGTGCATCTTGCACGTGAGTGACCTCATTGCTTTTACCGGGTAATATAATTTACTTTTTTTTTATTTTCTCTCTCTAAAGCTTCTCTCTCTAGAAAAACGTACGAAAAATAAAAAATGACAAATTCACCTAACACAAATTTATATTTGGAAAATGAAAATGTTAGTGTTACACAAACGTCTGTGACTCCTGAAACTTTGGTTTCTCCTGTCATCTCAGCCCAAAGTTCTAAAAAACAAAAAACTAGGAGGACTTCTGTAGTTTGGACACATTTTAAAATAATAACACAATTAGATGTTAGGGGTGAGGAACATGAAATGGCACAGTGCAAATATTGTATGCGACTTTTAACATGCAAGAGTACATGTGGGACTGGGCACCTAAAGAGGCATGCTGAAATATGCTCCAAAAAACATGGACCGTTAGATCCTAGGCAAACCCAACTTGGCACTACATTTTTTGAGACTGGATCGAGTTCAGTCTCAAAGTTTACTCCCTTCGTATACTCCAGCGAGTTGGGTAGGGACGGCATGGCCAGGCTCATCACATTGATGGGTCTTCCGATCAGATTTTCGGAAGATCCGAGGATAGTGCGCATCATGCAGACTTATTTTCAGCCATCCTATCGTAGGATTCCTAGGTCCACATCTAGGAGTGACATACTAAAGATATATAAGTTAGAAAAACAAAAATTAATTAAGAAATTTTTGGCATTTAGTGGAGTGGTCTCCGTGACGTCCGATATATAGACATGTCACGATGATTCTTCTTATGTATGTATCACGAGTCATTATGTCCATTCAAACTGGACAATAAATAAAAAAATATTAGGATTCACTGAGATTCTTCATCCTCATGATGGCCCGGCCATTTTTGAGTGTATGATGAAAATATTTAGGGAATATAAAATTCAAAATAAAATTTTTAGTGTCACTTTCGATAATACTGCGAATAATGAAGTAGCGATCAATATGTTTGTTAGGAATATTAGAGACGCACCTTTAGGAGAGATATTTCATGTCAGATGCATGTGTCATGTTATTAACCTGATAGTTCAAGCGGGTATGAAGGTGTGTTCCCCCGCGTTGGAAAATATACGCAATGCACTCAAGTATATTCGCACTCCTCGCAGACTACAAGAGTTTGGTAATCTCTGTTTGTCTGGGAATCTTAAGAAGAAGAAATTCCAATCTGATGTGAGACATCGTTGGAATTACACGTACCTGATGTTGGAATCATGTGTTGGATACGAACACGTGATATCCGACTACGTCAATAGTAAGAGTGGCGAACTTATTGTTGACGACACTGACTGGGATTCAGGAATTTCATTTATGAAATTCCTGAAGATATTTTATGACATGACGAACATGTGTTCGTCGGTTTATACGCCCACCACTTGCATTGCACTCCGTTGCATATGCAACATTAGTAGCATGTTTAGGATGTATCGAGCGGACCCGACGCTCAGCCATATGGTTGCAGAGATGGAGACCAAGTACCTGAAGTACTGGTCCACCATTCCATCTCTTTATTGCCTCGCAGCATGCATGGACCCTAGGGCTAAGGTGGAAGAGTTTGAAAACACCCTGACTTTCATTTCCTCGTGCATGAACCTGGAAGAGCCACCTGAAGGGTTCATTTACGAGAAGTTGACAGACCTATATACATACTACGATACTAGGTATGGTGGTGGTGGTGTTGAGACTGTGAGTACGGACTCTGATACCTTGTTCGGAGATGACGCTTATTCCATTAACCTAGCGAGGGGGAAACGTAGGGGTGGACCTTCACATAGGAGCGAGCTGTCTCGGTACTTAGATACCGATTACTGCTCAATCCTATCACCTTCTGACAATAAGAATCTTGATTTATTATAGTGGTGGAAATCATATGAGTCCGCCTATCCCGTGCTATCTAGGATGGCACGGGATCTACTGACTCCTCCGGTGTCGAGCGTAGCATCGGAGTCTGCTTTTTCTGTTGCAGTAAACGTGATTTCGGATAGGAGATCGAGATTACGTCCAGATATGGTTGAGGCTTTGGCATGTTTGAAGGATTGGGAGGAATCAAGATTTAGCATCAGTGATCGTGCTGAAGCTGGGACTATGACATACACTGCAGTCGCATCCACATCCACTACGATGGCGGAGGAGCTGATTGCCGATGATGATGACCCATATGATACTGATCTTGATGTTGCGGCTGATGATTCTCATTATATGCCGCTTGACGATTGATGCTCATCTGCTCTTTTTTTTCGATATTTTTTTTTTATTTATACGTTTTGTTTGTACTTTGTATTATACGTTGTGTTGAAGTTGAAACTTATACTTTTTTTTTCGGAGTATTGGTTTCAAAAGCATGAATGGTAATTTTTATTTGCGTAGTTTAAATTTTTTTTAATTAAAATTTTTACTAACTTAATGTATTTATTTATTAATTTAAGATTTAAATATTATTTTAAAATTTATTAACTTTAAATCTTAATATTTAATTAATACATTATAATATTAAAATATGCTAAACTTAATTGAAAAAAAAAATAAATTTTCTAATTTTTTTTTTACATACTTACATTTAATTTTAAATGTAATATTTTTTACAAAAAATTTTATTTTTTATTTATTACATAAACTTAAATAAAGATAAACAGAAACTTAATAAAAAAATTAAAAAAAAAAATTTTTTATAATCTGCCAAGTCAAAGTGCCAAGTGCCAAACACGGGCCGTGCCCGTGCTTGGCTGTTGCCTTTTGGCTCCCGGGACCCGGACCCCGGTTGAGCCGGTCCAGGAGACCAGGTCCAAGCCAACCGTGCCCGAGCGGGCCGGGCACGACACGGTAGCACGGCGGGGCACGTGAAAAACGGGCCGTGCCGTGCTGGGCCGGCCCGTTTGACACCTCTAGAACAACCCAACAAGGCCAAATCTATGCCTGGAACATGAGCGAGTCGACAGTGTGACAAGTGGCATTAGGCCTAGATGTCAAAGTGGCACATAGTGCAGCACGACCAAGGTCGACAACCTACCTAGGCCAAATTCTTCCAGCGTAACAAAACAATTCAGGTAATACCTTGTCAAGCAAAAGCCCAATCCAACTCAATACATTAAATGCACGTGATTCAACTTTTTAATATTTTAACCAGATAGGGTACATGAACCACATAGACCAGCTTTGTTAAGTGACCTTGAATCACTTCAGGGAATCCCGACCCGAGGTCAATTAAAAAATCCTAAACCAATCTTTTATAGACTACCATTGACACCACAATGGAAAATCCAACCATTGTGACATGTGACATGTCATGTGCATGCATATGAATTGATAGAGGGCGCCATTGGGTCATGCTACGATGACATCTTTAATAGCCGAGCTACACGGCATGACATGCCTTCCAACCTAGGTCATGCCTAACTCAACACATTAGCCCACTTGGGCCATGAACATCAAATTATGTCAACCCAACATGACCCATTGTAAACCTCTAATATTACTTGATAGATTAAGGCAGTCATAACATAAAAGTACATGTTCCTACAAAGGTAAAGAAAAACTCACTAGAATAAAATTAAAAATTAAAAAATTAAAAGATTTAAAAAATTTAAAAATCCCTAAATCACCCATAAATAATAAAATAGAAATAGATTAATATAGAAAAAGAGATTAATCATTTAAAAAAATTTTAAATTGATGCATAAGCTTTTCACATAGAATTGAAGATTATACACATCTAATTAAAATATATCTTGATTGTCAGATTAGTGATTAATGTAGAAAAAAAAAATCATTACAAATTTAAACAAAAAAGATAACAGAAGCGATGTTTTAAATGAATTATATGATAATTTGTATAATACTTATATTAGAGAACAAAAATTCACTGAACTATAGTAGAATATATCAAAAAAAAAATGATTTGATAATTAGTCCTAATTGGTAAAAGAGTTATAAAACAAAAAGGTGAATATAAAGCGTGTAGGAAACAATGCTATGATACAATCATTCAATAAAATCATAGTAATTTATTTGAAGATGTTCAATAATATTGTTCATATGCTTCACTTTATTGATAATGTAAATAAAATGCTAATAAAATACATATACAAAATCATGAATAAAATTGAATAGAAATTCATGAAAATTTTCAAATTAAGCTGAAGATAAAAACAAAGAGATGATCAAAATCACCAATTTCCAATGCATGGTTCAATTTCATGTACTTACATGCCGACGGACACTTCATGAACTAGGAGTTTTTCATAAAACATCATAAATTAAGCAAAAAAATCAATTACATGGTGATTTATATAAATGTGTAATTAAGCAAAAAAAAATGATAAAACTTGAAAAAAATTAGAAAGAATATGATTTTGATATGTATGCCCAATAACCCATTAGGAATAAATTAGCTATCAATAACACTAAGATCATACCACTAAATTAGTAATATAAATTTTATTTAATTTATTTCACATTAATCTAATTTTTTTAATAAAATTTTATTATTTCTTATTCTTAATAATTATAATGAAGTCAAATGATAAGCTGCATATAAAGTTGCAGCACCAAATTTACTATATATAATGAAAAAGTGCTTAAATGTTATAGATAATAAAATTATGTAATATAACTCATAAATTTTAAAAAAATTGCATATTCTTATCTAGAATTAAAACAAGTTATAATATTAATATTTGACTAGCCCAATATACATTAAGCATAATGAATATACAACTAGCATGATTATATCTTATTTACTTAATAAATATTGATAATTATAATAAATTACTTATAAAAAAAGGTAGAAACATACAAATTTGCATTGTAGTGCAAAAACTGATTTAATTTTTGATGGTAAACCACTTACATTCTGAAAGTTGTCAAGTCTATCTGAGCATAAACACTATATTTCATGTCAGAGTCACCAGAAGATACAGTACAAGATTAGATCTAAATGAAAATTGCTTATTCTAATATCATACTCTATTCCATTGATAAACAAAAATTTTGATATATATTCATATAAAGAAATTATTTCATCAAAACAGAAGGATATATAGAAATTATTTAGCATATTTAAATAATAATTAATATTTTTTATTATTAAATTTTCATTGTATTATACTTTTGCTTATATTTTATTTTTTATATTTCATTTTTATACGTGGTAGTAATTCATAACTTATGTGTATCTTTCTATATTTTAATTAATTCCATTATGATGTATTGACATGTTAAAATAAAAACATAGAAAGATAATTTCATTAAAATTTTTATTATATTTGTACTTATAACAAATAAGTAACTTTTAAATATGTTGAACTAAAAAAACATAGAAAGATAGGTTACCTGAGCTCGTACCCTATGGTGGTAATGAGTGTTTTAAGCTTTTATAAATTTTAGAAGAAACAATAAATGAGGGTCGCCTAGTTTTTGAACATATGCAATGACAAGTTTTACATGTAGATTATTAAAATTCCTATACATAAGAAGACAATCACTGAAAACTTGGTATAATAAATTTTTTATAATCATGCATTATAGTTATTTATTAATTATGTATATCTTTTTATATTTTAATTCTAATCAATTATGATGTAGTAACATGTTCGAAATAAAAATATATAACATATCTATATTATACATGTGCTAAGAATCATGTATCTATGCCGAGGAAGGTAGATTTCAAATAAGAGCATTATCAAACACAATATCTCTAATTTTTGGGAGTAAGATTATCAAGATATTAATCTCTCTCAGATCTTACCCTAAGTAGAAGTCTTGAGCATCAAGTACAATCTTTTGTGTATTGAGAATCATGTCCCATAACAATTACAAAGCCTAAAGCATTTGAAAACTTAGTCCAAGAGAAAACTAGTTTTTTTTTTTTTGCGTAGATTATGAAACACCATACACATATGAAGGCAACCACCAAGAACAAGATATTATAAACTAGTTTTTTAGCCTGTACAAGTATCTTATGATTTGGAGATCATTCAAGTAGGATTATTTTTTTTGACTCATATTGATGAAATCATTATTTACTAAAAATATGAGTTGAGAATCATTTAGTACAAATAATTCTTTCGGGCATAACTTTGAATGGAAAACCCAATTCAAATTCTTTCTTATAATTGATATTTTATACATATTCACTCATGCATAAGTGCAAATATATAATTACATATCATCAAGTCGCATTCTTGATATAATCAGAATCAATCACATAAATTTTAATTTTTCAAATAATATGATAACATAAATTTTATTTTCTATAAGTATAATATCTAATTAATTTCTAATTTTCATATTTTTTTAATTTATCCCTATGAATTTTTTTGCACATTCATCTTGTTATATGCATATATATATTATAACTATTTTATTAAAATCATGTCTTGCAATTAATCAATATTCTTAATAATAAAACAAAAGTAAACTAATAATTATTTTTAAATATTTCCCTTCTAAAAAAATTCTGCAAGACATAAGACTTTCAGGAAAGTAATCTAATAAGTATTTTCACCCTTGGATTACATGGGGCTATACATATCATCAATTCCATTCCACGAATAATTACAATTCAATCACAGATGGTACCATTTATTTCTAGTAACCTCAATTAATTTATTGTCTTGCTCAGCATATATGAACATTTGATACTGCCATCATAACAATATGTATAACAAGCATAAAACATCTGATTGTTCTAAAAGATTTTATCATTATAATGCAAAAATATGTAGTTAGATCAAACCTGAGGATACAATGCCTAGAGTTAAAAGTTTAAAATGCCAAAATGAAATAGAGCCGAGAATCTAAAACAAAAACTTACTGCTTCAACACAACCCAAGAGAAGGCTGACCAAGGATTTCCATTGCAAAAAAGATTCCAGGGATTGTCCCATCTGCAGGGCCATGTATCATCAATCCTGATTTTAATAATTAATGAAAAAGTAATATTATTTAAAATATCAGATTAAACTGTATATTACCAAAAAAGCAATATATGCAAACTGCATCTCTCCAAGAAGTAGGCCCTCCAAACCATCAAAATTTTGAAACAAAATGGCCTCTAATAATTCAGACTGTGAATCAAATTATAATAGTAAAATAACAAATGCCCCAACATTTTAAGAAAAACAAAGAAGAGCAACATTTCCTACTTTTATATATACCAAATCAAGATGCGCTACCATATAGCTGAGCAACATAAATCTCATATATAATCTAACATAGCATACGATTACGTAAATACTAACACATCAAATCTCATTAGAACTTTAAAATTATTCGAGCGAGAATAATTTTGAGATGGTTGATCACATACAAAATCCTTATCTTACATGCATATAATAGATATCATATCATGATGCGATTGCAAATGCCTTCGTCTAAAGATGATAAATCTTAAGTTCAAGACTCATCAGACACAATCTCTCTGATTTTCAGAGGTAAGAGGTCGTCTAACCTCTCCCAGACCCTAATCTATGTGGGACTACGAGAATCTTGTG
The DNA here is from genome assembly GCA_029783825.1 of Sapria himalayana. Lineage (NCBI taxonomy): Eukaryota > Viridiplantae > Streptophyta > Magnoliopsida > Malpighiales > Rafflesiaceae > Sapria > Sapria himalayana. The sequence goes on along the minus strand of JAREIK010001563.1, from coordinate 1,837,161 downwards.
CATTGGATATAATCTCCATATAATTAGACATGCTTTGCAAAACAATCATTATCAAATTTAAAGAGACAACTATGGAGGGTAGAAACATAGCAACAAAAGTACATCCAAAATAATATAACAACCAAAAGTATCTTTTTATACATGCATTTAATTGTACATCAAGGTTCATGTTTAATAAAGCCTATATACTTTTAACAAGCCATGACCATGATAGGAATTTTGATCTAGAAATGTTTTTACTTTATCATATATAGCTTGAGTATAAGCGTAAGGGTAATACAGTCACTATGCATTTAATTTGGTGAGATTATTAATTTAGGCCTATTTTACTATAATACTAAATCAAATGCAATTGCATACCTTGTCAAGATTCAAAGAAGTAAGCTCGTCCGAATTGATTCCTTGCTGTTTGACTAGACGAGGAATAGCAGTATAGTAGCATACTTCACCCTGAACCCTACCCATGGATTTAGAAGTGAAGCTACATCTCTTAAAGTGCTCGTTTAATGCTATATCTATTGCTGCTTTACCGTCACTTTCAGCTGTCTGAGATTGACATAAAACGGTGATTTCCCCTCCAATAGAATCTGTGAATGAACAACGATTCACAATGAAGTATGACACCACCATTCACAAGCAGAGGCATGGGTTGGTTACAGAAGCAGTTTTGGGAATCAAAGATTCAATGAAAAAGTAAATGAATTATGGGTTTCTTATTTAATTACATAAAGTCCAAATCTTGAGAAACCAGGAAAAGGGGCAAATGAATTTCAAAATGTTAACCTTACAGAAAACAAAAACACAATGAACAAACTATTAACAAAGTTCAATACTGTGAAATTGAGAAAGAGAAAATACCAAATCGTTCAATTGCAAGCTTTGTAACATAATTAGACAGGCACTTCCATTCTCCGTACTGACTAAGTGCATATGGAGCAAGATATCTATCAAACTCTAAACTTTTAACAGCTTGGGAATATCTCTCATCCTTATCAAATAAAAAAATAAACATGTCAGTTCTATGTATAAACAATGAATTTAGAAAATGAAAAATTACATAAAAAATAATATGAAGGCACTCTTTTAATAAGATGCTTCTTTTTTTTGTGTTAAAATACAACTCTAAAAATACAAACAAAAATAAAACATGTTATGATCACATAATCTCAAATTTTTCTCAAATTAGTACATGTATATCAAAAACACTACTCGGATGAATGAACTAGATACTAGTTGTGATACTATCAACATCTTAGGGACTAAAAAAGTGTTGGGTGAAAAACTAGTAACCTGGAGAATTACGCTCGAGTCCACTGAATTTAAGATTAATCATAGAAAAATAAAATATTTCAAATATGAGTTTAATAATATAAAAAATGATAATGAAGTAATAATCAAAATGAAAAAACAAAAAATAATAAATATTAATAATTTCTAGCAATGAAAAAAATTAATTGAATATGATTAAGATTAGATGAATCAGATATAAAACTACATTAAAAATTTTTTATGATAAATGAATAACAAATAAATTAAAGAAAAAAAATTATAAAATACTTATACGATTAACCATCATGTATAAAAATGAATATAAAATGACCAAAAAATAACATATTCATAGAACGAGGATAACAAAGATAAAGATGATAAAATGAATATGTAATAAAACCAAAAAATTTGGTCATGTCCAATACAAATCTCTGAGTACACTGGTCAAGATGTGAGAGACTATTCAATTTAAGAGAAAAAAAAAAACTAAAGGTATGCAGATAAAAATTTTAGTAGAAATTATAAACATGTTTTTAATAGTATTAATGAAAAAAAAAATTGGATTAATACAATCAAACCCAAGAAATTGGAAATAAAACTTAATCGATAATGATAATAATATCGCCATACATCAGAATTGGTGCAGGTACATTTTGGACATGTGACTCATGCCATCAGTGGCTCAGTCCTCATGCCCCCCAATGGGTCAGTACTCAGTATAGTGGTTATGGGTGACTTAATGATTGAACTGGAGAATAAGGCTCACAAACATGATCTTAGAAAATTGGCTCAAGCTTGCACCTAAGGTGAGGCCAAATGCCCCAAAAGTCCACTGGTCTCACTCACTCTATTTTATACTTCATAGTTTGTTTAATTATATTTTTTATAATTTTTTATAATTTTTTATATTTTGCAATTAATATTATGTAGAATTTTTTAATCAAGAAAATTAATTTTTATTACTGGAGCTTAAACACATTAGACATATAAAAACATATTAAATTAATAATAAATATCAAATAATTAAAAGAAATTAAAAAAAATGTGTAATTAGTATTCTAACAAATTACATGAAAATAATTAAAATACATGAAAATAATTATTCTTAATCAAACTTTATTCTTCATCAATATCTATAACAGTATTTTATGTATAAATATTCAATTTTTCTAAGTATCCATTTTATCTATCTTTTAAAATTAGAAGTATTATGCATTTTTCTGCCCAATCCTTCAAACATATTAACAATTCAACTTAAAATATAAAAATTATCATCATATCTATAAATATATTCACAATATTATAAAAAATAATTTTTCACATTATATTAAACACTAATAAAATAAGTAGATCATAAACTATTTTAGATAAGATAAGATATATTAACTTAGGAGATTTCTTCAACATCATAATTTCTTAATTTTGTAATTCATTAATAAATATGAATGAGTAATAATCAGTATTTAAATATATTAAAAAATCATACATACTAGACAAACTAGCTTATTATTTTTTATTAGCTAATTATAAGAAAAATAAATAATTTACAAATGAATGTAGATTAACAATACTCAAAGACATACTATTATATTTAATCTCGTGATATTTATAAAAGTTATTAATTATTCACAACTTATACTTCAGTGTGTATGATTAAGTGATACAAGCACGCAGTTAAAAATATTTTAAAATATTTTAAATGTATCCCACCTTAATCTTTGAATCTATAATAGCAAGTAAGCATATTAGTAATATCATTAATAAAAAGTCACACAATAATAATAATAATAAATATATACTGTTATCATCATAGCAACTAAGGAATAATGGAATATTGTTGAAACATATCACTCTTATATATACATATAAATTCAATATAAGATATATAAGTGCATAGTAAAAAATACGTACTAGTATCATCATAATAAAATTCTAGAACTAAAAAATATCACTTCTTCATTTAAAATTATAATAATTTTACCAATTTTATTATTTACAAATCTTGAAATCATATTTGTGTACTAGATACAATATTTTTACATAAGACAATTAGAATTTCAATGATGTTGAGCAATATAATAGGGCCCTTTTTTTATTGTTTACAATATATTTAAATAAAAAATAAAAATATTATAATTTATTAGATAAATAAAAAAAAATTATAAAAAATCAAGTATATTTAGTAAGTAATATTAATTTTAAAATATCTTATAGAATTGAATTAAAAATTTGACAAACAAATCTCAGATGTAAAATTTTACTTTATTTTCTCTAATTTTCTTATAAATAAATTTATTATATTATTATTAATTGAAAAATAGTAAAAATAATACTAAAAATTTTGCTTTAAATCATATATAACTGACTCATTATAAAGATATAATATTTGACTAAAGTCTACATTTTTTTACTATCCAAATTTAATTTGCATAATGAACAAGCATATATAAAGTAAATATTTTTTTGACTAGTTCATATATTTGAGTTCACTAATATAGGACAACAATGATTTTAAAATTCTTAAACTAATTTTTTTCGTTCTTATAATATTTTATTATATTTATATCATTACAAGAAATATTATAAATTATATAATAAGAAATTAGATATACTTCAGAATAAAATATACAAAAATGAAATCTTCAAATTTTAGTAATCGCATATTAGCCGTAATTATAACTAACTCTTCTCTTAATTATTATTAGCTATATAAAAAGGATGTATTTAAATATAAATTAGATCTCATTTTAAAAAACCTAAGTTACAATTTCCTAGAGTCTAATACATCATTTTTTTTGATAAATTACTTCATAGTTCATACATTTTCTAAAATGACATGTGTCACTACAAATTTTGCCACTAATTTTTTTATAATATTTATATTAAACTCTTTTTTTTATCTCTTTTCTAGTGTTTTTTATGTTTATTATATTGAAAAGAATATATACAATAAATTTGTATATATTAACCATATGTTCTTTACTTATAGAGGGAATACCACTAGAAGAGCTGAAGATCTTTATATCAACAAAAATTTTAAATTCATTATTTATATTAAATTTAATATTTGTATCATTTATTTGAGTAAGATACTATTCTATTTTTTTTAAAAAAATGTAGAAAATTATGAGTAAAAGAAAGAGATTAACAAGCTAAAAATAAATAAAAATAAACAGTTCAACCTTGTGATGTTGACCATTACATGTTTTAATGGTATTAGTTACTAAATATTTTAACTATTTTAAATAATTAAGCTTCAAAATAATTGAAAAAAAAAAACATGTAAATCACAAAGAGAATATTAAAAAAAAGATAAAAATCAAAATGATAATTATATATAAAAGAATTAGAGCAATTAGTATTTATATATATGTAGTCCCTTTACATAAAATAAATAAAACATACACACACACAAACACACACATATAAACATATTATATATATATATATATATATATATATATATATATGTATGTATCTAAAAGCAAAACAATCAAGTTTCAAAATAAATAAACTCATGTATTTATCATTAAAAAAATGATATATTCAACCAATCATATTTTAAAGTTAAAAATATTGAACTATTACAAAACAAAATACATATAAAAATTTAATATGAATATTAATATATTAAGATAAAAGAATAAAAAATCATAAAGATAAACTTAAAAATGAAAAAACTATAACATATAACTAATTTGATTAACAACTAATTTTGATAAGTATATAAATTCTGATAATATTATATTGATAATTCATATAACTAATTTTGATAATATTATCAATATTGATTAGCAACTATAACATACAATATTATATTGAAAATAGTGTATAAACTTAAAAATGATATATGTATATTGAGCTATTATTAGAAATGATCGTGGAAATATTATATTGATTAACAAACTAAAATTTATACAACTAATTTTGATAATAATTTATAAACTTTGATAATGTGTGAATATGACCAAACATGACCTTTATTAGAAATGATTGTGAAAATATTATAATGATTAACAAACTAAAATTCATACAACAAATTTTGATAAGTGTATAAACTTTGATAAACACAATACAAAATAATATGAAGTGGTGAGGCAACAAAACATCATAGATGAGACCAAATGACTTGACAGAAAAAAATATTTGCCTAAATAACAATCAATTATGAAAGATTTATTTGACGAGCTTAAAAAGATATGTGTCAAACTAAATTGAGGTGAATAGCACATGCACATGGTAAAACATTTTCATGTATGAGTATGTCAAACAATATAATTTAAAAGAAATGCAACAAAGAATTAGATTAAATGCAAACCTCTTCTTTAGACACTTTCACTAATCGTTCCTCTTTCAAATCCCACCGACGAATAATTACCTATTTTGGTCATCACAATATAAAATGCAAAATCATGAAGTACTTTAACAAATTACCAACATGAAGCATATATATATTTCACAATTAGAATTATCAATGATAATATTGATCAATAATGATATAGGGTGCACATTACCCCCAAAGGATTAAAACAAACAAGGGCCAAACATATGTATAGAAATTCCAAGTTCATCTGACAAGCCTGACTATTTATGAATTTATATTATATAAAAAAATTTATGTTTTGTTACATCAAACACAAAATAAATACAAAAAATTAAAAAAAATTAAAAAAAAAGTTTCGAAACACAAAATAATTGTATTTTGGTTTATTGGAAATTAGAAACTTAATTTTGTCCCCAATTAATACATCAGTAGTTAAACAAGTAATAAAAAATAGTGAAAAGTATATAACTCGCAAGTCAACTTTTGATGGTGAACTTGAGATTCAAACATGAAACCTTTATAATAAAAAACACATCTCTACCATCCACCTACACACAATAAATCAAATGCATACCATATATATATATATATATGTAAATACATAAACACATATAAATATATAAACATATTATACACATACACATATTCTTATAATCTAATTTATAAGATTTATTTCACAAATTACAATACCTCATTTTTTACCAAATTTATTTTAAAGATTTTTTATATTACAACTTACAATATCTTATTTTTGCATGGACTAGTGGTAACATTATCCATCATCCTCGGATAATAATAAAAGTCATTACATGGTGTAGTATTATGACCACTTCATTTGCTTTTGTAGGGAAAGGGAGCTGAAAAACTCATATTTCTTAATATAATGAATCACTAGGCCAGAGATGAAGGAAAACTTAAAAAGTCATTTATTTAAAACTTAACTTAATATTTGTTAAGATTTAAAGTGGTTTGTAAGTTAATTTTTTGTTATTCTTCTTGTTTATATTGTATGGGAGCACCCAGACATGAATTCCTTATTGATATAGCCAAGATGTGAGAAATAACTAGAAACCAATTGAAGGACAAAATAAATGATACTCTAGATGATAAATGTGATTCTTTGAGGTGCTGGCAGCCTGGCAAGGGGATGAATGAGTACATGCTCTTCTCTCAATCCCCCTTCTCCATCTGCCCTCTGCTGCTGGCATGGGTAAGGCCCTGCTCTCACCCCGAGCTATGAAAGATTAGTCCAGGTGCCCATATGGACGGAGGATACTTCCTGAGTTTAAAAAAAAAAACTAGAAGATGGCTTATGGCATGCCTCATGCAGATAAATTTAAGTATTTTAGAGAAGATGGCTTCTGGTGAGTGAAGGGATGGTCAAAATGAACAAATCCCTATGGCAAAGCCCTTTTTTATGACATTATAATTTGATGGCTAATGTAAAACAATGAATCAATGGAAAAATACAACTCGGCAAAGAAAATCTTCCTTCCTAAATTATTCTGCAAAATTGTGGGGTACAGTATGTATGTTTTTTACCCTGTGTTCTTCACGTGAACTGCAATTGAAAAAGAAAATTTTGACAAATCACCACTTGTCTAGCCAGAAAGTAGGACTTAGGAAAACCCTATGGGGTCCTGAGGTTGGCCTGGAGGTTAAGACTTGTTTTGGTTAAGACTTGGACGATAAGTTTTTAATCTCTTGAACATCATTCGCTAACATGTTAGGCTAGGCCTTAGGAAATATAATGAAAACATAGTAGTATCATATGATGATGACCTCGTAAAAACTTGCATAAACAAAGAAGCCATTCATTGGTGAGAACTCGCTGCACTCCCTGTAAATATAATTGCAAAAACAAAGACACAGAATTAATTATAATAGTATCATTATAATTTCATGTAAACCATAATAATTGAAGAAGGATCAATAGTAGGAGAGAGAGAGAGAGAGAGAGAGAGAGGCTATGTGTATTGAACACTATATATTCAGACATACACTACATTTATGTGTAGTGAACACTATATATCCCAAAGCTAACATATTAATTTCATAAAATGAAGACATATAAGCAAGTTATTTTCTTTACTCAGTTCACATAACTAATGCCCTGGGATAGTGACTCAATAAATAAAAGTATTTCATACTTCTCTCCAGATTGTTTACATTCTTCTAATCTTTCTGATATATTTATTTTTTGAACTCTTACTCTAAACTCTTAGATAATAAATTTAGAATCAAATAATCATGTCACACAATTGTTCATGTTCATATATTAATATAGTATGTCGTACCCAGTGCACAAGACTCCCGCTTTAACATTGAATATGAGAGAAGTTAATATATCAATAATCTTACCGTTAGAAATTAGAGAAACTTAATCGAATGAGTCTCGGATGTGATCGTACTAAGGTAATGACATACAAAATATGCATGCAACACAAAGACTTACCAAATAATAAATCATCTCATTATTTTCACAAAGACACATTTTATTTCAGAATTCTGATGTGATCTAATATGTTAGTATTTGTGTAATTTTGGAATTCTTATGTTGATGTATTAATATAATTCATATTATTTTGTGTGAGTTCATGGGTGAGCATTAATGTCAGATTGTGAGTGCTTTGTGAACTTTAACTTTTTGTTTATTCATCTTGTTGTGCACCACTTAAGTAAGAAAAAAGTTGTGATGCATGCACATTATAGTCAAATAATTTATTAGTTTTTGCTTATTAATACAACATTGTGTCAAAATAATAGCAGTGACAGTACCACAACTGTTGCTTGCAATCACCACTAATTAAGGTTACTCTAATTAGTTACTACCAAGGGTGCAATTGTGTATTTTTTCTAAAAAAGATAGTTAGTTGAAAGATGTTTTAAGGGTACTCTTGTGATATTTTTTGATTGGAAACACAAACTCTAAAATCAAATTTACTCAAATTAATTGCTTGAACATATGCAATACTATAGGATTGTTGTATGCAATACTATTTCAACAAATTTCATAGTATAGATTTTTTTAATAGTCCTTATTTTTAAGAGCCTTTCTAGATTATGGTTTTTATTTTTGTCAATTATTAAAATTTGGAAATTAGAAGCCTAAAATAAAAATCAATTATAATAATCATAAGGCACCTTCTATAACTAAAATATTGGGCATATCATAAGGAAGTTACATATTTAATTCAAAAAAATAACCATAAACTTTTATCAATTGTCATTAACATGATCATCATTGAAAGAAAAATCATGATGAAAATTTACTGCCAATGCTACTTATAAGGAGATATAGATTTTGTTTATCCATTTTATAATACTTTAATCATAGGGCATCTTCCACGGAATAATGGGGGAAATAGTTGAGGTTCTATTTACATCAAAAAAACATAATAACATTTGTATTAAACTAATTATTATTATTAAATAATTACATTCTAAGTTTTCCTCACCACGTGCAAAATTTACATATTATCTAAATATCCTTTTTTAGCTCTTATTTCAAAATCTAGAGTGATTTCTTAATTAAATAATCATGTTATAAGCAATAAATTTGTTAAGTTTTCGTGTTTTTGGTTTGTTTTTATTATATTATTGATAAATAGTATGCATCAATAAGAAAACCAAACCATAGTGGTTGATCGGACCAGTCTTGCCGTCACCTAGTCACCAGATTGGTCTGGTTCTGTCAATTGGGTCAGTATCTCTTCGAACCATGAACGAACTTGTGAAATGACGAATCCAATTATTTTTGAGGAAAACGAGCTAGATTGCTTGCCCAAGTTAAAAATAAATTTGGTGATGGAAATTAAAACTCTTGACCTAAGGGTTGCAAAACAACTTTATTACCATTTGGACTACTTACCGCTTATTTATTTTATTTGTATATTATTTTCTTAAACTATCTAATTATTAAAATAATATTTTAATAAATTAATTAATACTAATTATTTTATATCATGCTTGTTAAATTAATTATTATAATATATAAATTATTATTATAATATTTGAAACAATTTTTTATTAATAATATGATAATTAGAAATAAAAAGTATTAATAGAAAAAATAATTTTTATATATCATTATTTATTTTATATCATTAAATATATTAAATTAAATAAATTCTATGTTATTCATACTTACAAAATAATTTAATGTATGTTTTAATTATTTTATTATTTTTATAGTTTTTTTAAGTATTTTCATAATTAAATAATTTTCATATTTTTATCGATATTTTATTAATATTTTTGATATATCAGTAAAATTGAAGTATTATATATTTAGATTAACTATAGATATTAAATGGATCATGTCGTGCCGACATAGCCTATTTTTAAAGGTCCATCTGAGCCAATGCGTCATGCCAGCAAGGCTCTAAAAATGGGCAGCTCAGCACAGGACATTGGCATGCCTTTTGTCCAAGTCATCCCTAGTCGTGCTGGATCATGCCAATCTAGGTCAAGCATAGTCAAGCTAGCCTAGATTAGTTCTAGGCTAGCATGAATCAGATCCAAGATTGCCTGTTTGGCCAGCCGAGCCAAAACCAACCCGCATGGATCATCGTGCCAAACCATGTTGCACCCAGCACCTCGCATGTCAAGAACTTTGGCTCGGCACAACCCAAGATGTGACAGCTCAGAACTAGGCGATGTCATGCCAAACACGACTAAATCGTGTCGTGCCATATGTCATGCCCAAATCACGCTGCCCAATTGACATCTATAGCATTTACTGATATTTTCATCTATATATGTATATATTTTTCTTTTTAAAAGTATTTAAAATTTTTATTATATATAAAATACATTTATACTATCACTAGTTAGATAGCATTTTGATAGTAGTCCGACCAATGAACTGTGAAATGATAACTTTTCTTATTTAATCACAAATCTAATTTTCTTAACATTGAATTTATGCATTGAACTGTTCCTAGTAATAAAAGTGTGTTCGTCCTTAATTTAGATTTTCATTTCTAGATATTTAGGTTATTCATTTTATCAATTATCAGTAACTATATTTCTACTCAACATTCAACATGATATAAAATGAAGTTAGCCATTTTCTACCAATACTACCATTATTAACCACTACAAATACCTACTTTGGCCACTTCCACATCAAGCATAATCATTCTCTCTTAACGTTTTTTATTGGTTATTTTGATTTATGATTATTTTTGATATTTTCAAATAATTTTTTATTCAACCACCAAAATCCTAATTTGGGACTTTGTTTTTCAATTGGTTACTTCATTTTGGTACAACAAAAAATTAGACAGAAGCCTCTTGAACCTCCATTAATGTATTCATCTCTTGATTTTGACCATGTTATAAATTGACCCAATTTTTTGTGCAGTCTATGCTTTTGTCATGTTTGATTTAGATTTTAACGTGATAACTAAAAATATGAGTGAAAATAAAGTAATTATTATTTCTCAATAATAATTGGACAGTTAATTATATATTCAATGAGCTCCCTCAAATTGAACTTGATTTTTGAGTGAGAAAAAAAAAAGATCACTTGACAACATATATGCTTACTAATGAGAAATGAGAACTCAATAATATTGCTACCCAACATTTAGTGTCAGACCATCAATGAACACATGTACTTCAAAAGTTTTTGCACTTTGTATAAAGTACATGTAGTTTTGAGACCTAACAATTGAATTGTAGTCATTAATACATCACATTTTCAGAATATTTCACACCTACTAAGGTTAATACATTTTGTAAATAAAAATAGAATGTACAATTATATTGAGTGTCTCTCAATTATTTGATTAATTTTAAATGTTTCAACTACAAATAAATCTTTTTGCAACTTACATAGAGAAATTAATTTTGTGAGATTCTTGATATTCAATCTCTTAAAGATAAATTGTTGATTTTGAGGACTCATATTTTTAATAATCAAGAGTTTCCTACTCAAGCAAAAATCTAAATGTAAACCAAGTGGTCTTCTAATAGTAAGTAGGGTGTTACATGGTTTGCTAGTCATATTACATCAGCCATGGTAGATTCTTCCTTGGTTTTAGGTGAAAAAGAATTTATGTTATTGGTTTCCATTTCAAAGTGAAGACATGCTCGGTTTGCTTGTCAATGCTTACATTTTAAATTGATGCAGATGTTATTTTACAATAAAAAAGTCTGGGTACACAACTTGATCCATTCTAGCATCCCCAAATATCTCACTCATGAAAACCATTGTGATCCCTAAGGATAAGTATGTACATAGTTTTATTGATAATACTCAATATTTATTTCCTCTTTATTACTCTCACTCCAAACTCCTCAGTAATTGATAGATATAATAGTCATGCAACAAATACTCAATATTTATTTTCTTCTATTAAAATTTTTGGCATCTTTGATATAGCTGAATCAAATGATATCATAGATGGTAACATTAATGACAATATGATAACATTGTTTTGTGATATTTACATTCTAGATTTTTCTTTGAATCTTCTATCAAATAAATGGAGATTATTATGGCCAACTATGGTTTCAGCTGCAGAGAAAATTATGAAAAGAAAAGAGAAAAAATAAGAGAATGGGAGGAGAAGGGGGAGGGGGAGAGAAAAAGAAAATTTATTTATCACCAAAAAACCCTTTTGAAAATACAACACACATTATACATATGATTTTGGACATCTCATATATTAAGTATTCTTAAATAATAATAATAAAATAATTAACAAAGAAAAAAAAATTAAACATCATTTCTCTTCAAGTTGATGCGTATATGTCACAGATACCTAACTTATAAAAAAAGTAAAATATATGATCCTCTAAGAGTCTTCAGAAAAATGTCTTATAACTATACATAAAAACCTAGCAAACAGCAAACTAGACTCTTAATGATAATGATAACTTTAGGTCATACAATATCTTTCATAATCTACAACCTACATCTAATTGTACTTTTTAAAATTTAAGTAACTACTATATATATAAATTTTTCTCAAGATCATCATGAAAAAATGTATTCTCCACATCTAGCTAGTATATCCGCCAACTATGAGATACTACCAAAATAATAATAATTCATACTATGATCATATTAACCACTAAATATTTAGTATAGTAATAACCTCCACCAAAAGTTTGAGTGAATTCTCTCACTACAAGTCATACATTAAGATAATTTACCTATTCATCTGGACATGTATTCATAATAAACACTCGCCTGTAATCAACTATCAACAACAAACATTCTTAAAAATTATGATAATAATTCTTAAATCACATTAGAGTGGAAAGCTTATATTTCTTTCATCATAGTCTAACGTAATCCTGAATACAATAATATCTTATAAGAAGATTTTAGTATCTTACTATTATAAAAAATAATAATAAAAGAAATAAAAAAAATAAAATAAAAACATAATAAAATATATAAAATTGAGTGTTGAATACAAATTTTTTATCCCTTTCGGAAATCAATCAGAAGATCAAGATCAGAAAAAATAATATCAAGATGAGAGAAAATAATAGCAAGATCATATAGCATCTCAATAAGCTCATCTCTGACTTGAACGAGTTGGGACTGTTAGGTATATCTCACTCTCTTAGTATAGATTCTAAGTCCTTAGTGACCAAGTCTCTTAGTTGCTAACTTAACATGAGCTTGTACCAAGAAAGACTCGTGAACTACTGTATCATCTAAACATAAAAAAGATTTTCCTTCACACGAAATCTTGCTCTCTCTAAAATCAACATAATATATATTTATTGGTAGATATAATATGTCATGAAAGCAACATCACTCTGAGTATAAGAATATTTAGATGAAGTCGACAAATAACTCTCTCCTAACTAGTGTCTCATGAAAAACTACAAAAAAAAGAAGAAAAAATAATGAATTCAAAAGTAAGTTTTAGATTTATTCTTCCTAGACTAGACTTGTTGAAAAATGAGTTCTAACCACACAAAAAAAAGATAATATCTACACTCACTAAAATCTTGTCAACCTCTCGTGAGAAATACTTATATATTTTATATGTATTAAAATATTCGAAGAATACACATCTCAAAGCTCTCTCTAAAATCAACATGATATGCATTCGATAAATAGTATTTACACTATTTATAAGATATGCCATGAAAGCAACATCACTATGAGTATAAGCATATTTAGATGAAGTCAATAAATAACTATCTTTACTAACAAGTGGCTCATGTAAAACTATAAAAAAATAAGGGAACATGTTGAATTTGAGACTGATTTTTAGATTCTTTCTTCCTAGAATTATTAAAAAATAAGTTATAGTCAAAAAAAATAGTATTTACACTCACTAAAATCTTGTTGGTCTCTCATGAAAAATACGTATATATTCTATGCATATTAAAATATCTTGAAAAATACACATCTTAAGGCTCTAGATATCAATGTATCTCATGTCTAGATGATATATAAAGAACAATCACGGACAAAATAAATACTCTCAAAAAACTTTAAAAATTATCTAAAAGAGAAACAAAATAAAATAACTTCACTTCTTTACTAAACTCTAAGTAATATGTGAATACTTCTTTAAAATTATCCATAGAATACACATCCCAACTGATAATCTTAGCTGATATAGTCTTTGATTTTTGATCATTTACTATCAACTTTAAATCTTTGATTGTGAACTAATAATTTCTATCAACAAGCAGATCTTTCATCTTTGGTTTTCAAAATTCAAAGTCTTTCCCAAAAAACTTATCGATCTCAATCCTAGATATCATTGAACTTGCCATCCTTATATTAACATTCCATAGATCTTCAAAATCTTGGATTTGACGTCAAACCAAACTTTAAAACTAAAATTCGGCTCGGATACCAAATGTTAGAGATCACAATGTCGTCTTGATACCAAATGCACAAAACTCAAACCCATGCAAGCATACTTTTGATACCATATGTTAGGATCCCATTCAAGAATCTAAGATATCTGATATAACCTATTTCTAATGCCAATTATTAGGAACTATGATGGTGGTTTAGGATTTCAAGATAGAGAAATAAAATTTAAAGATAAATACACAACATACAAGAGATGATAGAAAAAAAAGCACATATAAGAGATAAAACTCTCAAAGATAAAACACACATCACATAAGAGAGAATTAAACATAAACCACAAAAGAAAAGAAAAAATATTCACTATTGCTAAATTAATTTTACAGCTACCACGTACACTCACTTTTTAGCATTTAGATTCAAGAGTATGTAAAACAAAAAAAAATATCTTTAAACTTGAGTTTTAAGTCAAAATATCACATCTATATTGCAATTTTATTTTATTATGTCGCAACACCAAATATTTGAATCACGACTTGAATCCTTAGGTCTTCCAGTCATAACAACACAAATAGATTATAACTTTATTCATTCGTATTGCGACACTAAAGAACAATGTTGCAACTTTAATTTTTTAGTCTTACATCATAATAACACTAAATATATTACAAATTTATTTATATTACAACATCATAAAATTAAGTCAACTTGAATTATTAAGACTTAACCATAATTATAATTATTTAAGACACAAAACACTCTAAAATAAGAAAATCTTTTACGATATTGATGTGTAAGATGCAAATATGACATGAGTTTTTTTGTGATGGACACTCAATCTAATATATACAAAAATTATATATTTTTACAAAATATCATTTATAATTTTTTATATTAATAAAACAAAATCAAATAAATAATATAAAACATAAAAGTTAAATATCATTAAAAATTTTCATCATCACAAGTATTCATAATTTAAAAAAAAATAATACAAGTTTAACAATCTAATATGTAAAATTAGAAGACATCAAATATTTTGTCTATAATTTTCAATAGCGAGACTAAAGAAATATTATAATTTTGGGAAGGGAGACTTTGGGAATAATTAATTTGTGGGAGAAAAATTTGAAAATAATATATTTTGTGAGGAGAGATTTTTGAAATAATATATTTTGTGAAAGGCTGAGACAAGGTGAGGTGAGATACTTTTGTCTGTGCCTATTGGAGTCTGATCTTTAAGCATGCATGAGATGTGCCTTAGATAACAAAGAATATAATAACACAATAGATTACGTCTTTATTCATATCGTGACACAACAATTCGAGCCACAATATCAAACACATGTTGCAATTGTAATAATATGAGTCAATCCTAATATACATAATATCTAAAATGAGCCCAAAAAAATTTCACGCCCAAAATTATATTTTAGAATTCTCTCTGATTTTTTTTGTTTGCGGTAAATATCACAATACTTGACATGATCTTGATCATTGATATAAAAGATTCACTCTATATAAAGAAACATCCTCTCATGTGTATTCATTTGAAAGTTTTATAATTATTTATGATTTTATTCTCTCGACAATTTCTCACTTGTTTAATTTGTGAGTGTGATTTTGTTTGGTTTGTCAAAAGTAGGCTAACTTAAACACGCAAAGAATATAATTCCTAGACTAGGACCACGCGTAACTACACTAAAACTTGTGTTCCTTGACACAGAAGCATGCCCATAGATGAGAGAGGGACCCCATTAAAAAATGTGCATCTCATCATCTAGTAGCATTATTGAAATTCAGAATAAAAATAATATGAAAGCTCATTAAATTTTATTAAGAAAAATATATAATTACATAATTTAAATTCAACAAAATATAAATAACAAAATATGAAAACTCATTAAATTAAAAATGTGAATCTCATGTACTTTGTCCTTCCTCATCCATATGACAAATAATTCACAAAAAAAAATTTGAATGTTTGTATCCAAAGTTTATCTGGCTATAATATTTTTCTTATTATTAATTTAAAAAAAATTATATCTTTCATTAGTATCATCATATCTTTATATAGATCATCAACCACCTTTAAAATGTGATCAATTTCTAACTTTTCCTTACAAAATTGTGAGTTCAATAAGTAATTACATGTAAAGTCATATGAAGTTGAATCTTTTATCCCACTTTGATAATTTTAATTTTTTCATTGTATTTCTCATTCATTTATTGAACCTTATTCATAACTTCATATATGCAACTCATCAATAAAATAAAAAACATAAGCTAGAGAACCAAACACCAAGAAAAAATTTATAGTGATATAGAAAAAAGCATGAAATAATATTCACCCAATTTCTCTTCAATCCTATCAAGTTGGTTTTTTTTTTGATCAATCAAAACTAACAAACAATTCTATCAAGTTGTTTTTTTTCCAACTAACTTAATAAAGAAAGACAATCACAAACAATGTCTTAGCTAGAAGAAACGTCAAACTACCAAATTATTGCATCGTTATTAGCAATTATGAGTGATTACATATGTGGTCAATAAGTGTGATGGCTCTCTTATGTGTCTACTTGATGGAACAATATATTTCAATATCCTATAATATTAAATTGAGAAAATAAAGAGCATGGAGTAACCGAAACAAATATGATTATTTTTATTTTGATAATCTCTATGTTAAATTTTTATATGCTGATCACTTGATGAATGTATTGAAGGCTATATATTAGTACAATGGCAAGTATTTTCATCCAATGATGGTAGATATTGGGTTCGAGACTCATTAGATATAATCTCTCTTATTTTCAGAAGTAAAACTAATGCAATATTAACTTCTCACATAACATAAGCTAAAACAAAAATCTTATGCATTGGATAAGACCTCCAAAGAATTTACATTTATACAAGATTAAAAACATATTATCAATAATTACATGATATATATATATATATATATCATCGCATAGGTTGAATGATTACATGTGATGACTTGAATAATATTTTTGTATCCAGCTCGTCTCACTCACTTATCAAAAAACTCACAATTATTATCAATAATTTATTATAAAAAATATATCAATAAAGTGTATGAAAAATTAACAAAATATACATAACTGACCATGTACTCATTAATATTATTCTTCGAAAGAAATATATAAGATATATTCAGTATCCTATGTCATAGGTACTATCAAGTTCAAGTTCTCTCTTTTTTGAGCTATTTTACAATTTTACTTGATGATATTATCATATGTATCAATAAGTAAAAAAAATATTATCAATTAAGAGAGTAATGTTTTTTATAAGACAAAGTCTCCCTCTAGTCTAGGTGATCTAGTAGTTAATAAGTCTATTCTAATTTCAAACAATATGAACCATAATTTGAGAGAAGTTGATAAGAAGCCAACTATTCTAATATTAATCTTTTGATCGATCTTTGAAAAAAATAGATACGTTATACTTAATAGTATATTTCATTGGAATTATCATATATATATTTTCTTCTTTGACTTCTTTTAATATTTTTTTTGACGGTATTAGCATACTCAACGCTCCATATAAAGCATTATCACATTTATGATGGTAGCAGACCATATTAGAAAAGATAGTTGTCCTTCAATCTAATAAGATTTGAAATTAATATATCAACATACAGGAATATATATTATTAGTTGGTTGTAGATAGTTATTCATGATGAAGACTGATATATGTGAAAAAATAAATTATCTTAAGATGAGATGTGTTGCGAGTAGAGATATCAAACGGATCGGGCAGCCCGGGCCCAAACCAAGGCAAGGCCCGAATCGGTCGTGCATGGCCTGGCACGATCCAGACTCGTGCCCATGCCCGTGCCGAGCCAGCTCACAGCATGACTCGTGTTGTACCATGCCTAGGTCTACCAGGCCATGTGCCAAGGCAGGCACAGCCAGTTACGAGGGCCACTGGGCACGCTATTTGAGCACGATCTGAACCATGCCCCGACCCCGCCCCACCCCGACGCCCAACCCCAAGCCCGATGGTTCCGAAATTCCGTCAGGCCCGTAACCCGACCAACCCAACCCAAGATCTTTTTTCCCCGACCACCTAGCCCGAGCCCAATAGTTCCAAAAGCCAAAGTTTCTGGAACGACAATTTGGGTCGGTTTGATGGTCGAAACGACCCAACAATCCTAAAAAATAAAATAAAATTCAAATCATAACCATTGGATTTCACCCCAAACGACTATTAGGCAGAATTCAATAGCCCTAAATATTCTTCCATACTTTTTTTAATTCAAAAAAAATCTAAAAAAAATATTTTTTTAAATATACTTTTCTATATTTATAACCCTCCCCCCCTCATTCAAATATTTATGTTTGCAAAACATATATATATTTCTCTCTCTCATATTTTATCTCTCTCAAGTTCTTGCCTTCGGCTTTCAATTTTACCTTTCGGGATTCGAGTGTGGTGTAGATGGTAGTGCACGTGCAATATGAACATCAAAAGACAAAATTTACGTATTTCGTATTACAATTTACAAGTATTTTTTATTTAATAATTTTTAAGTTTTAAATTTTAAAATCTTCTTCTCCTATCTTCTATATTTTAATTAATTTTAATTTATTAATCAAAATACATTATATAATACATTATAATTTAAAAAATAAAAAATAAAAATAAGAAATAGTATTTTTAATTAAGAAAAAAAAATTAATTATAATTTAGATAAAAAAAGCCTTACGGAAACATCTGAGACAATCAAAATTTTAGTTTTTTCGGTCGCCTCAACCCAAAAATTTAAAAAATAAAAAACTAAAAGAATATCAGTAATTTAGATTTACTTTAATATAATAAAACAAAAAAATTATTAAGAGTGCCAAAGAAGAATCAGCACAGCACAAATATTGTAAAAAAAATCAAACTATAAGAATTCATGTGAGACCATGCACCTTAAGAGGCATATCGAACTATACATTAAAAAATATGATACATTAGATCCTAGACAAACTCAACTCAGCAATACATTTTTTAATGCTGGATCCAGTTTAGCTTCAAAGTTAACCCCTTTCATATACCATAACAAGTTAGGGAGACAAGACATGACCAAACTGATCATCATGATGTATCTTCAAATTAAGTTTTCGAAAAATATAAGAATAGTCAGTATCATGCAGATTTATTTTGAGCCTACATATCATAAGAATCTTAGACCCATATCAAAGAACGATATACTAAAATATTATAAGTTAAAAAAATAATAATTAATGAATTAAAAAATTATAGTTGAGTTATGTCCGTGACATTCAATATTTAGACTAATCACAATAATACTTTTTATGCATATCTCACTGCCCACTGTGTAGATTCTAAATGAATACTAAATAAAAAAATATTAAATTTCTCATAGATTCTCTATTCTCATGATGATCCGACCATTTTTAAGTGCATGATAAAAAATTATAAAAATCTTTAAAAAATATAAAATTTAAAATAAAATATATAGTATCACATTCAATAATATATCTAATAATAAAAATAGTAATCAATATGTTTGTTAGGAATATTAGAAAATGACTATTAGAAAAAAATTTTCACGTTAAATACATATGTCATGTCATTAACCTATTAGTACAAGCGGGGATTAAAATCATTTCCCTCACTTTATAAAATATTCATAACTCACTAAAATTTCTTTGTATGTTTTACAGACAACAAAAATTCAATACTCTATTTGTTTATGGATCTAAAAATATAATGTCAAAATCATATGTTTGATATGAACACGTAATATCCGACTACATCAATAAATATAAATGACAAATATATTATTAATGATACTAACTGGGCTATAAAAATTTTATTTATAAAATTTTTAAAAATTTTTTATGACACGATAAATATGTATTCATCAATTTATACTTTCACAATTTGTATTGTACTCAAATGCATATACAACATTAGTAACAAGTTTAAAAAATTTAAAGATAACCCAACACTTAGCTATATGGTTATAAAGATAAAAATCAAGTATTTAAAATATTAATTCATTATTTCATCTTTTTATTATTTAGCTACCTACATGAACCCAAGAAATAAGGTAAAAAAAATATAAAATATTTTAACAAACACATCTTCGTGCATGAACCAGAAAAATCAACCTAAAAAATTTATTCAAGAAAAGTTAACTGAACTATTTAAATACTATGATACTGGGTATAATGATAGTAATAGTGAAGCTCCGAGTATGAACATGGATATCATATTTGGAGATGATGACTTTTTCATTCAGATAGTGAGAAAAAAATAATAGAGTGAACCATCAAATAGGAACTAGTTATCTCACTACTCACTCATCTAACTTGGCCTGAAGTAGCTAATACAATAGGTGTTACACATCTTTAACCCACAAACCAAATCATCCCCAAAGTAAACCACAATAAAAACATGTTCATCCTCAATTTCTACTGAATTATCCCTAATAATGTCAAACTAATTATAATTATCCCCTTAAGCAAGAGTCCAACACATTAAAAAATAAGCAAAACTATAATACCATTACAATCACATAGGTGAACTTGCCAAAAGAAAATAACATACGCTAACACGACCAATTTTTCCAAAGTATGAAACATACAAGAACACAACAAATTGCATGTCTCTGTACCAATAAAACACATACTCGCACTTGTCTAAGCACCTCACAACCTTTGATTTGGCCTTTACTGGTTATGCATCAGTTTTGTACAAATGCCACCATAGAACCATTGTGATAGCCACAAAGGGGTCACCAAAACTTGGATTGAACACCAAAAAGTGTCCGTCAGATGTTCAACAACACAATTACTCAAGCACATTAGCATTAACAAGAGAAAATTGATACCGAATACTATGAATAAACCAGCACCACTGGCCAAACTCCTCACCAACACTCATGAGAGTTGTGTGACCACCCAACACCACTTACGCTATTGTTACTTCACCAGAAAAAAATCTGATGCAAAAGAAATGATTAGGGTTTCAGAATTCAGCCCTTGTGGATTTCAAGACAATTTCTTGTGCCATCGTTACCCCTCACCAAGATTTATTCATTCAACAAGAGACACTACTTGGAAGAAATTTTAATACTAGGATTATTTCCAAAGAATTCCTTATTCAAATTCAGGAACTAAATATAAAAAGGGATACCATGGCGTCCACCTTGACAGATACCATGTCAAAAAAGAAAAATAACATGGGTTTCACTCTCCCACCATTACAATTCAGAAATAAAAAATTAAATAATAAAAACTTTCTATATAAATTCTTAAAATAATTATAAACTATCATTTGAATAGATACAATTTTCCTTAAATATAAAATTATTATATTAGAATAACAAAAGTTTGAATAAGAATAGCTACAATGATAATATAAAGTCAAAAGAAATTAAAAAACAAAACAAACAAAGTTTAAAAATCAAGAAGAGAAAAATTAAATAAAAATCAAAAAAATGAAAAAAATTAATGTAATAATTTCAAAAAGTTCAAAATGCTAAGATTTCTTGAAACACATTAAGGTATTATCTTTTGATAATATTGATTAGGCCTCTTTAAACTAAAGTCGGTCTTATACAAATGTGATCTAGCATGTGCCTATCGAATGAGTTCATTTAGTTTTTATTTTTAAATTTAACTTAATTACATTATAAGTAATTATTCTTTTTGGTATTATCTTTTAATGCTCATGAAGAGAGAAGAAATACAAAATATATAACTATGCTTTTTTATGTTATCAAAAATTATTTTAAAAAATACATCAACTATATGCATGGTTTGGAAGAGTCCAGATATAAAGTGTTCCCAAACAATAAAAAAGGAAAAAATATATAAATAACAATCATAAACTGATGAACCATAGCAGATACTATGATTTGCAATTTTCATGGTTAAATCCCAACCAGCATTTTAAAGATCATTTTTTTAACGCCTTGACGCACGACTCAAGGCAAGGCATTCATAAAATATCTCGAGGCATTAAATAAAAACATCGAGCTCAACGAAACTCCTCGAGCTCCATCATGGGGCTCGCTGAAGCTCTATGGAGCTCCGTCGAGATTTCCATGGAGCAGGGGAGATGGGCGAGAGAGAGAGAGAGGCAATGACAAGAGAAAATTAATAAATTTATTTAATAAATTATTAAATTTTTTTAAAAATTTAATAATATTATTAATTAGTAAATAGTATTAAATTAATAAATATTATTAAATTAAAAATAAAATAAAATGAGAGAATTTGATAAATTTAAATTTTAAATTTATTAAAATTTAAAGTAGTACTTAAATTTGATAATTTGATAAAATTATCAAATTAATAAATAATATTAATTATAAAATATTTCATATTATTTATTAATGAAAAAATAATAGTTCATACTATTTATTAATGAAAACACAAATTAAATTTTTTAATTTTATAATGGTACAATTATTTTAAATTTAATTTATTATAAAATATTTATTAATTATATTTATAGTCAAGGGACATCATAAAAATAATTTTTAAAACTTTGATTTTTATTTTTTTTTTTATGTTATTTTATTTTATACATTTTAAAAAATTAATTAATTATGTATTGAGATGTTCAAAAAATTTACATCTTAATACCTCGAGTCTTACGACTTGGCTCATGAACACAAAAATGTCTCACCTCGCAAACACAAAAATATCTCGCCTTACACTTTAGTCTTTTAAAACTTTGATCCCAACCACCAAAACATGCATTTTAAAAGATTCACAGAACATGTCATAGAAAACTAACCTATTGGAAGAAGTGTAGAACACAAAGTGAGGACCAGGAGGAATCATTTTGATTCCTTTAAATGCAGGACCAACAGTGAAGATCTGAAACAAGAAATCTCAAAGAAAATAGTTAGCAGCCATGGAAAAAAAAATTTTTTTTAAATGAATCACTTGTCCACCCTCAAATTTTACGACAAGCTTGAGCAACAACCGCCAATCAATGCACTAACTTCTATGCAAACACCAAACGCTTCAGGCAGTGGTTTACAGTACAAACACTAAATGGTAGTTTCCGACTGTTCCACTGAGCAAGCGTGTGGATACACACATGCATGTAATTAAAAATGCAGAGTGCAGAAAACTGTGTGCATCTTGACTTCGATTTTTTTAGATGAATTTAATTATTTGTAAAATTATACGCCCATAAGAAGCAATAAGATGTACACAGTAAGCCAGAAAAGAGAGATTGCCAGAGTACGGCACTGTTATTCTCGGTATGTGTTTTGGAGGAAGGAATTGAACACCGAAAATCGTACATGAGTGTCCATGCCAACAGAAGCATGCTGAGGAACATCGAGGAGGAGCATCGTGGCTCCTCGTCCTTGTTTCTCCTTGTTGGCTGCAGCTTCGGGATCCATTAAGCTGCAAGTGCATGCCACGCCCAATGCGTGATGCTGCCAGCGTTATTTGTAAACTTACAAATTTTAATTTTACAATGAAAGTTTTAAGTTTTAAGTTTTAACACACAAAAATGCAATTGTAAAAATAAATAACAGCACTCACAAATTTACACAATTAACATTTTTAAAACGTTAAATATATTACAAAAAATAATCAAGATATTATTATAAACTATTATAGTTTCATAATAATAGTGAGTATATGTGTCTTTTAATATTTTATAAAAACTAGTTTCATGAATATGAATGTAATCATTTATTATTTACATAAATATTTCCTTTATATATTCCTTATTGAATGGCTGCCGTTAAGAATATGTATCATTAAAATATTACTACTAAAATATAATAATAAAAAATCTACCTATTTATATTATGTGTTATTGATTGGTCTTAAACAATTAGGAGTGCCTCGTTAAAAAAAATTTGTTAAATATTTTTTAAAAAATTTATGTGTTATTGATTGGTCACTAATAAATAATTAAAATGAATATTTAAAACTATAATGAATACAAATTTATGTGTATTTGTTAGAGAATAATTTAAATATTTTTCAAAAATTTATGTGTACAGATAAACTTTAGAGAAATTTGTTTAGTTTTATATTTCATATTATAATATCTTTTGATATGTATAATACATGCAATATTATTTTCAAATAATATTATCGAACTATCTTTAGTAGAAGAAAGTTCATATGATTCTTGGATATGTTGAATTATCAATCTTTGTCATTTATATTCACGACTTGCTCCATGGATTACTATAATCTCTAGATAAATTGATATTGTAGCCATTGTTGTATACTTAAAATATCTTCATTAAATAGCAGCTCATTATAATTAAATGCATATTATAATTGCGATATAGTTTTATGTGAGTCTGAAAAGTATCATACAGTAGCATATCCTACTAATTACTACTTTAATTCCTTTTAGTAAAATAAACTAATATCTCTAGGTTTGAGTAGAAATACACATGGCGTGGCTAATAAATTTATAAAAAAAGTAATGTTTGGGTAAGTACAGTAAGCAAGATATATAAGTCTGCTAACGATACTAAGATATGGTACTTCATGACCAAGTAATTCTTCACCATTTTCACGAAGATATAATAAGTCTTTTTTTTTTTTCACATCAAGTGAGTGGATGAGTAATGGCTAATTTAAAAAGTGTGATTTATCCATATAAAAATATTTTAAGATTTTCTTATTATATGCCAGTTGATAAACTAAAACTCCAAGAAGAAAATACTTGATCTACATGCTGAGATAAAATTTTGTTTTCCCAATATCTTTCATCTCAATATTTTGTTCTTCTTGTGAGTTCTTCAATAGTCTCAATAAAATTTAGATCATCAACATATCCATAATAATTATAAATTCTATTTCTATTTTTAAAAATAAAGATGCCTGTGCATAAGGAATTATTTGCATACCATTCTTTTCATAAAAACGTAATGAGGCAGTTATACAATATATGTTCGAATTGCTTAAATTCATATATAGATCATTATAATTTGATTGAGCATGTATTAAAATACTTCATATTATTTGCTTTTGGCAATTTAAATTATTTGGGGATTTTCATATATATATATTTATATATATATATTTATATTTATATGTCATTATCTATAGATTCATATAGATAAACTATGATGATACCCATGAGACATATGTGTGATCCTACAAAGACTACCAAGCTTATTATAAAGTAGAATGGTATTGAGTATATGACAAAAGAATATATTTCCTCATAGTCAATATCAAGTTTTTTATGAAAAACTCTATGCTTTTATTCATTTTTTATATCTTATGATCTTACTATTTTTTCATAGTCGATATCAAATACTCATTGATATCCAGCATGTTTTGCATCTTTTGGTGGTTGGGCTATAGGTCCATAATACATTATGTTTTATCAATGAGTTTAATTCTGAATGCAGAACATTTTTTAATTTTGATCAATCAATTTTATATCAATATTCTTCTATATTTTATGGTCAAGGATCTTCATAATTTTAATTTCTTATGAAGTCCAGTGCCTTTTAAAATGCTAAAATATTATTGATAAAAACTTTATTTTTAACCCTTTTTTTTCTATTATATATGTAATTAATTGAGAATTCATAATTTCAAGTACATATGTCTTTCAAAGAGTTATTTCTTTATTTCAAGCATCTTTAGTGGTCTTTCATTTAATATATAACTCTATGAGTGCCTCTTGTAGGGCCATGGGCTTTTTGTTTATCATAAGCCTATATGAAAAATTTTTTTATTTATCATTTACCTTTTTAGGAGTATTAATTCTCATGTGTTGTCCTTTTATTGTGAGTTATATTTTTTGAGCTGATAGGTATTTTGTGATTTAGCTATATTCTATATTCATTTGTTAATTATCCTTTAAAGCATCAATCCATGCTAAAGTATTTGCAGCCGATATATGTGAATTTGTTACTTTCTTTGTGTTGATAAAAGCATTTGATAATTAATTTATAAAATTTTGCAAATGAATGATCGTTTAAACTTCTGGTTCACAATGTTTTATATGAAGATCAAAATGAGATATTGTAGATGCATTCCAAGTACTTTATCATTGTTCTTCTAAAATTGATTTGTCTCTGCCTATTGGAAGAAATACACTCATTAAAATGATAATTCATAAGGCATTCTATAAAAATATATTTCATTAGAAGTTAAAGATATCTTATAACAGATGGAGAATCAAAATATACATAAATCCTAAGTCTTGATAAATAATTATTTTAGTATATTATGTATGTTCAATTGATATGTAGACTATACAATTAAAGTTTCATAAATAAGAAATATTTGATTATTTGTCTAATACACTGTGGAGTAATATTCATGATAAGCTAGTTGTCAAATATGAAGCAAGCTTACAACCTGCAAAATAGTATGTACCCGTGCATTCTCTCTAAGAAGAATAGTAAATTCAAATATGACTTTGCTAATTGATGATCTAGTTATCAGTTTACCCTGTGAGCAAGCAATACATGGGTATTCATTAGGTAAAAGAATCTTTTGGTTTATTAAGTGGATGTCCATGTCCATATTTTGTGATTCTCTGCATCATTGAGGACTCGGGGTGACCTAGCCTATCATGCCAAAAAACAAAAGTCTCTGGATTGTTGAACTTCTAGTTCAAGATGACATATGACATGATAGGTTTTATATTTATATGAAACAACATAGAAAAATTGTCAAGAGTTTTTCCATTATAAATTCCTTTTTTTAAAATAATTGAGGTAATATAAAAATATTAAATACTATCTTCATTCATAGTCTCAATATGATATATATTTTTTCGAATATTATTAAAGTTGAGAAAATTCCTCGTGGATTTACTAAAATATAATGTATGATTGATATGGAACATAGAGCCATTTGGTAACATTATGTTTGCTCTTCTAGAGCCTTCAATTAATTTTGCATAATCATATATAGTACTTATATCATATTTATTAATGTCAAAATCTTCGAAGTATTTTTTTTTCTCAAAGAATTGTACGTGGTTACATAGTCAACAAGACATTAATCACCCTCATTCATCTTGAGATCAATAACACAAAAATTTTAGACATAACTAATATAAAAATAATAAATAATATGACTAGAGAATATATAATAATGAAATGATGTATTAATTCATATAGAAAATATTATTCAATAATAATATTATCATCATTCATCAAACAGTTTGGCGTTCGCTAGTAACTTCATAAAAACCAACCTCAAAATATGTTAGGTCTACCAATCACTATTGGTAAAAAGTCATTTCTAGATTTTTTTTCTTTATTTTCCAAAATATCTTAGTGAACTGTAACCAAATATTTTAGAATATGGCTAATGCTTCTTCATACCTTTGATTCTCATGGTTAATGGAAGATTTTATTTCATTGGTATATTTTTATTTTATCTTTATATTAATCTACTTCTAATGATGAGACTTTTCCTTTTCCAAAATTTTATGGAATTATAAATATGGTTTTGGAAATTTCTTTTATAATCACAACCATTATTAATCCTTATTTATGCCCACGAGCTTGGGATGATATTGATACACTTTATGGATTCATTCAAACCCAATTAGACTAGATTGATGAGACTTCATCAAAAAATTAATGTTTTACTTGATACCAATGATCAAATATATATAATCTCTTTCTAAAATATTAAATGTTACAAGTTTGAGTTTTTGATATCACTGACAAACCTTTGAAATAAGAAAAAATAATAAGAATGAAGTCTATTATAAATTAATAAATTTAATAAAATAATAAGAAATATAGAATTTGAGTTATAAAAAAAGTTTACATTCCATAATTTCATTGTTTTGGATCTCTTATCTATAGAAGTAGAGATATATCAAAATTAAATATAACATTTTATTATGTACACAAATATATAGTTTTTTTTAATAAAAAACTTATTGATATGTATGCAAAATTAAAATAATACCTTCTAGAATAAAATCATGATGATAAGTTATAAAAATCATAGGCTTACAAAAAATAATTTCATTTTCTCATCTTAATGGTGAATTATGAAAATCATAAGTTATGAAAACTTTCATGAATGTGAGTGTAGTCATTCACCACTCATATAAATATTTCATTTATAACAAATATTTTATTTTGATTAAAATGAAAATTATATAAGGAAAAATATAATATTTCACAAGTTTTATGTGTCTTTTATTACTCATCTTAAAATTAATTAAATGGAACTATAAATAAGTATTTTTATTGAATTAATTCGCATTAATCACTATTGCATATTCATTACTATTTATTTTAAAAACTTTTATCATATTCAATACTAGGTCTCTATTAAAAGATGTGTGCCATTAATTATGTCATATTTTGTTTTATTTCATTATTCTTATGTTAATATCATTAAAAAAAATGTTTGTGTGTGATGAGGTATCCAACATCTCATATTCAATATCTCTGAGTGTTTTTACTTTCTGTCCAAATTTTTCTCTTTAACAGTGTAACTTTGTTTGTGTATTTTTTTTTCAACTTGATCAATCATTTCTATGCAAGTATTTTTCTATGTTTCATAAGTTATCTTCATTTCTATGTGTATTTAAACAAAAATATTATTAACATCATAATTATTTTAATTTCATTTTCCTCTCATACACATACAAGCACACACACACACACACTTTGTAAGATCTCATTATTTTCACGTACATATAACTTTACATAAGCTTCTTATTTCATACATATCTTTTTACGAGGTTTTCATTCCTTGTGGAATATAGATTTGTCAACTTTAGACTTTAGACCGATCACTCATTTTGTTGGCCACTCATGGGATGTCTAGCTTTCAATATGTTATCTTTAAGGGAGTGGGATGCTTTAAGTTAACAAGTCTGTCACAATTAAGTGGAATATTGGATATATTTGTTTCTTATCAAATAACGACATCTATCTATATAGAGTAATTACAAATAGGATGTATTACTATGCTAATTATTTATACCATTAAATGCATCGGATAATTAATTTGAAAAATTATATAAATAAATGATTATTTGAACTTTAATTCGTTGTCATTTCCTATAGGATCAAGATGAGATATACAAGTTGCATGCCAAATAATTATTCTATGTTTATCTATAGGATCAACAAAATAGTCAATAAAAATATTTCATGCCAGAGATCAAAAAATCTCATAATAGATAGGGTATTTGGAATTACATAATCCCTATCTTCTTTGGAAATCCAATTTACTTCATCGTGTAGGCACACTTAATGCATATAATACACAACCAAATATTCTTGAGTGAGATATATATCACTATTAATTCATTGAATTGTTTTTACCAACCATTTGGGATGTGAGCATGACCATGAGAATGATTAATTTACATTATCATGATGTATCATTTCAATTAGATATTCTAAAAATTATTTTCCTAATCAATACAATTGTACAAATACCTAGAAAATCCAACATTCATTATAAAGGGAGGTAACATGTAATCACCTAGTGAGTGAATGTTTGAAGATGATAAATAATGAAATGATCCACATTAGTGGATGAATATACCACATATATATTCTTTCTAAGAAAATTAGTGTCTCTAATATGATAAATAATAGTGAGTAAAACATGGTATAACTATTAATTTTATCTTTTGAATAAGTAATACAAATGTAAACATTGTGCTGAAAGAATATTTTAGTTATTTAGTGAATCTGAATGCAAAAGTGAGTGTTCTATTATTCTATATATCATGGAAAACCCCACGTGTATTGGGGTTTACTAAATTTTAAAAATATTTTTTTACATAAAATTTACCTCGCACATAAGCTATCTAGTCATTTTAAGCATGTTAGAAATCTTGTCTTGGTAGTTTAGACTTTTAACATTATGCATTTCATAAACCCAACAAAAAATCATATAATTAATTAACCAATTAAGAAATTTACCTTAATAGTTTGGAATTTCATACTTTGTGCTTTCGTATATAGCTAATTTGATGATACAATTCACAAGGAATTTACACGAAAGGCATATATTCATTATCACTCTACAAATCAAAAAAGTAATGTGCTAGCATCCTAATACTATCATGCCATCATTTATTTTTAAAAAGAACATGTTTTCATATCTTTATACACACTTGTTATGTTCGCCAACATAACTTCTGAAACATTTTCCTATTTTCTCTATTTCTCATAAATATTTCTATGTCACATATCATTCATTGAAAAGATGATCTTGATGATTTGATTTGATTTGATTTGATAATCTTTCTTTAAATGTGATGTGTATATTTATAGTGGTTTATTTTCAATGTTTATTTTTTTTATTTTATCTTTTTTAATATATGAATGATGCAAGGTATGTTTCCATGAAATCACATTGCACGTGTTTTCTTAAAAACACGCACGTCATGTTTATTACATCAAGCCTTGGCATGCTCTAATAAACATGCTATGGAGTATTTTATTAAACTAATAACGAAGCATCAACTTTAATATTTTGTTTTTGTTTTTGTATTTGTATTATGTTTTTTCTAAACACATGTAATACCTATTATACGTGTCTCATAAACATATTTGTGTGTCTTTGTAAAACTCACATTTTATTATAACAAATCATTTCATGATTTTTCTAAAAATATCTATCATTAAAAAAATTATATATTAAAACTAAATGTGTTATAATTTCAAAAACAAATAAAATTTATTATCATAGATTGGTAAAACAAATAATATTAAGACCACTTAATAATTTATTTGAACATAATCATGTATTTTTTTATTCACACATATACCTCTACATAATTCATTCCATATCTATTATCCAACCATAATATGTATTATTACTATGTTATGAATAATAATGGCTATGAAAATTAAAAAATTTTCATGTAGGAATTTATTGTAAATTCGAGACTAAGGACTAAAAAAATCACTATGTGAGAGAGAGGCAACATTTGAGAAAGTCTAATTCACACACATATATATATGGTATCAATCAACCAAAAAATTAGTCATGGTGGGAACTAAAGATTTAATAGGCATTATCTGGGCGCACTTGGATGTGCGCCTAGGGGCAAGGCATGAAAAAAATGTTTCGAGGCGTCTGAAAAAAAGTCACATCACATAATAGGTGTAAACCTTCTTCTATGAAACATTTTGAGGAGTACTTTGATCGTGCCTTGAAGAGGTATACATACACTATGGAGGAGCTATTGTGGCGTTCAAAAAAAGAAAAAATTGTAAAATTGTCAAACCAAAAATAGTGTTGATCATCTTTTTCGGCACTGCTCAATATTTTTGACGACAGAAATATCATTTTTTTGCCAGCACTGCTTTATCACTGCAGAAGCACTTCACCAGGTATGTTCAGTGCTCTCCTCCTTTTCATTTCATCTCTCTTCAAGCTCTTCAACTCTTCCCCTTCATCTTATCTGAATGTGCACCTTATATATATATATATATATATATATATGTTTCTGACACTACTTCATATGTATGTGTTTTTATGTTTCCGTAAATATTTACTTATATACAAAGTGATATATATATATATAGTTATAGATATAATCATACATAGTATATATAGTTGTAAATTTAGTTACATCTAGTTGTATTGAGTTATATATAATTATCCATATAATTATATGTATTTTTAAACATATAGTTATATATGTAATTATATATATAATATTTATAATTATTAATATTTATACATATAGTTATATATAGTTATAATTAATTATATATAGTCAAACATATAGGTATGTAAATAATTATACATATAATATACATAGATATGAAGATAGTTGCATATTAATGTATATAATTATAAATAGTTATATATAATTAAAAATGTGGTTATTTAGAGTTAACAAATAGGTATATATAGATATATAGTTTTGTATATAGTTAAGGTATAGTCGTATATATAGTTAAATATTATTATATTTTGTTAACTATTGTTATATGTATGTCAAAGATTCTAGAAAATAAAATAAATTTTTTCTAAATGTAAGATATTATGAGTTATGAGATAGACAATGTGAAAAATGACATGAAAATAAACAATTCAAATAATTTATGAACAAAGTAGCATCATCCCAAAAAATATATATGAATACTTATATACATTAGTATTTATAATCAATTCGTTTAAATCCTACAAGTTTATTTTTTGATTAATATTTTTTGACATTGTAATTAATTTTACCAATTAATATGAAAAATAAATTTTATTAACGCTCAGCAATAAAATTCAAACAAACATGTTCTTATAAAATAAGCAAAAAATGTATGTAATTCATAGGTCGGGTACTCCCATCAAAATCATAATATGAAAAAAATAAACATATGGAACAAGCTGCAATAATCTTATAATGAAATAAAATTTAGAATTTAATTGGTTCAAAGATGTTTTCTAGGCGTACCTTGGCTTTTTTAGATTTAAACCAATTAAATTCTGATTTTAATTTTTAAATTCCTTTCAATTATATCATGTTATTATTTTTTAGTCAATTTTATTATTATAATAGAAATGTGAATAACTTAATTTTATTGAAGTTTCTAGGGAGAAATATTTGAAATATAAATTTTATAATCAAAGATATTTGAGAGGGGTGAATAGACTCAAATATCACTGGGCTGGAACTCATCATGGTATTAAATCATGTCCAAAATTAGTGAAGATGTTAGATATGAACGCAAAGAGGCACTAACCAATTTTAATGATCAAAAAACAAAAAGAAATGAATTTCTCCCAGAAATTACTATGGGTCCAACTTCAATGAATGAGAGTGTCTTGTCCAAAATAACAGGTGTCTCAGGAAGTGGGAGTAAGGGTGGGAGTGGGGAACCTATTCCTAGAGGACCCATGGATAAATTTACTAATTCACAACCTTATCAAAGTACTTTTAAGTCAAAGGTGAAAGCAAGAAGAAAGAAAGGAAGTGTGTAAAAAAATTAGTAGGTTTATGTATTCAAAAGATCTCCCATTCAATATTGTGAATGATCCTTATCGGATTCATATGATGGATGCTATTACAAATTTTGGGCCCGGGTTTAATCCTCCATCTATGCACAGAATTAAGGACATGAATTCTGAAATAAGAGTGAATGATCTAAGTATCATTATAGAAGATCACAAAAAAGCTTGAAAATGATATGAATGTTCAATTATGTCAGATGGTTAGATAGATGGAAATAGGTGTCTTATCAATTTTTTGGTGAATAGTCTTGCTGGTAATTGGTTTATGAAATTAATTGAAGCTTCTGATATAATAAAAAATAGAGAATTAATATTCAAAAATCTTGATGATATAATTTAAGAAATTAGGGAGGAAAATGTTATGCAAATCATCACTAATAATGTCTCTAATTATGTGAATGCTGAAATGAGGCTTATGGAAAAAAGAGAAGATTGTGGTGGACAACTTGTGTTAGACATTGTATTGATTTGATGTTGGAAGATATTAGAAAGATAAATATTCATGATACTACACTTGCTCGAGCTACGCAAGTAGTGAAGTTCATATATGGTCATACTTGGGTTCTTAGCATGATGAGAACATTTACATAAAAATCATGAACTTCTTCATCCAACAAATACACATTTTACTACTTCTCTTTTTACTTTCCAAAGTCGTTATAAGCAAAAAAAAGCTCTTATAATAATGTTCTCCTTATAAAATTAGTGTTCAAGAAAATGGGTTAAAAAGATAGAAGGTGTGAAAGATCAAAGTACAATATTGTTTGATCCAAATTTTTGGCCACATGTTTCTTTTTACATAAAGACCACTATTCTATTAGTTAGTATTGTGAGAGAAGTTGATTCAGAGGAAAGACCAGCCATGTGTTATATTTATGAGCTGGTGGATTCTACTAAAGAGAAGATGTCATTTAATTATGGAGGTATGGAAAGAAAATATGGTCTAATTTGGAGAAAAATTGATGCAAGATGGACTTTGCAACTTTATCAACCTTTACATGTAGAATAATCCTCAATTGTTGTATGGGAATAAGTTATCTAATGTTAATGTGGTGAGGAATAAATTATTTGAATGCATGGATAGGATGTTGGATTATCAAGAATGTTTAAAAGCTGACATTTAGTTGGACTCATTTGACCAAGTAATCATCAGATCAAATGATGAGTGGATTGCAGATGATGAGAGGATTGTGGAGAAAGATCTCCTTCTCCCCCTTGATCTTTGTTGGTTTTAAGATGATGAATTATTCAATGTTGATGTTATTAAAGTTGTGTCATCCAACTTCCAATAGATTCAAGCATCATCGGATCAAATGATTTCTTCACATTCCTACAAAAGGAAACTTAATGAAGTACCAAGTAAATACAAAAAATTAAATTTAATAAAAAAACTTTAATATTTACACCTAATTCATAATTTATATTAGGTACAAGCGGAGGCAAAGGCCAATAGAATGTGTTCAATTTTATACCAATTGATGAAGATGAATATTTACATGAAATGGGAATACATGATAGTGAATATTTTTCTCATTTTGATATATTAGGTGATGATGATAATGCTCTTGAAGATGAGAATTTAAATTGGAATAATTTACTCTAATTCTTATTTCATAACTTGGTTATGATTTTTTGTTAAAGTTTAAAACTATTAGTATAGTTGAATCTATTTTCTATTTTATGACTTTGTTATGGTTTTTGTGAAAGTAATGAATTAGTGGACTTTTTTTTAATAATTTGAATGAATTATTTTCATATTTTTATTTATGCTATTTTATTTATATATTTTAAAATATTAATTAAATATATATTGTGATGCTCAAAAAATGTATCTATTGATGTCTCGAGGCTTGGGCCTCGTCTCATGAACAAAAAAAATGACTCGTATTATGCTTTCACTTTTAAAACTTTGGTGGGAATCATGATTTTTTGGAATGTCATGATGCTATTAGTAATAAATATTTTTATTTTAGCTTGCTCATCATATTTCCCATTCTAGCTCTTTTATTCTTCTAAGTACTATGGATAAGCATTTCATTAGGTTGGCCTCCATGCACTAGGTAGATCATTCAAGTTATTTCCTTTCAAAGATAATACTAGTTGTCCAATCCAATTTTATATACTCTACAATGTTGTGTTTGTATTTTCCAACTTAGTCATAAGCTTCTCTATTTGCTTATCTTTAGAATTATTTTTATGTTTTGTTTTAGTTAGCAGTGCCATGAACTTGTTATGCATGGTCAGCTTCTCTTCTACTTTTTAGTGTTGATAATTTGAGCTTGATCCTCCTTGATTATTATATCTCATTGAATTTTCTCATAATTATTCGAGACTTGGCCAATATTTTGGTGCCTACTATCATAACTTCCATAAGAAATATATTCATGATTTCTTATATTTGGATGATAGTATGTGATGATATTAAAATTGGATCAAAACACATACTCTTGACTTTGAAACCCATTTGCTTCCTCCACATGGGTTTCCAACCAATTGATAAATGCCTCCATCTTGGCTTCCATCATGGTGAGTTAGTCCAACATCAAAACTCTAGTTTATCTTCTTCCAAAGTTACAATCATTCAAAGTTGTTTTTTCACCAACTCTTCAAATAACAAATAAGCCTCTTCATAATATATATTCATAATCAAACCCAAAGACTACATCAATAGTGTATCTTATCATTTAATTAAACCCATTGCAAAATGTTGGGCCTGGAATCATAATTCAAAGCTATGTTGAGGGCATTTTCTCAATAATTTCTTAAAATCATACAAAGCAACATATAAAATCTTCAGCTCCTACTATTGGAAGTGGCTAATCTCTCTCCTCAACTATGAGATAATTTGATGTGAGAAAATATTTGAGAAAAAATATTATACAAGTTCATCTCAACTTTAAATGGAGCTTTGAGATAAGCACTAGAACGAATTTTATATCTTGTCTCTCGATGAAGGAGGAAATAAACATAACATGATTATGTCTAAGCTAACTCCATTCATTTTAACTCTATCGCATAACTCCAAAAAATAGTGACATGCACATTTAGATCCTTTGATATCATCCTTCTATACTAATACTAATAAAATATCTCTATCAAACTAAGCTTCAACTCAAAATAGTTAACTTTTACCAAAAGCATCTGAATCCTCAAATAAGTATCCATAACCATGGGCCTCCAATAATTGTACGAAGTATGGCAAGATTTGAGCTATTGGACAACCAATCCCTTACTGCTCTGGGCCTTTCTATTATTGTTTGTTCCTTCAAAAGCCACTTTCTCTACTCTTCTTTTTCAAAATAATTCTTTTTATTCTCTTAATTTATACATCTAAATGTATTAGCTTAGTCCTAAAGTTTTTACTCATATAAGATATGGTTGTTGAAATAAAAAGAAAATGGAAAAAGAAAAAAAAGATAAAATCACACTGATTATATGATAAATATAAGGTAGACAATAAAAATCTCAGTGAAAAAAAAATAATATTATCAAAACTACTAAAAATAAAACTACTCATTTTCAAGGGAAGCTATGTCAAGTAATGATGACTAACTGAACTAGAAAAAGTAATTCACAACAATATTGCCAAAAAATTATTATGATTTTGTTACAGTACCTAATTTTATATTTAGGTACATCCTAAAAGATAGTTGGGTGAGAATCTCTTATCTAACATCATTCTATAAGTATATAAGTTGTATAAGAAATAAATTAGATCTTTAGTCTAGATATTGATCCCATAGGGATTGCACATGTATGTTAGATCATTCAAGAATACTTAATAGCTACTCTAGTAAGCATAATAAATAAGATTCAAGTCATAAATCCTAGATTTCATGGATGATTCATATTTTTATTTATGATATAATTTAAATTGCCTTGTCATTATCATGCTCAAACATAGGATGAAAGCTAGATAATTATGGAATGACTTTTTCCCCTATGAGCATATAATATGGTTATTAATTATTAATCTCTTTTTTAAGATGATCCTCTCATTGCAATTCCTTTGATACTTTACCACTGAGATAATGCATCATCCTTACTTAGAGATCATTCACAAGTCCTTATATTTTTGGAAACTCATTAAGTATCCTTAATGGGGTTTTTATATATGATTTCTTATTTTTTGACCTCTAGTATCATTCTCAATAATAATTGATGCGATAATAAAGATGTTTATACTTTTAGTTTTGTTAGCACCATATTTGCATAATTAGCATATGCTTCCCTTCATGTTTAACTAGTGGAATCCATACGATCGAATGTAACTCATAAAACTAATTACCATCATATGAATCACATCCATATATGCATATTACATGACTTACCTATTACCATCCCAACTACGACAGACAACTCATATACTAAAGGTGAAATTCTTAGGGGAATATTTTACTTATCACCTAACCATTTGAGGGTGAGTTCCTCTAAGACATATATAATTGAATGACTTATAAAAATATTGTTATATTTGGTTTTGTAAGCATCATACTCACAATTATTAAGCATACCTTGATTTTGAGTTTTGTCATATCAGTTTGTCTCATGCATCAT
This sequence comes from Sapria himalayana, assembly GCA_029783825.1. NCBI lineage: Eukaryota > Viridiplantae > Streptophyta > Magnoliopsida > Malpighiales > Rafflesiaceae > Sapria > Sapria himalayana. The sequence continues at coordinate 1,799,248 of JAREIK010001563.1, read as the reverse complement.
AGTCGGAAGGATTATCACTTCCTTCCTACCATATGTATGAGTATTTTTTATGACTTATCTGTTATAATCCATCTATTCTATCATACATTAACTCACCAATAGACAAAACTATAGTCTCAATTTATTTTATTTCCAAAACATTCATAACCAAACAATATTAAAATAAATCAGCACATTAAAGTATTAAATATAATATTTATCATAATAAACATATTATATATTTCCTAAATTCTTGTTTTAGCATAAAATTGTAGAGGATAACATATAAGACAAGTGAAAATTCCTCTCGTACAAATATGAGTGCCTATTTTAGATCTTAGTAGAACTAGGCTTCAAAACCCAAATTTCTCATAACTTTCTCAATTTCACTTTGATTTGCCCTTAAGAGGGGGTCAGAATATGTGCCCACATCCTAAGGTTTATGTTTGTTCTTTGTTTCATCCTTGTTTACCCTGAAAATAAAGTTGTGGAGCCTTTTGAGTCATATTGTTCATGCTGCTCATAAATCCCTTTTGGCTTCTCAAGGGCTTTCTTATATACCAGAGCATCTAGTGCAAGTTTTTTAATTAGACGTGAAGGTACAAAATAAAAGTGATGGCTTCGATCTTTTAGTTATGTAACACAAATCATAGCACTGGGTACTAACCAAAACCCTGGTCTCTTTCATCTGCTTAATGGTCATGATGCTAGAAAAAGTCATAATAGCTCATATAGTATATGTAACACAAAGTCATAATAATAGAATATTGTCATATCTTGTATAATTATTTTTTGCAACACATTTTCATGGCAGGTTTTGCATTTTGATTTTATAACTCAGGTTATGACATAAAAGAATGAACATTGTTTTTGTTTCTTTATTAAGCTATGAGTCATGATGCTTATATTGACCATGACTTAAAATAAAATTTGTAGCAAGAAATCAAGATGTTTGATTAGTGTCATAGCTTTTGGATAGATTATTCTATGGTTTGGTAAATAAAACACAAATATATCTAAAAGTAGGAAGCAACCCAAGTAATCATCATAGCCAAAAAATGTGGTACATAAAAAAAATTTGTTAACAAGATAGCAGAGTCAAAAAAAATGAACATTGTTATGGCTATGTAAGTAAAGTTATGAACATTGTTAACAAGGTAAAAATTGACGGTAAGACTAACTTTTTCCCGTCATTCTAGCAACTAAGTCTACCATGTGATACATTTCACACTAAAAAGTTTCAATTTCACAATTTTATTCATCTTCTTCTTATTCTTTATTCTTTTTTCTTTTTTCTTTTTTCTTCTTCTTCTTCATCTTCTTCTACTTATGCTGCTACTTTTTCTCTTCATATTATTATTATTATTATTATTATTATTATTATTCTTCTTCTTCTTCTTCCTCTTCTTCTTCCTCTTCTTCTTCTCCTTACTCTTCTTCCTATTATTTTTCTTCTTCAACATCTTCTTCGTTTTATTCTTATTTTTACTCTTCTTCTTCATCTTATTCTTCTACTACTTATGCTTTTTTTTTCTTCTTCTATTTATGCTTCTTCTCATTCTTCTTCATCTCCTTCTTTTTCCTTCTCTTCTTCAACTTCTTTTTCTTCTTATACCTTCTCCTTTTCTTCTTATTACTTTTCCTCTTTTATTTTTCTTTTTCGTGTTCCTACTCCTTCTCTTTTTCTTCATTCTTCTAGTTCTTCTTCATATACTTCTTCTTCTTCATATTTCTTTTTTTATTCTTCTTCTACATATTTCTTTTCTTCTTCTTCATCTTCTTTTTATTATTCTTCTTATTCTTCTTCCTCTTTTACTTTTTATATACTTATTATTCCTCTTCTTCTTCTACTTCATTTTCTTCCTCCTTTTTTTCTTCTTCTTATTCTTAATCATCATCATCATCTTCTTCTACTTATTTAAATTATTCTTCTTTTTTTCATCTCTTTCTTTTTTTTTCTTCTTTTTTTTTCTTTCTTCTTCTTCTTCTTCTTCCTCTTCTTCATCTTCATCTTCCTTCTCTTCATCATCTTCTTTTCATTCCTCTTTTTTTATTTCCCTCTTCTTATTCCTTGTCTTCTTCTTCTACTACTACTACTACTTCTTCTTGTTATTCTTCTTATTCTTCTACTTCTTCGTATTCTTCTTCTTGTTCTTCTTCTTCCTCTTCTTATTTTTATTATTATTCTTCTTCTTTCTCCTCCTCCTCCTCCTCTTCTTCCTACTCTTCTTCTTCTTCTTCCTTTTCTTTTTCTTCTTCCTCTTAATCTTATTTTTCTTATTCTTCCTCATAATCATCAACCTCTTCTTCCTCATCATCATCAACCTCTTCTTCCTCATCATCATCAACTTCTTCTTTCACTTCCTATTCTTCTTCTTCTTCTTCTTCCTCGTCTACTTTTTCTTTTTCTTCCTCTTCTTCTTCTTCTTCTTATTCTTCTTCATCCTCATCCTTCTCGTCTTCTTTCTCCTCCTCCTCGACATCATTTTCTTTTTCTTTTTCTTCTTTTTCTTCTTCCTCCTCCTCAACTTCATTTTTTTTTCTTCTTCATCATCTTCTTACTCTTATTCCTCCTCCTCCTCGACTTCTTTTTATTCTTCTTCTTCTTCTTCTTCTTCTTCTTCATCTTCTTCTGCTTCCTCTTATTCATTTTCTTCTTCCTCTTATTTTTCTTCTCCATCTTTCTAATCGTCTTCTTTTTCTTTTTCCTCTTATTTAATTTATCTTCTTCTTCTTCTTCTTCTTATTCTTCTTCTTTTTCTTCTTACACGTCATCATCATCATTTTCTTCTTTTCTTTGTTTTCTTTCTTTTGTTCTTCTTCTTTCCCTTCTTCTTTCTCTTCTTATTCTTCTTCCCCTTCTTCTTTTTATCCCTCCCCTTCTTCTTCTTCCCCCCACCCTTCTTCTTATTATTGTTGTTTTTGTCTTATTAATATTTTTTGGTTTCTTATTCTTCTTCTCTTGCTTCACTATAAGAAGAATCCTATATAGCTAGGGACAATTCCCTAGCTAAATGAGTATTTTTTTCCATCGCTAAATGGGATATAACGACGGATTAATGACGGATCGGTTCCCTATCTAAAGTGCATGTCACTAAAATTTAGTGAGGAAAAATGTCCCTAGCTAAGAATTTAGTGACAAAAAAATTCCTTGCTAAAAAAGACAAATTCCCTCGCTAAATTAGCAAGCTAAATGATATTTTTCGTCTCTAAACGAAAATAGTAACGGAAGATTCCCAAGCTAAAGTTCTGGTCGCTAAATTTAGCGATGGAAATGGACCCTAGCTAAATAAATTTAGCCATGGAAAAATCTATTACTAAAATAAAGATTTCCCTTGCTAAATTAGCTAGGGAATTTTCCCTAGCTAATTTAGGAAGAAATTTTTTTCTTACTAATTTAGTAAGAAATTTTTTCCTAACTATTTTAATTTCAAAACTATTTTTAGAATGTAATTAATTTAAAAATTTTTTAATTAAATAAATTAATATTTTAATATCAAATTGAATAAAAAATTAAACTATAAATAATTTATAATAAACAAAAAATAAAATCATTTAATAACTTATTCTAATTCAATATTTTACATAATTGAAACAAAAAAATAGCACAATTTTATTACATATTATTCATCAACGTATCTACCGGCAGTGCATAAAGTATAGTATATTCATTCATTGGTGTTGCTTTCTCTTCTTCTGCTCCTCCGATCACTATTTTTCTACTGCGACAAAGCTGTCTGAGTCACGACCCGTAGTGTCTAGTGAAAAATCTCATCATTTACATAAGCTTTGTATGAGGAACAATGCGGTATCATATCTGTAAAAAATTTAAACCTCTCAATCAAATTAAAATAAAAAAAGTTATGTTTTGATAAATATATAATCTTGCAGTATATATGTCAATATATATTAGCATTTTACTCGTATATATATTACTGCAGTATATGTAAATAAAAACCACAGTATTATGTGTACATATATACTGAGTACAAATATACTCAGTATATATGTACATAAAATACTGAGGTATTATATGTATGTATATACCGACTTTATTCGTACGTATATACCGCATTTGTTGCTGTTCCTAATGATCCTACTATCGCTGTTGCTCCTGTCGCCTCTACAGCTGCCATTGTCGCTGCCTATACCACTTCTGTTGTCACCGCCGCTGCTTTCACTACTACCGTTGTTGCTGCCACCACTGCCCCGCTACTGGTGCTGCCGGTGCTGCCGCTGCATGTCGCTGCTGCTAGTGCTACCTCAGCTGTAGCTGCTGTCGGTGTTGTCTCAGCTACAGCTACTGCCGATGCTGCCTCAACTGCCACTGCTACCGGTGCTGCTAGTGCTATCATTGCTACCGTCACCATCGCTACTACCACTGTCGCCACTGCTACTGTTGCTTTCGCCGCTGCCTCCACTACAACCACTCTCGCCAATACCACTCTCGCCGATACCACTGCCACCACTGCTACTGCTGCCACTTCCACCCCTATCACTGCCACCGCCGCTGCCACTTCCGCCACCGCTTTCGCCACTGCCATCACTGCCACTGCTGTTGGTGCTATCGCTGCTATTGTTGTTGATAATAGGCTTTTACATACCTATAATAGATTAAAACTCTACCCAAAAAATTTGGAGACAGGCAAACATATTCCCAGATATATAAAAATAATTATTATAGACATGAACAAACACAAATTAAAGTTGATTGTCATATAGCTTAAACTAAAATTTAATTAAATAATTTAATATTTTTATATTAATTTTAATAAAAACAGAAACTATAAATGAAAATTTTAAATTAAACAAAAAAATTTATTTAATAACTTATTCTAATACAATATTTTAAATAACTAAAACAAAAAAAATAACAAAATTATATTACATCTTATTAATCAATGTATCTACCGACTGTGCATAAAGTATAATCTATCCATGCATTGACGTTGTTTAATCTTCCTATGCTCCTCCAATCACTAACTTTCTACCGCAAAAAAGCTATCCGAGTCACGCTTCTTCATGTCTGTTAAAAAATTCATTCACTTATACAAGCTTCGTATGGGAAACAATGTGATACCACATCTGTAAAAAATTTAAACCACTCAATCAAATTAAAATAAATTAAAAAAAACTATGTTTTGATAAATATATATTATTGTATTAAATATGTACATATATAATAGTATTTCACTCATACATATATAACTATAGTATATGTACATATAAACTGTAATATTACGCGTACATATATACTAAGTACATATATACTCAGTATATATGTACATATATAATGACTATATACATACGTATATACCACATTTGTTGCCGTTGCTGCTGCTCCCATTGTCACTGTCACTGTTGTCGTTGCTGGTGCTGCTGGCGGTGATGTTGTAGTTGCCTCCGATGCCACTGCTGCCACCAATGATGCCGCTGCTGCTGATGCCACTGATGCCTCCGCTACATCCACTGCCACTGCTGCCCCCACTGCCACTGCTATCACTACTGCTGTCGTTGCTGCTATCGCTGCCGCCGCTGCCGCCGCCGCCGCTGCTAATGCTGCCGCCGCTGCCACTGCCACTGCTGCTATCACTGCCGCTGCTGCCGCCACTGCCACTGCCACTGCTTTTGCTGCCGAATATAGGCTTTTACTTATCTATAATTAGCTAAAACTCTACACAAAAAATTCAGAGACACACAAACATATTCACAAATATATAAGAATAATTATTATAGAGATGAACAAACACAAATTAAAGTTGATTTTCATACAACTTTAACAAAAATCCAAAATATATCCAGCAATTATCTTTAGATAGAAAGAGAGTGCAAAAATAAAATGTTTTAGGAATAATAAAGATAAAATAAGCTAGCTCTCCTTTTGATAAAACTGAAATCGGTAAATATGGGACTTATGCATTGGAAGAACCGTGGCGATGTCTGAATGCTCTAAATCAGAATTTTTTTGTGTGTCTCAGATAATGTGTCCTGCAAGGATTCATAATTAGTATAATCAAAAAAGAAAAGAACTAAACCAGAATATAAAAAATTAAAACATGCAAAAAAATATCATAATTATTTGCTAAAGATATACACAAATAAATAAACAGTTCAAAAATAATTCTCATACGAAATTATCTTCATAATTTGTAGGAAATGCTAGCCTCTTTTGTGAGGTTTGGTAGCTAGATCTCGGAATGCTATCTGCTGCACCAATATCGCTAACAGTGACTCCATTTAGGACATCTGCTATTGCATTACATTCTTAATTTCTTTCATCTAATCGTTCATTTCTTTAATTTATTGCATTTCTTCCATCAAATTAGTATACTTCTCATCCTTATGATATTTAAATTCATATATTTCTTCCTTCAAATGAGATATATGCTCATCATTCTGTTCTTTAATTTCATATATTTTTTTCTTCAAATGAGATATTTGGTAATCTTTCATTTTCATTTCGGTCTCCATAACTACAATACGTTCATTTGTTTCCATTGCTTGTTGTTTGACTGCCTCATCCACCATTGATGAGACAGATGAATTAGAAGTACAACTACTATAATAAAATGTCACTCCCTTCGAGTCGATTTCGTACACTCACTACTTCTTACGACCTTCTATGGTCTCCAAATAAATAGGATCATAGTCACTTAGTTGAAGATCCATAGAACCCTCAACTTGTTGATGAGCAACTATCACACATTCCTCCATTAGGTCCTAAGATAAAACAGAGAAAAAAACTATTATAGATATACAAAAATAAAATAAATATTTTGCATTCCAAACAATTTTCAAAATGTACTGTAGTATTATAAAATCTTATTAATATAGCAAGTACTTACAGCAATCATCTGAGACTTATTGTCAATAAACTGACCATCCACTCTCTTCACATGTATCTTTTTGAAAATCTCATAATAATTTGGTTCTCGACCCAATTCTCTAGCCTAGAATAATTTTTTATCAAGTCATTAAAAAACAAATTATCAAAAGATTTAAAAAAATTAATAAAACCATGTAGAGATATGGTTTATTAGACTATTAGGATAACCATTAAATATATAAATGTTTAAAATTTTAAAATTGAACCATATCTCAAGCGTGCTCAATGCTCGACTTTGACCCTCATGTGTGTCGACAAATTCTTGTACCTAGTCCAGCTACCTCACTTCGTTGAATTTTGCTAGTAATATCTGATTTTTTCTTCACATCTGGCTCCTCCCAATACTTAATCCACTTGGGCCAATTATCCTAGGATATAAAATCAAGCATTTCTTTCATAATCTTCAATTTATGGACAAAATCAGAATATCATTGAGCATCTTTGATCTCGCAAAATGACTTTATCTCTCCATCAAACTTGGGTGCCCATGTGCACTGATTCTATATATAGAAAAATTACAAAAGAATTTATATTAACAACAAGAATGTAATTATTTACTGCTTGAATAATAACCAATATAATAGTTAAGTAATTTGATAATTATTTTTCCATGCTTTTGTTTTGTTATTTTTACCTGAAAGTCATTAAAATATGACTCTTTTATTGATTCAAAAACTTTCTTCTAGGAGAATGCTTTAGAATTAGTCATTTTCTTGAAAGACTTTGTATTTATAGTCTAACACTTATGAGATGAAATAAAATTGTACAAATAAATAAATAACATTGAAAACAAATAAATAAAAAAAAATTTTTTCAAGTCATTTTTACATATTCCTTTTACCTCTCATCCACAATCTTAATTTCTAACTTTTCTCTAACTACAAAGGAAGGTACAACATTTGATGATGTCGTTGGTTTTGTAAATGGAGAAACTATCGTTGTAAAATATGGTGTAGAAGATAAAGATGGAACAAAAGTGTGTGCAGGAAGCACAATGGGTTGTGGGCTTATATCTGATAAAGGTGATAATAAGGTCTCATTAATGGTGATGGTGATAGAAATAAAGATGATGATTGTGATGTTAAAGTATGGATATGGTGGCTATGAGATGGTACTGATTTTGCAATATGATGTAGCATACTAGATGAATTTGGTTCATTTTTGTGTCCATGTCCACTTACACCATGGCCACGTCCTTTAGGCACCATCTGCTGTACAAAATAAAACATAGAACAAATAATAGAGATTTTATGAACAAGCATGCATTTTAGAATAAAACACACCAATAGATTTCAACAAAATATAGAAAGTCTTTGATAGTTTAATATTATAATAAAATTATAACAATTTAATTATCAGTATCACTGTCATCCTCCAATGGATATTTTGATATTTCATCTGATTCCAAAAGAAGTTCAAACTCATCTTCAAATAGAAATAGATCATCTTCAATTTCTATTAGGCCACCATTTGAGTCGCATAAATTTTATGGATCTTTATCTATATTCACAGGCTCAATATTATTTATGTTATCTTCCTGGAATGCCGGTGTAATATCTAAGTCTGCACTTCTTTGTTGCGATGTTGGTACTTCAAATTTTGATCAAGCTTTGATTTTGTAAATCACCAACTAATCACTCTTATCACGAGATAAACTTGAATATGTACAATAATATACTTGAGCAGCTTGAACTGTCATGATAAATAGCTCATATCGATTATATCTATGTTTATGGTTAACATCCACTAGCTTATAATCTAAATGAATCTTTGTGTCCTAATATTGTGTAGGATCAAACCATTCGCACTTAAATAATGCAATCTTATTATTTGCTAGTCCAGGATACTCCAACTCAATAACTTTTTTGAGTTGACCATAATAATCAATCTCATCTGCACTATAACCCGAGCCTTTAATGCATACACAACTATTCATTATTGTTTTAAAAGAACCATGCTGGATTGTGTGAAATTTATATCTATTAACAAAATACCCAGGATTGGTTGTCATATATCTAAACGGGCCTTTACTTAGATTCTGAATGAAAATATTTGAATCTCCAAATTTAAGGATCAATTGCTTGTGACATAAATTAAAAAAATGATATTAACAAATAAAAGATAATAATAAATTAAATAATTTTCAAATTTAAAACTTAATAATTCTCACATAATGTTTGAACCAATTCGCAAATTTAGTTTTTAGCATATAATCGACATCATTGTTGGAAATTGTTGGTTGCTTATATTTTAACTACTCAATATAAATACTGCACCAATATAAAAAAAGAGAAAAAAATGTATATCAATTTTTAATAATTCCTATTAAAGATAAAATTAAACTATGATTAAACATGCAAACATTTTGGGTATACATACTCAATATATGGTGCAACCTCTTCACAATTAAGTAAAACATAGCTCCGGGTTACTTTGTACTCTTCATCTATCATACATCTTTTCATTTCTCTTCCAAATTCTCTTCCAAGGTGCTTGAAGATAGATAATTTGTCCACAGAATCATCTTCTACCAGCACATAACCTTCATCATTCCGCATCATATTTTTATTCTTTGTATTGACATGATCCTTAAAATAATAAGAACAAAATGATGATGATTCTTCTACTAAATATGCATTGGAAATTGAACCTTTAACTATTGCCTTGTTTCTAACATTCAATTTCAACTTACGAAGATTCCTACAACCACAATGTTAGATTTGAATTATATTAAATTAGAATATTACTTTATGTATGAAATAATAAAACACAACAAATTATATGTATTTACCTCTCTAAAAGATATATCCACCTATATTGCACTGGCCCTGCTAGCCTTGCTTCCTATGCCAAATGGACCGGCAAATGCTTCATTGAGTCAAAAAAAACTCGGTGGGAATATTCATTCAAGCTTACAAATAATAAGTGGAATGTCATTCTCCAGCCTCACCATGTCATTTGTGTTGATTGTGGTTGTAGTTAGCTGTTTGAAAAACAAACTAAGTTTTGTAAGGACCTTCCAAAAACTTAGGTAAGTAATTCATAGAATGAAGTTGGTATTAATCTATGCATAAATATATGACAGTCATGACTTTTCATTCCAAATAACTTAAGATTTTTTATATCCATGCATCTACCCATATTTGACACATATTCATCAAGGAATTTCAAATTTTTAACCCATTCACTCAATATCTATCTTGCCTTCTTATCAAGTGTGTAGCAAGCTTTAGAGAATTTTTCTGTTGTCTCATCCAGTTTCAATTTAGGACGCCGACAATAATCATTCAGCTCTTATCATGATTTTAAAGTGTCTTTTATTTTTCTGTCTACATTAAAAATAGTATTAAAAATATTATCAAACACATTTTTTTCATTATGCATTACCTCTGAGTTATGACGAATTAAATTGAACTTTCAATAGGGCAAGTCCCAAAATATACTATGTTTCCTCCAGCCAAATATATTGCCTATTGGTCCATTACTTCCAGTAGCATCCTTTTCAGTTATATTATTCAAACCCAAACTCTGAATCTCTGTCATCATCTCCTGAACGAACTATTGGTGCAAATATCATCACAATTTTATTTTTTCAAAATGCAGTTCTATTTCTTCGAAATGGATGATTTGTAGGTAGAATCTTATGATGGTTACCAAACCATGATTGTTTACCACTAAATTTGAGGGTAAATACATCAGAATTTGTCATGCAATATGGGCATGCGAATCGTTCCATAGTACTCCAGCCAGACAATATTGAATATGCATAAAAGTCACTTACCATCCACATAAGGGCTGCCCGTATAATGAAATTTTTCTTCTTTGAGATATAATATGTATTCACGCCAACATCCTACAAATGATTTAACTCTACAATAAAAGGCTGTAAGAAAACTTTCAGCATGTCTTTTAGATTTTTTGGCCCTTGAACCAATATTGACAAAAAACATATATTACTCATTCATACACAACCTTGGAGGCAAGTTATAAGGTGTCACTATCATTGACCATGTTATATACTATTGTCTAGATTGCCCAAATGGCTGAAATCCATCTGTGCGGAGACTCAATCTCACATTTCGACTTTCAACTACAAAATCTTGATGTATATAATTAAAATGCTTCCAAGCAAGTGAATCTGATGGATGACGTATTACTTCTTCTTCAACCTCATGCTCGGGATGCCACCTCATATCTTTTGCTGTAGCATTTGATGCATATTGTCTCTGTAATCAAGAAATTAATGGAAAATAATACATCTTCTTAAATACAACCTTTAATTTTTGTGGCATATCTACAACACGAGGTGCCTTCTTAAATCGATGATGATCACAAAACTCACAGCTAATAAAATCACTATCACCACCCCAATATAACATACATCCATTTAAACAACAATCAATTTTTTCCACTAGTAGACCCATTCCTCATAGTAACTTCTTAGTATTATAAAAGTTGTTAGTGATGAAATTATTATCCAGAACGATCTCCTTCATCAGTTCTATCACTTGATCAAATAATTTCTCAGATATGATTTTTTGACTTAATGCTCATAAGTCGAGCCACAAGTGACAATTACGAATATGTTTTACAACCAGGCCACAACTCTTTATCTGCAGCTTTAAGCATTTAATAAAATTTCTGAGCTTCAGGATTGGGTGGTTTATTCATGTAATCCATATTGAAGTCAGCACCAGTAGCTTACGTGATCATTTGGTGGTATGTGTTTGATGATTCTTCACCACAAACAAATGATTCAATACCCTTATTCTAGTCAATGTTTAGAGCCATTATAATTTCTCCATAATAAATCCAAATAAAATAATTTGGCATAAAATCATATTTAGCCAAATGGTATCTTATAGTGTTTGCATCATGAAAATGGATATTTTGACACTTGTGATGATTATATGGACACTTAATTTTTTCTCCATCCATCCATCTCGATTGACTACGTGCAAAATTGATGAAAGTTTCAAGCCTAGTCAAAAAATATTTATTCAAAATTCCTTTAACAAAACTTCCGTACATCCACTGACGATCTGAACTCATTTTGCCCTATTTTTTTACAAAAAATAATTCTCAATCATTATTTTAAATTAAACATTCTATTACTTCAAAATATACTAAATTAAATAAAATTACGTACAAATGAAAATTTAAAAAATAAATATCATGAATATCAAAGCAGTCATTTGCAGAATTTACATGAATAGATAAAGTAATTTTTAGCATGATAAAGATTAATAGATATCACTATAATACTAGATAAAAGGAGCAAAATGCGATAATGCACAAGAAAGGAAAGAAAAAAAAGACATTTAAAGTTTGACGGGGGAGACGGGGAGAGAGAGAGAGAGAGAAGGTTGGGAGAGAGAGAGGGGGGTAAATAAATGGGGAGACGAGGGGAGAGAGAGGGAGAAATAGAAAGAGGGGGAGAGAGAAATGGTGAAATGAAGAGAGAGAAATAGAGGGAGAGAGAGAGAGAGAGAGAGGGACGGAGAGAGGGAGAGAGAGAGAGAGGAAGAGAGCGGGTGAGGGAAAGAGAGGTGGAGAAAGAGGGAGAGAGAGAGAGAGAGAGAGAGAGAGAGAACAAGCAAGAAATGAGAGCGAGAAAGAAAATAACAAGAGAGAGTATGACAAAGAAAAAGAGGAAGAGAGTGACAGAAAGAATTATAGAGGGAGAGAGAGACACATTAGAGAGTGAAAGTGTTATAATGAAAATTTATATAAAAGAAAATAAAATTTCTTCTGTACAAACTTATCAAATATTATATCTTTTGTCATACATAAGTTCATATTTGAGCCTGAGGCCTAAGGAATGGGATTAGGTAAAAGTACGACACTTATTTGTATTATACCATATATGAGCCTAATCAAAGGACACTCTCATGATATGTGCTTACATATTGTTGATATTATATCTTTTGCCATTTAATTTCAAGTTAGTGTAATAAATTAGTATTATCCCATATATAATTATATGTTAGGATACATATAGTAAATGTAGTTATAAATAGTTACATATAGTTAAACATATAATTATATATAGATATAAGTATACAAGTAGTTATAAGTAAATATAAATAAATGTATACAAAGTTATAAATTATTATATAGATTTACATATATGTATACATATATGTATACATAATTAAAAATAAAGTTATATTTATTTATATAGAGTTTTTTATAGTTATACAAATATATATATATATTAATACACATATAGTTAAACATTATGTTGTATGTTTTTATACATATAATTTAAATATAGTTACATGTGGTTATACATATAGTTACACGTATAGTTAAACTTATATTTATACATGTATGTATATATATTTTTCATATAATTTCATTATTTATACATATAGTTATGTATAGTCATGGATATACTAAAATACATTTTTTATACTAATATATAAAAATGTATATTAATTATATGTTGTTAATTATATATCTAAATATAGTTATGTATAAAGTTTTATAGTTATACATATAGTAAGATAGAATTATTTATAGTTATATGTTATTATATATATAATATATATAGTTATAAAAAATTATATATATTTAAACATTTAGTTATATATATATATATTCATACGAGTATTTATATTTAGTTATACATAAATATATACAATGTTATAAACAAATATATTGATTTAAATATATGTATACATATATGTATTAATAGTTAAAAATAGAGTTATATTTAATTATATAAAGTTTTATTTAGATTTACAAATATTTTTATATAGTTATACACATATAATTAAACATAATGTTGTATGTTTTTATGCATTTAATTATTAATATAGTTATATGTTGTTATACATATAGTTACACATATAGTTATACTTATATTTATACATGTAGCTATATATATTTATTCATATAATTTTATATATTTATACATATAGTTATGTATTGTCATAGACATAGTAAAATGCATTTTTATATACTAATATATACAAATGTATATTAAATATAAGATATAAATAATATATTTAAATATGTTTATGTATAAAGATTTTATAGTTATAAATATAATAAGATACAATTATTTATTGTTATATGTTATTATACATATAGTCTATATAGCTATAAATATTTTCATATAGTTAAACATATAGTTATATATAAATATATTCATACAAATAGTTATACAAAAATATATAAAGTTATAAATAAATATATAGATTTACATATATGTATACATAGTTACAAATATAGTTATATTTAATTATATAGAGTGTTGTATAGTTATACAAATATTTATATATAGTTATACAAATATTTATATATAGTTATACAAATATTTATATATAGTTATAAACTTATAGTTAAATATAATGTTGTATGTTATTATACATGTAATTATAAATATAGTTACATGTGGTTATACATATAGTTACACATATAATTATACTTATATTTATACATGCAGGTATATATATATATTTTTATATAATTTTATATATGGTAAAATACTTTTTTATATACTAATATATAAAAAAGTATATTAAATATATGTTGTTAATTATATTTTTAAATATAGTTGTGTATAATATTTTATAGTTATACATATAGTCAAAGACAATTATTTATAGTTATATGTTCTTATACCTTTGGGATCCAATGGAAAAAATTTATAAAACAGAAAACAAACAAGTTTGGCTTATAACAGATCAGCACAATGTAAATGTAGTCTTGTATTTCAGGCGTGCAAAATATAAATATAAATACAAATTGAATCCTCTTGAGAAACAGATGATGTCATCCACATAACAGAACAAAATTCAAGCAAAATAGGCATAGACTAGATCCACATCTAGATATGTCAACAAAATTTGTCTCAACCTACTTAAATTGTTTATGACTTGAAGGCAATGTAATCAGAAAGCCAATCAAGACCCTTGTAGAGGCCCTCGCCAGAGGTAGCACGGGCACTCTAATGTACCATTGGCGTTGGCGAAAAGAGTGATGTCCTAGATTGTTAGTAATTTTAGCTACATTCATCACATTGGGAAGATCTTGCTTATTGGCAAACACCAGCAAAACTGCATATCAAAGCTTTTCCTAGTTAGCATCCAATGCAACTCATCTCTGGCTTCAACAACTCAATCTCTGTCATTATTGTCCACCACAAATATGAGACATTGGGTATTTTGGAAGTGATCCCGCCAGAAAGGGTGAATCTTGTCGTGACCCCCAACATCGCACATAGTGAATTTGATGTTTTTATATTCAAAAATCTTTACATTGAAGACAATATTAGGAATTGTGGTGACAATTTCACAAAGCTTTAACTTATACAGAATGGTTGTCTTACCGCCAACATCAAGACCTAGCATCAAAATCCTCATCTCCTTGTTGGCAAACAGCATGCTGAACAGCTTTGTGAACATAAACCCCATTTCTTCCACAAAATCTCAATCCCTTTGTCATTTGGCAGTAAAGAGATCTAATGAGAGAGAAACAGAATCAATAGACCTCAAGATATGGTCACCAGAGAGGGAGGTTAACCTCTATATGTTCTTATACATATAGTATATATAATTAAAAATAGAGTTATATATAGATAAACATATAATTATATATAGATATATTCAATCAAGTAGTTATACATAAATATATACAAAGTTATAAATAAATATATAAATTAAATTATATGAATACATATATGTATACATAGATACAAATATAGTTATGTTTAATTATATAGAGTATTATATAGTTATACAAATATGTATATATAGTTATACACATATAGTTATAAATATGTATGTGATTAAAGATATAGTTATATATAACATTTTTATAGTTATACAAATAGTAAAATACAATTATATATAGGTATATATTATTATACCTATGATTTATTTTGTTAAAAATATAGTTATATAGAATTACTCATATAGTTATAAAATAGTATATAGTTAAAAAAATAGTTATATATAGTTATTAATATAGTTATAAAAATTGTTTACATAGTTACAAATATAGTTAAATATAATTATGAAAAGTTTTATATAGTTATACAAATATTTATAAAAAGTTATCTTATACTATGAAAATAACACACTCTAAAATGCCGAATTGAATTACACCACTACAGAGAAAGAAGCTGTATCAATAATCTTTTCTTTTGGAATGTTAATATCATATTTAGTGGGAACCAAAGTCATAATAAATACTAAATATTCTATAATCAAATATCTCATAGAAAAGAAAGATGTTAGGCCTAGATTGATTTGATGGATTTTACTATTACAATAGTTTGAACTAGAGATATTAGATATGATATATACATATAATCAAAATTGATAATAGCTTATCAAGACTAGAAAAAGAAGATAGAAGAGCTGTTGAAGAAAATATTAGATATATTTTTTTATGTGAACAAATTATAGTATTGAATGAAAATGTAACACCATGGTATTTAGTATTGAATGAACCTTTTTCATTTCAAGTATTACTCTGATCAAATTTTGAGACAAAATGTTATAGATGAAAGATTAGTTATATCTTACAATAATGTCACTTTTTGCTCATGCTCTCACGAATTTGTGTAACATGTTAATGTTTATGTGCTCAAGTATTTTTCTTCTCAAAATTAATGTTGATATTTACATATATATGCATAAATATATATGTGCATATACACTACCCTACACACACACACACATTTATACATCCATATACATTACTATACATTATATATCAGCATACACCTTTTTGTACTTTTGTATATATTCACACATGTATCTACATTTTCAATGTTGTGTGTATATACTTGTATGCATGCCTATACTATTGTACAACCACATAAACAAACACATGTATCTATATACATAATGTATTTTTAAAGTTACACATGAAACTATATATATATATATATATATATGTGTGTGTGTGTGTGTGTGTGTGTGTGTAAATGTATTTAAAATTTTTTGATTTTGAAAATTTAATTAAAATAAAATATTAAATATTGTACATATTTTATAAAATATTGTAAATTCTTTATATTTAAAACAAATATTTGTGTGCGTGTATGTGTATGTGTGTGTGAAACATATTAATGCGTAAAATGAAATTATAAATTAAATATATGAGCTTCTATTATATTCAAATAGTCATTTTTGTAATATTTATATTAAAATAACTATCATTATACTCATATAAATAAATGAAGTTGACATATTTGTAAATTATTTTGGTTTTATAATTATGTTAAAAATGAAAATATAGTTCATAAATAGATAATATTGTTTTTGTTTTTCTAAGTAATTTTTTTATTAAAATATTAATGTCTATGATACATTTCTACCTATTATTTATTGTTATTAATAAATTTTTAGAAACTTTAATATTCAAACAAATATAATGTAGTGCATATAAATACTTGCCTTTAAAATTTTTTAAAAATCAATTATTTTTTAATTATGTTCAAACAAAACAGATTACCATAAAATAATATGAGTAAATTTTTCTACAAGTAATTATTTTTTTTATTCAAAATATATAAATGACCATATAAATATATGAATTTGTTTTTTTAAATAATTATTTTTAATTTTTTTTTTCAAATTGAATACATGATAATGTTTTTTTTTGTAAGTAATAGATATATTTCAAACATTTTGTATTTATAATAAATATAACATATTGCATATTATGAGGTGCAAATTTTATTTTATAAATACATTTTATTTTTAAAGTTTTATCTTTGTAAATTGAAACTACATCACATATATATTTTAGAAATTTTTTATAATTTTTATTACACAAACATATTTTTATTTGTTTTAAAATTTACAACATAAATTTTAACAAAAGAACATTTTATTAGAAATTAATTTTAGTTAAATGATATTAAGTAAAACAAAAATACAAACCCTAGACATATTAAATCATAATAATTTATACAAACATATAAAAATACAATAAAAATATATTTAAGGTTAAAATAATTAAATTTAAGTTTTGAAATATATGGAAAAATGATAAAGATTTATACAATATCCAAAAAAACATGTATGAATGAGATGAATGATATGAAAAGATATTACATTTCTGAAGCATGTAGTTATACGTGCTGTAGATGTAGTTATATATAGTTTTTCATGTAATTATATATATTTAGACATATGACTATGTATAGGTATTGAAGTAGATAAATATATTTAAATATAGTAATATGTTGATATACATATTGTTAAATTTATTTATATATAGTTATTTATCTATATATATATGTGTATGTATATGTATATTAAATATATTTATATATAGTAATATGTTGTTATATTTATATATAGTTATGTTTATGTATACTATTTTTATAGTATAGATATAGTAAAATACACTTATATAAGAAATTTGAATTATATCACACAATCATATTCATGTATAGTTATGTTTAGATACACTTATATAAAATGCACTTATGTTTATGTATACGGTTTATGTATATACTTATGTATATATATATATCTATGTATATTAAATATACACTGTTATATTTATATATAGTAATGTTTATGTATACTATTTTTATAGTTATAGATATAGTAAAATACACCTATTTAGAAATTCGAATTATATCACACATGCATATTGATGTATAAATATGTTTAGATATGCTTGTATAAAATACACATATAATTATGTATAATGTATATGTATACTATTTATATATAGTTATGTATATTAATGTAGATAAATAAATTTATATAGAGTAATATGTTGATATACATATTGTTAAATACATACATATATATATATATATGTGTATGTATATGTGTATATTAAATATACATTGTTATATTTATATATAGTTATGTTTATGTATACTACTTTTATAGTTTTAGATATAGTAAAATACACTTATATAAGAAATTCAAATTATATCACACATGCATATTGATGTATAGGTATGTTTAAAAACACTTATATAAAATACACTTATGTTTATGTATAATGTTTATATATAGTTATGTATATTGATGTAGATATCAAATCTGCATAGCTTATAGTATTTATGTATACTGTTTAAATATAGTTATGAATATTAATGTAGATAAATACATTTATATATAGTAATATATTGATATACATATTGTTAAATACATTTATATATATTTATATATCTATATATATGTATATTAAATATACATTGTTATATTTATATATAGTTATGTTTATGCATACTATTTTTATAGTTATAAATATAGTAAAATACACTTATATAAGAAATTCAAATTATATCACACATGCATTTTAATGTATAGTTGTGTTTAAATATACTTATATAATATACACTTATGTTTATATATATTGTTTATGTATACTGTTTATTTATATTTATGTATATTGATGTAGATATCAAGTCGGCATACCTTTAACTGTTTATGTATACTATTTATATATAGTTATGTATACTAATGTAGATAAATACATTTATATACAGTGATATGTTTATATAAATATTATTAAAAATCATTTATATATAGTTATATATATATATATATATATATATGTATATTAAATATACATCATTATATTTATATATATAGATATGTTTATGTATATTGTTTTTATAGTTAGAGATATAGTAAAATACACTTATATAAGAAATTCGAATTATATCACACATGCATATTGATGTATAGTTATGTTTAATTATACTTGTATAAAATACACTAATGTTAATGTATATTTTTTATGTAAACAGTTTATATATAGTTATGTATATTGATGTAGATATCAAGTCGGCATACCTTATACTATTTATGTATATTGTTTATATATAGTTATGTATATTAGTATATATAAATACATTTATATATAGTAATATATTAATATAAATATTGTTAAATACATTTATATATAGTTATATATGTGTGTGTGTGTGTGTGTGTGTATTAACGTTGTTGTATTTATAGTTAGTTATGTTTACGTATACAATTTTTATAGTTATATATATATTGTAAAATACTCTTATATAAGAAATTCGAATTATATCACACATGTATATTGATGAATGGTTATGTTTAAATACACTTATATAAAATATACTTATGTTTATGTATAACATTTTTGTATACTGTTTATATATATTATGTATATTGATGTAGATATCAAGTCGGCATACCTTATACTATGTATGTATATTATTTATGTTTTCTTTTTATATATAGTTATGTATATTAATATAGATACATACATTTATATATAGTAATATGTTGATAGACATATTGTTAAATACATTTATATATAGTTTTGTGTGTGTGTGTGTGTGTGTGTATTAAATATTCATTGTTATATTTATATATAGTTATGTTTATGTATACTATTTTTATAGTTATAGATATAGTAAAATATACTCATATAAGAAATTTGAATTAAATAACACATGCATATTGTTGTATAGGTTTGTTTAAATACACTTATGTTTGTGAAAAATTTTTATGTATACTGTTTATATATAGTTATGTATATTGATGTAAATTTAAGTCGGCATACCATATACTGTTTATGTATCCTATTTATGTATATTGTTTATATATAGTTATGTATATAAATGTAGATAAATACATTTATATATGGTAATATGTTGATATACATATTGTTATATATATTTATATATAGTTATATATCTATATAAGAAATTCAAATTATATCACACATGCATATTGATGTATAGATATGTTTAACTACACTTATATAAATTACACTTATGTTTATGTATCCTATTTTTATATAATTATGTATATTGATGTGGATATCATGTCGGCACACCTTATACTATTTATGTATGTTGTTTATGTATACTATTTATATATAGTTATGTTTATTAATGTAGATAAATACATTTATATATAGTAATATGTTGATATATATATTGTTAGATATATTTATATATAGTTATATATATATATATATGTATGTATATTAAATATACATTGTTATATCTATATATAGTTATGTTTATGTATACTATTTGTATAGTTATAGATATAGTAAAATACACTTATATAATAAATTAGAATTATATCACACATGCATATTGATGTATAGTTATGTTTAAATACACTTATATAAACTACACTTATCTTAAACTATACTATATATGTATAATATTTATATATAGTTATGTGTATCAATGCATATATCTAGTTGGCATACCTTATACGGTTTTTGTATATTGTTTATATATAGTTATGTATATTAATGTAGATAAATACATTTATATATAGTAATATGTTTATATACATATTGTTAAATACATTTATATGTAGTTATATAGCTATATATACATAGATTTATATTAAATATACGGTGTTATATTTATATATAGTTATGTTTATGTATACTATTTTTTTAATTTTATATATATATATAGTAAAATACACTTATATAATAAATTCGAATTATATTACACATGCATATTGATGTATTGTCATGTTTAAATACACTTATATAAAATATACTTATGTTTCTATATGCTATTTATATATAGTTATGTATATTGTTTATGTATGCTATTTATATATAGTTATGTATATTGATGTAGATATCAAGTTAGCAAACCTTATACTGTTTATGTATACTATTTATATATAGTTATGTATATATATATAGATATATACATTTATATATAGTAATATGTTAATATACATTTTGTTTATTTACTTTTATATATAGTTATATATCTATATATATGTGTGTGTATATTAAATATACATTATTATATTTATATATAATTAAGTTTATGGTTACTATTTTTATAGTTATAGATATAGTAAAATACACTTATATAAGAAATTCGAATTATATCACACATGCATATTAATGTATAGTTATGTTTATATACACTTTTATAAAATACAATTATGTTTATGTATACTATTTATGTAAACTATTTATATATGTTTATGTATATTGATGTAGATATCAAGTCGGCATACCTTATACTATTTATGTATACTATTTATATATAGTTATATATATTAGTGTAGATAAATACATTTATATCATAATATGTTTATATACGTATTGTTAAATACATTTATATATAGTTATATATATATGTATGTATGTATATTAAATATACGTTGTTATAATTATATAAAGTTATGTTTATGTATACTGTTTTTTGTTATATATATATTGTAAAATTCACTTATATAAGAAATTTGAATTAATCACACATGCATACTGATATATAGTTATGTTTAAATACAGTCATATAAAATATACTTATATTTATGTATATTGTTTATGTAAATTGTTTATATATAGTTATGTATATTGATGTAGATATCAAGTCAGCTTACCTTATACTATTTTTGTATACTGTTTATATTTAGTTATGTATATTAAAGTAGATGAATTCATTTATATATAGTAATATGTTGATATACATATTGTTAAATACATTTATATATAGTTATATATATATATATATATATATATATATATATAAAATACATTGTTATATTTATATATAGTTATGTTTATGTATATTGTTTCTATAGTTATAGATATAATAAAATACACTTATATAAGAAATTTGAATTATATCACACATGCATATTGATGTATAGTTATGTTTAAATACACTTATATAAAATACACTTATATTTATGTATACTGTTTATATATATTGTTTATATATAGTTATGCATATTGATGTACATATCAAGTCTGCATACCTTTTACTTTTTATGTATATTGTTTATATATAGTTATGTATACTAATGTAGATAAATACATTAATATATATATTAATATGTTTATATACATATTGTTAAATATATATATATAAATAGTTATGTGTGTGTGTGTGTGTGTTAAATATACGTTGTTATATTTATATATAGTTATGTTTATGTATACTATTTTTTTGGTTATATATATATATATATAGTAAAATACACTTATATAAGAAATTCGAATTATATCTCACATGCATATTGATGTTTAATTATGTTTGAATACACTTATATAAAATACACTTATGTTTATGTATATTGTTTTTATATACTATTAATATATAGTTATGTCTTTTGGCGTAGATATCAAGTCGGCATACCTAAGTATGTATATTGTTTATATATTATTTTTGTATACTTTGCACCATCAAAATTCACACACTAACAATGCATTATATCATAAATGCATGAAGTATGTATACGAATAAGTTTATATACGCAATCTAAGCATACCATGGTGATTAAAGAAGAATTTCGGAAACAAAAAATAATAGAATCAAAATACTTAATCTTCGATTAAGCAATCCAAAATAATCGATGAAGAATAAATGTATAAAATGTTTCTTAAATCAATAACAAATTTAAACTTAAACCTCAATTAAAATTTGATGCGTTAGTGTCGAGAGAGAGATGGCGGAATGTGGAGAACTTCGCTTCACTTGTTAGAGATTCTCACGTCTTGACAGAATGTATATAATAGCAAAATATTTATATTTTTAGTTATTAAAACATTAAATAAACAATATATATATATATAATACAAAAAACTCATTAATTTTATTCACTATCAAAATTTTTTCCACAAAATTAATATGCGTATAGCAAATTACTCATGAAAAACAAACACCTTACAATTTTTTATTGTAATATTTATTTAAACAATAAATATATAAACAATTAAAAAAAATATGTTTAACCTTATAAAAAAAATATCAAATAGGTACAAAATTAACAAACTTCATATATTAATACATACATGAAAAGATGATTTGTCTTCTTGCCACTCGCCTAAGAGTTATAAAATATTCATAATGTTAAAAACTATATAAAAATGTATATTTTATGGTTATAAATTGTTAAAAATTCATATTAATTTTTATGAAGATAATATGAAATAATTTTAAAGGCATAAAATTTCATATTATTCTATATCATTAATAATTTTTAAAATTCAAAAAATTACTTAAAGTGAGAATATAATTAAAAAAATATATATTTATTATTTTAATAAAAACTTAATGTTAAAAGCTAATAGTAAAAATATTACATAATTGTTTAATTCTTATAAATTTTAGCAGGAGCAAATATATATGTGTTTATTTATAAATATTTATTTATTTTCTTTTAACTTTATTGAAAAATTGTATATTTTTATTATATTTCAAGATTTTCAAATTTTGTATTAATTATTTTTTTAAAGTTTCCTATAATCATTAAATATTTTTTTTACTTATTTTAATATTAATATTTACTAGTTTATTTGTCAATACAGATATTTTTGAAAATATTATCTATTTTATCATACAATGAATATTATTTTACATTTATATTAGTAGAAATTTTAATGTATGTTAATTTAATTTTTAAAATATCAAAAAAAAATTATTAAACTTATTGAATTAATTATTTAATGTTACTTTATACAAAATTTTAAGTTTCTTAATTAAAAATTTTAGAAATTTTTTTTGTATACATTTTTTAAAAATTAATACAGCATATAAATAGTTATTTTAGTCCTTATTAATATAATTCTTTTCGTATTTTTATATTTTATAAATTTTTTATTTATAATACCATTTTTTTATAATTTTACGAGGAGAATGTATCTTTCAATGATCGCTCATTTATATACCATTAACATGCATTTAATAAATAAAATTAAATGAAATATTAAAGCAAATAATAAATTTAAAAAATTAAATAATTAAATATTATCTAGGGAAATTCCATCACTAAACTTGTCCCTATGTTCGAGATTTAATTAGCTATGGAAGTTCTGTCACTAAATCTGTTGCTATATTACGGATTTAATTAGCTAGGTAAGTTATATCACTAAATCCGTTGATATATTCCGAATTTAATTAGCTAGAGAAGTTCCGTAGCTAAAATCCATCACTATATTCAGGATGAAATTGGCAAGGAAAGTTCTGTCGCTAAAATCTGTCGCTATATTCAGTATGTAATTAGCTAGGAAAATTCTCTCACTAAATCTATCGCTATATTTCGAGAAGTAGTTATCTAGAAAAATTTCATTGCTAAAATCTGTCACTATGATCCAAATGTAATTAGCTAGGTAATTTCGTAACTGAAATTCATCACTATGTACCAGATTAATTAGCTAGAAAAATTGCATTGCTAAATCTATCATAAAATTTCAGTATTTATTAGCTAGAGAAATTTCATCGCTAAATCTGTTGCTATATTCATGATTTTATTAACTAGGTTAATTCAGTTGCTAATCAATTACTAAATTCCCCACTTTTCTTGAGCAGAATTTTAAGAAAATATTTCGTCCCTAATCCCTAGTTAATCCGTTGCTAAATTCTTCGCTTTTCTTGAGTAGAATTTTACGAAAATATTCCATCGCTAATCCGCATGTAAATTCCCCTATTTTCTTAAGTGGAATTTTATGAAATTATTTCATCTTTAATCAGTCATTAATCCATTATAAATTTTTATTTCAATGAAAAATCTGAAATCTCTTACTATTCCCTAGCTAATCCCTTGCAATTTAGCTATGGATAGTTCCCTAGCTAAAATTCCATAGATAAATCAATATTTTCTTATAGTATACTTGTATAAAAATATCTATATATAACTATATGTTTAATTATATATAACTATTTATAACTATATATATTATATGTAAAATAATATATACCTATAAATAATTGTATCTTAGTATATGTATAATTTTAAAAGTTTTATGCATAATTATATTTAAACATAACATGATTGTGTCTAAGCTAACTCCATTCATTTTAACTCTATCGCATAACTCCAAAAAAATAGTGAGATGCCCATTTGGATCCTCCGATATCATCCTTCTATACTAATACTAATAAAATACCTCTATCAAACTAAGCTTCAACTCAAAATAGTTAACTTTCACCAGAAGAATCTAAATCCTCAAATAAGTATCCATAACCATGGGTCTCTAATAATTGAATGAAGTCTGGCAAGATTTGAGCTATTGGACAACCAATCCCTTACTGCTATGGGCTGCTATATACGTAATTTGTTTTTTTAATAATCTATTTGTATAACCAAATATTTTTTCTATTTTAATATTTTCATGTAAGTGCAGGAAAGAAAATATTAAGAGGTCGAGAATGCAGCAATAGCATAATAATGGATGTCCTACTCCGGTTAAATGAAGCGAGAGAATTTTTAATATAAAATATTTTGTAATTTTATTTTCGGGTAGCTGTTTTTGGACCCGTGGAACTATACATCATCTCTCTCTCTTCTCTCTGCATGATTTATCACGACTGTTCTGTGTGCTGCATACTGTAAGATAATTTTCTGTTGGTTTAATCTGTAACACATAAACATTTTCTGGTGGATGTAGCTAGTCGTACTGAGCGACTAGCGAACCACGTTATTTTTGGTATTTATTTCTCGTTTTTTGATTCTGTCATGGATGGTTGCTGGATTGGATATATATATTGCTTATTTTCTATTGTTTCTGTTATTTCTATATCTTAATCTCACTACAATGGAAGCGCAATTGCTCAACATGTGCCTTTCTATTATTGTTTGTTCTTTCAAAAGCTACTTTCTCTCCTCTTCTTTTTCAAAATACTTCTTTTTATTCTCTTAATTTATACGTCTAAAGGTGTTAGCTTAGTCCTAATGTTTTTACTCATATAAGATATGGTGGTTGAAATAAAAAGAAAAGGGAAAAAGAAAAAAAAAAGATAAAATCACTATGATTATAAGATAAATATAAGGGATACAATAAAAATCTCAGTGAAAAAAAAATAATATTATCAAAACTACTAAAAATAAAACTACTCATTTTCAAGGGAAGCTATGTCAACTAAAGATGACTAACTGAACTAGAAAAAGTAATTCATAGCAATATTGCCAAAAAATTATTGTGATTTTGTTACAATACCTAATTTATATTTAGGTACATCCTAAAAGATAGTTGGGTGAGAGTCTCTTATCTGACATCATTCTATAAGTATATAAGCTGTATAAGAAATAAATTAGATCTTTAGTCTAGATATTGATTCCATAGGGATTGCACATGTATGTTAGATTATTCAAGAATACTTAATAGCTACTCTAGTAAGCATAATAAATAAGATTCAAGTCATAAATCCTAGATTTCATGGATGATTCATATTTTTATTTATGATATAATTAAAATAGCCTTGTCATTATTATGCTCAAACATAGGATGAAAGCTAGATAATTATGGAATGACTTTTTCCCCTACGAGCATATAATATGGTTATTAATTATTGATCTCTTTATTAAGATGAGCCTCTCATCGCTATTCCTTAATATGGTTTTTATAATGTTGATTATATTTATGTATAACTACTTATAACTACTTGTATGAATATCTATAAATAACTATATGTTTAATTATATATTATTATTTATAACTATATATAGTATATGTAAAATAATATATAATTATAAATAATTGTATCTTACTATATGTATAACTTTAAAAGTATTATGCATAATTATATATTAATATTAAATATACAGCTTATATTTAATATATATTTGTATATAAAAGTATATAAAAAAGTATTTTAATATATCTATACCTATACATTACTATAGGTATAAATATATAAAATTAAATGAACAAATATATAAACCTACATATATAAATATACATTTAACTATATGTGTAACTATATGTATAACCACATGTAACTATATTTATAATTACATGTATAACAACATACAACATTATTTTAAGCTATATGTGTATAACTATATATAAATATTTGTATATCTAAATAAATGTCTATATGATTATATATAATTATAATTAGAGACAATCGCGTTTGTTAAATAAAATGATTTTTTTAACTTGTCTTGGAAGACGATCGTGAATGGATGTACAAGGGTCGAATAGTGAATGGAATATTCTCTAATGAATGGGGGATAAAGTTAATGAATTTGTTGAGTTTGCTCTGAGACATCCTAAGTGTGTGAATGGTGGTACAGATATAAGGTGTCCTTGCACTTTAGTTAAATGTCAGAATAAAAAATTTTTGAATGTTAATATTGTGAAGATGCATTTGTATAGAAATGATTTTGTGGCGGATTACTATGTTTGAATATACCATGGTGAGAAGCAAGTCCACCTAAGATGTTCAAGTTCAGTACGGGTGTCAGTAATCATTTTTGTTTTAATCGTTAATCATTTTTTTTATTTTCATTGTCTTATGTATTTTTTACCAATATGGCATATGGACGAGGTAAAGGCAACACGTTGCAAGGTCATATGAGGTATGGTATAGGCAGCACGGCTTCATGGATGCCCGAAACTAGTAGAGGGTCATGGGTGGATGAGATGCCACAGTAGACAGAGAAGGTTGTGAATGTATCGCAGCAGTAACATCAGGTGACTGATCCAAATAATGGTCATGAGATTTTGATGAATGATCAATAGAATGGGAGGGAGATGAGAGAAAGGATGGAGATGTTGGAGAGTCTTTCTGAGAGCACCCTATAAATGAGACTCTCCCTATTACTCAATTTGATCCGATAATTAATAATCGGTAAGATATAAAACTTAACAAATAATTTATCAATTTATTATTTTATTTATTACTTGCTAATAAATTTATGGTTATAGGACGAAGTTAGAGCCGTTTGGTTCTATTTATTGTGTTTTGAAGACAAATTTCAATAAGTCTTTTAAACCTAATGGACATAATTGGAAGTCATTCACAGATATAGACCAATTGATGATTTGGAAAAAATTTAAGGTAAATATTACTACCTAAAAATTTTTACATCTTTTATTTATTCTTTTATTCACTGATTAAAAATTATTTATTTATAATTGCAAGAAAGTATACAGGTGGACACATCCAAAGGAGGTGGTCAAAAATGTGTTCTACAAACATACTGCCAGTCATTATAAAGACACAATGTACAAGATCAAAGATAAATGGTTGAAGAAGAAAGAAAAAGATTCGAGTATCCCGGATCATGCTTTCAAGGAGTGGCAGAGCAGATATGAAGATCCGAATTATATGAAGAGGTGTGATAAACATAAAGGCAATCATCGCTCAGGATGGGCTGGAGAGGGTAGTGGCATGTCTACACACACTTGCGGATCTCGCTCTATGCATTAGCACCAACGAGCATTCATATTATTTCTAATTTATACTTTTTATGTTTATTACTTAATGAAATGTGTTCAATTATGCCTAAATTTTATTTCAACATAAGGAATTTTTTATGTCTACACACGGAAATGAAAGCTCATGATGATCAGACTTTCGTTGATCAGAGATCTTGTGCAACATATATAAGTTTCATTAAAAAAATTAACTTTTTTTTGTTTGAATACAAATTAGAATACTTTTCATACATTTTTATGAGGAAATTTTAGCTGTTGCGAATCAAGCATATTCCCAGTCTACTTCAACTTCATGTGTTGGTGCAACAGATAGTTCTCATTCATCAGCTC
The DNA here is from genome assembly GCA_029783825.1 of Sapria himalayana. Lineage (NCBI taxonomy): Eukaryota > Viridiplantae > Streptophyta > Magnoliopsida > Malpighiales > Rafflesiaceae > Sapria > Sapria himalayana. Next base: position 1,769,922 of record JAREIK010001563.1, on the reverse strand, counting down.
TACCAGTTGATATGAATCAGATTTAGTATGTTGCCATTGATGGCAAGGAGAAGATGCCCATCTATGGCATCGGTTCGTCGACATTATCATTCTACTCGCATAGATAACCAAACTATAAAGCTAAATTTTCAGGATTAGTTTTGAATTTGTTCTCAAAGATAAAGGAATTTCAAGACACGATGCGAAATGCGATACAATATCAATTGGCCGATACTAAGCGACGCATGATTGACTATAAGGATGATAGGGATGAGTTGCTTATACATTTTGATTGGCTTTCAAAGAAGTTTCAGGAAGGAGGACTGTAATTCAACCCTGATGATCTACCTCAAATTGTTCGATGTAATGCTCCAGCTACAACATTTACTCCATCACCTGCATCAACACCTGCAGCAACTGCATCAAGACTAGCAGTAGTAGACAGCTCTACCCCAATACCCGACATCTCGCCATGTAGACCAAAAATATCACAGCATAATGATTATGAAACTAGGTTGGATGAACCAAAATTTCTTAATATCAAAGATCGGTAAAAGGTCACCGAATGGTCGGTAATACATTTGGAGATCAATTACCATTCAATGATTTTAAAAGATTTTGGTCAATTTTTGGTCGTAATTTTTTTGGTAATTACCGACCATTTGGAGATAGAGGTGTCAACCGTGCCGGCCCGGCCCGTGCCGTGCCTCGTGCCGGGGCAAGGCACGGCAGCACGGGATCTTCCTGTGCCTATTAGGTTTCACGCGGGCATGCGTGGGCGTGACTCGGCCCCTCACAAAAAAAACCGCGGGTAAGGTCTGATTGGACCCGACCTGCGATCCCGACTCCCGACCCAATCCCAACGGGAAAAAAAAAATTTTCAAATGATATTCATTTTCAGACGTTGGATTCACCTCCAACGGCTAAGGGGTAGAATCCAACGGTCCTCGTGATTCTGCCCCCTAAATATATATTAAAAATTCAAAAAAATATAAAAAAAATATCTTTTTTATAAAAAATTAATATCTTTAATCTATAAATTCTACCCACCTCCCAATAACATTTATGTTTTTCCAAAACATATATCCTCTCAAAATTTTCTCTCTCTCACATAAACCGTGCATTTCTCTCTTGGGCCTCGGGATTTTGCTTTCGGCTAGGATTTTCGTGAAACTCGACTTGAGTTTTGAATATCAGAGCTTGCTATGGTGCACCTTGCATGTGACTGACCTCATTGTGTTTACTGGGTATTTTATTTTATGTTTTTTACTTTCTCTCTCTAAAGTTTCTCTCTCTAGAAAAAATTAGGAAAACATAAAAAATGAAAAATACACCTGACACGTATTTAAATTTGGAAAATGAAAATGTTTGTGTTACACAGAGGTCTGAGGCTGCTGAAACTTTGGTTTCTCCAGTCGTCTCAACCCAAAGTTCTAAAAAACAAAAAACTAGGAGGACTTCTATTGTTTGGACTCATTTTAAAATCATAACACAAAAAAATGTTAGGGGTGAGGAATAAGAAATGGCACAGTGCAAATATTGTATGAGACTATTAACATGCAAGAGTTCATTTGGGACTAGGCACCTTAAGAGGTATGCCGAATTATGTACCAAAAAACATGGACCCTTAGATCCTAGGCAAACCCAACTTGGTACTACATTTTTTGAGACTGGATCAAGTTCAGTCTCAAAGTTTACTCCCTTCATATACTCCAGGGAGTTGGGTAGGGACGGCATGGCTAGGCTCATCATATTGATGGGTCTTCCGATCAGATTTTCGGAAGATCCGAGGGTAGTGCGCATCATACAGACTTATTTTCAATCTTCCTATCGTCGGATTCCTAGGTCCACATCTAGGAATGACATACTAAAGATATATAAGTTAGAAAAACAAAAAATTATTAAGGAATTTATGGCATATAGTGGAGTGGTGTCTGTGACGTCCGATATATGGACATGTCACGATGATTCTTCTTATGCATGTCTCACGAGTCACTATGTAGATTCTAACTGGACAATTAATAAAAAAAATTTTAGGATTCACTGAGATTCTTCATCCTCATGATGGCCCGGCCATTTTTGAGTGTATGATGAAAATCTTTAGAGAATATAAAATTCAAAATAAAATTTTTAGTGTCACATTCGATAACACTTCTAATAATGGAGTAGCGATCAATATGTTTGTTAGGAATATTAGAGATGCACTATTAGGAGAGATCTTTCATGTCAGATGCATGTGTCACATGATTAACCTGATTGTTCAAGCGGGTATGAAGGTGTGTTCCCCCGCGTTGGATAATATACGCAATGCACTAAAGTATATTCGCACTCCTCGCAGACAACAAGAATTTGGTACTATCTGTTTGTCTGCGAATCTTAAGAAGAAGAAATTCCAATCGGATGTGAGACATCGTTGGAATTACACGTACATGATGTTGGAATCATGTGTTGGATACGAACACGTGATATCCGACTACGTCAATAATAAGAGTGACGAACTTATTATTGACGACACTGACTGGGCTTCAGGAATTTCATTTATGAAATTCCTGAAGATATTTTATGACACGACTAACATGTGTTCGTCGGTTTATATGCCCACCACTTGCATTGCACTCCGGTGCATATGCAACATTAGTAGCATGTTTAGGAAGAATCGAGCTGACCCGACGCTTAGCCATATGGTTGCAGAGATGGAGACCAAGTACTTGAAGTACTGGTCTACCGTTCCATCTCTTTATTGCCTCGCTGCATGCATGGACCCTAGGGCTAAGGTGGAAGGGGTAGAAAACACCCTGACTTTCATTTCCTCGTGCATGAACCTGGAAGAGCCACCTGAAGGGTTCATTCACGAGAAGTTGACTGACATATTCACATACAACGATACTAGGTATGGTGGTGGTGGTGGTGAGACTGTGATTACGGACATTGATACATTGTTCAGAGATGACGATTATTCCATTCAGCTAGCGAGGGGGAAACGTAGGGGTGGACCATCACATATGAGCGAGCTGTCTCGGTACTTAGATACCGATTACTGCTCAATCCTATCACATTCTGATACTAAGAATCTTGATTTATTACAGTGGTGGAAATCATATGAGTCCATCTATCCCGTGCTATCTAGGATGGCACGGGATCTACTGACTCCTCCGGTGTCGAGCGTAGCATCGGAGTCTACTTTTTCTGTTGCAGTGAACGTGATTTCGGATAGGAGATCGAGATTACGTCCAGATATGGTTGAGGCTTTGGCATGTTTGAAGGATTGGGAGGAATCGAGGTTTAGCATTCATGATCGTGCTGGAGCTGGGACTGGGACAGACACTGCAGTCGCATCCACATCCACTACGATGGCGGAGGATTGATTGCCGATGATGATGATCCATATGATACTGATCTTGATGTTGCGGCTGATGATTCTCATGATATGCCGATTGATGATGATCTGCTGTTTTTTTTTTCGATGTTTTTTTATTGATTGTATTTGTACGCTTTGTTTGTACGTTGTGTTGAAACTTATGCTTGTTTTTTTCGGTTCGGACCATCGGTTTCAAATGGATGATTGGTAATTTTTCATCTGTATTGTTTAATTTTTTTTAATTTTTATTTTTACTAACATAATGTATTGATTTATTTTTTTTACGATTTAAATTTTATTTTAAAAATTAATAACTTTAATTTATAATTAATAAATATAATAAAAGCTAAACTAATTTGAATTTCATTAAAAAAATGAATTTCTAAAATTTGTTTTTTTATTTAATTTTTATTTTTAACATTTTTAAATATATTTATATTTAATACTCTACACTTAAGCAATACAATTAACAATATATAAATTTTTAAAAAATAAAAATAAAAAAATATACTACCTGGCCGTGCGATGCCGCCTGCCTGGCTGCCTCCCTCTCTCTTAGTCTCGGGCTCGCCCGCTCGGGTCTGCCTCTTCCCTGGCCTGTATGGCCAGGTCGGGCCAGAGCGAGCCCGGCACGGCACGGCCATGCTTGCCTACGGGCCCTACAGGGCCCGGCTCTTTTTAAACCGTGCCGGGTCAGGCACGACACGGTACAGGAACCGTGCCGTGCGCAGCCCGGCACGGTAGCACGATCGTGTCGTTAAAAACCAGGCCGTGCCGTGCCGGCCTGGCCCGTTTGACACCTCTATTTGGAGACCATTTATCAACAAAGTACTTTTGGTCATAAAATGGTTGGAATTTATTCAATAATTGTTTGTCGGTGAATGGTCTGTAAATAATCATTAATTACCGACCATTTGTAGACCATATACCATCCTAATTATTTTGGTCGAAAAATTACCGAAATATAATTGATAATTATTTATCGGTAGAGGATCAGTAAATGGTCGGTAATTTACCGACCAATTCATTTTTTGTTGGTAAAAAAATTACCGATGAGCAAAATTACAACCAAATATTTTGGTTGGTAAATGGTCGGTATTTGTGTTACCAACCAAAAAACACCGAATTACCTACCAAATAATTGGTCGGTAATTTGATGAATTTTCGTAGTTTATACTATATTCGAAGGCTATAACTTCTTCATTTAGTTAGTGAAGAAGAGATGACGAGGTGGATCATCAAATAGGAGCGAGCTATCTCGGTACTTATACATCATATGAATCCACCTATCTCATATTATCTAAGATGCTATGGAATCTACTGACTCCTCCGGTGTTGAGTAAAGCATCAGATTCTACTTTTTCTATTATAGTGAATGTGATTTCAGATAGAAGATTGAGATTGTGGCCAAATATTGTTGAGACTTTGATGAGGATTGAAAGGATTTGAGCTTGGACATCCGAGATTGTACTATAATTACAACAAGAGAGGAGGAGTTGGTGGCAAATGATCATTCATAGGACTTTGATGAGGATTGAGATTGAGCATACCACTAGTAATACCATCAGATGCTTACAGGATTGATCATTGATCCATTATCTATTGATTTTTGTTTTTTGAGCTTGCATTTTTATTTTGTTCTTATATTAATTCAGATGCTTAAGGGATTGATAATTATGTGTCGTGCCAAGCACGGCATGGTGGCCCGAATGGACCATCAAAAAATGTGCCGTGCTAGCCCATCATGGTCCGTTTGACACCTCTAGTACCATGATTGGATATAGAGCTATGTCGTGACTTTTTTAAAACTCCTAATTTTTAGTTTAGGCACCTCCCAAAACCTAGTTGGGCAAGTGTCTCTCATCTAATATTATTTTGCAAGTATACAAGTTATACAAGTAATAAAATTAGACATTTTATCCAAATATCAATCCCACACGAATTGCATACTTAGTTTGTTTAATCAAAAATAATCAGCTACTACTCTAGTAAGTAAGATAAACAAAATGTCTGGTGTGAATCCTTGTTCTAGGGATGGAATTCATAAATGGCTTGGATGTAATTATACTTAGTCACAAAACGAAGTTGGATTATTGTAGAATGACCTTTTATCCTACCCACATACATGGTGGTTATCATCTATTGAGCCCTTCTCAATGATGGTCATCTTGTAGCTATCCCATTAGTATTTTATATTCGAGACAATAAATCATCTCAACTAGGTCATTCATAAGTACTCACCTTTTAGATAACTCGTTAACTATTCCTAATGGTTTTTTTGAATATGCATTCTTAATCTCTGATATCTTGAGTCTTTTTGATGAGAATTAATGTGATAATACAAATATTTGTATTTTCTATTTCATAGTAGTATACTCACACAATTAATATATATTGTTAATCATATTTTATTGATGTCAGCCATATGAACTGTAAGTAATATTTAAGACTACCATCATATGAGTCATTTTCATTCAAGTTTTTTGCATAGCTTACCTATCACTATCTCTAGCTATGATAAATAATTCACACGTTAAAATAGAAATCTTTAAAAAAATATTATATTTGATGTCCAACACCAATTAAAGGCTGGTTCCTCTAAGTTATGGATAATGGATTGGCCTATTAAGGTATTTTTTGCATATACTATTCCACTATGATAGACGACTCATAATGATTAAATTTACTTCAATTTTGGATTTTGGTAGATGTGATTGTCTCATACATCATGACAATTCTTTCATACATCACAATGATTGTCTCAATTTTAGATTTTGGTAAATATGATTGTCTCATACATCATAATGATTGTCTCTATTTAACTACTAATTTATCCATAACCAAACCAAATCACAAGAAACCACACTGTAATTTTATAATAAGAAACATACATTACACATAACATATTATTTCATCCATAGAATCTCCATTTAGCTTGACATTAGAAAGAATAACATAAAAGAATAGAAATTCATCTCATATGAATTCCAATACCTATTTATAACCTTCTAGAGAATCTAGGATTCAAACCCCTAAAATTCCTCAAAACTCAATCTTTTATGCACCTTGATTTTACCATAAGATGGGGTCAGAATGTGTGCCCACCTTATGTGGTTTATACTTATGTCTTGTATCTCACTTTTTGCTCTTGGATTGACCCAAAATAGAGTTTGAACTTTAGGTTTTTGTGTTCTGTGTACTTCTCATAGATTTTATTCTTGTTTTCTTCAAGTTTCCTTTTTATACCCATGCTTCTAGTGTGGATTTTGTAATGAGATGTCATGACAGTGGATGAAAGTCATGGTTTTGGCATTTAGGTTCACCAACACAAATTCATGGCTTTCTATATGAGCCATGATTTTGGTCTGTTTCCTTTGAATGATTGTTGTGATGTTGGAAAAGTCATGCTAGTATAATTAATATTTATAACACATAGTTGTAGCATTGAGTGTAGCCACAATTTGTGCATTATTCAACCTCTATATCATACAGTCATTATAGTGATAAATAGTCATGACTTTTTTTTCTCACTTGAGCCAAGAGTCACTGTGCTTGAGTTGTCCATGGTTCAAGTTTGGTGCTCAATAATATTATGTGGCCAAAAGTCATGATGTCAGATCAATATCTTTGACTTTGGATTTGAGTATTCTATTAATTTTATATAGAAAAAGTGGTGGTATTGAGGCTACAGTGACTTTCAGTATTAGTGGGATACTTAGTTGTTATGATATGAAATTAAATATCATAGTCATTAATTTATTACAAGCTAATTCAACTACGACTTCGAGAAAGCTTCATAGCCACAGAAATGTGTTGTAGAGTAAAATGATTGTGTCAACAAAATGGTAGAGTCGTGACATACAAAAATTCTCATGATTATTTATATAGAATTTTGACTGCGAATATAATCTGGAACTAATATATAAGCATATATATATATATATATATATATCTAAAGTTATAGCATATCAAATACTATGACTTGCATGATTATTTGCTCTCCTTCTAGTCACAAACTCTACCAAGTTTTAGACTAAAAATATATAATTTCACAATTATTTGTGAAATAATTCTAAATACAACTTTTTTTCAAGCAAATAAATTGTGATAATGAAATCAAATGGTAAGTATTTTTGGTATTTTGCAAACAAAACAAACTCTCAAACTAAAATATTTGTTTGTTTCCGAGCAATGAATCTTTTACTTACAAATTTTTAGACTTAAATTATCACTAAATGTTTGCTATGACTAGATTTGAGTGTCATGGTGGACCTAGATAATGAGATTACTTCTTTTTGTGGATAGGTAAAGAGTCATGGTTGGGTTTGAGCTTCATGACTAAATTCGAGGAGTAGTAAATAGTATACAATACTTTCTATGAATGCCTGCATATCTTTATTTTATCACATAGTTCTAAAATTATTTAACAATCCAAATATTCATTTTACAAAAAGTTAGTTGTCTCAATTTTGAATAACAAAATTGCCAATATAATTCTTGTGGTATCGATATGTGAATAAAAGTTGATTTTATTACTTGTATGTCCCATTCACAAAAGTGGATTTTTGTTGATGATACACTCTTATTAAAAATCTTTTTGAATATTATCTAACTGATAAAAATATATGGCATAACAAAGTCATAATAAGTTTTTAACATCATTATCAGGGATTGTTTAGTTTCATTTATCAATATAATTTGACATAATATTCCTTGTAAAATAATAATTATTTTTTAGTAGTTTAGATAATGTTAAGTTTGATAAATCTTTCTAAACCTAATTGCTAAGTCTTATTAACTTATTTGAAAGTGGATAGTTATATTTTGGTTTTTGTTTATATTGTTTGCACTTTTTTTCCTTTTTAGCACCCTTGTATGAGCTAAAACTCTAGGACTGAACTAACCTCTCTGGACTTAGAAATAGAAAGAACTAAAAGTGATATTGATAGACAAAGAGCTAATAAAGAGCCTTTTGAGGGCACTAGCAAAAATCAAGAACTCCAAGGAAATAAAGAGCAAGATGTCCAATAGTCCATCCACTACCATACCATTAATTTCATAGATTTCACAAGCCAGTAATGATGGATATTTATCCTGGTATTTGGTTGCAACTAGTAGAAGCTAATTATTTTGAGTTGAAACTGAGTCTTATAGCTATGACTTATTAGTACTAGTATAATATAAGGGCATTGAAGAACCCTCATGGACAAGTCAGAATGTTTTTGAGCAATGTGATACTATAAAAATGGTTGGAGTTAGCTACGATATAAAAAGGTTATATTTATTTTTATTTTTATTAAGTGATAAGGCACCAAGTTGGTTCTATAATGTGTATTATGTGGCTTCATTGAGAGTTGGAATAAATTTAATAATAGTTTTCTTCACTAAAGTCTTCCTACCTCAAATTACATGTCAATTAAAAAGTGAGATAATTGAATTCTAGCAAGAAAAGCATGAGAGTTTATATAATGCTTATGACCATTTTAAGGAGTTATTGAGAAGATGTCCTCATATGGATTTGAGTTGTAGTTTCAATACCAAAACTTATATATTCAATTGAACTATATAATGAAGTGCAAGGTTGATGAACCACTTGGTGGTCAATTATGAATAAATCATCAGAGGATGCATATTATTTATTTGAAAAACTAGCAAAAAATAATTAACAAACTCCAATGAATGGCTTAAATGAGAGAAAAAAGCTGGAATGTTGGAGTTTGATTGGTTCACCACAATCGAAGCAAAAGTGAAAACAAAGAAGCTTGACACCCAGGAAGAAAAGAAAATAATATTTGGGAAGATCATTATTTTATATATGCATGAATATATGAACTCGAATCACATTTATGAACTCAAATCACAAATACAAATCAATGGATATGTGTTTTGACTCAATAAAAATGCTTCAATGCATTATCATCCAAAAATAATGAATTTTGAAAATATTTCATATAGAGGCTATGAAAGTTGGCTATATAATATTAGATATTATTGTTGAAATATTGAGAATAATATGGTGAGCTATACTAATCAGGGAAACTCAAGTTTTAATTACTAACCATCACAAACAAAAGAGAAGCCATGTTTGGAAGAAAGGAAGCAAGCTATATTAGTATAATAGAAAAAGAAGAATGAAACATAAGACAATCAAATGGGGGTGCTTGAAGAAAGAATGAATCAAATGAGTTTGATGATGAAGATTATAGAGCACCATCTTGGGCAATTGATATTATCAATGAAAGGAAGACGAGAAAATAACTGCCAAGTGATAAGAAAGCAAATCAAAAGAATTGATTCTCAATATTTTTTTGAACTATGAAGGAATTACAAAGGCATTATGGACAAGAAGATTCTAGAATTTTTTTGGTTGATAGTGTCATGAATTTTGAAAAGGTACTTTGAACAAAAGGATTCTTAAATTTTTGGTGATAATAATTCTCTGGATTTCTCAAAAGTCACGGCTCAAAGTTCAATATTTCAAGAAGTCATAGTTCTTATTGAAGATAATAGGAAAAATGAAGGTAATGATGTCATGATACTTAATAAAGTAATAAGGCCACAACTCCAAATAAAGTACAAACCTAAGTTTCATCTGATAATGAGAAAAAAGGAAATAAAAATATATATGAGCTAATGGAACTTACCCAAAGCTATGCATATGATGAAAATAATTAGAATGAAGCTTAGGGTAAGTTTATGATTAATCTTTTATTTCCTCAATGATTTAGAAAGATAAATTAGATGAATACTTTGTGATGTTTTTCAATATATTATAAAAGTTTAGAAGTGAACATACTATTTACCAAAGTTGTAGCTTAAATACAAATCTACATGAAAATAATAAAAAACATAATGAGTAGTTAATAAATTTTGAGATATACAGGATCATTAATATGACTAAATAGTATAACACAATCATTTGAAAAAATTTTCGAGGAAATTGAAGGACCATGAAAGTTTTACTATACATTTCACTATTAGAGATCATATATTTCAGAAGGTGTTATGCAACTTGGGATCAAGTATCAACTTGATGCCATTATTAATCACACGAAGATTGTATATTGGAGTAAAATTACTATAATATCTTTCTTACTCCAAATGGAAAATCAGACTATCCAAGTAACCGAATGGAATCATTGAATGTGTATTGGCCAATATGGGTATATTTGTCTTTCTAGCATATTTTAGTGTATTGAAAATGGAAATAGATAATTATGCACCACTAATATTGAGATGACTATTTTTGGCTTTGGAATAAGTCCTTATTAATGTCAATAAAAGAGAGTTCACTTGTTGTGTTGATGAAAAATAAGTAAAGGTTAGTCTTTATAATTGTTTATGGGATCTAGATGATGATGAAACATGGTGTTGGGTAATTGAAAGTCTCTTCCATACCGAAAAGCAAAAAAAAATTTAGTGGATAGATTTTGTAGAAAACTACTAGAAGGATGAAGATGAAGGATATGAAGTAGAAAAAGAAATTTGGCGCTCTAATATCGATGAAATTGAAAAATATGAAGAGGAAAATTTAAATTGGAGTTGTAAAAATGAGGAAATAGAATAAGATAATTGCTATGAGGTCGTGACATTATTTAAATTCATGATTTCTAAGAAACCTTATATTGATAACTACAAGGAACTTCAATGATTAAAAAAGAAAGACAAGGCTAAGATAGAAATTATAAAAGAGTTAATAAAAGACAAGGTCGTAGCTATGCACAACACCTTGGCTTTGATAATATAGTAACAAAATAACCAAAGAAATCTTGAAGACAAAGTAGCAACTATGCTTAGTATTGTGACTTTTGGGGATATAAAATGAATTATTCCATCATAAGTTTAAAGACAAGGCCATATCTATGCATAGTGTCATGGATTTGGAGTTACAGAATGAAAATTACAAGGAATGACTTCAAGGCAAAGCAGCGACTTCACTCAACACCATGACTTTGAAGTTACACGAAGAAAAGGGTAAGAAAAAATTGTGTAATGACTAAGTGTAATGACCAAACCAAGATATAAGAAGGAGCCACGACATTCACCAAAGTCATGACATCAAAAGATCAAAAAGCTCAAGAAAGAAGTGTAGCTAAAGCAAGACAGGATGAAGAAACAAGCAAGAAAAAGGCAAAACAATATACTAAAAAGGTAACATGGACATAAAAGATCTCTAAAGAGAGAAAATAAGTTTTGCTGGTAAAACTATGAATATTAAACATAGTATTGCTTGGTAGGCAACATATAATATTTTTATCATATAATTGATGTAATAAATACTTATATCAATCACATAAATGAATGTAATAATATAATAATCAAAAAGTCATAGTAATTCATAGAAATAATGAAGATTTTTTTTACTAAGGAGAAAGTTATTATTTGAGGATGAGTAATTATTTCAGTATGTGAGTTTATTCAGTGTTCAAAGAGGAGAAAGTTTCTCGAATGGTTTTGGTATCAATTTTATTATGTAGGCATAAAATATAAAAAATTATGGATTGATTTCTCAACTTTAAAGTTTCAATGAGTTTTGATGAATACTTGTTAAATTGATCAATTTTTAAAGGTATTTATCTGAAGGGTAGCATTTGGAGTCTTGTAAAGTTTTGGCATCCATTATTGGCCAAAACTCTACCTAAAAGGTCATGACAATCTTTGTATACTATGACCATACCAACTTGTTAGCACAATACTTTGACTATGTGAGACATTATTAATAGTTTTGAAATTATTATTGAGATACAACCAAACTTATCTCATGAAAATTAAATTGATGCAACATTAATTCTATATCATAGCAACCAAGTACTCCATTGATGCTCAAGGTCATGGCTAAATCCAAGCACATTGATTTCATCTTTAATATAGTTTGGTAGTCTTAAGTCAAAACCACAACTTTTTTACAAAACTATGATTTTTGAGTTATAGAAAATTACATAGCAAAAACTACTCAGGCCAAAGTAATTGTAATTAACCTATGTTGTGGGATACTAAATGTTATTGAGGATATTACTTGAAAATGTCTATTTTTAATGGTCGTGAATTTTGTCCTTAGAGAAATGTAAAGTCATGACTTTTATACTCAAGCCCTTTACCATGTCATAGCTTCATCGCATCATTGCATTCATATATCAATATAAGAAGCCTTTTACCATATCATAGTCAATTCCCAACATCATGATTTTTTATTAAAATAAAAAGACAAATGAATGAAGTCACAATGTGACTCCATGTTAGAAAGACATTAAGCCCAAGTCATGGTCATTATCAGGGTTATGACTTTGTATTATAGTAAGATTGGGATGGAGTATGGAGTCGAAGCTATTTTCTAGAGTAGTGACCTCAAATTTAAGAGATGAATGTAGAAGTTGCAACTTTATTTTGAAAGTCATGACTTCTTACTTAGAGTAATATAGAGTACACCTGAGTATAAAAGTGGAAGATTAAAAAATTTAGAATATTTCTTATTCTTCTTCCTCTCCTTCATGTAGCTAGAAAAGCCACCATAATTACCAAACACTATGGTGAATTTATCAAGGTCTAGGGGTTCCAAAAACAAATAAGAAATACAAGATTTAATGCAATCCCTATAGTTATGGGGTATGACTCTCAGACCCTTTCTCTACAGAGTATATTCAGGAATCTTACCAAAATAGCATGGGTCTATGATATGTGTAAATTAATATATGTGATATGCCATTAGTTTTATATATGAATAAATATATTTGATTTATTTCGTGTTCTAGATATTAATGAATGAGTGACTAAATAAAAGTTGAACTGTAATTTTGACTATTAATAGGTTTATGTGAGATTGTCATGGTGGATGATGATAGGTAAACTATAAGATTCACTCACACATATGGTAGAAAGGAAGTGATGGTTCTTCTGATTATGATGTGCAAGACAAACCTTTATATTGAAACCCAAAATTTGGGTATTTTAATTATTGTGAGTATGATAATTATGAAATATAAAGTGTAAATGATTTTACATACCAATCCATTGTACATGTCTTTCTAGAATTAGTTCTCGATAGGGATGGATGTTTAATATAATATTTTCCTAAGAAGTACACATTTAGTGTGAGAGTTGCATCATTACCAATAATAACAATGATTGACAATTCTCATGACATGACTGAGTATGTTGTAACTCATAAAGTGGTAACAACTTTTGTGAGTTACTTTTATTCATATGGTTCCCACTAGTAAATCTTGAGAGTGATGAACATTAAGTGCATGAGAATTATGTTTATGAAATCAAAGTGTGAATGTTATAAATCACATGAATCTTTGGTCTTTATGACTCATGAGACTGGAGAATAAGAGTGTGCATATGAAGTAACTATCAAGAGTTGTTGACAAAATTTCCTAAAAGGTTTTTAATTGTAAATGACTCTCAAGCAGAGATAATTTATTATTTCGGTGGTGAGGTACTAAGAGGACTATCATTGAGACAGGCTTAATGGTGAAAACAACCTTGTATCCTGTTAGGGCAAGAAGTTAGTGCGTGATACCCCAACTTTCATTCTATGTCCAAACATAATGTAAGTTGAGCAATTGAAGAGTAGTCTAAGATTGCTTGATAATGTGAATATCCATTTTACTGAAAATGAGTTGTCTCACTATTGAATAATCAATCTACCGATATAATTTTTATGGGATAGATATATGAACAAAAGTTTATTTTACTACTTATATGAGTCATGTACTTGCATATCTTTATTGATGAGATACTCTAATTAATGAGCTTTTGAGATATCGCCTAACTAATAAAATTATGCAGCATAACAAAGTTACAACAATCATTCACCTCCAAACTTCTAATTGAAATTTCATGTCCTAGTACAATTCCTTTGTTATTCATGAAGAAAAATTTCTCCCTGTTGAAGATGAAAGTCTTCTATTTACATCACTTTAAAACTGCCTCCAATTTATGCAAACATCCTTCAAAATAATCCTCATAAACAAAAAAAATCATTTATAACTATCTCCAAAATCTCTTCATTCAAGCCCACAAAAATAGCATTCATACATCTCTAACATGTAACTGGTGTAATTCAAAGACCAAATGATATCATCATAAATGCTTAAGTCCCATAGGGACAAGTTAATGTTGTTTTTACTTGATCTACAAGATCGATCATAATCTGATTGTTTTTCAAATATCCATTTAGAAAATAATAGAAGGAATAGAATGAGATTTTATGCAAAATCTAATCCATGAAAAGAAGTGGATAGTGATTCTTTTACATTCCCTAATTCAATTTTTGATATTCCATACATAGTCACCATCCATGGGTTGCATGTGCTGAAATATCTTCTTCAATCATGGTTTTAACTATCATCACCCCTCCTTTCTTTGGCATAATATGAATGAGACTCTATTCATATATTGTATAAATGATACATACCTTTATCTATTTTTTACCACATCTTTCATGATTGGATTCTATCTAATGACCAAGCAATAGTGCCAATATTTTTTCTAATGAGCTTAACCATAGACTCACCCATGTCTTCTGGTAATGCTGCTCAAATAATAATTGCCTTCATCTCGTTTTCCATTAGAAAATAGTAACAAAGATGATTTGGCAATGCTTCTTGGATTAGTCCATCTAAAGTTGTCCACTCTTATAGGTGCTCTTTATCTGGCATCATAGCCTGGACCAATGTGATAATGCTATCACAACTAGCATCCCCTATGAAAGCTACAACACTAGTACTGACCATGACTTTCTTTTCTAAAGTCACAACGTTGCCATGAGCCACATCAACAAACTTTCCATCTTTCAATTATAAGTTTGGGGTTCTTTTTGACTCCATGAGAATAGTCATGGCATCATTTGGTTGTATTCTTCTAGTTTTCTATCTATAAGACCTCTTGCATTAGGCATGTCATTCTTGATCATTATCATCCTTTAATTTTCCAGGCCATTCTCAAGCCTTCTATTATGATATTCTTCGGATATCATTACTTCATTTTGTCTCGGTAAGAAGCATACTCTCAAGATTTTGTCATTTTCCAAAAGTGTTTTCTTGGAGAGTTCATTCTAGTGAAGTATTTCTCCACGGTTCTCAGGCTCAAAATTTTCACACCAAGTAATCATCTTACAAGAGGTTTGTTCCAAACCATCATTAGGCGTGAAATATAAGTCACTATTGAGAAAGACATGTTCTCCATAGTCTTGAAATTTTGAACTAAACATGGTAATCTTCTTTTTCTAGGTTCAATAATGTTAGCTCAATCCTAAAGTTTTTCTCAGCAATGATAGTGGATAAAAAACAAAAAAAAAAGAAAATAAAATATACTGTGATAATAAGATAAATACAATTCATGTAATACAAATATAAGCACAATAAACAAGAAATTATTATATAAACTACTATACACAAAACTACCCATTTTCAAGGACGGTAATATTGGTTAAAGTTGACCAACCAAATTAAATAATCAATTTCCAACAATGGTGCCAAAAACTTATTGTGACTTTGTTATAATACCTAATTTTGAATTTTTTCATGTCCCAAAATCTAGTTAGGTGAGAGCATCTCTTCCAACATTATTTTACAAATATATGAGTTATAGAAATAATAAAGTTGACATTTTGTATAGATTTCAATCTCACAGAAATTGCATTTACAATTTTTTAAATCAATGATAATCAACTACAGCTCTAGTAAGTACATAAATATGATTTTTGGTATCAATCCTAAATTCTAGGGTTGGTTTTGCATATCACATATGATGCATTCATTAAATTGCCTAGTTGTAATTTATACTCAGTCACAAAACAAAAGTTAGATTATTATATATTAATATCTTTCTCTAGTAGCATATAATGTAGTTATCAACTATTAAGAAATTTTCAATGATGGTCCTCTCGTAATTATTCTTTTGATATTTATAATAAAGATAATAAATTATCTCTACTTGAAGATTATTCACAATTCTATACAATTTAGGCAACTCATTAATTATATCTTTAATAGTTGCTTTGAATATACAATTTGATTCTTTGACATCTTTTATCTTTTTGATCAAAATCAATATGGTTATAAAAATATTTACACTTTTAGTTTTATTAATATTATACTTTGGGTATCTATTTGCCCAAAAGTAGCTTATATGACTATCATCACCATATGAGTAATCTTTATTCGCATATTTTGCATGACTTACCTATCATCATCATTCGCTATGATGTGCAACTCACAAACTAAAGATGAAAATTTTAGAAAAATATTTTATTTAATACCCAACATCAATTAAGGGTAAGCTCCTCTAATACATGCATAGTGAATTGGCCTATAAAAGCATTTATGCTTTCAACTTTACAAGTGTTATACTCATAATAATTAAATTTAACTCAATTTTAGGTTTTGGTATATGAGTTTGTCTCACACATCATAGTCATAAGGATGTCACTTCCTTCCTACCATCACGTGTAAGTATATTTCAAGGCTTACTTATCAAAATCCAAAACTCCAATCATGCACGAACCCACCAATCACCAAATCTCTATTATTGGTTATATTTAAACTACTAATCCATCCTAACCAAACTAAATGACAACAAACCACAACATAAATTAATAATAAAAAATCATATATCACACATAACATATTATATCATCTCTAGATTCTCTATTCAGCTTGACATTAAGGAAAATAACATACAAGACGAGTAGAAATTTGTCTTGTATGAATTCGAGTGCCCAATTATAACCTTTGAGAGGATCTAGGATTCAAAACCATAAATCCATCAAAACTCAATCATTTGTGCCTAAAATTTTTTCTAGGAGGGGGTTAGAAATCAGAATGTGCATTCACCTCCTTGGATTTATGAATATACCTTCTATCACCTTTGTTGCTTGTAGATTATCCTAAAAGTGAAGTCGGAGCTTTAGGTTTTTGTGTTCCACATGCCTCCCTTAGATTTTTTTTTGTATTCTTTATGTTTCCTTTTTATACACATGCCTCTAGTGTAGGTTTTTTTAACAGGAAGTCATGACCTTGGATGAAAGTCATGGCTTTAACCTTTAGGTTCTACAACACAAACTAACTATATTGGGTATCTTTCCTCTGGTTGATTGTGATGATGTAGGAAAAGTTGTGATAGTAAATTTAGCCTTTGTAACATTGAGTTGTGACCCAAGGTGTGGCTGCAACTTGTGCTTTGAGCCTATTTACTACAAAGTCACTATCATGAAGAATGACCATGACTTTGTTTTCTCACTAAAACCAAGAATCATGGTATTTGTGTTTGACATGACTCGAGTTAGGCTCTTTGTAATATTATGTGGCCAAAAGTCATGATGTCAGATTAATTTAATGGCTTTGGCCTGAATATTATGTGGCTTTTATGCAGAAAAATACAGTGTTGGAGGCTATCGTGACTTTCTGTACCAATGAGTTACTTGATTATTGTGGCATGAAATTAATATCATAGCCATGGATTTGTTATGAGCTAATTATACTATGACTCTAATAAAGTTGTTCAACCAAAATAATATATTACATAGTGAAATAATTATGTTAATAAGGTAGTAAAGTTATAACATGCAAAGATTGATATAACTATTTATGTAAAGTTTTAATCGAGAATAGACACCAAAGAAAATCTATAAGCACTCAAATATATAAATCAAGTCATAACATACCAAATGTAATGACTTGCATGAATATTCGCTCTTTTTCTAGTCATGAACATCATCAAGCCACATATTTCACACTAAAAATACCCAATAATAGTTTGGGGTCATGATAAATAAATTTGAGATCATGACTAGAGAACAAATAACCTATAATAAATTTGGAGTCATGATATGTAAATTCACTATCACAATTAGAGGAGAAATAGCCCATGAGAGATTTAAAATCATGATGTGTATATTCAAAGTCACACCTAAATTCCACTAGAGATGCAGAAGCATTGCATGTTACTAGAGATGAGCCCTCAGCTATGAGTGAGGTAAAACTTTTAGAGGAATCAATTCAGTGAAACAAGTCGTGATAGAAGAGCTATAAGGACTAAAATAACTATTTTTATGATTATAAATTTTTAAAAAATTATACAAAAAATATTTCTTAAATTTTTAATTAAGAAATATAAAATTTTGTATTAAATTAATATTAAATAATTAATTCTATAAGTATAATAATATTTTAAATATTTTAAAAATTAAATGAACATACATTAAAATTTCTACTAATATAAATGTAAAATAATTCATTGTATGATAAAATAGAAAATATTTTCAAAAATATCTGAATTGACGGATAAACTAGTAAATATTAATATTATTATAAGTATAAAAAATTTATGATTATAGAAAACTTTTAAAAAAATAATTAATCCAAAATTTGAAAATCTTTAATTATAATAAAAATTTAATTTTTTTCATTAAAATTAAAAGAAAATAAATTAATATTTAAAAATAAATACATAGATGTTTGCCCCTACTAAAATTTATAAGAATTAAACAACTGAGTAATATTTTTACTATTAGCTTTTAATATTCAGTCTTTATCAAAATAATAAATATAACTTTTTTTAATTATCTTTTTACTTTAAGTAATTTTTAGAATTTTTAAAATTATAAATGATATCAAATAATATGAAATTTTATGCCTTTAAAATTATTTCATATTATTTTCATAAAAATTAATATGAATTCTTAAAAATTTATAACCATAAAATATATATATATATATATATTTTAACATAAAGAGTATTTTATAACTCTTAGGAGAGTGGCTAGAAGATAAATTATCTTTTCATGTATGTCTTATTATATGGAGTTTGTAAATTTTATAGCTATTTGATTTTTTTTTTGTTATAAGGCTAAACATATATTTTTAAAAATTGTTTATATATTTATTATTTAATTAATTTTATAATAAAAATTTTAAGGTATTTGTTTTTCATGTGTACCTTGCTACACGCACATTAATTTTGGTAAAAATATTTAGATGATAAATAAAAAAAATAAGTCTTTTTGTATTTTATATATTTATTGTTTATTTAATGTTTTAATAATGAAAATTTTAAATATTTTATTAATTTTAGTCACTTGTTGCCGAGACTCGAGAGACAACTCTAACAAGCACCTATATCTTTCGACACTGATGCATCAAAACCTAATTGAAGAGTAAGCGAGAATTTTTTATTGATTTGAGGTACATTTTCTACCCTAATTCTTAATGCAAGAGTGTGTGTTTTAATTCTGTTATTTTTTATTTCGAAATTCTTCTTCATTAATCACCATGGTATACTTGGATTGCTTATATAAACTGATTTGTATACATACTTCATGCATATGTGATATACTGTGTTCTCATTGTGTGGATGTTGATGGTGCACAATAGGTATGCCGACTTGATTTTCCATGTTTTTTTCCCCTCGATAATCTTGTGATTTTCGATGTTAATCACAAAATGGGTGTTGGTGTTTGTGGTGGATAGTGTGTGTATATAACAACATATTTAATATTTAAATAATAAATTATGTAAATATAATGATCCCAAGGGTAATAACACATAAATATATAAGTATATTTTACTATATCTATAACTATAAAAATAGTATACATAAACATAACTATATATAAATATACCAACATATATTTAATATACATACATACATACATACATATATATATATATATATATATAACTATATAGAAATGTATTTAACAATATTTATATCAACATATTACTATATATAAATGTATTTATCTACATCAATACCTATACATAGCCATATGTCTAAATATATATAATTACATGAAAAACTATATATAAGTACATCTACAACATGTATACCTACATGCTTCAGAAACTTAATATCCATTCATGTCATTCATCTCATTCATATATGTTTTTTTTGGATTTTGTATAAATCTTTATCATTTTTTCATATATTTTAGGAACTTAAATTTAATTTTTTTCAACCTTTAATGTATTTTTATTGTATTTTTATATGTTTGTATAAATCATTATGATTTAATATGTTTAGGGTTTGTATTTTTCTTTCACTTAATATCATTTAACTAAAATTGATTTCTAATAAAATGTTCATTTGTTAAAATTCACGTTGTAAATTTTAAAACAAATAACAATATGTGTGTAATAAATATTATAAAAAAATTTTAAAATATATATGTGATGTAATTTCAATTTACAAAGATAAAACTTTAAAAATAAAATTTATTTACAAAATAAAATTTGCACCTCATAATATGCAATATGTTATATTTAGTATAAATAAACAAGTACCTATTAATTATAAAAAAAACATCGTCATGTATTCAATTTGAAAAAAAAAATTTAAACTAATTATTTAATAAAACAAATTTATATATTTATATGGTCATTTATATATTTTGAATAAAATAAAAAAAATAATTACTTGTAGAAAAATTTACTCATATATTTATATGGTAATCTATTTTGTTTGAACATAATTTAAAAATAATTGATTTTTTATAAAATATTAAATACATGTATATGTATGCACTACATTATATTTGTTTGAATATTAAAGTTTCTAAAAATTTATTAATAACAATAAATAATATGTAGAATTTTATCAGACATTAATATGTTAATAAAAAAATTATATAAAAAAACAAACAATATTATCTATTTATGAACTATATTTTCATTTTTAACATAATTGTAAAACCAAAATAATTTACAAATATGTCAACTTCATTTATTTATATGAGTATAATGATGTTATTTTAATATAAATATTAAAAAAACAACTATTTGAATATAATAGAAGCTCATATATTTATTCATAATTTTATTTTATGCATTAATATGGTTCACACACACACACAGATATTTGTTTTATATATAAAGAATTTACAACATTTTATAAATTGTGTACAATATATATTTTTTTATTTTAATTAAATTTTCAAAATCAAAAAATTTTAAATACGTTTACACACACACACACACATAATAGTTTCATGTGTAACTTTAAAAATACATAATGTATATAGGTACATGTGTCTGTTTGTGTGGTTGTACAATAGTATATGCATGCAAACAAGTATATACACACTACATTGAAAATGTAGATACATGTGTGAATATATACAATATCTATACCTATACATAACTATATGTTTAAATATATAAAATTATATGAAAAAATATATATACCGACATGTATAAATATATGTATAACTAGTGTAACTATATGTAAAACCACATGTAACTATATTTATAATTATATGTATAATAATATCCTACATTATGTTTAACTATATGTGTATAACTATATATAAATATTTGTATAACTATATAATACTCTATATAATTAAATATAATTATATTTGTAACTATGTATACATATATGTAAATCTATATATTTGTTTATAAATTTGTATACATTTATATATAACTACTTATAATTACTTGGTGCTATGGATCAATGCAAAACAATCTCAGAAATCAGGTATGATTTGGATGATAGCTATCATGTGTTATTTTTTTTCCTTATAAAACTAATGAATGCTGATAAAATTTTTAAAAAATTTGAAACTTGTAATCATATCACAATGTTCCTATAACAATGAGAGTAATATAAGCTCCAATTTATTTAACAATTTACACCCTCAGTTCTTTGAGTATACTCGTGGAAAGCTACTTGAGTTGGTAATGAAATAATACAAATCTCATTAGTTTGTTGCTGCTAAAAATTAGGTATTGGAGCTATGGATTAATACAAACAAGCCTCATGGGTCTGGTATGATTTGGATTATAGCCATCACATACTGCTTTCTTTTTCCTTATTAAACTAATGAATGCTGAAAAAATATTTATAAAATTTGAAACTTGTAATCATATTAGGTTTGCTATTATGTATCTTTCATGGTTGAATTATGAACTTCTATAGAATATTATGCATTTCTATTTAATATTGCTTATCATCTAGTTTGTGCTTTGCTCATTCACTTGATATCTATATGAATACATCCATTGAGTAGCCAATTGATTTTACACATGGAACTTGATTGAGTATATATGTTCATGTACACTGTAGTATAATGTACATATATTATATGTACATATACATATATACTGGTATATATGTATAAATATTTACTAGTAAATATGTACATACTTGTACTTATACACTACAGTGTAAGTGTACATACATGTACATATATACTGTAGTGTATATGTATACAAGTATATATGTACATATACACTATAGTGTATATATACATTTAAATACTTGTACATATATACTAGTATATATGTACATATACATATATTATAGTGTATACATATATACTGTAGTATATATGTGTGTGTGTATATATATATATATATATATATATATATATATTATAATATTATATATTTATGACACTGAGGTTTGCAAAATCATGAGATAGAGTTTTATATAGTTATATGAATTAGGCATGGTTTACATTAATTCAAAATTTTACTATGTTTGTAGTAATCTAAAACTTTTCATCTCTTATATCTGCTACTAAAATATATGTGTATACCTATATATAAATATTTGTATAACTATATAAAACTCTATATAATTAAATATAACTATATTTGTAATTATGTATACATATATGTAAATATATATACTTGTTTATAACTTTGTATATATTTACGTACAACTTCATATAACTACGTATATGAATATATCTATAAATAACTATATGTTTAATTTTATATAATTATTTATAACTATATATACTAGATTTAAGTAGAGAAGAAGTGACAATGGGATTGCTAGTTATCCCAAAATAGCTAGCAATAATTAGAAAGATAAATAAAATTTATCATGTGGTGCCCACTATTTGAGAATATAGATAATTCATAGGTGATAGAGTAGTTGATCCACAAGATGATGTGATAGATATAGTGGGAGTTAGTCTAGTGTCTAAGGATATTGGCAAAGGCTATTATTCTTGCATGTTTATTGAGTGAAATTGTTATTTTGAATAATTAAGAATGTGCATATGATATTCAAGGATATTATTCATGTCTCTATAGTATTCAAAGTTGTATTCAATATCCATAAGATTAGATGTTTAGTGTTCGAGACCATTATTTTTGATAAAGAAAATTAATTATTTATTGTTGTAGCTTTTTTCTCAAATGAAGAGGATTAGATATTAGATTTCCAATATAATTATTCTATACTATGTGATGTCCAATAATTTTATTCAAAATTATCTAATAAAAATAATTTGGGAAAATAATCAACTTTTTCTATAAATATAATTAATAAAAAAATCTTTAGCTAGTAATTAAATCACCCAATCATATATTATAAATAGTAGTTGTATATTATAAACCCATTAATTTTATGTGACATACTATGAAAGTTTATAAAATATAATAATAGTAGTCTTTTGAACTTGCAATAAAATAATTTTATTTAATGTTCACTAGATAAAATAATAAGTTAATTTGTAAATAGCCAAAACCATTGTAAGAGTATTAATTATTATCATTACTTCTATGATGATTGAAAATAAATTATGACAATTATATGATTGACATCGATAACCAAAGAAGGCATGTTTAAAATTAAATTTCTCAAATCTAAAAGATTGTGAAAATCATAGCTTAAAATTAAATAACTTACCCAACTATATAATTGAAGAGAAAATATCCAATTATCCATTGACATCAAAATGAGTTCGAAAGACTAGCTACCTCATATAATAAAATTATATACCATAAATATGATAATATTGTATAGGTGGTAATTTAGGTGGCCTAGGGGGGACCCAAAAATTGAGAACCAACTTTGCATAGTGGCATGTCATGACAATGCATTTTAGTACTCAAATATAAACTAGGTTGTGTTAATTATATTTCATCATTGCAATATGATGTTGCACTTTACTACTATGATTGAATAATTTGGGCAAGCTCTAATTGAATCGAACTGCTCAACAACATGTATTTACTTCATCGATATAATTATTAGTTCAAAAGTATTGACTTCATCAATATCGTTGACATAAATGTATATACCTTGAAACACGCACACACACACACACACATATATATTGTATATACGTATACATGTATTTACCTTAAACATTTTTAAAAACACATAATGTATATGTTTTTCGAAAACATATATATTACATTGTACATTTAATGTATAAAGATATATACAATTAATACATATAAACCACATACAAATTTACTTTTTTTAAAGTGAATAATAATATTATTCAGTTTTACTATTTAAGAGTAGGGATTTCCAACAAGTTGGGTAGGGCTGCCCATCTCGAAGAAATAAAGCTCACAGCCCAATATGGCTTGGGCTTATAGGCCCTTTGACTCATCAATAGTTGGCATGTTTGTCTTAGCTTTTTTTTCTAAGCCATGGACTAGCCCATGGGCCTATACTTGGTGGGCCTCACATACTAGAATCGATAGTGACGGGTATTGTGACAGTGTGATTGTGCCAAAACTCATAGTTAATTGATATGATCACAAAATATAGTTGAGTAAGAATTTACTGTTCAATATAACTAATTTGCAAGTATATGAGTCATACAAATAATAAAGTGGACTTAAATTCATATATAGATCATACATATATTATTTTGATAATTTAATTAATCAACAATAAACTAACAATTATATAATTTGAATAGATGTACTTAATTTCAGAGGAATATACTCATACTCTATGTTTGGTACACATACTTGTACTTTTTATTTCTCAATAGTTGGTCAATGTCATATTTGGTTATTTGATGAATGGTAGATTATTATGAAAATACTTGTGTAATCTCTTAGCATACAAGATAACCATTTTCTGCTAGACTATCACTATCAAAGAATATCTCCTCTCTATTTCATCACCAAAGTAATATGTTGTTCTATGTAAGAATTATTATTACATTTACTCCTTTTATGTAGTACATCAACTATCTTTGATAATTATTTTGAGTATGTTTTCATATTCTTTAACCCCTAATTATCTTATAACTCGAGATAATGTGATATTAATTCTATTATATTCTTAGCTTCATAAGTATCATGCTCATAATAATTAAAATATGACTTCTATGAATTGTACTCATATAAATCATACAAATAGAAATGATTCATAAGACTATCACAACCACATGAGATGCATATAAGTCTCGATAAAAACTATTCGTAACCCACAACATAATTTTTCATGCCCCATCAGGTGAATATTTTTGCTTTATTTTTATTATTATTATTATTATTTAATAAGATGATAATATATTATATACTATTTTTTTAAACAAAAATATTATTTAGTAGAGCAACAACACAGACACAGGCACACACTTACACAAGCACGTGTGAGGTTTCATGATATCATATCATAATATTCATTATTAGTTGAGTGATTTTCTTAGAGGTGATAAAACTATAGGAAAAAATGTTATTAATCATGCTTTTGATGCTTAAAAGTGTTAATCATGCAAGGTTTTATAGTGCCGAGATGGCATGACCGAAAATTTGGTGATTTAGCCGAGCCACCTTGTCATGCCATCATGCTAGGCACATGGCCCTTGAGGTCCCACCATGTCATGATACAAGTCGTGCAATGGGCAAGCACGAGGTCAATACAAACATGGTTTTGGATTGTGCCATGGTGGATATGACATGATTGGATTGTGTCATGTCATGGACCATGCACAAGTCTTCCAACCTACTTGATGCCTTTACACAAGTTTTTTAATTCACAATTTTCTTCAACAAATACGAATTATTGATTAAGATACTAAAGTTGAATTGGAAAATGATAGTGATAACTAAAA
Source organism: Sapria himalayana (assembly GCA_029783825.1). NCBI lineage: Eukaryota > Viridiplantae > Streptophyta > Magnoliopsida > Malpighiales > Rafflesiaceae > Sapria > Sapria himalayana. Next base: position 1,743,763 of record JAREIK010001563.1, on the reverse strand, counting down.
TCAAGGCATAGCTACATATAATTTTTTTACAATAATATTGCAAATGAACTCTTTCAAGCATTCACATATTTTATCATTTTAATTTTTATTATTGTATAAAATCATATATCAAATACTAGCATCAAATATTTATCAATTAATCTTTTATCATGGTATGCAACGTGATGTTAAATGCCTTTAAATATTTTAAAATAGGTACTTAAATTATCTTAATTGATTTAAAATTTTTTTTTGCCCTCCCCCAATTGTCCCTTATTAACCTCAGGATAAATATATACGACAAACTTCCACACTAATTAACAATCTTAAAAGTGATTGTAATTAAGTACATTTAACTTTAGAATTCCTATTATATTCAGTGTATTAGTAATGATTTAAATTTAAACATGTCTAATTTTATTAATAGATATTAAGTTCTTAAGATTAAAAATTTTTAATATGTAAAAAAAAAACAAATTAATAATCAAAAGATAAAATACTATAATATAATAGTTTAATTGACAAAGAAACAAGATTGACCATGTGTCCCCATCTTTTATGACACAACTGTTGGTTCGAATCCCGCTGACACGTCTTATATTACTTATTGGGCGATCATTTAAAATTGGATTTCCATCGCGCTCTTCGTGGCAGCATGAGTGCCTTGTCTTTCCCATTTCCCGTTTGTTTTGACAGCCTTGGAATTTCATTAGTGAATCGGTGCTTACATCTCGATCACATTCGGTGATCTTCCATGAGACGTGATCCTTGCAATCTCTGATGTCTCAATCTGAACTCTACAACGACAAACCCTAATCTTTCTGCCAGTTCTCCCACGTCGAAACCATCCATAAATGGAAGGAGCGATCGTAAAAGGCGGAATTCCGCTTGCTGATGTGTCAGCAAGCAGCATCGGTGATAGTGCGGTGCTAACGACAGTTCCAGTGCCAATGGCAGCACAGGCCAACGTTCCGCCTCCGTTCTTGAGCAAGACATACGACATGGTGGATGATTTGGCTACCGATGCTGTTGTGTCATGGAGCTCAACGAATAATAGCTTTATCGTGTGGAACCAGCCGGAGTTCGCTCGAGATCTTCTTCCAAAGTACTTCAAGCACAACAATTTTGCCAGTTTTGTTCGACAACTCAATACATATGTATGGATTTAATGAATTTACTTCAAGCACAACATTTTACCAGAGTAGGTTCACCATATAAGTTTCTGACTATTAATTATCTTCCGAGGAGGATGCATGGATTCATGAAAACTCTTAACATTAGAAACCTTAATAAAATTTTGTAAAGATTAACACTTGGTCCCTAGGCCCTAGAGGTGGATTAAATTAATGGTGAGAAATAGTATCACAGCTTTCATATTACACAGCGAACAATGATATATTAATATCATGTAACTCATTCACAATAAGTTGTATTATGCTTTAGATTGTACTATGACTATTAGAATTTTATATTTATTTACTTGTATGTTATAATTTTAATATGATTTCATAGCTATAAAAATGATACACTGACACCATATTTTATATTTATCATTGTTTTATTTGCCCTTGTTGTCATCTATGATTTTTTTTATTGATTATTATACAATTAGGAGGGTAATTTTCTGATTAATTTTGTCTAGAAAAAGTAAAATTAAGAACAAATTGTCTTTGATTCAAATTTTTTAGTTGGCTACCATAGTTCTAAAATGCTCAATGTATAAGTCATTCTAGGTTATGAAGTGCAAGACTGCCCAAGTTGAGTTCTTTAGGAAAGTGTGGCACATTTTATTTTATTCATGTTGAGGTTTTGTCATTTTGTTTTTATCTACCTCATCGAAATGTATTTTATTAAAATCAAAGCTGTACTCTTAGTAAAATGAGTACTTATCAAATTCATGTATTTTTATTTTTTTAAAAAGTTGAAATATTGATCTACTACTGTGATTATCTGAATTTCGAACCTTTGCTAATTTTCATGATCTATAAAAAATATTTTTTACTATATGTTTCTATAAAAAATATTTAGGTATTAAATTTTTGACATATCATGATTTGAGTAAAAAACTGAGGATTTACGTTTTCTATATTTAAGTATTAGATTTTTAATTATTAGATCTAGCCTATATTATTACATGATGAATTAAGTATGACAGAAACTATTATAGGCTATGTTGCACGGACACGGATACGGACATGGAGATACGACACGGCAGGATACTGGGACACGGTAAATTCTAAAAAACTAGGATATGGATACGACTAGAATACGTCATGATAAAAAAAATAAAAATAAAAATAAAAATTATTAATTATAAATATTATGTATTTTAAAATAATTTTAAATATTGTATTTTAAAATAATATAAAAAAAATTTAAACCCTCTAACCCCCCCACCACCCTCCCTTTACAGTTTCGATTTTCGAACTCTCCCCCCTCCCGATATAGATTCCAAAACCCACACTTCCCTTTATAGAATTAGGTTACCTTAGGTATTGTCGGCGCCTCGGCGGTGTGCTCCTCCCCTCTCCGTTTGACGCAATGATAATTGATAACTATTTCTTGCAATTGGCTTGTCGGCAACTCACTGTCGACGGTGTGCTCCTCAATTTGTTGGAGATGTAGGAGTAATAGTTAATATATAGTGTATTTCCGACGCGTTAGAATCATAAAAATGCGTTAGTTGGTAAACGACGCGTTTGTTGTTAACGACGACTGTTTCCAAACAACGCGTCAGATATGTCTCTGACGCGTATCCGATACGCCACGTGGCGTATCGGACACGTTCGGACCCGTGTCCGACCCGTGTCCGACCCGTGTCCGACCCGTGTCCGACCCGTGCCCGACCCGTGCCCGACCCGTGCCCGACCCGTGCCCGACCCGTGCCCGACCCGTGCCCGACCCGTGTCCAACCCGTGCCCGACCCGTGCCCGACCCGTGCCCGACCCGTGCCCGACCCGTGCCCGACCCGTGCCCGACCCGTGCCCGACCCGTGCCCGACCCGTGCCCGACCCGTGCCCGACCCGTGCCCGACCCGTGCCCGACCCGTGCCCGACCCGTGCTCGACCCGTGCCCGACCCGTGCCCGACCCGTGCCCGACCCGTGCCCGACCCGTGCCCGACCCGTGCCCGACCCGTGTCGCCGTGATCACGTGTCGGACACGTGGGCACGGCGACACGGGTCGGACACAGTAACATGGCAATTCCTAGGCGTATCCGTGCAACATAGATTATAGGAGTACAATGAATTTCATTGCTCATATTCTAATGTCATGTACTTGATTCAAATTTTATTAGATTGATCAAACATTAAAGTGGTGTATTATTTTACATAAATGGATTTTAGAATATTTTGATTATGGTTGAATTGGAATATAAGTTTATTAGCTATTTTTTATTGATATTTTTGTTATTTAAAAATGAAAATTAATATATGAGACATTCCTAGTGAATATTTGATATTTATGATTATGAGCAAAAGAAAATGTATTTATTATCAAATTGTGCCTTAATTTGATATTTATAATTATATGCAAATTAAAATATATTATTTATTATCAAATTCTTCAATTGATGATATGAAGTTATGCATCAAAATAAGTTGGTTGATAGCTCTCTTTCTTATGGTTGATATCATGTTATACTTGGTAGTACATGAGTATATCTTGTATCTTACTTATTAGGTAGCTAGAGACTTTAAAGTTTCTTTTTATTTTTCTAAAATTTTTTATATATCTAATGTTATGATGTTATTGATTTGTTTGGGACTTTTTAAGTAGGGGTATTAAGTTGACAATATTTATATTATATTTTGTTTACTCAATTATTATAAATTTTTTTAATTGAATTAAATCCCCACTCATCAATGAGGCAAAGAGAACAATGGCCTTTGGGGATGTTCTAGCAGTACATTGAAATAATCATTCAATTTTGAGGAAGTTGATTTTTTATTTAAAATTGATATTAGTGATATGAGTATTGAAATATTTTCAAAGAGGCTTATAATGTTTAACAATGACTTTCCTAAAATTCATTGAAATATGTGGTAGTAGAGATGTAAGGATAGACATGAGAGTTTTATGATGAAAGGAGACGTGAGAGTTTCCTTAGTGTTTACACCAAAGGAGAGTTTTTCATATTGAAAAAAAATATTGAATTGTTTGGTTTTACATTTTGAGGAAGGACAACTTATTTTTTAATGAAATATGGATGAGTGTTAAATAGAAATGTCAAATCAGTTGTGTCATACCACTTAAAATTCATTGAAATAACTTGTTTTTTTAATTCAAATAAAATATAAACTTTTTTTTGATCTATAATTTGTTATTACATTGTTTTTTAATATAACACTTAAAATACTAAATAAATTAAAAAAATATAATTTAAAAAAAATTAGACATTCATATTTTACATTTGTGTCTCATGATTGTGTGACATATTTGACTCAAGTAAATTATTTATTTTTTTTATATTTTTATTTCATAAATAAAAGTTTAATATGATACATACATTTTACAACATATACTTAAATCTAAAGGATATATTTATAAAATTTAAATATAATGAAATAAAACAGAAGAATAATTTATAAAATAATAAGTGTAACATATCAATAGTACATAAATCATAATAAAACAAATGTATTGTTGAAATAAAAAAATAATGACAATGATAGTCATACTATTGTTACATCATAATCTTGTGAAAAAATTAAAAATTAATTTTTTAATTTTATTAGTAGTAGTCTCAATATTCTTGATCTTCATGTCTCATGAATTATAATTTAATATTATCTCTTAAGTCTTATTATAATATTTAATCTTAGAAAAAATTAACTTCGATGTTATGTTAGACATCTAGAGGTTTGGAACTAACTCAACACAGCATGGTTTGGAACCATGCCTTGGGTCAGAATGCCCCTTTGCATGGTTCATGCCATGCTTGGCCGGTAAGAGCCATGCCTCATGCCGGACCAGGCACGATCCGTGAGCCTGGTTCAACGGCATGATAAACCAATCTGGTTGACCGCCCGACAAGGTCCTCGTTGGGTAGTCTTGTGGGTGGTCTTGTGGGTGGTTTTATTTTTTTATTTTTTAAAAATTTGACTGCCCAATTATGAGGCAATCTATTTTTTTAAAAAAGTTTGGCCACATGGCTGATTATAATTTATTTACCACATGTCTATTTTTTTTTAGGTATCCCTCTCTTTTTTGTTTGGCATGGTAGGCTTAGTCGTGCACTTTGTCGTGACTGCCTTTTCGTGCTGGTAGGGGTGAAAAAAAATAACCAAAAATTCAAATCGAACTGACTAGTTTGGTTTGGTTCTATTTATAAAAATATTTAAATTGGTTTCAATTGAACCAAATTGAAATTTATTTGATTTGGTTTGGTTATATTTTGTAAAAAAAGTGGTTAAATTTTAATTGAATTGATTGTTTAAAATACTATTGTTTTAACTTAGATTAACATATTTATATAATATAAGTATGAGACAATGAGAATCATAATTGGAGTAGTAGTCACCACTAAAATGGCCATCATTCCCACTATTGTTCTTTTATCTTTTATCTCTCATATTATTTAATTTTTTTTTTCCTCATGTCATTCAATTCCTTTGTTGTTGTCTCTTGATTTTTCTTTTATTCATCCTCTTTGGCTCACTGTTAGTTGTTGATTTTTTGGTTCATTATTTGGTGTCAACTATCAAGACTTCAATTCTCAAGTATATTTCTATTTCTTTTGATATTGACTTTTTGAATCTTCATTGTATTGTTAATTATTGTTTATTTGTTATGTTTTTTCTTGATTATATTGTTAAATAACTGTCTCTGTTGCCATTCACTTCTTTTAATGTTTTTTGATTCTTTCTTCATTTTTTCTTTTTGGCTCTCTATTAGTTGTTGATTTTCTGGTTCATTATTTGGTGTTAGTTATCAGAACTTCAATTCTCAGGTATATTGCTATTTCTCTTGATTTTGGCTTCTTGAATCTTCATTGTATTATTAACTTGTTTACTTATTATATTTTTTCTTGTTTATATTATTAAATAATTTTTTTATTTTATCTTTGTATTCTCTCACACATTAATTTCTAGGTTTTTGTGGGTTAGGTGTGTTAGCATGTGTGGTAAATTATGGTTATTTTTATTTTAGATTTTAGTTGAATATTGTTCTTTTATGGATACTGTTGTTTTTTAATTTTTTTGATATTATTATTTTAAGGGCTTTGTTGTTAGTTTATGGATATTATTATCTTATGGATATTATTATTTGATGGATATGTATGATTGAATATAATTTTTTTAAATTTAATTTAAGTATAATTTCATTATATTAAAATTATGCTGATTGAAAAAGTTTATTTGTTGTCTAAATCAAAATTTTAAACCAAACTGAAGCGAACTAGTTTGGTTTGGTTTTAAAAAATTTTATACATAAATCAAATCGAACTGATTAATATTTACTTTGATTTTGTATATTTATAAATTGAATCAAACCAAACTGAATTGAACTAAACTTATCGATGCTCACCCCTATGTGCTAGGTTGGTGGATTGCATACCATGTCGTGCCTGACACAACACTGAATTTTAATCATGCCATGCATGGTACGGCATAGTGGCATTACTGTGCTGCAAAAAAATGGGTCTTGCCAGCATGACACCATTTGACACCTTTATATACATCGGAGTGGTTGATAAATTATGTTTTATCTTAGATATCACGAGATAAGTAGATTCATATGATTTGTATTTTAATAAAATATTAAATTCTAATTATTATCATGTGATAAAATAAAATAGTAATTGATATCTAAGTATCAAGATAGGTCATTCTTATTTAACGGATTACCTCATCGTTTGTATTTTCCTAATTGAATGGAGAAATTATTAGCTCAGAATATAATGTTCATGTTTGTATTTGGAGCTTGGTTATAACTACTACCTAAGAAGCACGGGTACGGACACGGGGATACGACATGACAGGATACGAGGACACGGCAAATTCTAAAAAATTAGGATACGAATATGGCTAGGATACAACATGATAAAAAAAATAAAAATAAAAATTATTAATTATAAATATTAGGTATTTTATAAAATTTATTAAATTAATTTAAATTAAAATATTTTATTATATAAAATAAATATATATTATTTATTTTATAAAATAAAAATATTATATTATATTATATTTTATAAGATAATATTTATAATTATTTTATTTAATAAAATAATATTTTATTATTATATTATATAAAAATATGTATTTTTTATTTTATTTTATAAAAATATTTTATTTTATGCCCTTGTCTCTCCCCTCAAGCACGACCGCCCCTGCCTCTCCCCTCAATCACGCCCACCTGCCCCTCTCCCCTCAATCATGCCCGCCCGCCCCTCTCCCCTCAATCACGCCCGCCCGCCCCTCTCCCCTCAATCACGCCCGCCCGCCCCTCTCCCCTCAATCACGCCCGCCTGCCCCTCTCCCCTCAATCACCCCCGCCCGCTCACCCCTGCCTCTCCCCTCAAATCGTGCCGCCACTGCCTCTCTTCTCAAATTGCGTCGCCACTGCCTCTCTTCTCAAATTGCGCCGCCACTGCCTCTCCCCTCAAATTGCGCCGCCCCTTCCTCCCCCCTCAAATCGCGCCGCCCCTTCTTCTCCCGGCAAATCACGCTCCTCCCTGCCAGTGGCCAACGTCGCCCATGCTGCAACGTTGGCCACCCGATATCGTCGGACGTCGGGCACTATAGACGTGGATACGGCTGCCGACGCAACCATCCGATACGGCACGTGGCGTATTGGACACGTATCCATGCCGTGTCCGTGTCGTGTCTACGTGTCCAGGTGTTGGACACGGCTGTAGGGAGCCGTGTCCGTGCTTCCTTGACTACTACTATACTTAGTATATTAATATATAAATAAGTTAGTTAATTTTTGGTGAAAATTTTATGTTGATGTACTTGGTTCATGTAGAGGTGTCAACTGGGCCCGGCCGGCCCGGCCCGGCCCGGCACGAGGCACAGCACGGTTCAGCCGTGCATGGGCCTCTAGTCGGGTCTGATTCGACCTGACCCACGGTCCCCCCGAATACTGAACTGTACGGATATGCAAGCCTGAGCGTGCCCGGCAAGGCATGGCACGGCCCGCCGTGCCTGCTGGCCGTGCTGGGCCTGACTATTTTAAATCGTGCCGGGCTAGGCACAGCTGCACGCTCGTGCTCAAAAAATTTGGGTCGGACCGGCCCGGCCCGTTTGACACCTCTTGGTTCATGTATGTGGATTTATTTGTTAATGTATTTTTTATTTCTTTTATTTTAATCGTATGATTTATATAGACAGTCAACTAATATGTAATTGGAATGAAAGATTAGTATTTTAAATATTTGATATTAATCTCAATAGTAATAATACTAAATATATGGTAACCTCTTTACTTCCTAAACTTGTTATTAATATTGTGTGTGTACTTAAGTGCAATCCAAATAGTATGAGTGTATACACATGAACACTTGCTCGTCGTTTTATAAAAAATTTTTAAGAATTTTATAAAATAAATTTTTCTATTATAGTTTGAATCATTAATAATAAGTTCATCACTCTTACTATTGATATAGTTTGATATTATATATTGATAGCTAACACATGACTTTAATATAAGATATGTGTAATTTCAATAGCATTTAGTATCCATTTGAAATTTATTTTAGGTTTGTAGACAAACATAGGATTCTAAAATTATGTTGTCTATTAAGTGTCTTGAAATATTTTAGTAAATATTTTATTTTATTTAATATGAGAGAAATTACTTTTATTTTTGTTTATACTATAAATTTAATAATGTGACATATATATCCTAACGTGAAAAAGCTTACCTAATAGTCTTTTTCTAATGACCCTAATAAACATATTAACGACTACTTTTTTATTTTAAATATTATTGAAATAATATTAAATATTTTATTTTAAATAATATATTTATTAAAGATCTATATCATATTCTCATATATGATAGATAATTTTAAAAAATTCTAAAATTTTTTTATTAAGTTTTAATTTTGAATTTATATATTGGTGGTGAGACATGTGAATGATGTATCTTTGTGACTATTCTATATATTGGAATTTATAGATACTACTCAATAATATTTTTTAAATTTATTAATTATTAATTTTTTAATTTATAATATTTTATTATGTCATTCTTACTTGTAGATCTAGAAATTTTATGATAGGTTAAAAGTAGGTCTGTATAATATTAATTATGATAGGATCCTTAAAAAATGTTAATTGGAATACTCATGATCATAATTAATTTGATTATGTTTTTTCTGATAAAATTATTATGAAATATGAAAAGAATCAAAAAAATCGAACCATAGTTATGAAAGGTTTGCCAGAGGCGCGCCTAAAGCTCAGGCCCCATCACTCCTGGGAAAAATAGCTCGCTTCAGGCGAGGCGAAGGCGGGTGCGGCACAGCAGGCAAGGAAGCATAGACACGGCACAGATACGTGTTCGATATGCCATGTGGCGTATCATTGATAAATTCGTATCTGATATACCATGTGGCATATCGGACGGTGGTGTATTGGACGTTAAGTGGGCGGCAGAGGGCAGAGGCAGGCGCGAATTGAGGGGGGAGGCAGGGGGCGGGCAGGAATAGAGGTGTCAACCGGGCCGGCCCGGCCCGGCACGAGGCCCTTCACGGTTTTAAACCGTGCCCGGGCCCATGCCGTGCCGTGCCATGGCAAGGTGGCACGGGTTCTTCCCATGCCGGTTTCACGCGGGCACGCGTGGGCGTGACCCGGCCCCTTCCGAAAAAAAAGACCGCGGGTCGGGTCTGATTGGATCCCGACCCGTGGTCCCGACTCTCGACCCGGCACGGCACGGCCTACCGTGCCTATGGGCCGTACCGTGCCCAGATGTTTTTAAACCGTGCCGGGCCGGGCACGGTAGCACGTTCGTGCCCTAAAAAAATGGGCCGGGCCGGCCCGTTTGACACCTTTAGGCGGGAATTGAGGGGGAGGAGGCAGGGGGCGGACGGGGGAATTGAGGGGGGAGGCAGGCGGGCGGTAAAATAAAATAAAATATTTTTATTTTATAAAATAAAAAAATATATTTTTATATAATATAAGATAATTTTAAAATATTATTTTATAAAATAAAATAATTATAAATATTATCTCATAAATTAAAATAAAATACAATATTTTTATTTTATAAAATACAATATTTTTATTTTATAAAATAAAAATATATTTATTTATTTTATAAACTAAAATATTTTAATTTATTTTAATTTATTTTATTTTATTTTATAAAATACATAATATTTATAAAAAAAATAATTTTTATTTTTAATTTTATTTTTTTTATCATGACGTATCTTAGCCGTATCCGTATTCTAATTTTTTAGAATTTGTCGTGTTCTCGTATCCGGTCGTGTCGTATCCCCATGTCTGTGTCCGTGTCCGTGCTTCTTAGGCAGCAGGCGTCGACTTCCAGTTTCGGCGGCAGCAGGCATCAAGTCAGGTATGCTCTTATTCTTCTTATTCTTCTTCTTCTCTTCTCCGTTTTTTTGCCGGATTCGCCGTTTGAAATGAGGAAATTTCGTCGGAGAAGAAGGGCAAAGTAATGGCGGGAGAAGCAGCGAGAGGCGGAACCAGGCAAAACGCAGGAGGAGCACGTCAGGAAAGATGACTTATTCGGCTGATCCAACCCAAAACGACGTCGTTTTGGGCTGGGTTATATTTTTTTAAAAAATCAAAATAACCCAAAACGATGTCGTTCTGGGTTGAGTTTGATTTTTTTTAAAAAAAACAAAACTCTCAAAACGATATCGTTTTGAGGTTCTGATTTAAAATAAAAAAAATGCCACCTCCAAAATAACGTCGTTTTGGTCTTCTAGGAATTAAAACGACGCCGTTTTGGAGTTTTGTGATTTTAAGCCCTATAAAACCCACTCTTTCTCGGGTTGCACCCTAAAACCCTCAAAACAACCCTCACAAAACACTCTTAAGGTTGGATTGAATAGGAGAGAAGAAAGAGAGGCTCAAAAGATATTTTTTTCATTTTACCTATTTTTGTTGTGAAAAAATTCTTCAAAAGGTAAAAAAATATTTTCAAAAAATACTTAAAAACTAGGTAAATATTTTTTGAATAATACTTTGCAAAAAATATGCAATTTTCAAAAAACTAATGCAGAAAAAAAGGAAAAATTCTAAAAAATAACGAAAGATAGAAAAAAATTATGAAAAAAATTATGAAAATTATGAAACAATTAGAACAAAAATTATAAATAATTTTAGTTGTTTGGTAAAGATTAAGTCTGTTTATAATTTATACAAGAGCTAAACCAAGCAAAATACAAACACCAACACTAAAACCAAAGTCAAGACCATCTAGTTCTAAACATACTCATACTCTTACTTTGATTGATGAAGATGAAGAGATGATCTATTCATCGGGAAAGGAAGATGAAAAAGAGGGAGAGTGTAAGATTGATGATGAGGATGATATTGCTGAAGACTTTCTTGATTTAGATTTAGATGTAGATACATGAGTGTTTATTTTGTTTTAGAATTTAGAATGTTTGTTATTTTGTTTTGAAACTTTAAATGTTTGGATGATGTGAGTACTATTAATATTTGATTTTTATTTTTGATGTTCTTTAATTTATTATTAGATAAAAATTAAAGACTATATTCAGTAAAATGTATAATTTTTATGTGTATTAGGCTGGGTGCGCCTCAAATAAAAAAGCCCGCGCCTCAAGTGCGCCTCAAATAAAAAAGCCCGCGCCTCAAGTGCGCCTCAAATAAAAAAGCCCGCGCCTCAAGTGGGCCTTGTACCTTGAGGCCCCAAAAGGCTTTTGCGCTTCAGTGCGCTTTCCGTCTTAAATAACTATGAATCGAACTTGAACTAGATCCAACTTGAAAGATCATGCTGCTTAGTTGACTTTGTCTCGTATCTAATACACTATATTTTTTTAGAGCATTGTTCAACTTGTTTCTTAAGGTGATCAATGCCACATAAAATTATATATGTATATATTTTTTTCATAATATATATATTATGTTATTTTTTTTGATACATTTAGAATTTTTATTTTTTATTATTTTAAAGTACGTCAATACTACTATAGTTTATTTAGTTTTTTGTTTTTTAGGTAGGAAATGGGTTTGAGTCCAAGTTATTAGAGATAACGTAGTTTTGGCATTGAACTTTTTAATAGGATTATTATTATCTATATTTATGTCAATTTTAAACTCATTATTGTTATATTTATTATTTATTATTATTTTTAAATATTTTTATTTATTAAATAAATAAAAATAAAAAAGATAAGTGTTTATTTTACTATAACTACATTGTTATAAAATATTGTACCACTTTTAACCTCAGTTTAATTTGAAGGTTACACTGCATATTCCTTAGCTCGTATGCATAAGCATAAGTCATAAATAAAATATTATAATAATATATAATAATTGTAAAAAAATGCTAAATTTAGAAATTAGGAGAATCAAAGGAGCAAAAAAGAGAAAAAATTGAGAATCAAGGGGATGAAATCGATAGAAAATTTAGAATGAAATTTCTAAATTTATCAATATCTTTTGATGGAGATTTGAAAATAATTAAAAAAAATATTTTTAAATATTTCTTTAATTATTTAATAACTTTTGGCTAGAAATTTGGCAGCTTGTCATCGTCAATGTCGCGGCTTATTTTGGGAAAATACTATGTTTCATAGGTACATTGCAGGTGTGCCCAGTGGCCACGGGGGAAGGGGGGGGGGGGGGGGGGGGGTTTGTAAAACCTATTTTGTTCTGCGGGTATCCGACAAGTCATGAATTGTAACTTGGAACCCACTAGTGCTTGCTCACATGTGTCACTTGGCACACTGGCCAAGTATGACTCACGTGTCTGACTTGGCATGAGGCACAATCGGCTTCACCCCTGCACGACTAGAGCCATGCCTTGTGCAGGCATGGTCTAGGACCAAGCATGGTCTTGGCATGGTCAAATCAGGCTGTGCCATATGCTGTGCTTGGGCCATCCCTTCCCACTTCACACTTAGTGTCAAACTTCTCATAATATATAGTGGTTCACATAAAATGTACTCATTAGTATAGTTATGATGTTTAGAAAGGAGTATGACAGATGCTTTACTAGATTATTTAGAAATAATTTTTAAGTATTACAATTCCTTTAGTTTATCATCTTACGCAACTTTTACTTGATCAATTCATGAGCGAACATTCATGTTTCAATTAATTATAATATTTTTTTTTATTTTTACAAGATGGAATTCATTATCATTAATAGTGAATCTTTTCAAATTATTTATCACATACATTAATTTGGGCTTGCATATTTTTTTTTTGTGTTTTCTATGTTTCTTTTTTCTAGTAAGGTTAGTCATTTAGATTTAGTACGATTATATTTTTTTTTTATTCATAATATATATTTTATTATTAATTATTATTAATTATTTTGTATGCACATTAGTATATTTATTTGAAGAATAATCATATATATATATATATTTTTATATTTTTTATAATATTATAATATTAAAAAATAATATTTTAAAATATATTGAGTATGAAATAATATAGTTAATTTCTTGCTTGATACTCTTTCAAAATGAAATTATTAAAATAAATAATAAATATTTAATAGAAATCAATAAAATATTTGACTCGATTAATTGTATTCTTTTCTTCTAATTTTTACTACCATATCATTTTAAATTTTATAATAAATTGATAATTTTTTGTTAGCTTTATTTGGATATGTTTGAATCTTATAATAAGCATATTTATTTTGTGTAGCATTCTTCCCTTGAATTTTTGAATTTGAGAGAATGACATTCAACCTCTTTAAATTCTTATTCCACTATTTGTGTGCTTAGAAATGATATATGTGTGTGTACTAGAGGTGTCAAACGGGCCCGACCTATTTTTTAGAGCACGACCGTGCTTTCGTGCCGGGCCAGGCATGATACGGTTTATTAAAGCCAGGCTCAGTTGGGCCAAATCAGGCCGTACGGGCGCGAGGTTGGTTAATTTTTTTTTAAATTTTAAAGTTTAATTTTTTAGTTTAAATAAAATATATATTATATTATATATAGAATTATAGATAAAGTATAATATATTAAAATTATAAAATGAAAATTGTTAAAAATTTATTAAATTACAAAGTTTAAATTTTTTTAATTTAAAATAAAATTAGTTTATAATTTATTAGAATTAAATTATAGAGTTTAAAATTTTTAAATGAAAAATTTAAACAGACAAATAAATTAAACAAAAAATTTCATTAAAAAAAATTAAAAAGTCAAAAAATCAAAGCAAAATTAAAAGAGAAATGACCAATCATGCAATCAGCCAATAAATACCAAAGGTCCAAACCAAACAAATTCAAGTTAACGTAACGTAAAAATAAAGCGTATAATCAATAAAAAACAAAACATCGAAATTAAAAAGCAGTGGATCATCATCAATTGTCAATCAGCATATTATGAGCATTATTAGCCGAAACATCAAGATCACTATCATATGGATCATCATCATCAGTAATCAACTCCTTCACTTTCACAGTGGATGCGGATGCAGTCTCTGTCTCAACTCCAGCACGATCATAGATGCTAAATTTCGAATTCTCCCAATCCTTCAAACAGGCCAAGGCCTCAATAATATCTGGATGTAATCTCGGTCTCTTATCTGAATCATGTTCACTGCAACAAAAAAAATAGACTTCGAGGCTATGCTCGACACTGGATGAGTCAGTAGATCTCGTGCCATCCTAGATAGCACATGAAAGGTGGACTTATATGATTTTCACAACTGTAATATATCAAGATTTTTAGTATCAGAATGTGATAGGATTGAGCAGTAATCGGTATCTAAGTACTGAGAAAGCTCGCTCCTATGTGATGGTCCACCACGACGTTTCTCCCTCGCTAGCTGAATGAAAAAAAATTATCATCTCCGAACAAGGTATCCATGTCTCTAATCACCATCTCACCACCACCACCACCACCACCACCATACCTAGTATCGTAGTATGTGAACATGTCAGTCAATTTCTCGTGAATGAATCCTTCAGGTGGCTCTTCCAGGTTCATGCACGAGGAAATGTAAGTCATGATGTTTTCTATCCTTTCCACCTTAATCCTATGGTCCATGCATGCAGCGAGATAATAAAGAGATAGAATAGTGGACCAGTACTTTAAGTACTTGGTTTCTATCTCTGCAACCATATGGCTAAGTGTCGGGTCAGCTCGATACGTCCTAAATATGCTACTAATGTTGCATATGCACTTGAGTGCAATGCAAGTTGTGAGGGACTGCGGATTTGACTCTGATTAGACCCGACCCATGGTCTTTGTGTGTGGGAAGCTAGGCCTGACTCACCGAGTCACAATAGGGTGAGCCGTGACTCGTGTGGGTGCGGGAAGCCGGGAGCCCAGGTCTGCTGGTGCCGGACCGGGTGTGACTCCAAACCGTGCCAACGGGCCGTGCCATGGGCCACCGAACAGTGCCGGGTCAGGCACGGCACGAGGCCTAGTTGGCCTCGGCATTGCACTGCACTGCACTGGTAGTGCCTTACACGGGCACGAGGAATTCCAGTGTTGGGCCGGCCCAGACACTCCAGAATCGTGCCTCGTGTTGGGCCGGCCCGGCCCGGCCCGGCCGACACTTTTAGTGTATACATACATACATACATATATATATGTATTATTTATCTATGGTAGATATTGTATTTATTAGTATTGGTATAGTATTCTTAGTGATTATTTTTTTTTTAGAATCATTGAAAATTTCAAGTTTGGTTAGTGTTCTAATAGTTGCTCTAGTAGTAGAGTAGAAATCAATGAAAAAAGGGAATATTTCATACCAAATAAAACAAATAAAATACACTCATATATAACAAAGGAAAAACTTTAGTGGCAATTCAAATAGTGGGTGTTTCTATCATAAAGTAAAAAAAAATGCCAAGGAGAAATTGTCATACTTTTTAAATTAATAAATAAATATCTATAACATAATGTTTTGAAGAAAATGAATTAAGTTGAGATATTTTCAAAGTTTTCATATATTTTTTTTGCAAATTGATAAGCTAAAGGAATATAAACTATGATTATGATTTCATCTTGGATTTTATCATGAAGAAAAAATTTGTTTATCAGTGTTTTGTTTATCAGTGTTTTGTTTGCTTGTGGAATGTAGGATTGTAAGCCGCTTGTATCATTATTTGACTATCATTACAGCGAGTATTAGAAGTGATTATAAATTTGATTCTCAAGGATGTGCTTAATTCATAGAATATCATATCCTCAACAAAAGTACAATAATTAAGTGAATTGTTTTTTCTATTCTAGTTGTTATCAAACTAGAGTTTGGATATACATTTGTGTGAAGATGTCATTGTTCAATAAATGTAATATTGAACCATGGAAATTTCTTCATACATTAGAGTATGCAAAGTGTTTTGTCAAGATAAATAAATCGTAGAGAATTTAAGAAATAATTATCAATACTACTTGTATAAGATACATTTGTTTTAATAATAATAAAATAGTTAATTTTTTTAATATTTTTTTTGTATGTAGTTGTATCAATTGAAGAACTAGCATTAATAAAAGTATCATTATCTAGCTCAATAGACATATGTGGTGTAGTGAAGTCAAGAGACTAATGAAATAATATCTAAATTTCTTAAGATTTTATATTTGAAACTATGATCGAAGTATTCCTTGAGTGAATGATTTTTAACTTTTTTATCGTAGTTAGAATATGATTAATATGTATGATTAAACCAGCCTGACCTGGCATGCTATAGTGTTGTGCTCGGGCCTGTGCTGGGCGTACCCTTTCTACTAGTTGTGTCGTGCTGGGTCGAGGGATTTTGGCCTACATGTCGTGCCAAGCACAACATGGAGTGCTTAGCACGTGGGCAAGACACGGGTGACAATGCATTGAGCATGGTCATGACGAGGGGACGTTGGGATCCGATGGGCAAGGCTCGACGGGCGACGGTGGTGTGACGGAGCGCGATGAAACCCTTTTTAAAAAAAAAAAAATTGTTGCCTTGACCCAATAGGCTGACCCGAATTGGCTCGAACCCAAGCGGATTTTGGGCCATGGGCCCGTGCCGTCTTGACCTTTAAAGGACTATGCTAGGCACGGCATGCCAAGCCAGTTGGACCCAAAAATATGGGCTGGCTTGGCCCAGCCCGATCCATTTGACACATCTATGTGTGATTACCAAAATAATTATGTCATTTGATTCGTTTGAAAAATAAAAAATAATTCGTCACATATATTAGTGTAATTCAAATTAAGTAATCAAGGGAGAAAATATTACAATTCAAATTCTCAGAGATTACTTTAGGTCATAAATGTATCATAATTTATAAATCAGATCGAGTATTATGTTTTGTCTTGAAAATTACGTGGTTACTCTAAATTTACATTTTTATAAAAATTATAGTAAATAAAAATATTTTTCATATTTAATTGATAACATTTATTTGTGATAAGCTACAAGAAAAATAAATATCTATATTAATGTCATTGTGGTGATTGAAAAAAAAGTATTATAAAAGTTAAACTCTTGCAATAGAAATATCAAACGGGCTGTGTTGTGCCGGCATGGCCGTGCAACTATGCATGATTAAATTTTTGTGTCATGTTAAGCACGACACGATTATTCGGTCCATTGGCCTAGTACTGCATTGTCAAGTACATGGGCATGCCTGATCATGCCAAACGGCCGTGTCCGCCCGTGCTGAACTATCATGCCTGCCCGTGCTGAACGGCCGTGCTGAATAGCCTGATCAATGAGTGGCTGGCTTATGAGCAAGTCAATTACAATTAGTCATATAACTAATTGTTTTTCAAAAAATTGATTACCTCGTGGTGAAGCATTTGAATTTTTTTTAATAAAAAAAGATCCATGACGGGCATACAATCATTTGAGCCATTTAATCGTGCCATTGGGACATGCACATGGTTGTGCTTTGCCCAACATGAGACACATCTCATATTGGTCTGACATGAATTGTGCCATGGGGTTGCCCTACCCAGCATGAAGCATGGTTCTGGACTGTGCTGTGCCTAGGCTGCCAGCCCGTTTGATACCTCTATATTATAATTTGAGCAAACTTTAGCCTTTATGTAATCTACTATAGGATTAGTCATTATAAAGAACACTCATTTACAATTAATAATAAATATTTTTGAAATTTCAAGTACTACTTAACTTTTATTAGAGTGTAAGGTATTTATTTTTTTTTATAATGACATGACTTTATTAATGATGAGATAATACCTCAAAAAAAAATCTAGTTGTCTTAGTAACATTAAAATAAGTATTAAAAAAAGCAAAAAAAAAAAGACATGAGTATAATAGTATTTGTAAAATAGAGTCCAGAGTTGACTCATTTATTTTTTCTAGTAAGTTTGAAAAGTCAAAGTTAGAGTTATCTGGAAAATTATCTGACTTCTTTGGATATTTTTATATGGTTTTAAGTGATTAAGTTATTTGATTTCTAACTCATTTGAAGTTGAAATTAAAATATATTTGAGAGTTATCACTTGTCTCAAGAGTTGTCATCATAGTATGAATTAATAAGCTCAATAATAGTTGATTGATCATACTTTCTTTTGATTAAAGGCCAAAGTTGGAATTTTGAAGAGTAAGGAAGAATACAAGATTCATGATTCTCTTCTAAATCCTTATTGTGCTTAGACTTGTTAAAAAGGAAGTATACTTGAAAAAGATAACATTAATAATAACATATGTATTATTAGTTTGTGATATATATATATATATATATTTGAGGATTGAAGTAATCAAGAACAATATATTTTATTACTGTGTATTATTATCTTATCACATCTAAGAGAAATATCCTGAATAAAACAATTATTTCTAAAAATTGAGAGAAAATAAATACTTTTTTTTGATACATGATTTAAAACAGCATGCGCTAAGAAATAGCAACTTAAGACATTCCATTGATCATGTATTTTAATCTTAAAATTATATATTTTTTTATAAGTACTTAGAAATATTTGTACTATAAAGAAGTATATTAGTTATTTTAACTAAATGTTTATTTTTTTAATTATGTAATTTTATTTTGTGATGGTTTGTTAAGATAAGTTAGATGAATAATCTAATGATTAATATACTACTTGTTAAAATCATATTCTCGGACATTGTCATTCTTTATGATTTTTTTTATTAAATTAAATAATAATATTTTTATGAATAGATGAGAAATAAAAAATATGAGATACAAAATAAAAATAAAATAAAATATGTCAACTTCAATATAGATGACAAAATACCACAAATTATCTTAAGTTTCAACTATACTAAATTTTCAAATATATGAGTAAATTAGAGGTATTAGATGGGTTGTGTCGTGTTGGCATGACCTGTTTTAGTGTCGCCCAACCTTGCCACCTTGTTGTGCTAGACGTGACATGATCAAAATTCATGTCATGCTTAGAGGTGTCAAATGAGTAGGATAGTTTGGGCCTTGCCTGACTCTGTCGTGCCTATGTGTCAAATGGGTCTGGCATGCTTTGCACTCGTGTTGGGCTAGCCTACGACATGATTTGTGCCCTTGTCCTGCCTAGGTCTATCGGGCTAGGCACAACCCGGTACCATTGCTCGAGGGCACACAATTTCAGCACGAACCGAACCGCCCCCCCTTCTCATATTTTCTCTCTCCATCTCCTCTCGACTCTCATTTTTTTCTTGCTATCAGCTTTGGGATTTTGGGACTCGGGTGTGGATTGTGGTGCGCGTGCGGTGCGGACATCAAAAATGCAAAGTTATTTATGCATTACGCTTTCCGAGTATTTTTTTAATTGTTTAGTTAAGTTTTATTTTTAAATTATATTTAATATTAGTTTAAAGTTTAAACTTTAAGAATTAAAATATTAGTTAAATTAATTTTAATTAATATATTAATTTAAAAACATTAAATATTATATAATTAAAAAACAAATAAAAACTAAAAATGATAAATAATAATTTTAATTATAATATAGATAACTAAAATTCTACGGAAAGGTTTGAGGTTGTTAAAATTTTAGTTTCTCCGGTCGTTTCGACTTAAATATCTAAAAAATAAAAAATTAGAAGAACAACAGTTTGAACTCACTTTATTATAATACAACAAAAAAAATATTAGACGTGTCGAAAAAGAATTGACACCATACAAATATTATAAAAAATATAGTATATTAGAT
This sequence comes from Sapria himalayana, assembly GCA_029783825.1. NCBI lineage: Eukaryota > Viridiplantae > Streptophyta > Magnoliopsida > Malpighiales > Rafflesiaceae > Sapria > Sapria himalayana. The sequence continues at coordinate 1,723,510 of JAREIK010001563.1, read as the reverse complement.
TTTAGGAAAACCTAACTCAATGGTGTGTTCTTTGAAGCTGGATCTAGTTCAGTCTTAATGTTGACCTTTTTCATATATCATAATGAGTTAGGAGAGAAGACATAATCAAACTTATCATCACGATGAGTCTTCAGATTAGGTTTTTGGAGGATCCAAGGGTAGTGAGTATAATACATACTTATTTTTAGTCTGCATATTATAGGATTCCTAGGTCTACATCAATGAATGATATACTAAAATATTATAACTTAGAAAAATAAATAATAATTAATGAATTTAAGGATTATAGTGAAGTGGTGTCCGTGACGTCTAATATTTGGACTAGTCATTATAATGTATCTTATGTATGTCTTATTGTCTACTATGTAGATTCTAAATGTATACTAAATAAAAAAAATATTAGGATTTATCATAGATAATCATCATCATGATGACTCAATTATATTTGAGTATATGATAAAAATTTTTATAGAATAGAAAATTTAAAATAAAATATTTAGTATCACATTTGATAATATGTCTAATAATAAAATAATGATTAACATGTTTATTAAGACTATTAGATATGAATTATTAGGAGAGATTTTTTATGTTATATACATGTGTCATGTCATTAATCTGCTAGTACAAGCGGGGATGAAGGTGTGTGCCCCTCTTGCTTTATAAAATATACTTAATTTACTAAAATATCTTTGTATGTCTCATAGACAACAGAAGTTTGGTAGTCTCTGTTTGTTTGCAAGTCTAAAGAAGAAATTTTAATTGGATATCAGATCCTGTTGAAATTATACATATCTTATGTTGAAGTCATGTATTGGATAAGAATACGTGATATTAGACTATGTCAATAGTAAAAATGAGAAACTTATTATTGATAACACTGACTAGACTACATGAATTTTATTTATGAAATTCCTAAATATTTTTTATGACATGATAAATATGTATTTATTAGTTTATACTTCCACACGATATGTATTACACTTAGGTACATATGCAATATTAGTAGCATATTTAGAAAGTTTATAGATAATTCGACACTTAGCAATATGGTTGTAGAGATGGAAACCAAGTAATTAATGTATTGGTCTGCTGCTTTATCTCTTTATTGTCTGGTTGCATGCATGAATCATAGGGTTAAGATTGAAGGGATAAAGAATGTTATGATATACATATCATTGTACATGAACCAAGAAATCAACTTAAAGAGTTCATTCACGAGAAGTTGATTGAGTTTTTTATATACTACGATATTAGGTATTGTAGTAGTAGTAGTGAGATTTTGAGTATTGATATTGATATCATATTTAGAGATGATTTTTTTATTCAAGTAGTGAGGGGAAAATAATGGGATGAACCATCAAATAGGAGTGAACTGTCTTGGTACTTAGATATTGATTACTGCTCAATCCTATCATATTCTGATAATCAAAATCTTGATATTTTATAGTTGTGAAAATAATAAGTCTACCTATCCTGTGTTATCTAAGATGACACGATATCTACTTACTCATCTGGTGTCAAGCGTAGTAGTAAAGTCTGCCATTCTTGTTGCAGTGAATGTGTTTTCAGATAGGAGATTCAGATTACGGTCAAATATTGTCGAGACATCAGCATGCATGAAATATTGGGAGGATTTGAGTTTGAACATCTAGAATCATGCTGGGACTACAACAAAAATAGTGGAGTTGGTTGTTGTTGATAATTAACGACTGATATGAGAATGAGATTGAGATATTGATGATTGAGTTAAGCGTCTGAACCTACTTTACTGCCTATGGTCTACTGCTATTGATAAATTAATACTGATATCATCATTGATCATATGCTGATGATATTTTTCATTTTTTTTATCTATTCTAAAATGATATTATCGTTGTTTATTTTTTTTTTGTTATTTTACTTTAAAGCTTGAATTAGATACTTGTATTTTTTGTGAATCGTATTAGTTTGTATTAATGTTTTAGTTTTATTATTTTGGAAACTGTTAATTTTAAAATTTTAGTTGTTTATATTTTATGTTTTATTTATTTTAATAAATTAAAAATTAAATAATTAATTATTTGTTTTAATTTAATAATAAATTATTTAAGTATTAAATAATTAAAATTTAATTTTTTTAATAATTTTGAATTTGGATTAAAAATTTTTTTAACGGCCTGAACCAGGCCCAAATGGTCATACCTCGCCCCAAAATCAGCATGAATTGGCCAGATTCAGCTTGTCTAGGCACGACTCAGCCTGAAATACTAAATAGCTGGGCCGATGGGCTGTGCCGAACCAGCTCTAATGAAGTTGTACCATGTCATGTCCAGCACAGTGGTTTTATTGGGCCACCTAAAAATGGGCCGGGCAATACTAGGAATTGCATGAAAATGTTTAGATCCAGCTTGACATCGCTCGTTTGGCCTGCAAAATGCCGAGCCATGCTAATTTGGGCTAGCATGAACTGAATTGTATTGTTTTGACCTTTTGAACTGAAATTTTTAATTCAAACAAAATATAATTTTTAAAATTTTTAATTTGTTATTAAATTAGTTTTTTAAAATATTACACTTAGAAAATTTTAAAATAAATACAAAATAAAAAAAATAGATATTCACATTTTGTATTTGTATTTTAGTATTGTGTCCGGTTCATAAAATAATAAAAAAAATCATTTTTTTTATTAACAAAAGAAAATATGATACATACACTAAATGATATGTATTCAAAAAATTAAAATACAATGAAATAAATATAACTCATAATATAATAATTACAATACAATAATAATTAATAAATCATAATGAAATTAGCAAATCACATAAATAAAACATAGTGTATAAGTCCATATAAAAAAATTAAAAATTATGTGAATCATCAATCAATATCTATGGTATGGTTGTACGGATATAGCTGTAAATCATCATCATTTTGTATGTATTTGAAGATATTGCTAGTGGTTATATCAATATCCTCGATTACCCATGTATCTTGAATCATCGTTTGTCATTATATATTGTGACTTATCTTAAATGTTTAATCTCAAATTTTTTGAGTATTTCATGTATGCAAGCACCTTTATGATATCTAGTTAAAGTCAAATGATTTATCTATGGTCTGAAATAATTTTTGTTGTCACACTTTGATGCTATGCTAAATATCGAAGGAATTAGGAGATTACATGTTATTTTAGATTGTACGGGATATGCGAATTCGTATGATTTTTTTAAATTAAAATGTTCAAATTTTTATTATCATAATGTGATAGAATAAAATAGTAATTTAAGTATCGAGATATTTGTTCATATTTGAATGATCACTTAATCATTTGCTTCTAGCTAACTGAATAGAGAAACTATCGGATCTAAATATAGTACAATAGAGAAGCTGTCGCAAACCACTGCAGCATCGTTGCGCATCATTATCATACACAAAAGTGCTGTTGAATTCCAGAAACCACTCATGTTCAATCAAACCATTGTTTCACACCACTATCATACACAGAAGCGCTGTTGAATTCCAGACACTACCTATGTTCAACCACACCATTGTTGCATATAACACTTCATACCACCCTGTACACCCCATTGCTTCTGCAACAAAAACACGTTACACCATGCACACATGTTCACTGCTGCCTCCACAGCCCCACATATCACTGCACGCTAAGCACATACATCCATCTGCACTGTGCACACACTGGTTTCACTATGAACGAACATCGCAATTACTGCACAAGGATGTATGCTTATACTTTGCACACATGCATAATTGTATTTTCCAAACATGATTACATTACATTGCACACAAAACATGTTTTTTTTTCAAGGGTGAGCTAACCTTAGCTATAAAATACACATGCTCTTTATATATGAAAAATCTAACCTATAAATTTTTGCTCTTTATATAAGAGCATCTCACAAATTGGGTGCTCAGATCATTAAGTACAAAAGATGATAAAAAGATATTGTAACAAGTAGAATGAATTTTTGCTCTTGCATATTCTATGACTAATAGATTTCATCATTAATAAATTTTGAATTTTGATTTTTTGTTTTTGTTTCCAATATCATTATAAGGTATCAAGCTATGTGCTAAAGAGAGTTTTTTTTGATAATAAAGTTCTTATGCATAATAATTAATCTTCTATTATTATTTTCATTTTGTCAGACTTGTCAATTTTAGACATTCATGAGAATCAAAGGTACTTTTTATCTCATAATATATATCAAGAGAGGCTGTAGATTAATTATTAATTGTTTTGCTAATTCACATAATCATGTACATAATTTTGTCGATTTTGATTTTTTAATTATTTCTTAAATTGGTAATAATTATCACTTTATCTCGTACATTTTTTAATTAAGTTTTATCTTATTTGTTATGCTTATTTTTTAATTATTGTTGATAGTATTATGATATTGAAATTTGTTTAAGTATTCTCTCTTAATAAATAGTGAGATGCATTGTACATACTAGAGAAATTTTGAGAATTTGATTTGTTGATTTTCAAGACATAAATAAAACAATTCAATAAACCTCAAATAATATGCGTACCAAGACATGCACTTATATAATAGCCAAAGTGAATTGTGATAATCTTTAATTCTATATGTCAGGTACTCTCATTTAAAATGGAATATTAAAAAAAAAAAGAAAAAATGTTATAACATAAAAAAATATATAAAATTGTTGAAACTAGAATGTTCTCCCTAAGGTTAGAACTTAAAAATTCAGAACATTAAGCTTGAAAAAAAAAGGTAAGATAAAGCTTTTGTAAGATTTTTATAAAAATATATAAAGTTTGAATTCATATTATAGTAATTATCATATTCTAATTTTTTTTCTTGATAAATAAATAATTTATCTTTATGTGCATAATATGTTTGTGAAATATTAGATTTAAAATTATATATTTGGTAGTTTTATTTTCACAGTAAATAATAATAAAAGAAAAAAAATAGATATTTAATATTTTGAGTAGGTAACGAATTTAAAATATCTTGTAGGTAATAATTGCGATCACTTTGAACTATAATTCTATATTGAATCTCAAAATAATTATTCTTTGTTTGTTTTTTATGAGATAAGTTATATTCAAGAAAAATAAAAATATTTATTATAAATCTCTTTTTAGTACAAGTTGGTGATCGTTTTGAATTTGAATTTTTGGCTAATTATAAGTATTCATAATCGGGGAAAGAAATCCCAATCATTGGAGATTTCTTCTCATATCAGTATGCAAAGAGATGTGTTTGAGTAAATTTGTCAAAAAAAAAATCAATAATTGACCAACTATGTTGATTATATATACTATATTTGATCCTGTAATAATTAGATAGGTAGTCTTACTTATGATTCACTTATAAGTAGTATAGTTAATTAAATAAGTTGTGTTATGAGTAAAATTAATATCTAAATTAGTAAGAGTATTCTTTAGAGTATAATTTAAAAGTCTAATCTCTTTAAAAATATTTTACACATAATTTCTTTTATAATAAGATAATATTTTTTTTTAGAATATATTATTTTTATTTTAAAAAATATTTAAATTTTCATGATTTTTAATTTAAAACTATATGTTAAAGTACTCATTAAATTGGATAATCTCTAATTCATTATTTTTTTTATAATTGGAATGTCATTCATGTACACAATAACTAAATTCACCTTATCCTCAAGATTTCTCTAGAAAAATAAAGAATAAGTAATATATGTGTTCAATATAAATGAGATGATTGACTGTAAAAATATCATAAATTATGTTTTTTGGTGATTATTTTAGTCATATAAAATTGTGAAATTTATAAATTGTATTTGATTTTATTGCTCAAACTCTATGTAACTACAATTTTTTATCTCCTTCTGAAGGTTATTATGCAGATATATATTTTTTATGTTTTATTATTATATTCTTCTCAATATAAATGATATATTGCAATTTGTCAATGTTTGTAATTTATAAATCTGTACTAAGGTTATCTTGGCTACTAACCAAATATATTGATAATCGACATTAAATATTTGAGTGAATTCGTTATGAGTCTTATCTTAAAATAATTTTTTTTTCCATCTAGATTTGTCTCTAAATTGAGTATTCATTTATTACCAATAATAAAAACTCTCATAGGTAGTGTTACTAATTTGTGAGTTTATTTGAAATAGAAGTCATCTATAGCTTCCATTATGACCTAACATCATCTTAGATAAAATAATGTGAGATTATGATAAGAGAATGAGATTTGAGTATTTTAGTATTATAAAGAGAAATAGTAAAACAAATAAAAGAAAGAATAAGACGATAATATAATGACTTGTCTCTAGTCTAAGCAGGTTAAGTATGTTCTATTTTTGCTGGCATAGACTATAAGTCTTTGTCGGTCAAGTCTCTCGTTCCTTGGTTTATCATGAACATGAATTGGAATATACTTATGGACTACTATATCATATGGATGTGATATAGATTTTCCTTTCTGGGAAATCTTGTGCTCTTGAATCAACCTAAATAGTATTTGTCGGAATATATTATGACTTTAAATATGGATCAACACGTTTAGATATAACCATCACGTTTTCTTTTCTAACTAGTATGGCTAAATGGGATTACATGGGGAAAAAAGAAGAAATAGATTCAGATATAACTATGGAACATTCCTATCAAATAGGAGTATGCAAGTTGAATAATTAAATATTTGGAGCCTTCATTGGGATAAAAAAAGATATTTCCAAATCTCATGATACATACAATAAATACTGAATCTATCTCATATACATCTAAATTATTATTATTATTTTTTTAATTTTTTTATTAACTAGTTTATGAATTTATAAAATATTTGAAAAATAAAAAATACATGTGATTTATTACGAAAAAAATACTCATGTATATATTGCGCATTTATCAATAAAAGTAATTAAATATTTGAGCGAGTATATTAGATTGAACTAGTTTGTATTCATACTAGATTAGTGTGCATAATAAAAAGTTTTGATATATTTTTCTAACAGATATGACTTATATTTTAGGGTAGAAATGTCTTTTAGATTAGGGTAAAATATTTTCAACTTAGCCAATGATGCATGATTAAGCTGAGAATGTACAAGTAAATATGTCAACACACTTGAATATATATAAGAATATTTTACCATCGAAAAGATGATAGTTTTTTTTGTTTAATCCTAAATTAAGTCCTCGGTTTTTTTTGGTTCGACAAATAAATAATTGTAAAAGAGAAAATAAAGTCATACTTTAATTGTATGAAACGTCAACTCAATAAAAGCAGAATAAAGTTAAATATTATTAAATCTAATAATTTTAGAGAATTTTTTAATTGGTATAAATATATTCACATAACATGAAAAAATATTGTGAATAAGAAATAATTACTAGTAATATGAGTATTAGTTATTGTGATGATAATTTAACAACCTGAATGGTGAGTTTCATAGTCAAACATTAGTAATACCTAACTAAAGGTAAGAAAGTGTGTTATTTTTTGAGAGAGGAGTTTTGTATTTTTTTTCTCTAGTAAGTATCATAGTGGATAAATTATATGAGGATTCTTTGATGATTATAGTAGTTAATATATTTTTCTAATATTGTATAGTACTTTTGTTCTAATTTTCAAAAAATAATACTCAATTGTCTCTGGCATGATTTATCCTCCTATAATGTACATATTAAACTGTTACTCTCTTACTTTTACTTATGCTGTTATTAGTATGTCATTGTGGATAATTTTGGTTTTTCAGCTTAATAATTAGAATTTTGGTTTTTGATACACTGGATCTCATAAGAATTATAAAGTTAAATGTATTTGATCGCGATTACTATTGAAATAATTGACTAGTGTGAAAGTTTGGCGTATGCATCTACCCTAGAGTTGGCAAGGGGGAATTGGAGGGAGGGTGAAAAAAAATAAAAAAAAATTATTATTTTTCTTCTCTATAAACATTTTGTCTATAATAAATAAACACCCAGGGTTAACTATATTGAAAGTAAAAGTTTTGGTGCAACTGAAACTCAATGTCAAGTGCTCAAAAATGCTTTTGCTGCCATCAATAATTAACTATTGTTGGAATTTTGGCAACACACCACCCTTCTTATGGATTTAATGCTTGTCGCACATAGTGGGTGTGCGATGGTAGTGATCAGTGGTGCACATTAACGTGCACCTCCTTCAATTTGTGCATGTGTGCACTGTAGCACACATGTTCACATGCATTGTTTTGGTACGATGCACTGTCTATTTTGTATAGTATTTATTTTCCCTAGGATATTGTCATTGATACTTTGTTGTTGAATCTTATGCCATATAAATAGAACAACATAATAAAACTCATAAATAATGTGTGCAAGAATGTGTCTTTGTACAACTGGCAAAATGGATTGTGGCAATCCACATGTCTGGTTCTCCCATCCAAAATGAAATAAAAAAATTATAAAATAAAAAATATATATATATAATTGTTGAAAATATAATATATCCCTTATTTTCAGAAATTTTATTGGTAATTAATAAAAAATATAAAATTTTATTGGTAATTAATTAAAAATATAAAATTTTATTGGTAGTTATTTTAAAATTGTTGAAAAAATTATAATATAAAAAAAATATATAAAATTTTAGAAAATAGGTAATTAATTTAAAGCATGATTGATAGTTAAAATGTTTCCACAAATATCTCAATTTGATTGGTAGAATACAGACAATTGGTTCAAATGATCTTTATTAATTTGTTTATTAATAAAAATAATTAATTTGACATGAGCTGAGTATTCATTACGAAACAAATCCTGATGGAAAAGAAAATTAACTTAAAGCATGGTTGGTAGCTAAAATATTTTTACAAATATGCTAATTTGATTGGTTTTTATTTTTTGTAGTTTTTGATAACTATTTTGTTTATTAATTTAATATGGAATATATATTTTTTCACTGTGTTTTAGAAATGTTATGATCGTGGGAAAGAAAAAATTATTGTGCATGGAAAAATTACTGTGTTTTTTCACTCAATAATAATATTAGTGAGTGTAAACAATCTAATTCAACGTTGAGACTGCAGGACTTCTTATATATTAGTGAATTTTTTACGGTTTGTTTTTGTCAAGATTGTCTATCAGTGATTTTTTTTTTTTTGAAATATATTATAGTTTATATTTTATAGTTTTTGTGTAGCTTATTTATTTTAATATTATATGAATAAGAGCATCCGATATGTGGGATGCTCCAATCCAAAGCCAGTGCTATGTATTTCTATTGTAGATTCATCATTATTATTGAGTTTCTGAATGTTTACGGCGTGAATTTTTTACATGATACATCATAGTCAAATCCTAGGTAGAGGAAGTAAATTTTATATGATCTAGAGAGGCATGCATTGTAATGGTACAATGCATGCGTGCACAAACGCATGAAGGTGCACATGTGTGCACAGTGTTTGTGTGAGAACGGGTGCATGAACATGCAATAATAGATTTACTCACTGTATTCAAAGGCGCTTTCCAGGCGCGCCTTGATGCGCGCCTCAGGACGAGGCAGCGGAAAAACACGTTGAGGCGTCAAAAGAAAAGCGTAACACATGAAATGGATAACTAAATCAAAAGCTTTCTCAAACTAAATCGAAGGCTCAGAAGAAAAACGCGTTGAGGCGCCTTGATCCTCCCCCCCTCGGCGACCTCCCGATCCCCCTCCTTCGAAATCTCGATCCCCCCCCCCCTTTGAAATCCCGAATCCAACCCCCCCCCCCCCTTCGAATTCCCGAATCCACCCCCCCCCCCCCCCCCCTTTGAAATTCCGATTCCACCCCCCCCCCCCCCTTGAATTTTTTTGTCTATTTTTTTTTGTTAAATAATTTAAAATAGATTCATCCAATCTATTTTATTCTTAATTTTTTTTAAGGTAATTAGAGCTTCTGCTTCAGCTTATCAATCTTTTTTTTAAAAAAAAAAATTCAAACAGCCTTCCGATTTTTTTTTAAATTCCTCAAAAAAAAATATTGACTTTTTAAAATTTAAATGAATTAATTTCTTAATTTTATTTTAAATTCCTCTAAAAAAATATTGGCTTTTTAAAATTTAAACCAATTAAATTCTGAATTTCATTTTTAAATTCCTTTCAATTATGTCTTGTTATTTTTTAGAGAATTAAACAACTTTAGCATATTGTTATAACGAAGTAACAAGTAAGTACTCAAAATTTGAAGTCATAAATTTGATTAAATTTAATAAAAAAACTTATAATATTTACACCTCATTAATAATTTATACTAGGTACAAGTGGAGGCAAAGGCAAAGAGAAGGAGTTCAATTTGATACCAATTGATGAAGATGAAGATTTACATGAAATGGGGTTACATGATAGTGGACATTTTCCTACTTTTGATACATTGGATGAAGATGATGATGACCTTGGAGAGGAGGATTTAAATTAAAACAATTTACTCTACTTCTTATTTCATGACTTGGTTATGTTTTTAAATAATCCTAATGAATTGTTTTCATGTTTTTATTTATGTTATTTTATTTTATTTTATATATTTTAAAATATTAATTAATTATATATTGTGAGGTTCAAAAAGCTTACGCCTCAACGCCTCGCTCCATAAATACAAAAACGCCTTGCCTTATGCTTTCGCCTTTTAAAACTTTGGATTTACTTTATTTCTTCGATGAGAAATATGCATTGTATGTTTAATGAAGATGCATCATGCTTCTGCAACATTTGCACTGTTTCAGTAGGCAGTGGCACATTGGCACTGCCAAGAGCCAGAACAATCACCCACCCCACCCTCACTGTAGCAGGCACTGGCACCGTGGGGTGCGGTGTCAGACTCGGTATCGTTTTGGAGCACTGATATTGGTTTTTGTTTTTAAGCTTACACTTTTAAGTAACATTTTTATTTTTTTTAAATATAAATAAATATTAAAATTAAACTACATTGCATTGTAATATAAATTAAAATAAACAAAATTCATAATATCATAACTCAATAGAAAAATATACATATAGTCATATATTTTTTTTCTAATATCGTGATATCATGACATAATAATACTAAATTGAAAATGTTTAAAAATAAAAAAAATGGGTATATCAATATACTAAACACATTGTATTTACTCATCTAAGTGACTGAGTCTAATATTTATGATTTGTTTGTCACTATTATAATTTGGATCATCACATCTTATTTTGAAATTAGTACTTGTCTCAATATTTTTTATGTCGTCGCATAGAGGTGTCAACCGGGCTAACCCATCTCGGCACAAGGCATGACATGGTTCGGCCGTGCCGTTTCGTGCCGTGCCGTGCTGAGGCCAATTGGGCCTCATGCCGTGCCTGACCCGGCATGGTTCGGTAGCCCGTGGCATGGCCCATAGGCACGGTCGGGGTCACAGCTCACACAACCTCGGCGTTCCGCACCCGTAGTCCCGCACCCAGTGACCCACAGACCTGGCTAGGACTAGGTGGCTCCCGGCTTCTTGCAGTTTGTCACTATTATAATTTGGATCATCACATCTTATTTTGAAATTAGTACTCGTCTCAATATTTTTTATGTCGTCGCATATAGGTGTCAACCGGGCTGGCCCATCTCGGCACAAGGCATGACATGGTTCGGCCGTGCCGAGGCCAATTGGGCCTCGTGCCGTGCCTGACCCGGCATGGTTCGGTAGCCTGTGGCATGGCCCATAGGCACGGTCGGGGTCACAGCTAACACAACCTCGACATTCCGCACCCGCAGTCCCGCACCCAGTGACCCACAGACCTGGCTAGGACTAGGTGGCTCCCGGCTTCTTGCATCCTCACAAGTCACGGGTGGGTTCACAGTGACTCGGGACATGGGAGTCAAGCCAAGCCAAGCTTTCCGCAAAAAAGACTAGGGGTCGTGTCCAATCAGACTCGTCCCGTGGTCCCCCCGATCCCCCCCCCCCAACGGGCAAAAGATGACTTTTCAAAAAAAAATTTTCTTTAATCTATAAAATTCTCCCCCCTCTCTATAACATTTATATTTTTCATAAATATTTTTTCTCCCAAATCTCATATTTTCTCTCTCTCAAAACTCTTGCTCCTCTAACTCGGGAGTCGGGAAGTTAGGATTTCGTCATTTGGCTTGATTTTTTGGGAATCTCAACTCAGATTTTGAATTTTGAGCTAGATTGTGGTGCACCGTGCACGTGTTCGACCTAACTGCTTTATCGAAACATATTTAAATTTAGAAAATAAAAATCTTACACAGAGGTCTGAGGCTGCTGAAATTTTAGTTTCTCTAATCGTCTCAACCCAAACTTCTAAAAAACAAAAATTAGGACTTATGTAGTTTGGACTTATTTTAATATAATAAAACAAAAAAGATGTTAGGGGTGAGGAAGAAGAAATGGTACAGTGTAAATATTGTATGAAAATTTTAACATGTAAGAGTTAGTTGGGTCTGGGCACCTTAAGAGACATGCCGAATTATGCACCAAAAAATATAGTCCATTAGATCATAGGTAAATTCAACTTGTCACTGCATTTTTTGAGATTGGATTGAGTTCAGTATCAAAGTTTACTTCTTTCATATACTCCAGCGAGTTGGGTAGGGACGACATGTCCAGACTTATCATATTGATGAGTCTTCTGATCAGATTTTCAGAAGATTCAAGGATAGTGCGCATCATGCAGACATATTTTCAGTTTGCTTATCGTAGGATTCTTAGGTCCACATCTAGGAATGACATACTAAAGATATATAAGTTAGAAAAATAAAAAATAATTAATGAATTTATGGCATATAGTGGAGTGGTGTCCGTGACGTCCGATATCTGGACAAGTCACGATGAATCTTCTTATGCATGTCTCACCAGCCACTATGTAGATTCAAACTGGACAATCAATAAAAAAATTTTATGATTATCTGAGATTCTTAATCATCATGATGATCCGGTTATTTTTGAGTATATGATGAAAATCTTTAGGGAATATAAAATTCAAAATAAAATTTTTAGTGTCACATTCGATAACGCACTAATAATGGAGTAGCGATCAACATGTTTGTTAGGAATATTAGAGACGCATCATTAGGAGAGATCTTTCATATCAGATGCATGTGTCACGTGATTAACCTGATTGTTCAAGCAGGTATGAAGGTGTGTTCCATCACGTTGGATAATATACGTAATGCACTAAAATATATTCGCACTCCTCGCAGACAACAAGAGTTTGGTAGTTTCTGTTTGTCTGCGAATCTTAAGATGAATAAAATCCAATCAGATGTGAGATATCGTTGGAATTACACGTACCTGATGTTAGAATCATGTGTTGGATATGAACGCGTGATATCCGACTAAGTCAATAGTAAGAGTGACGAACTTATTATTGACAAAACTGACTGGGCTTCAGGAATTTTACTTATGAAATTCTTGAAGATTTTTTTTGACACGACTAACATGTGTTCATCGGTTTATATGCCTATGACTTGCATTGTACTCCGGTGCATATGCAACATTAGTAGCATGTTTAGGAAGTATCGAGCTGACCCGACATTGAGCCATATAGTTGTAGAGATAGAAACCAAGTACTTGAAGTACTGGTCCACCCTTTCATCTCTTTATTGCCTCGCTGCATGCATGAACCCTAGGGTTAAGGTGGAAGGGGTAGAAAACACATTGACCTATATTTCCTCATGCATGAACTTGGAAGAGCCACCTGAAGGGTTCATTCACGAGAAGTTGACCGACCTGTTCACATACTACGATACTAGGTATTGTGGTGGTAGTAGTGAGACTGTGATTACAGACATTGATACCTTGTTCAAAGATGACGATTTTTTCATTCAGCTAGCGACGGGGAAACGTATGGGTGGACCATCACTTATGAGCGAGCTTTCTCGGTACTTAGATACCGATTACTACTCAATCCTATCACATTCTGATACTAAGAATCTTGATATATTACAGTGGTGGAAATCATATGAGTCCACATTTCCCGTGCTATCGAGGATGGCACGGGATCTACTGACTCCTCCGATGTCGAGCATAGTATCGAAGTCTATTTTTTCTGTTGCAGTGAACGTGATTTCGGATAGGAGATCGAGATTACGTCCAGATATTGTTGAGGCCTTGGCTTGTTTGAAGGATTGGGAAGATTCGAGGTTTAGCATTCATTATCGTACTGGAGCTGAGACTGGGACAGAGACTGCAGTCGCATTCACTGTGATAGCGGAGGAGTTGATTGCTGATGATGATGATCCATATAATACTGATCTTGTTGTTGTGGCTGATGATGCCCATGATATGCCGATTGACGATTTATGATGATCTACTGTTTTTTGATTTTGATATTTTATTTTTTATTGATTGTATGCTTTATTTATACGTTACGTTGAAACTGTAATTTATTTGGTTCGGACATTCGGTATCAAATGGCTGATTGGTCATTTTTCATTTGAGTTGCTTATGTTTTTTTTTAATTTTTATTTTTTTAACAAAATATATTGATTTATTTATTTTTTTATTTTAATTTTTCATTTAAAAATTTATAATTATATTATATAATTCTAATAAATTTTAAACTAATTTTATATTACATTATTATAAAAAATTTTAACTTTGTTATTTTAATAAATTTTAACATTTTTCATATTATAAATATTATACATTATCTAAAATTTTATATATAATTTAATAATTTATATAAAAAAAATTAAAAAAAAAATATTTAATTGGCTCGTACTGCCTGGTTTGGTCCGTACGGCCAGGTCAAGCCCGAGCGGGCCCGTCACGGTACGGCCTACCAGGCCCGGCACGAAGGCACGCTCGTGCCCAAAAAAATGGGCCTGCCGGCCTGGCCGTTCCGTTTGACTCCTCTAGCCAAACCAGGCCATATGAACCAGGTTAAACTTTTTTTTTAATTTTTAGAGTTTTATATTTTAGTTTAATTTAAAAATATATTAAATTATATATAGAATTATAGATAATGTATTATATAATAAATTTATAAATCAAAAATTGATAAAAATTTAATAAATTACAAAGTTTAATTTTTTTTTATAATTTAAAATAAAATTAGTTTATAATTTATTAGAATTAAATTATAGAGTTATAAATTTTTAAATGAAAAATTTAAACAAAAAAAATAAATTAAACAACAAATTTCGTTAAAAAAAATTAAAAAGTAAAAAAAACAAAAACAAACTAAATGAGAAATGACCAATCAGCTAATAAATACCGAAGGTCCGAACCAAACAAATTAAAATTTCAACGTAACGTAAAAATAAAGCATACAATCAATAAAATATTAAAATCAAAAAACAGTGGATCATCAATCATCAATCGACATATCATGAGCATCATCAGCCGCAATATGAAGATCAGTATCATATGGATCATCATCATCAGCAAACAATTCATCTGCTTTTGCGGTGGATGCGCCTGCAGTCCCTATCCCAGCTCCAGCACGATCATGGGTGCTAAATCTCGAATCCTCCCAATCTTTCAAACATGTCAAAGCCTCAACAATATCTAGACTTTATCTCGATCTCTTATCTGAAATTATGTTTACTGCAACAGAAAAATCAAACTTCGATGCTATGCTCGACACTGGAAGAGTCACTAGATCCCGTGCGATCCTAGATCGCACGGGAAATGTGGACTCATATGATTTTCACCACTGTAATATATCAAGATTCTTAGTATCAGAATGTGATAGGATTTAGCAGTAATCAGTATCTAAGTACCGAGAAAGCTCGCTCCTATGTGATGATCCACCCCAACATTTTCCCCTCGCTAGCTGAATAAAAAAAATCCTCATCTCCGAATAAGGTATTCATGTTCGTAATTACAGTATCATCACCACCATACCTAGTATCGTAGTATGTGAACAAATCAGTCAACATCTTGTGAATAAATCTTTCAGGTGACTCTTCCAGGTTCATGCACGAGGAAATATAAGTTAGCGTGTTTTCTACCTCTTCCATCTTAACCCGAGGGTCCATGCATGCAGTAAGGCAATAAAGAGATAGTACGGTGGACCAGTATTTCAAGTACTTTGTTTCCATCACTGCTATCATATGGCTAAGTGTCGGGTCAGCTCGATATTTTCTAAACATGCTATTAATGTTATATATGCACCTGAGTGCAATGTAAGTTGTGAGCATATAAACCGACGAACACATGTTTGTCGTGTCATAAAAAATCTTTAAGAATTTCATAAATGATATTCCTGAAGCCCAGTCAGTATTGTCAATAATAAGTTCATCACTCTTACTATTGTCGTAGTTGAATATCATGTATTAGTATCCAACACATGATTCTAATATCATGTACGTGTAATTTCAATGATATCTCACATCCGATTGGAATTTCTTCTTCTTAAGATTTGCAGACAAACAGAGACTATCAAACTCTTGTTGTCTGCGAGGAGTGCGAGTATATTTTAGTGTATTACGTATATTATCCAACGTGGGGGAACACACCTTCATACCCACTTGAACAATCAGGTTAATCACGTGACACATGCATCCGACATGAAAAATTTTTCCTAATGGTGCGTCTCTAATATTACTAACAAACATATTGATCCCTACTCCATTATTAGATGCGTAATCAAAAGTCACACTAAAAATTTTATTTTGAATTTTATATTCCCTAAAGATTTTCATCATACACTCAAAAATGGCCGGGTCATCATGAGAATGAAGAATCTCAGAGAATCCTAAAATTTTTTGTATTAATTATCCAGTTTGAATCTACATAGTGGCTGGTGAGGCATGCATAAGTAGATTCATCGTGATTTGTTCAGATATCGGACACCACTCCACTATATGTCATAAATTTATAAATAATTTTTTATTTTGCTAATTTATATATCTTTAGTATGTCATTCCTAGATGTGAACCTAAGAATCCTACGATAAGCAGGCTGAAAATATGTCTGCATGATGTGCACTATCCTTGGATCTTCTGAAAATCTGATCGGAAGACTCATCAATGTGATAAGTCTGGCCATACCGTCTCTACCCAACTTGCTGGAGTATATAAATGAAGTAAACTTTGAGACTGAACTCGATCCGGTCTCAAAAAATACAGTGCCAAGTTTGGTTTGCCTAGGATCTAATGGATCATATTTTTTGGTACATAATTCGGCATGTCTCTTAAGGTGCCCAGTCCCAAACAAACACTTATATGTTGAAAGTTTCATACAATATTTGTACTGTGTCATTTCTTGTTTCTCATCCCTAATATTTTTTTGTTTTATTATATTAAAATGAGTCCAAACTACAGAAGTTCTCCTAGTTTTTTATTTTTTTGAAGTTTGAGTTGAGACGACTGGAGAAACCAAAGTTTCCGCAGCCTCAGACCTCTGTGTAATATTTTTATTTTCTAAATTTAAATATATTTCAATTGTATTTGTCATTTTTTAGGATTTTTGTTATTCAGAATAGTTTTTTAGAGACTAGAAGACTGATTTTAATTTTTTTTATTTTTGGTTTAGAGAGAGAAACTAGAGACAGAGAGAGAGTGTGTGTGTGTGTGTTAAAAATACTTAAAATAAATTACCCGGTAAAAGCAGTAGGGTCGGTTACGTGCAGGGTGCACCACAGTCAAGCTTTAAGTTTAAAACTCAAGTTGAGATTCCTGAAAATCCAAGCCGAATGCCGAAATCCCGAGTCCCAAGAGAAAAGCAAGATTTTTGAGAGAGAAATTGAATGATTTTAGAGAATTTATGTTTATGAAAAACATAAATATTAAAGAGATGGGGGTGAAATTTATAGATTAAAGATAATTTTTAAAAAAAAATTTAATTTTTTTTTTAATTTTTTATGGGGCAGAATCATGAGGGCTGTTGGACGCGAGATCCAACGGCTGAAAATTAAATTTTTTATTAATTTTTTTTCCCATTGGGGGGGGGGGATTGGGTCGGTTCAGGCCTCGTGGGATCGTGGGTCGGGTCCAATCAAACCCGACCCACGGTCTTTTTTGCGGGAGGGGCGTGGGGTGCTCGTAGGGTCAGGCTCGGGGGATGCCCGACACGGGACGAACCCGTGCCGGTGTGCCATGCCACTGGCCGAACCATGCCGGGTCAGGCACGGCCCAAGCCGGCCCAGTTGACACCTCTACCTTTTGCCAGTACTGCCAGGCTTGGCCCAGCATGGCACGGCACGATACAGTAACCGTGCATTGCCCGGCACGAAAGCACGATTATGCTTTAAAAAATGGACAGGGCCGGGCCAAACCAGGTTTGACACCTTTATCGTCGCATGAGTCATCATCTACTAGTAATTCTTTTATACTATCATGAATATTAATCTTTGAATCTTTTTAATTTTTTAGAAATTTAAGTACTTTTATGATGTTTGTCATAGTCTGCATCTTTTATTTGAAATATTATTTATAGTCATCATCGACTATAACTATCATACGTAATATCGTAAAATATAAAAGTATTAGCTAATTTTTTGTGAATTTAATTATTTGGTTCTTCTTCTTGGTTTATGAAGTGTATATATTTTAATATATTTTTTATGTTTGTCATCTTAACTGTACGATTCATCTCAATAATTATGACACTAATAATATAGTGTTGAGATATATGCTAAACATACTATTAATGATGTGTGTATATTAGAGTGAAATATTAATGATGTGTGTATATATTTTAATATTAATTTTCTATCATACTTGTGTTTGTTTATAACATTGAAAGACCTTGAATAAATCTTTTTTTTTTGGTTTGAACATGATTTATATATTCTTACTTTTATGGGATAATATCCTAATAAATTTTTGAATAATTTTGATCAAAGTGCATATTTATGTTTGACTTTGTCATTCATAACTTGCTAATTTGTGAATGTTGCATTCTAGTATGAAAGTTATCTATATTCCAAGTGTAAGTTGTCGCAATTAGGAAAACATAATCAAATATTCGTATGCTACCTGACAGATTTGTGTGGGTAACAAAGATTAAAATATCAGTTTTTACGGATATATCGGTACTTGAATTTTACGGATATATCGGATATATCGAATATATATCTGTGTGTATTTGCATATGAGCACCAATCAAGGATAAATATATCGGTTTTAATGGATATATCGATACTTAGAATTTACGGATATATCAAAGATATATCGATGGATATATCAGAAATTTTTATCATTGGTGGGTAATGATGTATTAAATCTAATATGCTCAGATATTTAAGGACCTAGTAGAGATGATATCTAAGATGAATTTATATATCTAGTTATATTTATTGATAATTATATGTATTTTATTTGATTAGTTCATTTTTATTTTAGGTCATAATTTTTTTTTATTTTTTAGTTATATTATCAAAAATATGTAGAAAAATTTAATAAAAATATAAAAAAAATATTACGAGTGATAATGTGTTAGAGTTTTAAGTCTAATAACTTTAGTACTTGCAGTACTGATCACTGAATCATATACCATATTTTTGTGCTACCACGCTTGCAGAGTGAGGTTGCGGAAATAAATAATTCTCAACTTATTTCCCTGAGTCTTTATTAGTACTTATCTTGTTTAAAATATATTTCTAGGACATGATAAGATGATATATAGGGTGATGAAGTATATATTTCTTAGTTACAGTCGTATCCAAAATGGTGCTATTCAACTAAGATTGATAAAATGTTGTTTAAGTATTAATATTATATGTTTTGGTGAGGACTCGTTATTTGATGAACCCTGAAAGGGTAATAGACTAAGATTCTAGAAGATACATTTGCATCTTTATTTTCTTATTTTTCTGCGCTTTTCTTTGGCCTTTAGTTAGGAGAGAGTTGCCCATCGATCATGTTTTAACTTGTTGGTTTACACTATGTTGACACTTTCATGGTGTCATCATATACACTAACAAGTTCATACCATGTTTATTCTGGAGAGAGAGTTTTCATGTGAGAAAATCTCTCTTGAGCCTAGATGATTTTATGATGTACGACTTAATGAATCATAGAATAAGAGATTTTGATCATCTATGACTTAAAGTCTATACTAAAAGAAGAGGACATATGCAACACATTCAGAGTGGAGAAAAATCTCTCGAGAAGTCAGAAGATAATCTTGCAGTTAATTCTTTTCATTTTGATCTTTCAATAGTTCTCTAGAAAAATAAATAAATTATACTTTATTTTATTTCATATGTATTATTACATTCACATCATGATATAAAGAGATGCAAACTATCTCTTTTTTCAAGTATCATCTCACACATGATGGTGCAAATGATGTTTTTCTAGGACTATCTTATTTTTTTTTTAAGAATTATCTAATTGGACATGGAAACTCGACTGGGATAAAGCTAACAATTGAGCAATGTCCCATTCAAGTTCTCAATATGTATGCCTGATATGTATTAGACTTGATATCTCATATGCCATGGGAGTACTTAGTAGGTACATGTCCAACCTAGGAAAGGAATCTTGGAATGCCATCAAGAGGATGCTTACTAGGTTGAAGACGTGGATGCTCATGTCCGACTCTATGGTGGATTTGTGACTCCTAAAGTAGGCACGCGTTCACTTACGGAGGTAGGATTTATGACTCTTTCTCATGCAAGTGAGAGGGTGCTTGGATAAGAAGACAAATTTGATATTTCATGCTCGAACAAATCACACTGATATTTAGTATTATTTTAGCAGGAAGTAAGTCGATTAGAGGCAGATTTGGCTGGAGTAAGTCAATATGAAGAATAACTATGCTACTTACTTGACAAAGTCAATTGGTAAAAAATGTTCATTCATTATCCTACACGCATAGGCACTGCTTATGTGTTGTTTTTGCATGCTAAACATACTTTTTAAAAGCAACAAGTCTAGATGGAGAGATAATCTTAACATATCAAATTACATTTCTGACTTTGAAAATAGAATCGTTATGCTAATATGCCCCTTCTAGGCCATCTTGAACAACTAGATTCAATATATATGTAGAACAATGAACACGTAAGAATTCATCATTTAAAAACCATACATTTTAAAGAAAATTCATCTTTCAAATATGTGTCAGATAAATCATCAGGACTAGATTTTTCATTAATAATTATGAGAATAGGAACTTAGTCACCCCTTCAATTCTTTTTCTTCTATGATTAGATCGATCCAATGAGTAATTAAGCACGTATAATTATAATTTTGAATTGATGACTAAGTATTAGCTGTTTGCCACAGACTTTGATTCTTTAAATTTTTTTTTCGCATATTTTTTATGTTTTATAAAAAATTTCATGCAGTATCTCTAAACATTGATGTGAGAAGGAATTGTAAATCTGGGCTTCAATTCATAACTAATTTTGCGGAGTGGATAATTTTTAATATTAGCACCACAATCCTCCCTAATTTTTTTTTTTTTTTAATCATCAAAACGAATAATCATCAGCATAAGATTGAACAGAACAATTACATGTTGCACTTGAATATTTATCATAGTTATTCCTAGTGAAATGATCGAAATTCTTATTCTCTTTTGTTTTTTGTTTTTTTTTTTTTTTAAAGTTTTTGTGGAGTGGATAATTTTTTTTCTTCAACTTGTTTAGCTGTTCTAATTTCTTCATTTGCCATTTCAGTATTATTATTTCTTAATTGGTACTATTTTATCTCCTTCTTCTCTTTAATTTTTTGATGCAATTGTTTTATAGATGTAACTTTCAACTTTTAATTAATCGTTGTTTTCATTAAAACTTATTTTAAAGAAATTCTGAAATTAGAGAGATGGCGGGCGACTCACTTGCAAGAGTAACCAAGCCGATCCAAGTGGATTACACGCACAAACTCATCATTTATTTTTGTTTTCCTTTATACGAGGCTTATCAAATGAGATCTCATGTGTCGGTGGTAGAAGTAGAACATATGAAATCGCTTGATTAGAGATGTTTTAGTTGATACTCTTCTTAATGTGTGATATAGTTCAAAGAAAAAACAACATTTTTTTTATTCAAAAAAAAAAATGTAGCTATTTTTTTTTTTTAAAGAAATATAGCTTCTTGAAGAAATCTAACTTATTGCTGCCAATTTTTTTTTCTCCTTTTCCAGGGATTCCGAAAGGTTGATCCAGACAGGTGGGAATTTGCGAACGAGGGATTCTTGAGGGGTCAAAAACATCTGCTAAAGACCATAATGAGGCGAAAACCTGCATATGGAACTGGTGGGCACCAGCAGCCGCCGCAATCACATGCCCATAACTCGCCAGTGACCACGTGCGTAGAGGTTGGGAAGTTTGGCTTGGAGGAGGAGGTCGAGAGGCTGAAGAGGGACAAGAACGTGCTCATGCAGGAACTGGTGAGATTAAGACAGCAGCAGCAGACAACAGACGCCCAATTGCAGGCCATGGTGCAGCGTCTCCAGGGCATGGAGCAGCGGCAGCAGCAGATGATGACGTTCTTGGCCAAGGCGATGCAGAGCCCAGGGTTCCTGGCTCAGTTTGTGCAGCAGCAGAACGAAACCAACCGGCGCATAACAGAAGCAAACAAGAAGCGGAGGCTGAGGCAGGAAGGTGCCTGTGAAAACGACTGTGCCAGCACCAGCTCTCCAGACGGTCAGATCATCAAGTACCAGCCTCTGCTGAGCGACGCTGCCAAGGCGGTGCTGAGACAGATCCTGAAGATGGACGCTTCTTCCAGATTTGAATCTTTCAGTAATACCCTTGATAGCTTCTTGATCGACAATGGTGGTTCCCCCCGCTGCTCCAGCAGTGCAGTCTCGGGCATACAGTCGTCGTTCTCAGGAATGAACGTCTCCGATGAGCCACTGCTGGATCCATCCGGTCCGCCTCAGGTGGACATGTTCATGCCGGCTCTGTCTCAGATAGCAGAGGTGGTCCCGGAAAGCCTTGTTCAAGCTCCAAGTGGTGGCGGCGGCGGCGGCGGCGGCGGCGGCGGCGGTGGTGATGGTGGTGAAGAGTATATGGAACCACCACCAGGCAGTGGTGATGGGTTTATGAATCCAACGTCATTTGGAATGAACGAGAGCATGTCGTTGGAGATTGACAACTTACCTTCTGATGCTACTGATATCGATGAATTACTGAGTAACTATCATTTTTGGAGCGATCTTATTGCAGATAGCCCAATTCCAGAGGATCTAGAATCCACCTCAGTTGATCAAAAGAGCAAGGAGATTGAATGGGACCCAACCCTCCATGCTGATCAACTTGCAGCTCAAATGGAGTTTCTTTCTTCTGAGATACACAACTTGTGATCTTTACTCAGGAATATCTTCATTTTTATCAGTGCTGTCTCAGGTAAAGTTCTTTAACTTAGTTACATATTTCTCTCTCTCTCTTCTCTCTCTCTCTCTCTCTCCCTCTCCCCCTCTCTTTCTTTCTCTTTCTCACACACACACACACACGTGTGTGTGTGTTTGTGTGAGTGTGATACGGCAGAGATAGCAGGCAATGCTTACTGCAACTGCATGTGGCATTCATGAATTTTGGCCTTGAGCTTCGTTGTGGCTCTAGTTAAAAATTGAATTATAGATATCCTTGTCTTGAGTTGGTGAATGTATGATTACCTCATCTGCTTACACACATGTATATATTATATATATGTGCATGTCTATATATATGTATGTGAGGGTTTTTTTGAAAATAAATTATACTAAAATTGATTTCATGATCACGAAGATGTCCAACTTGCAATGTTTGCTATTCGAGATAATGAGCTAGAACACTTGTTAAATCGTTAAACATAAAATCATAAAAATTTCGTTTTGATTTGAATTAAAATAATTACATTTTTAACTAATTTTTTTGGTCCATTAAATATAAAATAATTAAAAAAGAAAGATTTATTTTCAAAATTAATCGTAAAGCAGCAGGCCATGCTGGGGTTCGAACTCCTACCTATGCTAAAATTTATGGTTTCTCTCAGTTACGTCTGATCGCATATATAGAAAATAATATATATATATATATATATTTTATATTATATTGGTGCACTATAACATTACTTTATGACAGTACATTTTTAATGCACCAAAGCATTATTTTGGTGCATTAAAACATTATTTTATATATATATATATCTAATTCGTTAGTATCATTAGGAGCAAAATAAGTTTCTAAATTTAGGGGCTTTAAAACATTATTTTATGCCGTAGTACATTTTTTTTATAATTTTAATATGAATATTTTTTAAATATTTTGTGTTTAAATTAAAAAAAACAAATTACACATTTAGAAACTAATTTTTCCCAATCATTTTAACTATTTTTGAAAAAAAATATTTTTCGTTTTAATATAAAAAGAATTATTTGCAACTTAAATAGACTTGCAGATCATCAGACATCTGATTTGAGCCAAAAATATACATATAGCCCAAAATAAACAAATTTCTGTTTTGGAGCCAAAAAAAAAAAACATAAATCTTATTTTACACTGAGTTTTCTTCTGTTTTAGAAAGAAATACATTTGAAGCAGCAAATAAACTTTGAAATTAATGTGGCATTAAGATTTGAACACAACAACTAGAGGCTATTTGTGCTGACACCACCTAATAATGGCTGCCACATCAATTCTTATGGGAACATATTTAAATATATATATATATATTCTAATAAATATATGTGCAAATAAGTATATATGAACATACACATATACATACATATATGCACATACAAATATATATATATATAAACAATTATATATATATAATTGTTTTTGCTAGAAAATTTTGATAAAATTTACTTTTAGGCACAAAAGGAACTTATACGTCTTGGGTTTGCATTGTAACACTGCATTAAGTTTAAAGTTAAAAGATATTTCAAAAACTTATGAGCTCTGATATTTTTTTATATAAAATGGAAAATCATAGAGTAAAATCCGATTTCTAATTATTTTTGGTCAAAATAAAATATTAAAATATTTTGCTAAATTTAATAATCATAATTTTTGAGATTTATGTAGTACACCGGATATAAAATACTTGTGTTTTAGTGATCAAATTTTTTATTAATTAAAAAAAATAATTTAAAATAATTAAGTTTTGATGTACTGAAATTAATCAATTCAATTTTATCCTCCAAAATTTTGAAAAAAAAGATAAATTTCATTTAATTAATTTGAATACTTTTATTATAAACTGATACACCACATTTTTTTAAATCAAAAATCATAATTTCTTAAAAGTCTA
This sequence comes from Sapria himalayana, assembly GCA_029783825.1. Lineage (NCBI taxonomy): Eukaryota > Viridiplantae > Streptophyta > Magnoliopsida > Malpighiales > Rafflesiaceae > Sapria > Sapria himalayana. The sequence goes on along the minus strand of JAREIK010001563.1, from coordinate 1,698,395 downwards.
TTTTAAAACTTTAGTTAATGCATATCCAAATCACAAAATGATACCCAAAATGATATATATGTATATATATATATTTATTTATTTATTTATTTATGTATGTATACATAAGAGCAACTCCAATTGCCAAAATGATACCCAAATTACAAAATTTTTTACTCAATCGAGGATGACATCAGAAGTGACAAAATATCATCCGTGAAATTGGAGTGTATCATTTATGGCAACCTTAGAGATAGAAATTAAAGGATACAAAATAGAATGGAATATCCATCAAGATGATTATATTATATTTTAATTTATTTATAAATAGAATGGAATATCCATCTTTGTCTCCGTGCAGGAGATATCAAAAATCCAAAAAACATTAACGTATTAAAATGGCATCTCAGGAAATTCCAATGAGAGTTGCCAAAATGAAGTATCAAATAACATTTTACAACCTTAACCATTATTTTAGCACACCTGACTATTATTTTTGTTCCAATGATAGGTTCCATAATAAGATGCCATTTTAATATTTTTTGGATTTTAGCTACCACATGCGCAGAGATAGAGATATACATTCCATTCAATTTATAAATAAATTAAAATATAATATAACCATTGATTGATCTATTAAAATGCATATAACCCCAACTGCTATTTTGCATCCTTCAATTTTTTTCCCCAATATTGTCATAAATGACACTCCAATTTCACGAATAACATTTTGACACCTTCGATGCCATCCCTGTTGGAGCAAAAAAATTTTTGATTTGGGTATCATTTTAGCAGTTATTGGGAATGACACCCCTGATAGCACTTTCAGTTGAAGTTGCTCTCATTATGGGACCTATCATTGGAGCGAAAATACTATTCAGAGGTGACAAAATCAAATTTTTGGCAACAGGCGTTGGAGTTGCTCTAGCTATTTTGATTTGTTTTTTGATTGACATTAACAATGCAAACTAGTGGGAAAGGGGCATTTTCATAATGTGGAGGTTATGAGTTCTAATCTCACTTAGCCGGTTACATTATTAAGTAAAATTTTAAAAACAAATTTTTAAAAAATTATGATTTTTGAATTCAAAAAATATAGCTTCTCAATTTGCAAAATCGGATTGATAATTTTTAATACAATAAAGCGTAATTATTTTAGAATTTAATATATAATTTTTTAATTATGGAAAGTTAATGAACAAATTAATTAAAGCATGATGTTTTGGTAGCCTCGAATGAAAGATTAAAAAGTTCATCGATCGGAGAAGAAACCTGGCTTGTATATAAGATTGATGCGGGAACGAGGGCCGTCAAACTTCCAGTTGTCTTCGTCGAGAGATTTGACTTCTTTATCGAGCGCAGCTTTCAGATCGGATTTCAGAGCTGCGACGTAACGCCGATTATGATTTATAAGACGAAAGTAGAGCAACATAAGAGCGCAGCTTTCAGATCGGATTACTATAAGAGGACACATTGATTATTCGATAACTAATAATCTGCTTTTATTTCATTACCAAACAAGTGCGTTCCGCCGATCGAATAAAATTTATCAGTCATTGATTATTTGGTTAGCTCATATTTCCTCCATTAATCATCAAATAAAAGCATCTGTCCTTGTTGTTCGTGACTGCGTGCCATCGCACGCAGTTCTTGTTCTTCGTCTAGCGACTAATCCGAAAAGTAATTCATACTGCGAACAGCCCCCTCTGTCACCGACGCTAAACCTAGACATCATCCGCTCTTCCATGGCTACAATTGAAATAAAGCAACGGTCGATGAAAGGAAGAACTAAACGAATGGTAACTAACCAAGCAGCGCCTCGTCCTTGCGATCTTTGATCGAGATCAGATCAGATGGAAAGTGGAGATCCTCCATCGAAGAGCGAGCTGCACGATCATTGTACACACGGCTCCACGAGCATCATCCACTCCCCGCAGCCAATATTCACGAACCCTAGCTCCTGCACATTGCATTTGACTGTGGGAAAATTATGGGGAAGATTATGGGGAAATTTGTATGCAGTGTTTGAATTTGAAAATAATTAATAAAAATCCTTCTAGCTTTTATAATTTAGAAAAAATAATAATAAAAGATAGAAAATAAAAATTTAAATTTTATGAGGAAGACTGCTCTTGTTCTGGTCCTACCTTGGGGTCTACAACGAGCTTGTCCGGCCCGCCCGGACCACTTCTAAGGCCTAAATCTTGAATGGGTCCGGGCTTTTCAATATTTTAAGGCCCACGGCTAGCCCATCATGCTTGTTTTATATGGCCCTGGCAGGCCTATAGTGGCAGACCTAGTGGGCCCGTATGTGTGGTCTTGGAGAGCCCATTATTGTGGGCCCATGTGCTTGTTTTAGGTGGTGCCAGTTGGGACACCCCACCCACCTCTTTTTTTTTTTTTTTTTGCTTCAATTATTTTTTTTTTAGATAAATACCAACCATTTTGTTTATTATTTTTCAATCAGTTAGCCTTTTAATTTCTTATTTTATCCTAATTTCTCTCTAATTTTCACATTTTCATGAATTTAATTTCATTCAAATCAAGCATTGGTGGTTATAATTATTAAGAATTTAAATTTTGTTTATTTATTTTATTTTTTTCTATCTTAGTATTATTTTCTCGCATCTATTTTTCTTTATTTGTTATATTTTATTTTGTTTTATTATTTTATTTTGTAGGTATTCATATTCTGTTTATAAATTTAAACTTTTAATATGATTGAAACTCATGATTAGTTAAAAAAAAATTCAAATATTAATTAATCCTCAAATTAAAGATTGGTCTGGAAATAATGTTAAAAGAGATATATTACTTAAAAAAAATTAAACATAAAAAGAACTTAAAATAATATTTCAGAAATTCAAAAAGAAAACTTTGTTTAACATATAATAAATGCACATAAATGAAATAATAATTTCATTTAAATTAATAAATATTCCACATAATAGTAAATATATAACAAGTTAAATAAAAAAATAAAATTATATACTTAGGTATATGTGATAAAATATTTACAATAACATTAGATAATTCTTATAATAATAATGTAGTAATATATAAATTTTAAAAAATTAACAAATTATTTCAAGTACATTATTGTGCGTGTATTTTATATTGCACATATTAAATAATTATGACCGGCACAATTAGAATTTTTTATGACGTCTTTTTGAAAAATTTTTATACTCCAACAGATATTTTTTGTGGCGTGTATTATTTATCCAGCTTTACAATTAGTCATAGCAAGCAAATAACGTGTATTATATGATATTTTAAAATTATTTAAATTATGAATTTTTAAATGATATAATATTTATAACGATAAAAAAAAAATAAAAAATACTATGAACAAATACCTTTGATTTAATGTAATGGTTTAATTATTGACCCCGAGTTAAAATTTGATGTTTTAGTTGAATGGTTAAAAATTATTTATGATAAATATTAAATAAAAATTATAGAAATTTAAAACAAAATAAATTCATTATTATATATTTTATATAATATTTATAAAGAAAAATATTGTAATAATATTAGTTCGATAAGATCATGATCCAAGATAAGTTCATCATTTTTTTTATAATAAGCCATTTAAAAATATTTAAGAGAATAAAAAAAATGCAACAGCTCGATCTCGATTACAAATATATATTTAATTGAGAAAATTATATCTAGGGTTTCAAAACCATAATTTTTAGAGAGAATTATGTTTTGGTGTACCAGTCCAAAAAATTATAAAAACATAACCTAAGTTTTAATATTTTAAAATAGGTGCACCTAACTCTTAAGTAATTAAGTTTTGGCACACTAATTTATGTTAATACTAAATTACCCTCATATAAAAAACTAACTAATATAACTTAACATATTTTGTGACTGGAATTCCAAATCAAAAAAAAAAAAAAACCCATGGAATCTCATAACGAGCTCCACCAAGGTCAAGCTCGATGGAGTTACTGGGCGTCAAAGGAGTTATGTGCGAGGGGCGAGGGCAAGGGGCGAGGGCAAGGAGATAGTTAAAATTGATTAATGATTAATTAAGGGTTGAGTGATTAAGCTATGGGTATTTTAGTATTACTATATTTGAATGCACTAAAAATTAATTATTTAAGAGTCTTGCGCACAATTTTTTAAATATTAAAACTTAGGTTAATGTTTTTCAATTATTTTATACATGGTGCACAAAACATAAGTCTCTCAATTTTTTATGTCGTGGTTCCTATCTTACTTAAAAAAAAAAACACCTTAAAAATCATTATTCTAGTTATAATCTTTTATATAAAATAAAACTAAACACGCAATAATCTGAAATATATAAAATTCAAAAAGTAAAGCAATAAATTACATCATGAAATAAAATATATTCAAAAGAAAATGAGAAATTTGAATACATAGGAATGAGTTTCAGAGGAGAAATAGAAAAGTACTTTATATAGAAAAAAGTTTGGAAATCTCCAAACAGATTTCCAATGTGGGCAATGTGATTTTCACCTACCCCCATTAAAAAATAACATAATCTTCATTTTCATATTTGTTCTATTCTTGGCTGGTCATGCTTATGCATAATCTGTTTGTTATGCATGGCACGTGTCTGTGCATCACTAGTTATGCATAATTCATGTTTATGCATAACTAATGAATACAAAAATAAAAACCAAAATGAAATTTTTAATGCACGAGAGGGTAAATTTGGATTTACAAATTATCTAGCCCTCAAACGTAAATATTTTTTGTTTTATATCTTTAAGATGTAATTTTTTAAAATGTTTTTCTATGGTTGAAAAGTATAAATGATTGACAAATAAGTACGAATGACAATTTGCCTCGTCCCCACCCCGCCTGGACCCGCCCCAAATGGGGCGGGGACTCCCCGCAAAATCACATTGCTAAGGTCGGGATGAGGTAAAAAATTTTGCCATGTCGTAGGATTGGAGTAGGGGGTAAAATCCCCATTCCATCCCCACCCCATTTAGGATCAAGACACAAGGTAGGGGTAGGATTCGGTAATATGATCCCCAAGCCCTATACCACCTTGCCCTACCCCGCCAAAAATGGGATGTGAGGCTAAGCAAGGGTTGAAGAATCCCCGATGAGGTTGAGCACGAGGACGGTCATATAGTAACATAAAATTATTTATAAGAATTTTATAATTATATTAAATTATATTAAATGAATAAATTTTTTAAATAATAATTTTTTTTATGTTTAATTATTTATAATTTTATTTTTTATTTAACCTTTGAACACAATAAACTTTTAATAAAAAACCAATTGGAAAGATTGGGATTCTAGTCTGGCTTATTGGGCGGGCCTATAGATGGCCCATTGGGATCCCAAACAAGAACTTTAGCCAGGTGTGTGTGTATATATATATATATATATATATATATATATCATACTCACATGTATACAGTTGAGTAACTCGAGCTTTCAGAATACTCGTGACTTGTCCAGCCCAGGGTCTTCGTTTGGTCGTTGGCCTGCTCTTTGTCCTCCTTCCCGAGGAATCGATTCTGATAACGTTCTGTGGTGGAAGCCACCGGCTGCCGGACATGTCTGTTAGTGTAAGCGATATTGGTTGTTACTTGCGGCTGATACTGGCAAATGGAGTACCTTTGGTGTTAACAACTGTTAACAACTGGTTTTGATTTTACTAACGAATACGCAACTAGTTGCTACTTTAGAAAATCTATTCTACTCATTCAAATTTGCCTGATGAGAGGCGAACCTAACTGCAACTTAAGAACTGCTAGTATAAATGTTGTTACATGGCCTAATATTGCTGATAATCGTCATGAATTCGATTTCTTGACGGAAAAATTTGCTGAAGATAATCTCAAGAAGCTATGTTGTTCACGGTTTAGGTAGTTAAATTTAGTCAGAGCGTGAGTTAAAATTTAACTAGATAACAGATACGAGTTGATTTAAGAAATGTTGCAAATTAATGCAATCGTTTTGTTTGTTCTCTAAAAATAACATTAATATGTTTTCTCGTGCTTAGGTTTAGAGAATGTCTAATTGGAGAGTTACTTTCAACGAACTGATGATGAATCTTCTGTTAGATTTGCACATCATGAGAAGGTTTATTAGTTTTAGTGTAGTTATATTTTGTGACCCATTAGAGGGTGGCTAATTATTTCACAAAGTTTGATGATCCTTTTTGGCCAAGGAATTCTGATGTAAGTCATCCATATATGATGCTTTTCATAATACATATTCCATACCCATCAACATTCCAAGCATTAGTATGATTCAAAGAATTTGGTTAATATAGAGCTTGGTCTTTAACACTCTTTTGGCACTTTTTAATGATTGTAGATGTAATTGTATATGGTTTTAAGAATTGGAAGTAGCATTATTTTAGTTTTGCTTAGAGGTGTTAAATGTGCCATGTCACCGTTCCGTGCCAGACACGGCACTGTATAATTCTCGTGCCATGCCTTGTAGCACAGGAACTAGTCAGGCAGCATGGCATGACACGTTTGGCCTGCATAGTGCAAGCCATGTTGGATCATCATTGTCGAAAGGCTATTGTGTGAAAACATAATGGGTGTCTGGCTTACATGGCTGATTAATTGCAATCGATCATGTAAGTAAGATTTGACTTACGTGGTTTAATTTTTTTTAAAACTAATCAGCCTTGCTGGGCGGTCACCTGACAGGACTTGACCCATGACTCCTAGCTGGTGGACCATGCCACTATGCTAGGCATGTGAGTTGTGCCTAGCCTGACAAGAGGTATGACTCACGTCGACTCAGTTTGATATGTGTTGTGCCATGAGGTGGTACGGTTTGGATTAGGCATGGTGCTGGATTGGATTGTGTTGTTCTAGTCCAGACATGATTGAATTGTGCCTTGATGCTGGCTGTTCCCGGGCCACTTGTCTGATCGACACCTTTTGCTAGTCATCCTCTTTGTTGGCCAACAGAATTCTTGATTTCAATCAAAAGTGAACTTGTGAACTAAGATCACGTGTTATTGATCCTCCATAATCATAGAAAAAATTTAGTATTAATTGAATGAATATTTAAATTGCTTGGAAAATAGTAGACACCTATTCCAGCGTGATCATCTATGGAGTTTCTCAATGGTTTTTCACTCTGCTAAAATATTTGACTTGTTTATTTATTGTTAGATATAAATATACTTAATTTAGATATATTGAAATGCTATTATGAGTGTATATAAAAAAGTCATACCCAGTACAAAATCTTCTTATTTAGTGTGAGATTTTAAAGTATTTAATATTTTATTCTCAAAAAGTTAGGTAATTAGCATTTGATGAGTCTCAAATCTAAGATATATTATATTCAGATGAAGATATTTATCATTATACTAAGATATGATTTTATATGTGTGTATATAAGAATATAAAATAAATAGGAACACCTTTATAGCTTTGGGCACCCATGTGCTACTCAATAAAAAAAGAAAAATAAAGTAAAATGGATACTATTCGTAATATTATTCATAACTAGCAAACTTATATCTCATCCATTAAGTTTGCAGAAGAAAAAGATGATTTGAGATTTTTTCAAAATTTTTTGGACATAGCTGCTTGCTAATTTATGATTGGTCTATCGACTATATTAATTGAATTATTCATAATTTTTTGTTTGATAACATGATACTCAATCTCAATAGGATGAGTCTACTCATGAAAAATTTAATTAAAATTAATGTCATATGATAAAATTATTATAAAAATAAATAATAATACATGAAATGAGAAACTCAATTTTTTCAAGTATTTGAGCTAAATGAGTTCACAAGTAGCTCAAGCCATTTTATAGACATAAAAATAATGATTGTTCATTTGTTTTTTAAAAGATTACATCATTTCTTTAAAAAATATAATAATTTATTATAAATGCCTTATATTTAACAATTGATACTAACTCAAATTTGAATACAATAGGCAGTTAGCAAAATTATGTATATATAACAAGAATTTAATATTATATTCAAAATGATATATAATTATCTCTAATATTATTATTGAAAAAAATATAATTGATTTGGAGTTTCTTAAAAGTTATCATGAAAATATCTACAAATTAGTATTAGCCATGCACATAGGCTATAATGATATAATTCTTATGATTTTTATGATATAACTCTTATGGTTTATAATGTGACATATTGATTGAATTAAAAGTAATGTAACATACTTTACTCTATTTGATATGCATAGGTAATGTTAAATCATGTATTTTACTTTAATATTTGATCTTAAAATAAATATCTAAATATATAACTTGATCTCTAATATATGGATATAATACAAAGATGTTTTATTTGATCAATGATTTTAATATTATTCTTATTCAAACATAATAATAAACATAAATAACAATATTAAATTATTTATATTTAGGAAAATCTAAAAATGAATAATTACACTAATAATATAAATGATATTTGATTTGATAACCATAATAATTAAATTTTCTTAATGATATTATTATATTTTATAAAGTTATAAAAGACAAAAGCATAAGGTGATATATTTTTATTTTTGTGAGGTGATGTATAAGCTTCGAGATTTTAAGACATAAGTTTTTTGAGCATCATAATATATAATTAATTAATATTTTTAAATATATAAAATAAAATAATATAATTAAATTAATAAATTAATAAATAATATGAAATATTTTATAAATAATGCTATTTATTAATTTGATAATTGTATTAAATTATCAAATTAAAATACTATTTTAAATTTTAATAAATTTAAAATTTAAATTTATTAAATTCTCTCCTTTTATTTTATTTTTAATTTAATATTATTTATTTATTAATAATATTATCAAATATCAATAAATTTATTAAATAAATTTATTAATTTGTCTTTTCCCTTGCCCCTCGCAGTTGCCTCTTGCCCCTCGTCCCTCTCTCTCGCTTCTCTCTCATCTCCCATGCCCTATCTCCTCTTCATCACCCCTCTCTCCTTGCCCTCGCCCCTCTTTCTTGCCTCTTTTCCCTTGCTCTTGCTCCTCTCCCCTACTCCACGGAAAGCTCGAAGGAGCTCCATCTAGCTCGATGCTATTTTTTAATGCCCTGCCTTGAGGCATGCATCAAGGTATTTAAAAAATAATTTTTAAAACATTGATATTTGGTATCATATAATAAAATATTTCAATCCAATGATAAATTTGTATTGGGTTTAAGAAAAGTATTTATTGAAGTTCAATCCAAACTAAGGTTCAATATTCAATGTATATTTGTATCATGATAAAAAATATTTTTTTATGTAAATTGAGGTAAATGTCATACCTAATTCTTAAGGTTTATGCTTTAGCTTGAGGTCTGTAAGTGACTAATATCTTGATATTATTATCCTCAAAAGTTATAGAGGCTATTCCTAGAAAGTCTCAAATTCAAGACCTACGACTTTTGAAAGAAAATATTTGTTATCGTATCAAGACATAATCTCTAATATATACACATAACATAATATTTTTTTTAATGATTAGTTATTTCAATTTTATTCTTGTTTATTTTTTTTTATATTTAAGTTTTTATGAGATCTAGTGTATTAATATTTGTATAATCATATATATTCTTTACAAAAATAAGTAAAATAAATCTTAAGAAAGTAATGAATGTGATTATGATTTTTTGTCAGAAGCTCTATCTGAAAATGTTGTTTTAATTGAGAAATATTCAACTGATTATTCTATATAATTAATGTGATTCACATGAAATTACAAGATGTATTTGGTGCCTTAAATCGCATCTGTAGAAGTATGAGGTATCAAAAATATATTTTAAGTCAAAAAATGTCACAATCACAAATAAGTAGCATCTACAAAAATAAATTTTAGAAGATAAATTTTATGTCTTTAAGTACATTGATGCCTACTATGTTGACATGATGAATATGAAATGTCTTGGCAATGTTTGTTGTGAATAATAGATGTGTAGTGCTTGTGCATAAAATAAACAAGTGTAATGTCTCTAGTGAACAATGGTTGGGGCATGTAATGTGCAATAAAAAAAACATTTGTGGTGTGTGCATATTTTGTGATGATACAATTGAAGTTGAAATTATTGTTATTATTTTGTGGAGGCTCGTACCACAAGTTTACACGTAATGGATAATTGGAGTTAAGGTAAGATGTAATTTTTTAGTTAGGGAAGCTTGATTAACTGATGGAAGAATCTTTTTGTGATGATACAAATGAGGTCTCATTGTAGATTAACTTTAAACTATTAGTTTTCACACGATTATCTATGAAGATGAATTATTTTTCATATTTTTATCTTGCTTGATACGTAGAATATTATGAGAGTTAGCAATATCACAATAATTATCTTAGGCTCCTTAGATATATGATATATTTCTCAGTTTATGTGATTGAGACTAAAGGATCTATATACTTGAAAGATATTACAATTCATTTTACCTGTTTCACAAAACTAACTACATAATTTGTGGAGATATTCCTAGTAGAAATGAATGTGGATGGGCTATGGAGGTAGTTGAAGTTTCTCTGCATAAGTTTTTGTAGTCACTACTCAAAATTTTAGGAGTTTCATAGTTAGATTTTGGGTGATTGTTTCTGTCCCACCAGATTAGAGATTCATCATCATGCATTTCAATATATGCGGGATAGGTAGATACTACTGTTAATATCTCATATAACATATCTTGGTGACATAAGAAGTAGGGGTGTCAAACGGGTTGGGTTGGGTTGAGTTAAACGGTTACGGGTCAACGAGTGATGGGTGAAAAACATGTAAATCCATATACGACACGTTTAATAAACGGATAAAAAATTAAAATACAAACACGAACTATTTAATAAATGGGTAACATGACATAACTCATTTAACACGTCTAATTTTAACGGTTGGATTGAGTTGGGTTGAGTCAGGTTAACACGATAAACTACTAATTTAACCTATTTACCTGTTCACTATACGTTTGACCCATTTAACATGGTAAATCATCTGTTTAACTCTTCACTCATTTATTTAAACGGGTAAATGGGTTATAAACGGATTAACATCTCTCACTCGAATGTGACCTATTTATTAAACGTGTTAAATGGGCATACCCGTTTATCACCCGAATCCATTTAGGTCTCACCAAAAAATATTTAATCAGCGGTTAATCGTGTCAGTTAATTATCTCCTGTTGAATTTTGACGGGCCTAATAAGAAGTACTAATTGTAGTTAGAGGTGCCAGATGGGCTGGATAACCTGGGTTCAAATGCGTCTCATGCTGGGCCAGACTTGGCCCGTGTGTCTAGCCTGATAACACGATAAATCGGCCCGAGGACCTAGCTGAATTTTTTTTAATTCAGTTGAAAAAACTGGGTACAACCTAGTATGACCTGACACAACCCGGCTATGAGACAGGCCGACACTTCTCAAGCCGTGTCGTGCACGTGCATGATACACCATGGTTACTGTACCGGGCACAACACAACATGGTTACTGTACCGGGCACGACACAACATGGTTACTGTACCGGGCACGACACAACATAGTTACTGTACCGGGCACGACATGGTGGCCCGATTGGGCTATCAAAAAATGGGTCAGATAGAGCTGGCTCGACTCATTTGACACCTCTAATTATAGTAGAGGATGAGACATGAAATTCGCAATACATTGCACACATTGTAGAAGTGATAACACCAGAAAGAGGCAGAGAGCTATTGAGAGTTGTTTCTTCGGATGAGATAGAGAGTATTACAAGGTGTTTGGGGAGATATTGATTATCAGAGTCATAAAAAGGTTATCATAGAGTTTTTTTTATTATGATTCATATTAGAGAGAAATATATAAAATTTTTTATTAGTAAAATAATAATATATATTTAATATTCTTTAGGTACTATAGTTCTCGAGTTGTTTTTCATCTTAGACTCGAGTTATTGATGCAAGAATTAATAATCATATCATAGGTATTTTTTTTGCTTATTATTTTTTTCTCATTGTTTTTTAAATATTGTAATAACAATTATTAAATTATTTAAAATCTTTAGTTATGATAATATTTAATTTAACACATTGTCTTTTTTGTATTTTTTTGTTCATGAGTGTTTCAGTAATTTTTTTTAATGTTATTTTTTTAGATAATTTAACTATGACATAATTCTTTTTTTTATGAATATTGTTTTATAAGGTTGTAAGTTATTGAAGAAGATTTTATAAGAGACCAAGTTGTTGGGGACTTGGGATTCAAAAATCCTTCATCAAGATAATGTGCATAGGATGATATTATTTTAGTAAAATAATTAACATCGTTTTAATAAGAACAACATAATTTAAATGGAATATTTGTTGATGATAGAGTTGTCTCTTGTATGCCTTTTGTTTCTATGTCTTGATGAAGAAGACGATGTTGTAGTGGAGACCGCTTTGTCTTTTCTACATTTTTTATATAAAAAAATTAAATAAAAGAATTAAAAATAATATATGTCACATCAACTTTTAAAAGTAATATGACATCTACTTTTAATCTTTTATTTATCTATTTTTATTTTTAAAAATATAATTAAAGAATATATATATATATATATTATAATTAATTCAATATAAATCAATTAATCTTATTTAACAAATTAATTAGTTTGATTTTAATTAAATTAATTATCCTGATTGTATAAATACACATATATTCTAAATAAGTAAAATCTATAATACATTTACATGGCATTGGACAAAGCTACAGAAGAGCCCCTAGTTGTATTTTCTTACTTATTTAAAAATAATTTGTATTAATTATTTTTTAACACTTATTAAATTTTTCATATTAAGATTATTGATATCAATTATTTGAATTAAATTATAGATATTCTAATTCAATCATTCTTAAATTATTTTTTTGAGATTTTTTACTTAACTTATTTGAGATGCCAGATCAAAATCCATCTATATGTTTTGATATTTTCAAGTTTCCTCAATGAGTATCATAAATTCTTTTAACAAGACAGATTTTATTAGCAAATAATATTCATCATTTAGTTGATAAAATTTTTTAATTCACAAAGTTTATAAATTTATTTTTAGATTTAATTCATTATGAATGCTAATAATTATTAACATGCGTATGTAAGTATTAATTACATCAAAATTAAAAGTAATAGTATTTATAATAACAATAATGTATATTATTTTATATGTTAAAATAAAATAATTACATTGTTGTGGTTTTGTTTTATACACACAAGTTTACTAGCATTAGAATTTTTTTATTTTTTATAGTTACAATAGTCTTACTAAATTTTTGTGCTGCAATCTTATTAATAAATTATCTAATTCTATCTAAATTTTGAATAATAAATTTATATTTTATAAAAATTATAATTTATTTTTTCGTGCATTAACTGAAATTTTATGTATCAAATCATCTACTATGCAAAATAAATGATATGTATTTTTATAATTCTAGCTCATTACAAATATGTTTATTAAAACAATAAAATGATTTAATCCAATAAAAAAAACTAAAATTGGTTGAGTATAAAATAATTCAAATAATTTTTTATTTAGACTTAAAGTCATGATATCATATGTATGATTTTTATTTCTTTTATATATTTTTTAAATGTTTTAGTTAGAAAATTATTCATAAAAAAGTTTGTTTAGTTGTCTGTCAATGTCACTTTTTTTATCATTATATTTCTTATTAGATAATATTTATGCTCAATGTATTTTATTTTTTTGTAAATTTTAGTCTTTTTTGGGTTAGTAACTGTTTCATTATTATCATAATAAAATATAATAGACAATTGCACAGAATGAATAATCCTTAGATTTGTTAGGAAAATGTTGAGCCATACAATTTCGTTGGCTTCTTTGAGACTGTCAAAGATATGGCCTCCATGGTAGAATTATCAATGCATGTTTATTTAATATTTCTTTAACTTATGGCTCTATTTTGTAAGATAAATACATAATCCGAGGTGGACTTATCTAAATCCTTATTTAATTAGAGATCCAAGTCTATATTACCTAATAGATATAAGATTGTCTCCTAGGTATACCAATATATAATCTTTTGTCATTTTTAGGTACTTGATTATGTATTTAACAACTGTCCAATATTTTTGTCTGGTTTAGATTGATATTTGTTGATCATGTCTACATCAAAACAAATATTAGGTATAGTACAAAATATTATATATATTTGGCTTTCTATTGTAGATGCACAAAAAATCATATTAATTTTTTTCATCTTATTAGGTATTTTTGGACACTGATATTTTGATAGAGTGATTCTATGCCTAAAAGAAAAATTATTTTTATAAAATATTATATGCGAAAATACGTTAATATCTGATTAATATAAACAACTTAAGTCAATCTTAATATCTTTGTTTGCGATCTCGTAAAAACTTAATAACAAAAATATGAGCAGTTTCTTCTAAACTTGTCATATTGATTTAATAGTTTGATTAAAATAAATATTCCAAGATTTAAATGTTTGTTTTAGTTCATAAATGAACTTTTTAAATTTATATATGTGTTTTTGGTCATTCTCTATGAAACTTTTGGACTATAATTTTTATGTTTATTTATCAAATCTCATAGTCATAATAAGTTACAATAGATAAGAGAATTTAAATTGACTTCAACATGACCACCGACAAAAAATTTTTCTTATAATGCATTTTTTCTTTCGGAGTAAAACTTTTTGCAATAAGCCTAAACTTATAAGTTTCAATATTATTGTTTGTTCTTCTTTTTTTTTTCTTATAAATTCACCTCAATTTAATGGATTTTATTCCTTCAAGTAGTTTTATAAGCTTTTAGATATGATTAAAATCCCAGACATGGATTTTATTCCTTCCACTATAATGATATATTCTTCTCAGTTATATATTTTTAATAACACGTTCAGATACTGATCCTTGTGAATCATTATGATTATTGCTCTTTGGCTATGCATTTAACATATTACTGATATTTTCATATGGTTTAGTATCAATACTGCTATCAATAGTTATCTCATTATGATTAGGCAATGGAATATATGAAATGATGTCTTGTTGTGTTTTTTCTTATATCACTAGTATTAAACGATTTTGAATTGATTTATTTTTGATTTTTGAATTGCTTTAATTATTTAGACTATAAAATAAATTATTTTTAGTTCCTCTAAGACATTTAATAAAGAAATAAATATTTATTATTGATTTCAATTTATCTATTTTTTTCTTTTAGTATATGTGCTACGTAATCTTACTAACGAATGTGTTTAAAATCTTGTTTATGTTCAATTGATAATTTAGTTGGAGTAGTAGGTACAGACTTGGAATTAAGTTCAAAATATAAGCTACTATTTTTAACACATATCCTCAGAAAAAATCAGATATATCCGAATAATTTATCATCGATATTATCATGTTTATAAGAGTTTTATTCTTTTTTATATCATAATATTTTGTTGTGGATTACTAGATGTTGATAATTGAGATATAATTCTTTGATCCAACAAGTAGCTCCTAAATCCTCTTAATAAGTACTCATCATCACAATTAGATTGTATTGTCTTAAGAAATTTATTTTGATGTTTCTTCGTTTCTATTTTATATTCGTTTAATAATTTCAAAGGTGTCGGACATATGATATATCAAATAAATATACTTATATCTTGAGTAATCAATAATAAATATGATGAAATACTCAAGACTACCTTTTGCATAGATAGTCATAAGTCTACATAAATTAGAATGAACTAACTCTAATTGTTTTTTTAGTTTTATAGCCCTTAGCCACAAATGATCACTTGGTTATCTTTCCTTGTAAGTATGACTCGCATGCTGGAAGTATTTTCATCTTCAAGAAACTTAAATATTTTTTTTTAATTAGTTTTGAAATTTATTTTAGATTTATATTTATGTGATTTAGGCATAAGTGTCAAAGATAGATCTGGTTCATATCAAAAGGTTATTTTCTTTTATATAGTAAGATATAAATATTATTGGACTTGTACTATTGCACAGGGCTAGAGACAATATTATCAATATAAAGTTTATTTATTAATACATCAAAATAGATAATTTTTTTATTAATGTAAATTATGACAAAATCATAAAATAAAAAAGAAAATCAATCCTTAACCAAATTGAAAAATTAAAATAAGTTTTTTTTGATAGAAGGTACATACAAATAATTTTTTAAAATAAAATAGTTTATCTCTCAAATTGAAATAAATAATTTTTAACTAAAATAGTTGTTGTCTTTGCTGTATTTCACATGATTATAATAATAATTATCTATGAAATCTTTTAGATTAAGTATCTACTTGAAAATATGAGATTTCTAGTTATTATTTTTATTATTCTTTATTGTGATAGTTAGTTAGCAAAATCTTTGAACTCTAATCAAGTGTTACACTAGTAGATGAATCATGTTCAATACAATTGATTTTTCTCAAGAAAAAGATTTAGAATGAGATCATATCTTGATACATAATACAAAGAATCTTGAAAATGCCTTAACAATATCTCAACTTATTTCTATTTATCTTACATTTATCATTCTAAATATTTTTGTGCTAGTTTGAAGGAAAATATTATAGTTTTTCAATTTTATTTTTTGTTTTTTTTATTTTTCTTTAATGATGAGAGCACCTAATATATGAGCTGCCCCAATTAGTTATTTTTTAATGTTAATTTATTCAACATATCAATATTATTATCATCAAATAAAATTTTTGATATAATTAAGATTGATTATATGAATTTTATTTCGCCATTAATGACTACTCATACTAATCAATTAATTGATTTTCAAAAAAAAAAATTCATTATGCATGATGGAAAAACTTATAATTTATGCAATTAATATTGTGTTTAAGAAATTTTAATTTATGAGAGATATAGAGAAGGAAAAGTGATGTTTCAAATATGTTTTTGTTATATAATATGGCTTTCCTATGTAAATAATGGAGATATGGGAGATAGAAATATAAATCATGTATTTATTTTCTTTATTTTGTTACATAATAATATTTAATAAAATAACCATACAATAGTTTGTGATTTTATTCTATTTCTAGCAGATAATGAGTCGGAGGCTAAAATATGTGACCACCTAAGATTTATAGTTAATACTAGGAGACATGCACAATTTGATCAGTTCAAAAATCGAGTTTGTGGAAAGCCAATTGATCATATAATTATTCTTTCTGATTTTAATTTTTTGATCAATTTTTGGAAGTCACAATAAAGTTGTCTTCAACATGTTTTTTCATAAATGTTGAAACTAAGTTAAGAAAATATAGCATTCAAAAATTACTCAATGAAAAAAAAAATCAATACAAAATGTGTATTGTAGAGATCTTTATATGGTAGGCTACTCAGATTGAGACAGTTTAGAAATTAAGTGCTTGCATTCATAATGTAATAAGGTAAAAATAAATAATTTGGTTCATATGATTATATATCAAATAAAGTAATACTTACAATATGAAATTAAGTGCTCACATTCCAACTGAAAGAGATTGTTGAAAGGAAGATTATATTTGATTGAAATTGCTTGGACACTCGTACTTTAAAAGAATATTTTGAAATAATTTTGAGGAAATATTATTTTATCTTATTGTAACTCATCAATTTTTTTCTTTTTCACTATATACTATTTTAAATTATACATCTTAAAGAGATGTTATTTATTATATTTTCTTAAGTTTTTGGGTATACTTGTTTTATTCTTTATTATTTTTTAGGACATAATAAGTTGATATCTAAAACTTTTAGATATTTTGTTCCTTGGATATTATAGTAGTAAAACATTTTTATCAGAAATTAATAGGATTTCAATGAGTAAGATATTTTTTTGATCAAAATTTATTATTTAACTAGTCTAGGAAAAAATTGTAGTTGGATCCTTTATCTTACTTTATTACCTATAGTATTGCATGAACAATCAATTAGCATAAAGAGTTATTTGTTGAATATATATGAATATGTTAGTTCTTCATAAAGGTATTACTTTATGAAGTTATTATATATATAAATTAGTTTCATGTTGATTCTAAAGAGAGAGATTTCTTGGGAAATGACATCTCTTTAGTCTGTGAGTCTTCTTTAATACCAGCGCATATTGAGTTAGCAAATAGAAAACTTAATCACCCAAGATTTAGAGTCTATATTGGAAGAGAGATTTATCCAATATGCTCATTCTAGAGATGAGATTATCTAGGAACTAGATCATTTTGCATTGAATCCCTTTATTCACAATCTTTCGATCACTCTTCAGAAAAGGAAAAGGAGTTGTCCTCCATACTAGATTTTACCAAATTTGTTGTATTCTTGTTTTATTTTTATTTTTTTATATTTTTTGAAGGTGCTAGGATACTCAAGTATCTATTTCATATATTATATCATTTAGAATGATGTTAGGCTATGATGAAAGATATGCAAGTCATACACTCTAATAAAACTTAAACTAGTATCACTTTTAGAAATATTTATTGTTGGTCACACGTGAGAGTTTACCATGAGAAAATAAATTATATGAAGGCGAGATTTATAGCTTGGGGATTTACTTTGATATTTGATGTAGATTGTAGACTATCAAAATATTTTCTTTTCATTGATCAATATAATCTTAATATGGATTCATATTTCTCTTGTTTCATCTCATCTCTTACTTAGAGGATATGTCATTTATATCTGAAGAATATATTTTTCCCTGGTGATTTTCAGGACTTTGCTCTGAACTTTGCATCTATATTGATTTTTAAAATAAATGCATATTTTTTACTTTTTCATACTATATGATTACCTTTAGTAAAAATATAAAATCATATTGTAGTGGCACATCTCAATACATGCAAAACAATGAGATTATTTTTAACAATTGCCCCATTATTATATTTTCTCCATCATATTTTTCATACTGACATAACTATTCTCAATGAGGTGTCATGTGATTGGAATCTCCCTTATCGATGCACCATATCTTCATCATCATGGATGACATAGTTGTTGCTATATAACATTTTTTAATATTATTCCTCTATATCTTATGATCTATTTTTTTATGGTTTCTTTTGAAATTTATAGTTTTATTGTAATTTTAATATCTAATCTTTGATTTATCATTACTCTTTCATGTTTATCTTGATTTGTTTTCAAATTGTTTTGAATCTTCAGTTCCTATTCTCACAAACAAAATTTTGTTTGAGGATATTCTTTTGTTTTGCTATTTCATATTCTCAGAAAAAAGTGCTGAAACAATAATCTCATATGACAACTCTGGTGTATCATTATCTATGATAATAATCAAATAATCTCATGTGTTGGGTAGTGAATAGATGAGAGTAATAATTTTATCATCACAAATTTCATAACTGATGAATGATAGTTGGCTGATCATAGTCTTGAACTCATGCAGATGATCAGAGAAAGAAACTTCATCATTCATACTAATTTCTTCCTCAAGAATATTTTGTTAATCTAAAACTTATTTTGATAAAGACTTTTTAGTTTTGCCCATAGATCTTCAGTTATTTTCTCACTAGAAATATTTATTATAACATTATCTGCAAGACATAGGTGGGTTGAGTCTTGGGATTTCTAATTGAGCTTTTTCTATTTGATAATTTCTATAGATCTTGTTCATGTATTATGATTATTGATTTTTGACTTTGGATTTTCAATTATAGTTTAAAGATCTCTATTTATTAGTAAATCTTTCATATTCAATTTTTAAAGTTTGGAACTCTTCATGAAAAATTTCTTAATTTCGATTCTGATGATCTCGAACTTGTCATTTTTAGATTTGTAAATCTCAGATTTGTTCAATTCTACTCTCAGATCTTTGCAGCCTTGCTTCTCAGGTCTACACAATCTTGCTTCTTATCTATGCAATCTCGCTTCTTAGATCTATGTAACATTTCTTTGATATCAAATGTTAGGATCGAGATAGAATCTTATGATTGGCTTTAGGGTTTTTTATCATATCTTTTCAAGAGAGAGAGAGTGAGAGAGAGAGAGAGAGAAGGAAGCAACCAACCATAGCTTATTATGTATTGTTATCAATTCTTTTTCATCTATACTTTATAAAAACAAGTTGTACAAGTCGTATCATTATGTTTTCATGTCGTGATGCTAGACTTAGTTATGATATCATGCTTTTGCTCTATGTCATGATACTAAACTTAGTTGGGATATCATGTTTCATGACGCGACACGAAACTTAGTTACTACATTATATTGTTACTAGACTTAGCTGAAAGATCGTGTTTCTATGTCGTGATATCCATGGTTCCTGATATGACTCTGAGCTTGTTTTCACTAGTTTCTGATAGTGACTGCTCGCTCAGTTGAGAGCTAGATTCTGATAGATCACCCTCTCATTGTGGTGGTTATTCGAGATAACTGTTGAAATATGAACCAATCTCAATAATGTGTCATCTACTTGATGAGATCTGACATGTGAATTCTTTTTTTTTACTATCATTTATTCTAAAAAAATATGTAATGAGATATATAGCCTTCAATATTGTGTTTTACAAGTGGACGAAATACATATAGATGAATTATTCTGTCCTTAGTGAGAAAATTTATAATGAGTATATTACTATAATATATATTAAGATATCAGAATGACTTATAGACATTTTAATCAAGGCCTTGAAGTGATTCATCCTTTTTTTTTTCTTTACAATTTGATATTCTATATCTTTATGTACCAATTTAAAGGGGATATTATAGTTTTTACGTTCTCATTATTTTATTTTTATATTTTTGATGAGAGTACTCAACATATATGTTATTCCAATTTTTTTTGTCTATTTTATATGAATATTTGGAGTATGATTTTATTCATCTAGACTGAATTTTTTTAACTTATGTTATGCGGCCTAAATTTTAATAATATATATATTTGGTGTATCTGTGTGTGTGTGTGTGTGTATATATATATATATATGCATATGTGCATATGACTATTATAGTGTGTGTGAGAGTGTGTTTGATAATATAATTGAAAATATTTTCATATGATTTATGCATATGTATGTGTATATATTATTAGGTATAATTATATATACTTTTATATATGTATATAGTTATATATAGGTTTATATAGATTAGATATAATGTTTTTGAAAAAATCATGTTCATCATGCCTTATTTGTGTGTGCTTGTGTATGTGTGTGTTTATTTGTAAATATTTTTATATGCTATGTATATATTATCATATATTAATCTTTAATTTTTTGGGAGAATTATGTTTTAGAATTCCTATATAAATAAATATTGTTTAGTGATATCATGTTTCCTAATTAATATAAAAGATTTGTATATTTAAATACAAATTTATTTTTCCAATTTTTATTTGTATTTTATTAAAAGATTATTTTATTATTGTAATAACTCCACTGCCTAAAGTTAATAAAAAGATAATATCTTGATAGTCTTATTTTTTGAAAATCAAAAATATTAATATTTTAATAATTTTATCTTCACAAATTTGAGAGATTGCATATAATAAGCCTTGAATTTGTGACTTATCTTTCTTGGACGAAATCACTTATTATCTTAATATTATTTTTGCATAAATATTTTTAACTTCAGAATTTAATGAGATTCGATATGTGATTATCTGTGTAATCGCACAATTTAGATTCACAAATAGTGTGAGGTCTAGAAGAGGTAAATACCTCGATATTCTTATCTTTAAAAATAAAAAATATTAATATTTTAATTATTTTATTTCCAAAAATTTGAGAGATTATCTAGAGGTGTCAAATGGGCTGTGTTGGACAAAATACAGTATGATTATTGTGTCGTGTCTGGCAAGACATAGGAATTAGCCGGCCGGCCTGACACTGGCACGGCTTGGTTGGCCCACATGGTGCAGGGTCATGCTGGGCCACATACGCAATATTAGGCTCGTTGAAATTGGCCGCCCACATAAGTCGGTTACTCGTTGCAGGTTCATGCAATGGGCTTTCGTCAGGGACGGTCCGTTATGGTTCAGCATGGCTCAACACTATGTGGGCCATCCGTGCCATGCCGGGTTGGCTAGCTGGTTCCCGTGTCATGCCAGGCATTACCCGTTTGATACCTCTATGTCAAATTGATAAATTCTGTTCTCAATGCATAACGCTCCTACTCAGAGAGATTGTGCATGATGAATCTTGAACCTCTTGGACAAAAATACTTATCATCACACCAAGACCTGAACTCTAAATGCTCATCGCTTTTGATTTAGCTAGAAAATTATGCCACAAGAAAATGCTGCCAATAGTCACGTTAATGTGCGTAATATTGGATCCGAAATAAATAATAAATATACATTTTTCATGTTTGTAAAATTGTTTTTCATTTTTTATGCTTTGTTATATTTGAGTCTGGAGGTGAGTCATTGTATTATTTAGTTTTATTATTATTATTATTATTATTATTATTGATTTTCTGATGCCACGAAAAATATCAAATTTATATCATAAATAGAAAATTATAAATATGATATTTATATGATCACACAAAAATACTTCACCTCCGTAAATGCGGCATTGTTCCCCGTGGTTATTTTTATTACCTCTGCAGGTGAAGACCATCAAAATCACCAATCTTTCTTTGAATACAACTGAGAAGGAACTAAGAGAGTTCTGTTCTGCTGCTGGCAGCATAGAATATGTCGAAGTGCGGAGGTACTTCATTGTTGAATTCTGCAAAAGCAACTTTTTTTTTTTATTTTATTTTATCATCCAAATCCCAAAAATGTTATGCAAGTCGCAGTCATGGGGAGCATTCCAAAATTGGGTACGTTACTTTCAGAGATGAGGGAGAAGCGGAAACTGCCGTGAATTTTTTGGTACTTGGACTTCTCCTCAATATTTTATTGATTTGTAATTGGTTCATATATTGCCGGACTCTCATCATGCGGCATAGTCTTTTTTTTTTTATTTTTTTTTTTAAAAAAAAAATTTAAAATTGCCCCTAGTAAATAAAATAGGAAGCCATCTCTTCCTATTTTTACTGAATATTATTTATAATTTTTATTTATTAATAAAATAAAATCAAGTAACATATATGAAACATAAAAATTAAATATCACTAATATATAGTTTTCGAGCCTGGTGGAAGCCTTGGTTTTAGGCATGCCTTTAATAGCTATGATAAAATTTAATTTTGGGGACAAAAATTAATTATTATTATCTATGTTGCACGGATACTCCTAGGAACTACCGTGTCGCCGTGTCCGACCCGTGTCGCCGTGTCCACGTGTCCTAGACGTGGACACGGCGACACGGGTCGGACATGTGTCCGATATGCCACGTGGCGTATCGGATACGCATTAGAGACATATCCGATGCGTTGTTCGGAAACAGTCATCGTTAACAACAGACGCGTCGTTTACCTACAGACACGTCGTTTACCAACTGATGCTTTTTTACGATTCTAACGCGTCGGAAATACACTATATATTAACTATTACTCCTATATCTCAAACAAATTGAGGAGCACACCGCCAACAGTAAGTTGCCGACAAGCCGATTGCGAGAAATAGTTATCAATTATCATTGCGTCAAACGGAGAGGGGAGGAGCACCCTGCCGAGGCGCCGACAATACCTAAGGTAACCTAATTCTATAAAGGGAAGGGGGGGTTTTGAAATCTGTATCGGGAGGGGGGGTTTTGAAATCTGTATCGGGAGGGGGGAGAGTTCGAAAATCAAAACTGTAAAGGGAGGGTGGTGGGGGGGAGGGGAGGGGGGGTGTTAGAGGGTTTAAATTTTTTTTATATTATTTTAAAATACAGAATTTTAAATTATTTTAAAATACAGTATTTTAAATTATTTTAAAATACCTAATATTTATAATTAATAATTTTTATTTTTAATTTTATTTTTTTTATCATGACGTATCCTAGTCGTATTCGTATTCTAATTTTTTAGAATTTGCCATGTCCCCGTATCCTGCCGTGTCGTATCTCCGTATCCGTGTCCGTCCAACATAGATTATTATCAATAAAATTTTATCAAATTTACACAAATGAATAATATTATGATTAAATGAATAAAATATTGAAAGATTTATTTTACGCATAATAGATATTAAAAGATAATAAGAGCGTTCTTATGCTAAAAACACTTAATGGGCAAGACAATAAAAAAGAAACAAATAAACAATAATCATCTTGTGTATATTATAACAGCGAGCTTATATTTTTTACCTTTGTATATAGCCAACTATGGTATAAAGTCATAAATAGACTCTAAAAGATAGAAGGAGAGTATATTTTATGTGCGACGAAAAAGAAAGCAACAAGTAATAATTTTCATATTATTTTCTTTTTTTTCTTTTTTTTCTTCAATTGAGTTGTATAAATATGTCATGCATCATGAGAATGATGTTACTATTTTCACAAGAATGGTTCCCAGTGCTCCATGCTCGTGATTGGTGGTATCCACTGCACTCGTGCATGGTTTGGGTGGCATTGGCTTGCAATGTAGTGAGCACCTGCACCACTCTCCACAATCAATCTACTTTGGTGGCGGTGGATTGAGGCCCTGGGTCTCATCCATAATTAATCAAATTTAATTTTTAATTAATTAATCACTTGATTACACAAAATTGAAAGAGAAATATAAACAAAATTTAACCTAATTTATGCTAAAATTTTTCTATTTTATAATGTAACATTTTTTTACCTATTTGTAGATGTATATTAGTAATGATTAGTATTTATATCACACATATTGAATGTACAACTTGATCTTTGAATATGAGCAGAGCTATAATACTTCCAGAAACTATTATATTTATTATCGTAATATCGATATAAATTATTTGATTTTTAATTTTAATATTTTTTTTTTATATTTTTCAATTTAATTTTGATTTATATAGGCAACCAAATAATATAGTGATAAGATAATTTGTCTAATATTTTGATTTTTTTTTCTTATTTCTACATATATTCTACTAATAAAGAATATCTATTATATTCTTGAAATACAACTCATGTTGTAAATGCACAACTCATGATTTTTGTTTTTACAAGAAAAATGTAACATATAAGAATATATATATTAAGAAAAAATTTTCTCAATTATATAAAATTATTAATATATATTTTAAATTATATTATTCACAAAATCAAGTATGATACTTTCATAGCTAACATAAGATTTTTGATTGAATTTCAACTGTGTTAATATATATAATTCTTATAATTTACTTAATTACTTGATATACATATATATAATTTATAAAAGATGGGATCTTTTTGCAATTATATAATTTGTATTATTAAATTAATGATGTGACAAATATACCTAATAGGAAATATTTTAATTATTAAATTTTTTCTAATTTTTAAATTGGAGAAAATTTAATAAAACGAATCATCTCGGCATTGAAATTGCAGAGTCGCAATAATTGTTGCTATTGAAATCAATTAAACCCAAATTTAAGGGCTTGATCACGGCGGTCTCTGCTCTGCAACCAGACCTAACCCTAACTGATTCCTTTTTTAGCCTTTATGGTCATGGATGACCTAGAAACTGTGTTTCTGAGCGAGGTGCTAACCCAGCGTTTTTTACTCTTTCCCTCCAGCAATCGAGAATTAATGATTCAGCGGTTAACATAGAACTGGCTCTGGATTACAAGCTGCCCAATACCGCCGCACTGCCTTCGGTAAGAATTTGGTGAGAGAGGGAGAGGGAGAGTTTAGGACCGACCAGATTAAATTTTTATGATTTATGCGGGTAAGATTAAGGCTATCAATTTATTTTTATTTTATTTTGAAGTTAAAAATCAGGAGCTAAATAACTTATTTATGGTCAATTTATTCTAAAAGGAGCTAGCTGATCTGAGTTTGTTTTGTGGGGCGGACAGGCAGATGATAATGGCAGCGCCACTGGGGGGACCGGGGGGGCTGAAACTGTGCTCAGGAAGGCAGAAGACGTAATCAGCACCATGCTTGCCAGGAGTTATGTACTGGGCAGAGGCGCGGTGGGCCAAGCAAAGTCCTTCGACCAGAAGCACCAGTTATCTTCGACAGCCCTGGCCAAGGCTGCTTCGCTGGACGCCAGAACAGGCTTGACGGGCAAGATCAGCACCGGCACGGCCATTGTGAGCCAGACGGTGCGCCAGGTCGACCAGAAGTTTCAGGTCTCCGACAAGACCAAGTCTGCCCTAGCCGCCGCCGAGCAGAAAGTCAGTAACGCTGGGTCCGCGATGATGCGCAACAGTGTTGTTTCAGCAGGAACGGCTTGGGTCGCTGGCACTCTCAGCAAGGTCTCCAAGGCAGCCGGCGAGGTCGGCCAGAAAGCAAAAGAAAAGGCAGGCTTAGGCTTAGTAGCCCAAGAAGAGAGATGATCAGAATAAATAAAAAGAAGAGAGTTGTACAAGATTCACTTCCTCCTTGTTATTAAACTTTGGCTTGATTTGTATTTTTTTCTTCTTAATTTTCTGATCATATCTTGTTTGATTTTATTATATTTTCTATCTTTAACTAAAACTAATTGATTTTTTTTTTATTTTAATTATTTTATGGGTCTTCTTAGCGCTGCCACATTGTCACGATTTAATCAACTGAAACAATCAATATGTTTTTTTTTTTTGTTTTATTAAATGGTGAATTAAAGGTTCAATAAAAAAATGATTTTTTTTTTTCAAAAAACCGACTAGATTAACAATTGATATGTTAAAAACAAAATTTTGACAATAACATAATAATAATAATAAATTGAAAAGTTATTATGATGATAATGAAATAAAAAACAAAAAATAAAAATAAAAAGTAATGATGATAATTCAACAAAAAATAAAAATAAAGAGATGAGATAATGATGCAGAGATATAGTGCCAATGCCAATCACAAGGCAAGAGAAAGAGCGTCATCAGGAACATCTGCAAGTGCCTGAAGCATGCGCAAGATCTCAGTCGTGTCTTCCAAAAAGTACTTTGCTTTGCTCGGTTTCTGGCCAACAGTGCAAGCAAACACTTGTGCAACCGGAGATAGAAGGGCAGTTCCTTTGGCGTTCATTATGACCTCGAACATGTCCTCATCAGACCAGTCGTCTCCAATGCAGAGAACAAAATCTGGCTCAGTTCCCTTGTTTTTCATGGTCTTGAGCAGCCGTTCTGCTACAAGCCCATTGTTCACGCCCTGCCATCAGCAGCAGCAGCAGCAGCAGCAGCAGCAGAAGCATCAGCGACATCAGCATAAGCAAGCAACACACCAGAATATCAAATTGTGTGTGTGCCTATGATGTGTCGTCTTTGCATGTACATATGTATGTGTGTCTGTTTGTGCCTGTAAATATGGGTGTCTATAATATCTATATAAATGAATGTGCGTGTGAGTGTGTGTCTGTATTTACCTAGATACTTATATTGTATTTGTGTTTGTTTAATTTTTTGTTTATGATATTACTTTAAGACTTGAGTTTGTGCATGTGTGGATTGATGCATTTGATGCTTGAAACATGAATATTAATTTTTTGTGAATTTTCATTTTGCATTGGATTTTTAATTTTTATTCATACTTAAGTTTTAATGTTTTATTAATTCATATACTTACACTGATATACATTTAGTTTTAAATTTATGTTGTTAATTATAATAAATAAACTTATATTTTATTAAATTTAATAAAATAAAAATTTTAAATTTAATTATTTATTTGTAGTTGACAATTAACATTAACTAATTACTAAAAATAATAAAAAACCTTTTAAAGTATTAAAAATATATAAATATTAACTAATCTGAAAAAAAAATATAAATTTATTAAAAATTAAAAACTAGCCTGTACGAGCTTGACCTGACATGTTTCTTCACCTAAAGGGCCGACGGGCAGTGCCAGGCCTGGCCTAATGAAACCGTGTCGAGCCAAGCACGACACCTAAATGGGCTCTGAGTATCATATTCATGACGGGCAATGCTAGGCCCATTTGACACCTCTAAGTTAAGGTTAAAGGAGTTGAGAATATTTTGATATGCATATTCACGTGCATGCACCAGGGACATCAACCTAAAGGGTTAATTCAAAAAAAATTAATCGAATTATTTATATATTACGACACTGGGATAGTAGTAATTTTAGCAAGGCTCTAAGTATCGACATGAACATCAAATTCGAAGATGATTACATCTTCATTCAGTTAATGAGGAAACAAGAACGACTGGTAGATCCGATTGAATAGAAGCTAGTTCTCTCAATACTTAGATACCGATTACTATTCAATCCTAACACATAATAATAATAACATTGATATTTTACTATAGTAAAAATCATATGAATCCACTTATCTCATACTGCCTAAGATGACATAGGATCTACTAATTTCTCCAATGTTTAACTTAACATCAAAGTCAACTTTTTCTGTTACAGTCATAATGTCATTTAGGATAGAAGATCAAGACTGCGACTAGATATTATTGAGACACTTATATATATGAAGGTCTAGGAAGATTCGAGATTAGGCATCCTGAATAGAACGATAGCAAGAGAGTTGCTGGTAGATAATAACTCATTCGACTTAGAGGATATTGAGGCCATCACTAGTAATATCATCAGACACTTATATGATGATAATTTATATACAAACACCAATTGTCATTGAGATTGATTATTGTTTGTTGATGTGTTTATTTTATGATTGTTATTTTCATATAATATTTTCGTATTCGATGCTATGATTATGATTTATGATTATTTTTTTTATTATAATTATTAATTATTATTTATCATTTTTATTTCATGTCTATCTCTTGGACCTTGGTTTTAAATAAAATTTTTATTTCATTTTTTACTGTGCTTCAACACTTAAAATTATAGTTTATATTTATATATTTTTACTTTTATACTTATACTTCGTTATTGTTATGCATGATGTGTGTTGTACATGTAGTGTAATTTGTTTTTATTTTCTTTGTTTTTTTATTCAATATTTTTATTTTATATTTTTATTTTTATATTTATATGGTAACTGGTTATCAGGATGTGGTGACGGTGGTGGTGGCCAGTAGATAGTGACTGTGGTGGTGCTGCCCACAAAACTAACACAATCTAGCATGACCCTAGATGATCTGGCATAGTAGGCACAAGTTTGCTCGGAATCATGCCGACCATGCCATTCTGAGCCAAGAAGACTAGAAGTCACATTGTAGGCATGACCCTAGATGATCACGTACTATCTTAGATAGTACGAGATAGGTAGATTTGTATAATTTCCATCATAATAAAATATCAAAATTCTTATTATCATCATATGATAGAATAGAACAGTAATTAATATTTAAATACCGAAATAGCTCATTCATATTCGACAGATCACCCCATTGTTTTCCCTTGACTAACTGAATGTAGAAGTTAACGTCTTCAAATATGATATCTATGTTCATACTCAGAGCATATAGAAGTTAATTTTTTATGAATAAACTATTTAGATTTGTGTACCTAGTTCATACATGTGAATATGTATGTTAAAATATTTTCTACCCTTTCCACCTTAACCTCGGATCAGACAGTCAAACAATATAAAATTAAAATAAAAAATTGATATTTCAAATATCTAGGCTCCATCTCAAAAGATATAACACTAAATACAAAGTGCTTTCTATACTTATTAAATATGCTACTAATGTTACATTCACCTAAGTACAATGCAATTGATGAGAGCGTACACAAATGAACACATGTTCATCATGTCATAGAAAATCTTCAAAAAAATTTATAAATGAAATTCTTATATCCCAGTTAGAATAATCAATAATAAGTACGTCACTCTTATTATTTATATAGTTAGATATCACGTATTGGTAGACAACACAAAATTTCAATATCAAATAGGTATAATTTCAATGATGTTTTATATTTGATTAGAATTTTTTCTTTATAAGCCTCACAAACAAACATAGATTGCTAAATTCATGTCTTCTACTAGACATCCTAAGTTATTTTGGCAACTTTCTTATTTTTTCTAATAAGGAAGAAATTTATTTGATTCTCACCTGTACTATCAGGTTAATCATGTGATACAATCATCTAAAATAAAATATTTTACCTAATGATCATTTCTAATAGTCCTAACAAATATACTAATAAATATTCTATTATTAAAAATATTATCAAAAGTTATACTAAATATTTTATTTTATATATCATGTTCCATATAGATTCATGTCACACTCATATGTGGTAAGACCATGATAAAATCTTAATATTTTTTCTTAAGTTTTCATTTATATTTTACGTAGTAGACAGTAAAATATATAAATAATGCATCATCACAACTAATCCATATATTAAATATCATAGATATCACTCCACTAAATTTCTTAAATTTATTAATTATTAATTATTTTTCTAATTTATCAAATTTCATTATGTTATTCCTACATATAGACATAGGAATTTTCTAAAAATTCCTACATATAAACAAGCTGAAAGTATATCTGCATGATATTCATTATCCTAGAATCTTCTAAAAATTTAATCGAGTGACTTATGATAATAATCAGTTTTATCATGCATTCACTTTCAATATCATTGTAGTATATGAAGGAGGTCAACGAAACTGAACTAGATCTAGCTTGAAAGACTCTATAGCTAAGTTAGGTTTGTCTCAGATCTAATATATTGTATTTTTTAGTGTATTAATCGGCATGTCTTTTTAGGTGTCAAGTCTCATATGCACTCCTACATGTATATATATTTTTGTAATATATACATTATACCGATTTTTCATATATACTCCTAGAATTTTTTTGTTTTCTCTTTTAAAGTGTCCATATTATTAATGCTTGCCTAATTTTTTTATTTTTTAGGTAGCATATAGGTTTGAGTCGATGTTGTTGGAAAAAATATAATTTTCATCTCGAACCTTTTGATAAATTATTATTATTATCTATGTTCACGTCAATTTTTAATTTGATACTCATTTCATTAAATTCACTATGTGATATTTTATTTATTTATTTATATTATTTAAATAAAATATAACATTAAAGTTGTAAAAAATTCTAAAGTAGCACTATAACCAAAAAATTAGAAGATTAATATAAGAAAATTTGAGATATTCAAAGAAATAAGAAAAAATTAAGAATGAATATCTAAATTTTTTCTTCTCAATTTATAGAAAAAAAGAAAATTCAAAATTTTTAATTTTTTTAATTTTTTTTAAAATATTTAAAATATTTAAAATATTTAAAATTTGTATTATTTGTATTATTTGTATTCATGCTTGGAGAGACACGAATGAAGTGTAATTCCATGGCCAAGCACGGCGGAACCATGCTATGCCATAGGACATGCCTAGACCACCTCGCTCGCTTGACACCTCAAGACTGTCAAGCAAACACCAGATAGGTCTGATTCTGTCAATTGGGCCGACATCCCATCAAATCAGGCTTGAATCGGCAAGACTAATGATTGGATCGTAGACCGAAAGAACCAACTAGTTTTTAGGGAGCCAGCTCTTACTAGAGGTGTCAAACGGGCCAGGTGGCCCGGGCACGACCCAAGCCCTAGCTCAGTTCAACTGTGTCTGGCCTGGCATGGTTTGGAACCGTGCCACGGGCCAGGCCAACCCTTGGCATGGTTCGTGCCATGCCGAGCTAGCATGAGCAGTGCCTCGGACCGTGCCTCGTGCCAGGCCAGGCACGGCTCATGTGCCCGACCCGACGGCATGGTAAATCAGCTCGGGGACCCAGCTGAATTTTTTTTATAAATTTAGCTGGAAAAATCAAATACGGCCCGGCCTGACCCGACCCAGCAAGCTAAGCCTTACCCAGCCGAACCGAGTACTAGCTGGGCAGGCGGGCCATGCCAGGCTGGCAGTTCCAAAGTCGTGCCGTGCTGTGCCTAGCTCGACACGGTTACTATACTGGGCCATACCAGACACGACACGATGCCATGATTGGCCACCAAAAAATGGCATGGCATGGCCTAGCCCGACCCAACATGTTTGACATCTTTAGCTCTTACTAGGTGCCCATTCAGAAAAAAAAAATGCGGTCATTGGTCTAGGATTCAAAACTTGGACTTGATTGCGCATATATATTAAGTTTTTAAACTTACATTATTATTAAAATCCAACTTTAATAAATAAATTCATTCTGATTATTTTATTTTATATCTTATTTATTTGATTACTAAAATATATAAATATCATTATACTATTGCAAACAATTTTTTTATATTATATATATGATAATTAAATATAAAAAAAATTAAAAATCATTTATGGGTGTGTGTGTGTGGCATCATTTATTTTATATTATTAAATACATCAAATTAAATAAATTCTATGTTAATTATATCTACAAATAATTTAATATATATTTTATTTCATTTATAATTTATTGAGTTTTTCAAAGTATTTTCATTAAGTTTAAATAAGTTTTATATTTTTATCGATATTTTATTGATATTTTTAATATATCAATAAAATTTAAGTACTATATACTTATATTTACTAATATTTTTGTCTATATATACGTATAAATAATTTTATTAATATATAAAATATATTTATGATATCACCAATTAGATAGTGGTTTGATAGTAATACGACCACTGGTCAGACCAATGAACAATGAACTGATAATTTTTCCAGTTTAGTCATCAGTCCAATTTCTTTAACATCATACACGAGTAACAATCATGGGGTTACGAGTGAGGGGGAGGGGTGAATATTCATTAATGATTAATTAGTTAAGATTAAGGGTATTTTAGTATTAGGATAATAGAGTGCACTAAAAATTAATTAGTTATAAATTTAGTGTAATATATTTTAAATATTATAACTTAGGTTAATTTTTTTTTTTAATTATTTTATAAATGGTGTACTAAAACATAATTCTCCCTATAAAAAAAATATATAGCCTGGTGTGATCTAACATGATTATTTTTTGTATGGGACAGGCCCGACCAAGACAATCCAATCCCATTTTCAACAATTTGGGTTGGGGTGTGCCGGCTCAGTAAAAGTCCAGACCAAGCTTAGCCCAAATTGGTAATTTCAGGCTGCTCGCTTTAGCCATTCAGCATGAATCACAGGATTGATACGCGTGTGTATGTCTGTGTGAGTGTGTGTGTGTGTGTGTGTGTGTGTGTGTGGTCATAGACAGAGAGACGCACCTGAGGTTTAACAATGATGGTGTGATGGCCACTCTTGACTGAAACAGGTTCATTAGTAAGAACACTTTCCAGATGATCGAGAAGCTCTTTTGCCTGGCACGAGCCAAAGTCAGGATCAGCATGCTGGTAATCCCAAACTAGAGCACACTCTTTGACTTCAATGGCAGAACCATCTGTTGTTTCAGTGTATAATTTCATTACTGGTTCGGCAATCTGCTTCCAATCAAAGTCGGGCACTGAAACACAGATTTCCCAATCTTCTTTCAGACTTGGCCTGCAAATGAAACACCAATAATACTTATAAATTCTATACATCCACAATTATTAATCTCGACATTATAAATTAAACATTGCATTCTTACGAGCTAGAAAACTCATCTTTTAACCCAAGTTTGTTAGAGGGGATATAAAATGTATATTTGTATATATTAAATATATCAAAATTAAAAATATTTTTAGATTAAACTATAAGCAAACTTATATAGTAGTAATAAGTTTTATTAATATACTAGCATATCTTATATAAAAATTTTTCTAGATTAAAATCTTCACTCAAGTCGCAACATATATTAATTTAGAAAAATTATACTATATATATGTATATATTTATCAGATATCTATTAATTACATTTAGTTGTTCATGAATAATTAGGATAATATTTAATTGATTTAATTTAATTTTATTTTATTTTTAATTCTAACTTAATCTATTCATCGATTTTGAGGTTGTTGAGCTCGTTAGCTATCTTTCTCCTTGGTCCTAACCCTAAGTTGGTCTTGTATATCTTATAGAAACAATACATTCATAAAATCATCAATACCAATGAGACTAACTCATGAGGACAACTAAGTTAGCTTTAAGTTTACTTAGTTCTCAGAGCAACTCCAATGGGAGTTGTCAAAAAAGGGGTGCTAAATGTCATTTTGCAAACTTAAACAGTATTTTGGCACCCCTAAACAATAATTTTGTTCCAATGGTAGGTGTCAAAATGGGGTGCTATTTTAATAATTAAATATTTTTTTATTCAAAAATTATTTTTTCAACCCCTTGAGAGAGTCATTGTGAGATGTATAATAGCCATAACTACTATTTTGCATCATCTCTTTTCTCTCTCCAAAGTTGTCAAATATGACACCTCTATAGCTTGGATGTCATTTTGCAACCCCCTATGCCACCCAAGTTGGAGTAACAGAATTTATGATTTATGTGCCATTTTGGCAGTTACGGAGATGACGCCCCTAATGGCACCTCCCGATGGAGTTGCTCTCAGTTTTGGGGGTTGGAAGAGAGAGAGAGAGAGAGAGACATTGACACCTCACAACATATCCTTGTTCTGCTGCAATCCCAAGCTTTGGAGAAGAAGAAAACCAATGATTTAACGTTTCCCTATCTTTCCTGCTGATGAAGAAAACAACATTTTTAGGGTTGTCGCACAAGCTGTTCAAGATGGAAACGGCTTTGGTATTAACAGTCGTTCCAGAAGAACCATTGAGAATCATAGTCTCATCATCATCCAAAACTATTGCTCTGCTGCTACACCTTCTATAAGCAGAGACTACTTGCTCCACCGAAAGTTTTCTGAAATTTGGATGCAAGGCAATCACGCGAAAGTTCAAGCCAAACCCAAATTCCCAGAACTTTAACTTCTCGTGATCCCCACAAGCTCTTCGAAGATCCTGAAAAAAGCTGCGCGCCCAATACGAAACATCGTGAGTACTCACGTATCTATAATGCTTCTCATGGCGCAACTGCTTTTCTACCTCGGGAATAATCAGAGCAGAGTTTATGGCTTCTGCAACGGAATCAATGTTCCATGGATTTACTCGAATAGCTCCGTTGAGAGATGGGGAACATCCGATGAACTCTGACACAACAAGCATGCTCTTCTTCTTTCTCGGGGAAGAAGACGATGAATTAGACGCCAACTTCTCGTTCCCCTCCCGAGAAATAACATATTCGTACGGTATCAAGTTCATCCCGTCCCTCACAGCAGTAACGAGACAGCACTCAGCAATGGCGTAATAAGCAATCCGCTCGTACAACTGAAGTTGATCGTTGATAAAGATGACAGGCTCGTAGCTTAGCCTTCCAAAGGTACTGTTAATCCTCTTCGCTATCGCCTTGATCTCGAACTCGATCTCCGACACGTTATTTCCTCTTCCCCTTCCTGGATTGATAATTTGAACAAGAACAACTTCTGCTCCAACGTTATCGGAATGCTGTCTCAGAAATTGTTCCATGGCTAGCAGTTTCAAGCTGATTCCCTTGAATATGTCCATATCATCCACCCCGAGAATGACGATTTTCCCATCGAACTTTCTGCGTAGCTCCTTCACTTTCGATCCTGTATCAGGAAGTTGCAGAATGGATTGGAGTTGGTTTGTATGAATCCCAACGGGAAGAATCTTGATGCTTATCGTCCGACCGAAGTAATCCAGCCCTATGTGACCGCGCTTAGATTGATAAGAAAGGCCAAGCATTGTGCTGCAGCAGGAAAGAAAATGGCTGGCATAATCGAAAGTATGAAATCCAATGAGATCGGAGTTGAGAATTCCCCTCAGGAGTTCATCGCGAACGGGAAGAGTCCGGTAGATTTCCGTTGACGGAAATGGGCTGTGGAGAAAGAATCCGAGCTTGATCTTCATCAACCTCTTTCTCAGAAAAGTGGGCAGTGTCATCAGGTGGTAATCATGAACCCACGCATAGTCATCATCGTCGGGATTGATCACCTCCATTACTCTGTCTGCGAAAATCTTGTTCACAGAGACATATGCCTTCCACAGAGACCTATCAAACTGGCTGCCATGGTCAGGTGATAGAGGAAGCATGTAGTGAAACAGTGGCCATAGCTGTCGTTTACAAAAGCCATGATAAAACCTGGAGAAGAGTTCGCTAGTAATGAATGTTGGAACACAGTTGAATGTTTCTGCCAGTGTCTGTGCTATCTCGTCTTGCTCGTTTGGATCGATTTCTTCTTTGAGACAGCCGACATAAATAACCTCGACGTCTTCTCCGATCCCATCTTTGAGTTGTAGAAGAAGCGAGTCCTCGTCCCAGCTAAACTGCCACTTCCCGTCATGATCCGGATTTCGATGGGCGTGAAGAGGAAGTTGTATCCCAACAACGATCATCCTTCTCGACGGTATCGAACTGGGGACATCCGCGGCAGCTTTGTTGGATCCCACACAAGCTACTCTCGTGTCATCGGGATCAAAATGTGGATAACATCCACCAGAAGCGAGTTCTGCAAGGTTAGAATACGACTTGGAGACCATTGTGGGGATAGGAGGAGAAGTTCCAGCCTGCGTAGAATGGTGTTTGCTCCGTCGTCTTTGTCAACCTGTCTGCAAAAACAGAACCAGAAACGCAAAAATGGAATCACAGAAAAAGAATGAGAATATGACGAGACTGAGGCATAAGATCAAGCAAGCAACACAAATGAGAAAAAAAGAAGTTTCTGATTCAGTGGATTGATGTTTATGCATTGTTGGGAGAGATGATCTGAGCTTATACATTTCGGATTATGTGAGCGTGCCATCACTCATAAACTTCTGTTCAAGCGAAATCAAAAAAACAAACTCCAAAGTTCCGTCCAACTCCATAAATATCACATTAGGCACTCGGAATAATTAAAGAAACACAATGCGCGAATTCGAGGTGCCTAGGATTCAAATCTAATGAAATAGATTAAAAAATAGTACAGATTTCAAGAACACGTAATCTACGACAAAATTC